>OY997274.1:46653108-47853108 GCA_963921465.1 Triticum timopheevii | reverse complement strand
CTTTTGAAATGGCCACAGCTCTATCTTGGATCTTGTCCTCCATGTTCTGCACATTCCTTGTACTGAATCTCAGAGTATCCTCGGATCTTAGTGGAGGAGTAGGAAGCACTTCCTCCACATCATCAGAAGAGACAGGGAATTGTACCATGTACTCCACATGCATATCACCCTTGCTGTTCTCATCATCCATCACTTCTTCAACATGTGCACAACCATTTTCCCCCAAGTGAGAAGTACAGATATCATAAATATCATCAAAAATGAGCTCATATATCGTGTTTTCTACCTAAATCTCATCAGCATTCTGCTTATTGTAATCAATAACAAGCAGTTCCTGAGATCCACCCAAATCTGCTTTTTCACATGCTTCCTGAGCAATAGAATCAATTAAAAGTGTATTGTCCTCAGATTCCTCTGAATCTTCCAGGACTTCCTCAGCACTGTCATTAGGTACATCCTTCCCAGAAGTGCCACCCTTGTTAACACCAGAACCCATCTCTTTTCCAGTACTTTGTGGGTCAGCATGTGCATACTGCTTCCCATGGGATGAGTTTCTTTTTGTGTACTCAACCTGAGTCGTGTTGCACTCTCTCTCAGGATCTCTGACCAAGACTTTCTCAATATCATAAAAGAAATCAAAGAAATGTGTTCCCAGAACAGCCTCCGCAACACCAGGGAGTTCGTCCACATTACGACATCCTAGCCGGACTCGCACATATTCAGGCTTATGCAAAGTGGCCATGTCAATCTCAAGTGGGACGCCTACCAGTGATGAGACATAAGCCAGGTTCCTCTCATTCCTCCGTTCCAAAGGAACGTTAGACACTCTAACCCATGCAACTTCCATAGCACCTTTTGCACCAACGTTAGCTGACCAGGGAACGATCTTAACCACAACACCACAAGATCTAAGAGTCATCTTATCATTATAGCAAGCTTTCTTCACATCCCTGTGATTAGGAAAATGCATGACATAAGAGTTAGGGCCTATAGGACGTGTGATAACCCACAAGTATAGGGGATCGCAACAGTTTTCGAGGGTAGAGTATTCAACCCAAATTTATTGATTCGACACAAGGGGAGCCAAAGAATATTCTCAAGTATTAGCAGCTGAGTTGTCAATTCAACCACACCTGGAAAGTTAGTATCTGCAGCAAAGTGTTTAGTAGCAAAGTAATATGATAGTGGTGGTAACGGTAACAAAAGTAAAGACAGCAAAAGTAATGTTTTTGTATTTTGTAGTGATTGTAACAGTAGCAACGGAAAAGTAAATAAGCGAGAACCAGTATATGGAAAACTCGTAGGCACCGGATTAGCGATGGATAATTATGCCGGATGCGGTTCGTCTTGTAATAGTCATAACATAGGGTGACACAGAACTAGCTCTAGTTCATCAATGTATTGTAGGCATGTATTCCGTATATAGTCATACGTGCTTATGGAAAAGAACTTGCATGACATCTTTTGTCCTACCCTCCCGTGGCAGCGGGGTCCTATTGGAAACTAAGGGATATTAAGGCCTCCTTTTAATAGAGAACCGGAACAAAGCATTAGCACATAGTGAATACATGAACTCCTCAAACTATGGTCATCACCGAGAGTGGTCCCGATTATTGTCACTTCGGGGTTGCCGGATCATAACACATATTAGGTGACTATAGACTTGCAAGATAGGATCAAGAACACACATATATTCATGAAAACATAATAGGTTCGGATCTGAAATCATGTCACTCTGGCCCTAGTGACAAGCATTAAGCATAGCAAAGTCATAGCAACATCAATCTCAGAACATAATGGATACTAGGGATCAAACCCTAACAAAACTAACTCGATTATATGATAAATCTCATCCAACCCATCACCGTCCAGCAAGCCTACGATGGAATTACTCACGCACGGCGGTGAGCATCATGAAATTGGTGATGGAGGATGGTTGATGATGACGACGGTGGCGAATCCCCCTCTCTGAAGCCCCGAACGGACTCCAGATCAGCCCTCCCGAGAGAGATTAGGGCTTGGCAGTGGCTCCATATCATAAAACGTGATGATTTCTTCTCTCTGATTTTTTTCTCCCCGAAAGCCAATATATGGAGTTGGAGTTGGCGTCGGAGGGCCACCAGGGGGCCCACGAGGTAGGGGGCGCGCCCCCCACCCTCGTGAGCAGGGTGTGGACCCCCCGGTCTTCATCTTTGGCGTGGATTTTTTATTGTTTTTTCTAAGGTGTTCCGTGGAGTTTCAGGTCATTCCGAGAACTTTTATTTTTTGCACATAAAACAATACCATGGCAATTCTGCTGAAAACAGCGTCAGTCCGGGTTAGTTCCATTCAAATCATACAAGTTAGAGTCCAAAACTAGGGCAAAAGTGTTTGGAAAAGTAGATACGACGGAGACGTATCAACTCCCCCAAGCTTAAACCCTTGCTTGTCCTCAAGCAATTCAGTTGACAAACTGAAACAGAAAAAGAAAAACTTTTACAAACTCTGTTTGCTCTTGTTGTTGTAAACATGAAAAGCCAGCATTCAAGTTTCAGCAAATATTATGAATTAACCATACTAACAATAACACGTAGGTCTCACAGTTACTCATATCAATAGCATAATCAGCTAGCGAGCCGTAATAATAAAACTCGGATGAGAACACTTTCTCAAAATAATCATAACATGATATAACAAAATGGTATCTCGCTAGCCCTTTTTGAGACCGCAAAACATAAGTGCAGAGCAGCTTTAAAGATCAAGGACTGACTAAACATTGTAATTCATGGTAAAAGAGATCCAGTCAAGTCATACCCAATATAAACCAATTATAATGAATGCAAACGACAGTGTGCTCTCCAGCGGGTGCTTTTAATAAGAAGGATGATGACTCAACATAAAAGTAAATAGATAGGCCCTTCGCAGAGGGAAGCAGGGATTTGTAGAGGTGCCAGAGCTCAGTTTTGAAATAGAGATAAATTATATTTTGAGCGGCATACTTTCATTGTCAACATGGCAACTAAAAGACGACGATATCTTCCATGCTAAACAGATTATAGGCGGTTTCCAAACAGAATGGTAAAGTTTATACTCCCCCCTCCTCCACAAGCATCAATCCATGGCTTGCTCGAAACAACGAGTGCCTCCAACATTCAACGGGTCCCAGGGAGAGTTTTGTTTGCAGTTATTTTGATTTAGTTTGCATAAAGCATGGGACTGGGCATCCCGGTTACCAGCCATTTTCTCGTGAATGAGGAGCGGAGTCCACTCCTCTTGAGAATAACCCGCCTAACACGGAAGATAAGGGCAGCTCTAGTTGACATATGAGCTATTCGAGCATGCAAAACAGAATGTTTATTTGAATGTTTAGAGTTTGGCACATACAAATTTACTTGGAACGGCGGGTAAGTACCGCATATAGGTAGGTATGGTGGACTCATATGGAACAACTTTGGGGTTTAAGGAGTTTGGATGCACAAGCAGTATTCCCGCTTAGTACAGGTGAAGGCTAGCAAAAGACTGGGAAGCGACCAACTGAGAGAGCGACAACAGTCGTAAACATGCATTAAAATTAATTTACACCGAATACAAGCTTGAGTAGGATATAATCCACCATGAACATAAATATCATGAAGGCTATGTTGATTTGATTCAACTACATGCGTGAACATGTGCCAAGTCGAGTCACTCAATTCATTTAAAGGAGGATACCATCCCATCATACCACATCATAATCATTCTAATAGCATGTTGGCACGCAAGTTAAACCATTATAACTCATAGCTAATCAAGCATGGCACAAGCAACTATAATCTCTAAATGTCATTGCAAATATGTTTACTTCATAATAGCCGACTCAGGAACGATGAATCATCATATTTACAAAAACAAGAGAGGTCGAGTTCATACCAGCTTTTCTCATTCCAATAAGTTCATCATATATCATCATTATTGCCTTTCACTCGCACGACCGAACGGTGTGTATAATAATAAGAGTGCACGTGCATTGGACTAAGCTGTAATCTGCAAGCATTCAAATCAAGAGAGAAGACAAGTAATATGGGCTCTAAGTTAAATAAACAATCGTGCATATAAGAGCCACTAAGCATTTTCAATATGGTCTTCTCAATCCCCAAAAGAAAGAAAATAAAATAGAACTATTTACACGGGAAAGCTCCCAACAAACAAAAGAAGAAAGGGAAATCTTTTTGGGTTTTCATTTAATTACTACAACAAAGAAATAAACTACTAATTTTTTTGGTTTTTTCTTAAGGTTTATTAAACACACAAGAAGAAAGCAGGAAAAAGAAAATAAACTAGCACGGATATTATAGCACCGACATATAGCAATGAGTGTGTGTGTGAACATGAATGTAATGTCGGTGGGAAATACGTTCTCCCCCAAACTTAGGCTTTTGGCCTAAGTTGGTCTATTGCCAGGGATAGACTGGCGGATATCCGTAGGTGAAGCTGGGGTCATACTGCGATGTAGTGGCTATCGCCGCCTAAGCTGTAGCGTGGCGTCGAGTAGCCTCCACTCTCCTCTCGTACTCATCTGCCTCCTCTCTGGTAATAATATATCTTCCTTTTTTCTGTGAATCAAAGAAGGCAGGAGCAGGAAGAGCAATATGGACTACATGACATTTGTTAAAGATTAGTCGATACTGGAGAGGTAGTTCAGTCCTCACAACAAACTGGTGGGAAACCATAGAATCAAAATCTAAATAAGAAGGGGGTAACTCCATATCACCCTCACGAATGTCTATCTCAAGAAAATTAGCTAAGCGAGTTGCATAAATTCCTCCAAAGAAATCTCCGTTATGTCTATTCTGATGCAACCTGCGAGCTACAATGGCTCCCATATGATAAGATTGGTCTCCTAACATAGCACTCCTGAGAATGCTGAGATCAGGGACACACATTTGACATGCTTCATCCTTAGCATTTATGCATCTACCTATGAAGAGAGCAAAATAATGTATAGAAGGAAAGTGAACGCTCCCTAAAGTGGCTTGTGTTATATCTCTAGATTCCGCCACAGTTATTCTAGCAAGAAAGTCTCTATATTCAGATTTAGGGGGATCCCTGACATTACCCCAAGATGGAAGTTTGCAAGCAGAAGTGAAATCCTCTAAGTCCATGGTATAAGATTTGTCATAAAGGTCAAACATGACTGAAGGAGAATTACGCGAAGATGAAAACTCAAACCTCCTCACAAATGAGATCATGATACTGGGGGCATTTGCCAGCTTCAAAGTCCTCAAGACCGGCGTTACGCAAATATGCGCTAAATTCTTCTTTGATTCCCACTTGATTCATAAAATTTTCCGATGGCCATTCACAGGGCCTCACAGGAGCGTCTCTTGGTGGTTACTCGTCAGCATCACGTATTGCAAGTCTGGGACCTTGCTTCCTTGAAGAACCACCTTGGAACATCCTCCTAAACATATTGTTTCCTCTGAAAAATTCCTGAAATTTTTAGTAACTTCAAATAAAAGTGAACCAACTTCAATAAAATTGATAGCAACAACTCCCACAAGTGCCTAGATCCTATATAAAGCATTGGAACTACTTGGAACCATATAAATTTGACATGCAAGCTCAAGAACATGGTCACCTATGCAGCACAAATTTGCAAAGAATAAAGCACTAGAACAAAAACAAATTGGACCAATGGAGGAGTCACATACCAAGGAACAATCTCCCCAAGCAGTTTTGCGAGAGCTGCTTTGAGCAAGGAGATCGAAAATCACAGCAACGGGGGCTGGAACTCGTGCTTGAGTTGGTTTTTCGTGTTTGTGTGAGGCAGAGGAAGAAGATGGGTGCAGGGATAAGTGGAGGAGGGCCACCGTGGGCCCACGAGGCAGGGGGGCGCGCCCAGGGGGGTAGGGTGCGCCCTCCACCCTCGCGACCAGGTGGCAGCTCCCCCCGCGGTAATTTTTGCACAGTAAATCCTCAAATATTCCCGAAAAAATCATATTAAATTGGCATGGCATTCTGAGGACTTTTATTTTTGGGATATTTTTATATTGCACGGATAAGTCAGGAGACAGACAGAAAAATACTATTTTACTTTATTTCTACTAAATAAAAGAAAATATAAAGAGGGTACAAAAGGTTGTGCTTCTAGTTTCATCCATCTTGTGATCATCAAAATGAACCCACTAACAAGGTTGATCAAGTCCTGTTAACAAACTCATTCCGAATAATCACGGAACCGGAGAAATTTCGAATGACACTAAGTTACCTCAACGGGGATATGAAAATCCCCAACAATAAGAATATCATACTTTTTCTTGACAGTAGGGAGAGGAAATTCAAAACCTCCAAATATAATCGATGGAATTTTTCCAATAGAGTTGATACTATAAACTTGAGGTTGTTTCCTCGGAAAATGTACCGTGTGCTCATTGCCATTAACATGAAAAGTGGCATTCCCTTTGTTGCAATCAATAACAGCCCTTGCAGTATTAAGGAAAGGTCTTCCAAGAATAATAGACATACTATCATCCTCGGGAATATCAAGAATAACAAAGTCCGTTAAAATAGTAACGTTTGCAACCACAACAGGCACATCCTCACAAATACCGACAGGTATAGCAGTTGATTTATCAGCCATTTGCAAAGATATTTCAGTAGGTGTCAACTTATTCAAATCAAGTCTACGATATAAAGAGAGAGGCATAACACTGACACCGGCTCCAAGATCACATAAAGCAGTTTTAACATAATTTCTCTTAATGGAGCATGATATAGTAGGTACTCCTGGATCTCCAAGTTTCTTTGGTATTCCACTCTTAAAAGTATAATTAACAAGCATGGTGGAAATTTTAGCTTCAGGTATCTTTCTTTTATTAGTAATGATATCCTTCATATACTTAGCATAAGGATTTGTTTTGAGCACATCAGTTAATCGCATACGCAAAAAGATGGGACTAATCATTTCAGCAAATCGCTCAAAATCCTCATCATCCTTTTTCTTGGATGGTTTCGGAGGAAAAGGCATGGGTTTCTGAACCCATGGTTCCCTTTCTTTACCATGTTTCCTAGCAACAAAGTCTCTTTTATCATAACGTTGATTCCTTGATTGTGGGTTATCAAGATCAATAGCAGGTTGAACTTCTAAATCATTATCATTACTAGGTTGAGCATCAACATGAACATTATCATTAACATTATCACTAGGTTCATGTTCATCACCTGATTGTGTTTCAGCATCAGAAATTGAGATATCATTCAGATTCTCATGTGGTTCAGCAATAGGTTCACTAGAAGTTTGCAAAGTCCTATCATTTTTCTTTTTCTTCCTTTTAGAAGAACTAGGTACATCAATATTATTTCTCTGAGAATCTTGCTCGATTCTCTTAGGGTGGCCTTCAGGATACAAAGGTTCCTGATGAAGGAAATATGACCTAGAGGCAATAATAAAGTTATTATTTATTTCCTTATTTCATGATAAATGTTTATTATTCATGCTAGAATTGTATTAACCGGAAACATAATACATGTGTGAATACATAGACAAACGTAACGTCACTAGTATGCCTCTACTTGACTAGCTCGTTGAATCAAAGATGGTTATATTTCCTAGCCATAGACATGTGTTGTCATTTGATTGACGGGATCATATCATTAGAAGAATGATGTGATTGACATGACCCATTCCGTTAGCCTAGCACTTGATCGTTTAGTATGTTGCTATTGCTTTCTTCATGACTTATACATGTTCCTGTAACTATGAGATTATGCAACTCCCGTTTACCGGAGGAACACTTTGGGTGCTACCAAACGTCACAACGTAACTGGGTGATTATAAAGGAGCACTACACGTGTCTCCAAAGGTACATGTTGGGTTGGCGTATTTCGAGACTAGGTTTTGTCACTCCGATTGTCGGAGAGGTATCTCTGGGCCCTCTCGGTAATGCACATCACTATAAGCCTTGCAAGCAATGTGACTAATGAGTTAGTTACAGAATGATGCATTACGTAAAGAGTAAAGAGACTTGCCGGTAGCGAGATTGAACTAGGTATTGGATACCGACGATCGAATCTCGGGCAAGTAACATACCGATGACAAAGGGAACAACGTATGTTGTTATGCGGTTTGACCGATAAAGATCTTCGTAGAATATGTAAGAGCCAATATGAGCATCCAGGTTCCGCTATTGGTTTTTGACCGAGAATAGTTCTAGGTCATGTCTACATAGTTCTCGAACCCGTAGGGTCCGCACGCTTAAGGTTTCGATGACATTTATATTCTGAGTTTATGAGTTTTGATGTACTGAAGGAGTTCGGAGTCCCGGATGAGATTGGGGACATGACGAGGAGTCTCGAAATGGTCGAGATGTAAAGATCGATATATTGGACGACTATATTCGGAGTTCGTAAAGGTTCCGAGTGATTCGGGTATTTTTTGGAGTACCGGAGAGTTACGGGAATTCGCTGGGGAGTATATGGGCCTTATTGGGCTTTAGGGGAAAGAGAGAGGAGAGGTTAGGCGCCCCCCCCCCCAAGGCCTAGTCAGAATTGGACTAGGGGGAGGGGCTACGCCCCCTCCTTCATTCTCTTCTCTTCCCCCTTTCCTTGACTCCAACTCCTACTATTTGGAAGGGGGGGAATCCTACTCCCGGTGGGAGTAGGACTCCTCCTTGGCGCGCCCTCCTTGGCCGGCCGCACCTCCCCCCTCCCTCCTTTATATACGGGGGCAGGGGGGCACCCCATGACACACAAGTTGATCTTTGTGATCGTTCCTTAGCCGTGTGCGGTGCCCCCCTCCACCATATTCCACCTCGGTTATATCGTAGCGGTGCTTAGGAGAAGCCCTGCGTCGGTAGAACATCATCATCGTCACCACGCTGTCATGCTGACGGAACTCATCCCTGACACCCTGTTGGATCGGAGTCCGGGGATCGTCATCGAGCTGAACGTGTGCTGAACTCGGAGGTGCCGTACGTTCGGTACTTGGATCGGTCGGATCGTGAAGACGTACGACTACATCAACCGCGTTGTCATAACGCTTCCGCTTACGGTCTACGAGGGTACGTGGACAACACTCTCCCCTCTTGTTGCTATGCCATCACCATGATCTTGCGTGTGCGTAGGAATTTTTTTGAAATTACTACGTTCCCCAACACCTGAGTCATTCTACCAGTTCTAGTGGCCACTCTAACAGCATAATCATTTTTCTTACTATTCATTTCATCAAGCACTTCTTTCTGAGCTTTAAGTACTTCTTCTACTTGAGTGGTAACCATAGAAGTATGTTTGCTAACAAGTTTAAGTTCACCTCTAATATCAGCCATATAATCACCCAAGCGTTTAATCATAAAGGTATTCTGTTTAATTGTCTACCAAAATAAGCATTAAAGTCATCTTACTTAAACATAAAGTCATCAAAACTCATCCAAGCATTGACTAGCAATTTTAGTAGGAGGGACTTCAGCTTTATCATATCTATAGAGAGAATTTACCTTTACTACCTGTGTCGGGATATCGGGAGGTTCTTCAGTAAATAAGTAATTGAGATCGTATACTTCTTCAACGGGCGGTAAATTAAGACCATGTATTTCTTCAATAGGAGGTAAATTCTTAACATCTTCAGCTTTAATACCTTTTTCTTTTATAGATTTCTTTGCCTCTTGCATATCTTCGGGACTGAGAAATAGAACACCTCTCTTCTTCGGAGCTGGTTTAGGAATAGGCTCGGTAATTGGCTCTGGAACTGGCTCAGGAGGTGGCTCAGGAGGTGCCCAATTATTTTTATTTGTCAACATATTATTCAATAGAACTAGAAAAGTGGCCCGCTCGATGCGCGGGCTAGAATTTTATGAAGTTAAATGTTTAGACTATATTATTTGTTTTTTCCAAAGGAGAATTGAAACCAAATGTGGCGATAGCTTTTATGAATGCCAAACAAACTTTAGTATTATGATAAAAAATACTTTTAAAATTATATTTGTATTTTTGTGCTGACATTTTTATCATGTTGCTTAGTTTTCCTATAAACTAAAATTTAATAGTCCTGATTGTTCATATAGTAATTGGTTAATTTGTTGACCCGTAGGCCAGGTTGGCATATTTATTTAGTAATCTTGTACTGGAATTAATTTAGTTGATGTAGATAGTATATACATTTCCATAAAAACTTTGTTGGTAGGCATTTGGTTCCATAGATGTGGGCCCGTCATAACCAAGGTTGGCTATATGTTGACTTTAGTTTTTTGTCAGTTTTTTTACATAGTTTTCAGCAGTACAAAGGGAGGAGAGTGAGAGAGTAAACCTTTTTCTTATTACCAACTAACCCTTGATATATTTGGCATAATGTGTACTCAAGTTGCCAAGGTGCATTTAGAAGACATCATTTGTTTGATGGATCCCATCAGTATGATTCTTTAGTTTCCCATTATGTAGTCTTAATTAATATATATATATATATATATATATATATATATATATATATATATATATATATATATATATATATATAGTAGAATATGAGAAACATGTTTGATTGCATTGTACATGTGGAATATGACAATGTATTGACGCTCTCAGTATTGGTTTGCATTAAATAATAATCTTGTAGAATCAAGAATCGCATACTATAGATTGTTGATGTTTGGTAGTAATGATGTTGATGCATGTTTGAAATTCTTTGGCACGGTAGTACACCATATTCTACCTTCCATATCATGTTAGAATAGGAAAGTAAGATAGGAAGGGGCATCCTTTAGTGAAAAGAAACATCATGCTGAAATCATGTTATTCGTTCATTCCATTAGAATATTTTTGTATAGACTATATTCTTGACCACATCATCCTCATCACTACTTTCATCATTTACCATTACCCACAGTCTATCCCTTTTTGTTACTTTTGAGAAAGCTACACATAACTATCCACGTCTAAGAACTTGTTCATGTAGATATAGTCCTACAATGTTTAGAGATTGTCCCGTGCTTTTGTTGATAGTCATAGCAAAGCAAACTAATATATGGTACTTTCTCCTTTTTAGAACAAATGGCAATGTTGATTTAGTTGGTGAGATGACTATGCTTGCAATTTATCACTTTCTACCACATGTGTTTCAGTTATTATCTGTGTGCTTCGATGAATCTTCTGCCAAGCTGACAATCGTCATCCTTGTACCATTGCATAACCCAGCACTTTGGTTGATATACAATGCCTAAGTGCCATTGGGTGGAGGATGTTGCACCGAAGTGTTGTTCGCTAGAGGAAGATGACGTAGATGTGGTATTATAAAATCTTGCAGAATTGAAACAGAGGATTTTTTTCACAATGGAAAGATATTTTGTTTGGAGAAGTCGAATCCCCATATATTATCAGTGTGAGTTTGGATTTTGTTGAGAGATTGCATCTATATTTATCGGTGAGAATTTATATTTGTTTGGAGAGATTGGTGTAGAAGTCGTACACTGAGATATTGCATGACGGAAAGAGGTGTTTTTAGGTGCCAAGGGATTTTATAGACATGTATGACACCGTGAGATTGGTCGTGTAGAGAGGTAATCTATTTGGAGTGGTCGAATCGTTATAAATGAGTTCACCTAAAAAAATAGAATCTTTATAATGAGAAACACTCAGTTCTTTTTTGGGGATGGCTGATCGCTCATTATTTCCGGTCATTTTTTGCAGTGGGGTCCCTCAGATTTATTTGGAGAGATAGCATCAATGTACAGGACAGTGTATTTATTTGGAAAGCACATGGAGACCTTCGTCATGTTTGCTTGCCGAGAGATTTTACCCTGTATGGGTTAGCTTTTTTATTTTGGATGGTCCAATTGCTTGTGGGATGGTACAACCTGTGCAATTAACTTTTTATTTTTTTTACATGTCCTAAGCGCTTAGTTTTTTTTGGATATATTCTGGTCGCTTAGATTTTTTTGGGATGGTCTGATCGCCCATTTTTCTATCACTAAGTTTTTAAGTGTACGCCTATGTTTTTTATTTTTGGAATGGCTAAGTCGCTTAGTTTCTGTTGAATAGACCGGTCGCTTAATTTTTTAGAGGGGTCAGTTTTTGTTGTGTTAGACTGATCGCTCTTTTTTTTTGTAGATGGTGGCCTGGTGGGATGGTCCAACCTTTTGTGAACACGAAAGAGTGCCCTTTTTTCTCACGTTACGGTCCCACCTGGTTTACGTACATCTAAAGGTTATACCTTTTTGATTGGAAATAGACACATCGAATTAAAGGTCGGATGTTTTTAATTATTGTAAGATTTTCTAAACTAATTATCTTTATTCTGGTGATCCCGTCAAGTACTTTTTTTGACCGTCAAGTACTTTATATATATAATAATAGATAGATAATAATATAGGCGGATTATTTTGTCCATGTACGGGCGTCCAACTCATCCAGCATATGGAGGTATACAGATTCTTGTCCATGTATGGATGAGTACCAAGGAAAAAGTTTATATCTTAGACCTACCTCCTTAATGGTTGGATACATACATGATGCAAGTATGAAAAATAGTGTCCTTAATGTGTGGATATAGACGCTCACGCTTGGCCGGCCGGCCGTGTATTTGTTTTTTCCATGCATCCATATACCAAGAGAAGAATGCATATCCACGCACCTAAAAATGTGTTGGCCATGCCACGCTAACATTTTCAAGGAGTCCTAGTCATGCAAGGAAAGAGTCCTAGCCTAGCAAAGGAAAACATAACCCCACGCCTCTCTATTTTTTTAGGAAAGTCCTAGCTAGCTTCGTTTATGTAAGGATAGCTGCAGTTTTTTTCTTTTTAGATTTTTTAGAGGTCTTAGATCTAGTCTGTTAATTATGTGTTTTAAGTTACGGGTTTACCAAATCAACGGCCAGATGTTTCTAATTATTGTGGTAATTTCTAGCTTATTTATCTTTTTTCTGATTAAACACTTTTTATATATAATAGATTTCAACTTCATCCGGTGTTCTTTCCCTGAAAAGAGAACCAGCACAACTATCCAGGTAATCTTTGGAAGCATCAGTTAGTCCATTATAAAAGATATCAAGTATTTCAGGTTTCTTAAGAGGATGATCAGGCAAAGCATTAAGTAACTTGAGAAGCCTCCCCCAAGCTTGTGGGAGACTCTCTTCTTCAATTTGCACAAAGTTGTATATTTCCCTCAAAGCAGCGCGTTTCTTATGAGCAGGAAAATATTTAGCAGAAAAGTAATAAATCTTATCTTGGGGACTTTGCACACAACCAGGATCAAGAGAATTAAACCATATCTTAGCGTCACCCTTTAATGAGAATGGAAATATTTTGAGTAAATAAAGGTAGCGCGATCTCTCATTATTAGTAAACCGGGCAGCTATATCATTTAACTTAGTAAGATGTGCCACAACCGTTTCAGATTCATAGCCATAAAAAGGATCAGATTCAACCAAAGTAATTATATCTGGATCAACAAAAAAATCATAATAATCCTTATCGGGAACACAGATAGGTGAAGTAGCAAAAGCAGGGTCGGGTCTCATCCTATCTCTAAGAGATTCTTTACTCCATTTAATTAGCAACCTCTTAAGTTCGTATCTATCCTCGCAAGCAAAAGTAGTTGCAGAAGACTCAACATCAAAAAGATAACCCTCGGGAATAGAAGGCATATTCTCATCATCACTATCATCATCGTATTCATGTTCAATAATTTCTCTTTCTCTAGACCTAGCAATTTGCTCATCAAGAAATTCACCAAGGGGCACAGTAGTATCAAGCATAGAAGTAGTTTCATCATAAGTATCATGCATAGCAGAAGTGGCATCATCAATAACATGCAACATATCAGAATTCATAGCAGTAGCAGGTTTAGGTGTCGCAAGCTTACTTATAACAGAAGGAGAATCTAGTGCAAGGCTAGATGGCAGTTCGTTACCTCCCCTCGTAGTTGAGGGCAAAATAGTAGTTCGATCATCTTTCAAGTTCTTCATAGTGTCCAGCAGATATAAATCCCGAGTGACTCAAAGAATAGAGCTATGCTCCCCGGCAACGGCGCCAGAAAAAGGTCTTGATAACCCACAAGTATAGGGGATCGCAACAGTTTTCGAGGGTAGAGTATTCAACCCAAATTTATTGATTCGACACAAGGGGAGCCAAAGAATATTCTCAAGTATTAGCAGCTGAGTTGTCAATTCAACCACACCTAGAAACTTAGTATCTGCAGCAAAGTGTTTAGTAGCAAAGTAATATGATAGTTGTGGTAACGGTAACAAAAGTAAAGACAGCAAAAGTAATGTTTTTGTATTTTGTAGTAATTGTAACAGTAGCAACGGAAAAGTAAATAAGCGAGAACCAGTATATGGAAAACTCGTAGGCACCGGATTAGCGATGGATAATTATGCCGGATGCGGTTCGTCATGTAACAGTCATAACATAGGGTGACACGGAACTAGCTCCAGTTCATCAATGTAATGTAGGCATGTATTCCATATATAGTCATACGTGCTTATGGAAAAGAACTTGCATGACATCTTTTGTCCTACCCTCCCGTGGCAGCGGGGTCCTATTGGAAACTAAGGGATATTAAGCCCTCCTTTTAATAGAGAACCGGAACAAAGCATTAGCACATAGTGAATACATGAACTCCTCAAACTATGGTCATCACCGGGAGTGGTCCCGATTATTGTCACTTCGGGGTTGCCGGATCATAACACATAGTAGGTGACTATAGACTTGCAAGATAGGATCAAGAACACACATATATTCATGAAAACATAATAGGTTCAGATCTGAAATCATGTCACTCGGGCCCTAGTGACAAGCATTAAGCATAGCAAAGTCATAGCAACATCAATCTCAGAACATAATGGATACTAGGGATCAAACCCTAACAAAACTAACTCGATTATATGATAAATCTCATCCAACCCATCACCGTCCAGCAAGCCTACGATGGAATTGTTGGGGAACGTAGTAATTTCAAAAAATTTCCTACGCACACGCAAGATCATGGTGATGCATAGCAACGAGAGGGGAGAGTGTTGTCTACGTACCCTCGTAGACCGAAGCGGAAGCGTTGACGCAACGTAGAGGAAGTAGTCGTACGTCTTCTCGGTTCAACCGATCCAAGCACCGTTACTCCGGCACCTCCGAGTTCTTGACACACGTACAGCTCGATGACGCACCCCGAACTCCGATCCAGCAGAGGCACGGGGAGGAGTTTTGTCAGCACGATGGCATGGTGACGATCTTGATGTTCAACTGTCGCAGGGCTTCGCCTAAGCACCGCTACAATATGACCGAGGTGTAATATCGTGGAGGGGGGCACCGCACACGGCTAAGGAACGATCACAATGATCAACTTCTGTGTCTATGGGGTGCCCCCCGCCCCCGTATATAAAGGAGGGAGGGAGGAGGGGGCCGGCCTAAGGGGAGGCGCGCCCTAGGAGGGGGAAACCTACTCCAAGTAGGTTTCCCCCCTCTTTTCCTAATCCAAGGAGGGGGAAGGAAGGAGTAGGAGAGGGGGAAGGCAAGGGGGGCGCCGCCCCCCCTTCCTTGTCCTATTCGGACTCAAGGGGAGGGGGCACGCCACTTGCCCTGGCCGGCCCCTCTCTTTCTCCAATAGGGCCCATCAAGGCCCATTACTTCCCGGGGGGGTTCCGGTAACCCTCCGGTACTTCAGTTTTCTCCGAAAACTTCCGGAACACTTCCGGTGTCCGAATATAGTCATCCAATATATCAATCTTTATGTCTCGACCATTTCGAGACTCCTCGTCATGTCCGTGATCACATCCGGGACTCCGAACAACCTTCGGTACATCAAAATACATAAACTCATAATATAACTGTCATCGAAACCTTAAGCGTGCGGACCCTACGGTTCGAGAACTATGTAGACATGACCGAGACACGTCTCCGGTTAATAACCAATAGCGGGACCTGGATGCCCATATTGGTTCCTACATATTCTACGAAGATCTTTATCGGTCAAACCGCATAACAACATATGTTGTTCCCTTTGTCATCGGTATGTTACTTGCCCGAGATTCGATCGTCGGTATCCAATACCTAGTTCAATCTCGTTACCGGCAAGTCTCTTTACTCGTTCCATAATACATCATCTCGCAACTAACTCATTAGTTGAAATGCTTGCAAGGCTTAAGTGATGTGCATTGCCGAGAGGGCCCAGAGATACCTCTCCGACGTTCGGAGTGACAAATCCTAATCTCGAAATACGCCAACTCAACAAGTACCTTCGGAGACACCTGTAGAGCACCTTTATAATCACTCAGTTATGTTGTGACGTTTGGTAGCACACAAAGTGTTCCTCCAGTAAACGGGAGTTGCATAATCTCATAGTCATAGGAACATGTATAAGTCATGAAGGAAGCAATAGCAACATACTAAACGATCGGGTGCTAAGCTAACGGAATGGGTCATGTCAATCAGATCATTCAACTAATGATGTGACCTTGTTAATCAAATAACAACTCCTTGTTCATGGTTAGGAAACATAACCATCTTTGATTAACAAGCTAGTCAAGTAGAGGCATACTAGTGACACTCTATTTGTCTATATATTCACACATGTATTATGTTTCCGGTTAATACAATTCTAGCATGAATAATAAACATTTATCATGATATAAGGAAATAAATAATAACTTTATTATTGCCTCTAGGGCATATTTCCTTCAGTCTCCCACTTGCACTAGAGTCAATAATCTAGATTACATAGTAATGATTCTAACACCCATGGAGTCTTGGTGTTGATCATGTTTTGCTCGTGGAAGAGGCTTAGTCAACGGGTCTGCAACATTCAGATCCGTATGTATCTTGCAAATCTCTATGTCTCCCACCTAGACTAGATCCCGGATGGAATTGAAGCGTCTCTTGATGTGCTTGGTTCTCTTGTGAAATCTGGATTCCTTCGCTAAGGCAATCGCTCCAGTATTGTCACAAAAGATTTTCATTGGACCCGATGCACTAGGTATGACACCTAGATCGGATATGAACTCCTTCATCCAGACTCTTCATTGGCTGCTTCTGAAGCAGCTATGTATTCCGCTTCACACGTAGATCCCTCCATGACGCTTTGCTTTGAAATGCACCAACTGACAGCTCCACCATTTAATGTAAACACGTATCCGGTTTGCGATTTAGAATCGTCCGGATCAGTGTCAAAGCTTGCATCAATGTAACCATTTACGATGAGCTCTTTGTCACCTCCATATACGAGAAACATATCCTTAGTCCTTTTCAGGTACTTCAGGATGTTCTTGACCGCTATCCAGTGATCCACTCCTGGATTACTTTGGTACCTCCCTGCTAGACTTATAGCAAGGCACACATCAGGTCTGGTACACAGCATTGCATACATGATAGAGCCTATGGCTGAAGCATAGGGAACATTTTTCATTTTCTCTCTATCTTCTGCAGTGGTCGGGCTTTGAGTCTTACTCAACTTCACACCTTGCAATACAGGCAAGAACCCTTTCTTTGCTTGATCCATTTGGAACTTCTTTAAAACTTTGTCAAGGTATGTGCTTTGTGAAAGTCCAATTAAGCGTTTTGATCTATCTCTATAGATCTTAATGCCCAATATGTAAGCAGCTTCACCGAGGTCTTTCATTGAAAAACTTTTATTCAAGTATCCCTTTATGCTATCCAGAAATTCTATATCATTTCCAATCAATAATATGTCATCCACATATAATATTAGAAATGCTACGGAGCTCCCACTCACTTTCTTGTAAATACAGGCTTCTCCAAAAGTCTGTATAAACCCAAATGCTTTGATCACACTATCAAAACGTTTATTCCAACTCCGAGAGGCTTGTACCAGTCCATAAATGGATTGCTGGAGCTTGCACACTTTGTTAGCTCCCTTTGGATCGATAAAACCTTCTGGTTGCATCATATACAACTCTTCCTCCAGAAATCCATTCAGGAATGCAGTTTTTACATCCATTTGCCAAATTTCATAATCATAAAATGCGGCAATTGCTAACAAGATTCAGACAGACTTAAGCATCGCTACGGGTGAGAAGGTCTCATCGTAGTCAACCCCTTGAACTTGTCGAAAACCTTTTGCAACAAGTCGAGCTTTGTAGACAGTAACATTACCGTCAGCGTCAGTCTTCTTCTTGAAGATCCATTTATTCTCAATTGCTTGCCGACCATCGGGCAAGTCAACCAAAGTCCATACTTTGTTCTCATACATGGATCCCATCTCAGATTTCATGGCTTCAAGCCATTTTGCGGAATCTGGGCTCACCATCGCTTCTTCATAGTTCGTAGGTTCATCATGATCTAGTAGCATGACTTCCAGAATAGGATTACCGTACCACTCTGGTGCGGATCTTACTCTGTTCGACCTACGAGGTTCTGTATTAACTTGATCTGAAGTTCTATGATTATCATCATCAACTTCCTCACTAGTTGGTTTTGACGTCACAGAAACCGGTTCCTGTGATGTATTATTTTCCAACAAGGGAGTAGGTACAGTTACCTCATCAAGTTCTACTTTCCTCCCACTCACTTCTTTCGAGAGAAACTCCTTCTCTAGAAAGGATCCATTCTTAGCAACGAATGTCTTGCCTTCGGATCTGTGATAGAAGGTGTACCCAACTGTCTCCTTTGGGTATCCTATGAAGACACATTTCTCCGATTTGGGTTCTAGCTTATCAGGTTGAAGCTTTTTCACATAAGCATCGCATCCCCAAACTTTAAGAAACGACAACTTTGGTTTCTTGCCAAAACATAGTTCATAAGGTGTCGTCTCAACAGATTTCGACGGTGCCCTATTTAACGTGAATGTGGCCGTCTCTAAAGCATAACCCCAAAACGATAGCGGTAAATCTATAAGAGACATCATAGATCGCACCATATCAAGTAAAGTACGATTACGACGTTCGGACACACCATTACGCTTTGGTGTTCCGGGTGGCGTGAGTTGCGAAACTATTCCACATTGTTTTAAGTGTAGACCAAACTCGTAACTCAAATATTCTCCTCCACGATCAGATCGTAGAAACTTTATTTTCTTGTTATGATGATTTTCAACTTCACTCTGAAATTCTTTGAACTTTTCAAATGTTTCAGACTTATGCTTCATTAAGTAGATATACCCATATCTGCTTAAATCATCTGTGAAGGTGAGAAAATAACGATATCCGCCACGAGCCTCAACATTCATCGGACCACATACATTTGTATGTATGATTTCCAACAAATCTGTTGCTCTCTCCATAGTACCGGAGAACGGCGTTTTGGTCATCTTGCCCATGAGGCACGGTTCGCAAGTACCAAGTGATGCATAATCAAGTGGTTCCAAAAGACCATCAGTATGGAGTTTCTTCATGCGCTTTACACCGATATGACCTAAACGGCAGTGCCACAAATAAGTTGCACTATCATTATCAACTCTGCATCTTTTGGCTTCAACACTATGAATGTGTATCACTACTATCGAGATTCATCAAAAATAGACCACTCTTCAAGGGTGCATGACCATAAAAGATATTACTCATATAAATAGAACAACCATTATTCTCTGATTTAAATGAATAACCGTCTCACATCAAACGAGATCCAGATATAATGTTCATGCTCAACGCTGGCACCAAATAACAATTATTTAGGTCTAATACTAATCCCGAAGGTAGATGTAGAGGTAGCGTGCCGACCGCGATCACATCGACTTTGGAACCATTTCCCACGCGCATCGTCACCTCGTCCTTTGCCAGTGTTCGCTTAATCCGTAGTCCCTGTTTCGAGTTGCAAATATTAGCAACAGAACCAGTATCAAATACCCAGGTGCTACTGCGAGCTCCAGTAAGGTACACATCAATAACATGTATATCACATATACCTTTGTTCACCTTGCCATCCTTCTTATCCGCCAAATACTTGGGGCAGTTCCGCTTCCAGTGACCAGTCTGCTTGCAGTAGAAGCACTCAGTTTCGGGCTTAGGTCCAGACTTGGGTTTCTTCTCTTGAGCAGCAACTTGTTTGCTGTTCTTCTTGAAGTTCCCCTTCTTCTTCCCTTTGCCCTTTTTCTTGAAACTAGTGGTCTTGTTGACCATCAACACTTGATGCTCCTTCTTGATTTCTACCTCCGCAGCCTTTAGCATTGCGAAGAGCTCGGGAATCGTCTTATCCATCCCTTGCATATTATAGTTCATCACGAAGCTCTTGTAGCTTGGTGGAAGTGATTGGAGAATTCTGTCAATGACGCTATCATTCGGAAGAGTAACTCCCAGTTGAATCAAGTGATTACAATACCCAGACATCTTGAGTATGTGCTCACTGACAGAACTATTCTCCTCCATCTTGCAGCTATAGAACTTATTGGAGACTTCGTATCTCTCAATCCGGGCATTCTTCTGGAATATTAACTTCAACTCCTGGAACATCTCATATGCTCCATGACGTTCAAAACGTCGTTGAAGTCCCGGTTCTAAGCCGTAAAGCATGGCACATTGAACTATCGAGTAGTCATCAGCTTTGCTCTGCCAAATGTTCTTAACGTCGTCAGTTGCATCAGCAGCAGGCCTGGCACCCAGCGGTGCTTCCAGGACGTAATTTTTCTGTGCAGCAATGAGGATAATCCTCAAGTTACGGACCCAGTCCGCGTAGTTGCTACCATCATCTTTCAACTTAGCTTTCTCAAGGAACGCATTAAAATTCAACGGAACAACAGCACGGGCCATCTATCTACAATCAACATAGACAAGCAAGATACTATCAGGTACTAAGTTCATGATAAATTTAAGTTCAATTAATCATATTACTTAAGAACTCCCACTTAGACAGACATCTCTCTAGTCATCTAAGTGATCACATGACCCAAATCAACTAAACCATAACCGATCATCACGTGAGATGGAGTAGTTTTCAATGGTGAACATCTTATGTTGATCATATCTACTATATGATTCACGCTCGACCTTTCGGTCTCCGTGTTCCGAGGCCATATCTGCATATGCTAGGCTCGTCAAGTTTAACCTGAGTATTCTGCGTGTGCAAAACTGGCTTGCACCCGTTGTAGATGGACGTAGAGCTTATCACACCCGATCATCACGTGGTGTCTGGGCACGACGAACTTTGGCAACGGTGCATACTCAGGGAGAACACTTCTTGATAATTTTTAGTGAGAGATCATCTTAAAATGCTACCGTCAATCAAAGCAAGATAAGATGCATAAAGGATAAACATCACATGCAATCAATATAAGTGATATGATATGGCCATCATCATCTTGTGCTTGTGATCTCCATCTCCGAAGCACCATCATGATCACCATCGTCACCGGCGCGACACCTTGATCTCCATAGTAGCATCTTTGTCGTTTACGCCATCTATTGCTTCTACGACTATCGCTACCGCTTAGTGATAAAGTAAAGCAATTACAGGGCGTTTGCATTTCATACAATAAAGCGACAACCATATGGCTCCTGCCAGTTGCCGATAACTTCGGTTACAAAACATGATCATCTCATACAATAAAATATAGCATCATGTCTTGGCCATATCACATCACAACATGCCCTGCAAAAACAAGTTAGACATCCTCTACTTTGTTGTTGCAAGTTTTACGTGGCTGCTACGGGCTTAAGCAAGAACCAATCTCACCTACGCATCAAAACCACAACGATAGTTTGTCAAGTTGATGCTGTTTTAACCTTCGCAAGGACCGGGCGTAGCCACACTCGGTTCAACTAAAGTTGGAGAAACTGACACCCGCTAGTCACCTGTGTGCAAAGCACGGCGGTAAAACCAGTCTCGCGTAAGCGTACGCGTAATGTCGGTCTGGGCCGCTTCATCCAACAATACCACCGAACCAAAGTATGACATGCTGGTAAGCAGTATGACTTATATCGCCCACAACTCACTTGTGTTCTACTCGTGCATATAACATCAAACCATAAAACCTAGGCTCGGATGCCACTGTTGGGGAACGTAGTAATTTCAAAAAAATTCCTACGCACACGCAAGATCATGGTGATGCATAGCAACGAGAGGGGAGAGTGTTGTCTACGTACCCTCATAGACCGAAGCGGAAGCGTTGACGCAACGTAGAGGAAGTAGTCGTACGTCTTCTCGGTTCAACCGATCCAAGCACCGTTACTCCGGCACCTCCGAGTTCTTGACACACGTACAGCTCGATGACGCACCCCGAACTCCGATCCAGCAGAGGCACGGGGAGGAGTTTTGTCAGCACGACGGCGTGGTGACGATCTTGATGTTCAACTGTCGCAGGGCTTCTCCTAAGCACCGCTACAATATGACCGAGGTGTAATATCGTGGAGGGGGGCTCCGCACACGGCTAAGGAACGATCACAATGATCAACTTTTGTGTCTATGGGGTGCCCCCCGCCCCCGTATATAAAGGAGGGAGGGAGGAGGTGGCCGGCCTAAGGGGAGGCGCGCCCTAGGAGGGGGAAACCTACTCCAAGTAGGTTTCCCCCCTCTTTTCCTAATCCAAGAAGGAGGGGGAAGGAAGGAGTAGGAGAGGGGGAAGGCAAGGGGGGCGCCCCCCCCCCCCCCCTTCCTTGTCCTATTCGGACTCAAGGGGAGGGGGCGCGCCACTTGCCCTGGCCGGCCCCTCTCTTTCTCCAATAGGGCCCATCAAGGCCCATTACTTCCCGGGGGGGTTCCGGTAACCCTCCGGTACTCCGGTTTTCTCCGAAAACTTCCGGAACACTTCCGGTGTCCGAATATAGTCATCCAATATATCAATCTTTATGTCTCGACCATTTCGAGACTCCTCGTCATGTCCGTGATCACATCCGGGACTCCGAACAACCTTCGGTACATCAAAATACATAAACTCATAATATAACTGTCATCGAAACCTTAAGCGTGCGGACCCTACGGTTCGAGAACTATGTAGACATGACCGAGACACGTCTCCGGTTAATAACCAATAGCGGGACCTGGATGCCCATATTGGTTCCTACATATTCTACGAAGATCTTTATCGATCAAACCGCATAACAACATACGTTGTTCCCTTTGTCATCGGTATGTTACTTGCCCGAGATTCGATTGTCGGTATCCAATACCTAGTTCAATCTCGTTACCGGCAAGTCTCTTTACTCGTTCGGTAATACATCATCTCGCAACTAACTCATTAGTTGAAATGCTTGCAAGGCTTAAGTGATGTGCATTACCGAGAGGGCCCAGAGATACCTCTCCGACATTCGGAGTGACAAATCCTAATCTCGAAATACGCCAACTCAACAAGTACCTTCGGAGACACCTGTAGAGCACCTTTATAATCACCCAGTTACGTTGTGACGTTTGGTAGCACACAACGTGTTCCTCCAGTAAACGGGAGTTGCATAATCTCATAGTCATAGGAACATGTATAAGTCATGAAGGAAGCAATAGCAACATACTAAACGATCGGGTGCTAAGCTAACGGAATGGGTCATGTCAATCAGATCATTCAACTAATGATGTAACCTTGTTAATCAAATAACAACTCATTGTTCATGGTTAGGAAACATAACCATCTTTAATTAACAAGCTAGTCAAGTAGAGGCATACTAGTGACACTCTATTTGTCTATATATTCACACATGTATTATGTTTCCGGTTAATACAATTCTAGCATGAATAATAAACATTTATCATGATATAAGGAAATAAATAATAACTTTATTATTGCCTCTAGGGCATATTTCCTTCAGGAATTACTCACGCACGGCGGTGTGCATCATGAAATTGGTGATGGAGGATGGTTGATGATGACGACGAACGGACTCCAGATCAGCCCTCCCGAGAGATATTAGGGCTTGGCGGTGGCTTCGTATCGTAAAACGCAATGATTTCTTCTCTCTGATTTTTTTCTCCCCGAAAGCCAATATATGGAGTTGGAGTTGGTGTCAGAGGGCCACCAGGGGGGCCACGAGGTAGGGGGCGCGCCCCCACCCTCGTGAGCAGGGTGTGGGCCCCCTGGTCTTCATCTTTGGCGTGGATTTTTTATTGTTTTTTCTAAGGTGTTCCGTGGAGTTTCAGGTCATTCCGAGAACTTTTATTTTCTGCACAGAAAACAACACCATAGCAATTCTGCTGAAAACAGCGTTAGTCTGGGTTAGTTCCATTCAAATCATTCAAGTTACAGTCCAAAACAAGGGCAAAAGTGTTTGGAAAAGTAGATACGATGGAGACGTATCAACGTGTTGTACAGTGCCATTTTATCCCGATGTAATCGGAAAATGCATCTTCTAGCTCCTTGACACTCGCCTATCCCTCAATAACAGTGATCACTACACTCATAGATCTCTCCTTAAGCTGCTTAGCAGTACAAGAATCAGGAATATAGAAGAACCCCTGGCCCTTGGCCTGAAAAGCGCACATAGGAGCAACACATTCCCACGGCAAAAAGGTAGTGCAAATCGACGCCAGGTGCCCCATCTTACTGCATCTCTAACAGAATGCTTGCGGACAACTAGCAGGAGTATGGCTAGTGGCCTTACAGATCAGGTATGGATCATAGGGTTTGGTTGGGGGCACCTGATTCAAAGATTCGCCCCGTTGGGCGACGTCCGGGATCTGCTTCTTCCTGTTGTTGTCGATGACGAGCTCCGGAGGGTTAGGGTTTGGCTGCTTCTCCACCCATACCCCTCCAGATCTAGCTCACTTGGCCCGATCCGTCGTGTCATCCCACCTCGTGGTGTCATCCGATCCTGACGCCGCCTGCTTGTTCGTCGAGAGGTTGTCATCGTCCGCCTCCCCAGACCACGAGAAGCGGCCGCGGCCATGGCCCCGATCGAAACGACCGGCGCCACGCCCGAATCGCCCCGCGCCGGTTCGCGCGGAAGAAACGGCCACCGCGGTCCTCCATCTCCACCCGATCGCTCGGCTTGGAGGCCACCACCTCCGCAAAGGATCTGCGATCTCCTCCAACTTTCCCTTCCCACCACAGAAACGAGGGGGAAGAACTGGATCTAGGGTTTCGTGGTGGCACCGCCCAGAAGTGGGAGAAGGCAGTATCTAGGTCACGGGTGGGAGTGAGGTGAGCTTTTGTACCTGCCGAGCGACCCGTCTCCCCGCCATGGCGTCCGTGATCTCTGTCCACGTGTCGCGCATCCATGGTGGAATCGCGGGTGCGCATGGATGTGGCCCAAGGACGCCCGCGCCCTGCCATCTCGTGCTCGCAGTGTGCTGCGGTGTACCGCACGCACCGTCACGTATCTGACGCGGCGGCGCCGCCTGCCCCACCGGGATTCGGTCCCGCACCCTGGCGATGTGGCACGGGAAGGAAACGGCATGTCCCACGTCGATGCACTCCCTGACCCAGAGAAAACGTGCGTCGACCGTCACCCCTCTCTCGTCAATCAGTATGATCTGGAGTGCGTCGTGTCACAGCCGGATCTCGCCGTCGGCGAAGACCAGAGTGCGAGCCGTCGTGAGGTCGGGCGCGAACGAGACCGACTAGCCTACGTCGCACGCCATCCCCGTCGTGAGGTGAACTTCTTCATCTTTTACCAGAAAAGTCTGCTCGTCTATCGTGGCGACGCGGAAAGACAATAAATTTTGACACACATGGGATGGGTGGGTGGACAATCGGCTCTACTGTAGTCGGCATGCATCGGTTTATGTCAGGGAACTAATGGATGATTAGTGTCAGTGGCCTATATGAAGACGCGGTTTTCATTTTCGCACCATGCATGCATCTATATATCATATCACTTCCATTTGCGTTGCTTAAAAATGGAACTATATAGCATCGAAAGACATTGTGCTATTTGTGTTACTTATTTGTCCCCTCGTTCACGGAAACTGGGGTAAAGGAGACGAAAACAAAGAGGAAATGCTGTCAAAATTAGTGTGGCAGAGATGAGTCCAGTGTGGCCGAGGACACATTCCGGTTTACCGACAGTAGCACCGGACGGGCCTACGACACATGCTACCTGGAACCAAAAGAAACACACCATCAATTATCCGATAGACAGATTCCAACGACGCTGCTAGCGACTGAACGCGCGCTTTATCTCGATCCCGGACGCCGGCCGGCGATGTTTGCCAGCACGTAGCATTGGGGAGGAGAGGGAATATTTGTTCGCCCCTTTTTCTCCTTGTGCAACATCACCAACATACGCGGGATTTCGCTTTTTCTCCTCCGTCGCCGTCGTGGCCGTGGTGCGCGTCCAAGTGAGTGTCTATGGGCACACGCACAGTTGGACCTTCTAGACGCCAGTTGCAACAACAATTTTTTTTGAAACGAAAGGGGTTGCCCCCTGCCCCAACTTTTTATTGAAAAAGCAAAGCAACCAAAGAACAGTGTTCACAGCTCTCGGCTCCAGCCAGAAGTAGCCACAGCAGAATTATTACAGACGAAACATCAACAGGCTGAAAATCCACAGGATAACTAGGAAACGGCCCCTATAGGAACTACATGCGCAAAGGCTATGAAATCCCTACAGGCGCATCAAACATGCCAAGCAATTCTAAGCAACTCCCCTCGATGATGGTCGAGCAGCTTCAAGCATTGGGGGAGTAGCACAGCTTGGGAGTCCATGCACAAGATCTTCCATTGATAGATATGTCTCCCCACCATCTCCAGCACACATTTGATGCTTCGCCATCTTCGCCCCTGGAACACAATTTCATTTCGAAACAACCATAAGCTCCATAAGGTAGCAGTAGAAATCAAGTTTATAGCATCATAGCACTTTTTCATCTTCCAGAAAGGAAGCAATGATTCAAACGACTCTGGTACAGGAATTTTGGTACAGTTAGCGATCACCAGTCACACTTGTTGGGCCACCACACACTCAAAAAACAAGTGTTGAATGCTTTCAGGTTCACAGAAGAAGACACAAGTCAGGTCTTCCACATGCTGGCGTTTAGCCAAATTGTCCCTAGTCAGACTCTTATTGTGCACAATTAGCCACAAAAACACATGGATATTATGGGGAACTTTGATTTTCCAAATATAATCTCTCCAAATAGAGACCATGCCCCCCTCCCAATTAATCATCTTATACATAGACTTAACAGAGTATAACCCTTTACTTTCCAAGGACCAAATAGGCTTATCAGCCATGTTGGTAAAAGGAACATTTTTAACCACATTAAGTAGCTCATTCCAGGAGCACAAAGTATCCTCACTGACACACCTTCTAAAAGTCAGTTGTAAATTCTCTACATCCCATACCTGGGCCACAGAGGCCTCTTGCTATTGACAGATCACAAAAAGGTCCAAAAATCTAGTTTTGAGTGAACAATCACCCACCCAGGTATCATGCCAGAAAGAGATTTTTCTCCCATTCCCAGGGATCCACCTATAAAAAGTTTTGGCAGCAGAGCAAGCCCTGGTGAAGCTCTTCCAGAAAGGAGAGCCTACTCCAGTCCTAGCCCATAGGATATTTGGTCTATTCACATTATACTTGTAATCCAACAATTTCTTCCAGTCACTATCTCTATCATCAAAAAAACGTTTACTCCAAGCAGCAAGCAAGGACATATTAAACTCCCTAAGATTAGGAACCCCCAAACCACCCCATTCTTTCTTTTGAGAGACCAGCCCCCACTTGGCTAGGTGGTACTTATGATTGTCTCCAACATTACCCCAGAAAAAATGAGCCATTTGAGAAGTGATAACATCAATAGCCCAGTTAGGAAATTTCATAATGGACATTAAGTATGTAGGAATACTGGCAATGCAGGTAGTAAGTAAAATCAGTTTACCCCTATAAGACAGATTTCTGCCCAGCCACCCAGAAATTTTTCTGATAATTTTATCAATAATGGGTTGGATATTTTCTCTCCTAAGTTTCTTGAAGTGAAGAGGAACCCCAAGATATTTAAAGGGGAAATCCCCAATTTGGCAACAAAAAATTTGGGCAAATTCCTTAGCAGTCTCCTCATCAATATTGATGGTATGCAAATCATTATTGTGGAAGTTGATACAGAGACCAGAGAGTTTTTCAAAACAAGCCAGGATCCACTTCAAGTGTCTGGCATGGTCAACAGAAGCATCCAAAAACAATAATGTGTCATCAGCATATTGCAAGCTGACTACACCACCAGGCACAACATGAGGCAAAAGCCCTTTGATCAAGTTATGGCTAGTAGCTTTCTTTAGCATTTTAGAAAAAACATCAGCAACTAAGTTAAAAAGAAGAGTAGAAGAAGGACCACCTTGCTTCAATCCTCCCCCCCCCCCCCCACCACAAAATGAGGACCAATGGTGTCATTAATTTTCACAGCAAAAGTTCCTTGATAGAGGCAGCTACAAACCCAACCTATCCACTTCTCACCAAAACCTCTAGACCTCAACATTTCCACAAGGAAATCCCAATTTACCTTATCATAAGCTTTTTCATAATCCAATTTCAGAACCAAGCCACTAGACCCAGATCTATGGATCTCATGAATCACTTCATGAGCCATGACCACACTTTCAAGAATAAATCTCCCTTTAATAAATGGAGTTTGATTTTCAGAGATGATTCTGTCATAGATAGGGGAAGCCCTAGTATTCATAGCTTTTGAGAAAATCTTAACAGAACAATTTCCAAGGCTAATAGGCCTAAATTTTTTCATATCTTTAGCATCATTAACCTTAGGAATCAGGGTAATAATAGCAAAGTTCAATCTGGATACATCCAAGTTACCATTCTCAAAATCCTTGACTAACCACATAAAGTCATCTTTAATTAGCTCCCAAAATGTTTGATAAAAAATAAAAGACAACCCATCAGGACCAGGGGCCCCACCAGCATATGAACTCAAAATTGCTTTTTTAATCCTCCTCAGAAAAGGGTTTTTCCAAAATCTCTCTCTCCCTTCCTCAGTGATCATATCACCATCATCCCAAAAGCCATCATCTAGATGAATATCAGGTTTTTGCTCATAAGAAAAGAGCTTCTTATAGAAGGTAGTAGCAACATCCAACAATTACTCAGTATTTGTAACAAGGCCATCAGGACCATTTAGTTCAGCCAGGTGGTTTTTCCTATGTCTATGATTAGCTAAAGCCATAAAATAAGCATTATTACGATCCCCTTCCAAAAAATTTCTGTCTCTGGACCTTTGCCGTAAGGCAGTCTATTCCTTTTTTCAAATATCATCCAATTCTTTCTTAATGAGATTCAGTCTCTCACCCTCACTAGGAGACAACTGACTATGCTCTGATTTCACATATAATATGTCAAACTCCATAAGGAGGGATTTCTTCTTCTTCTTCATGGCAGCCTCTAAATTAATACTCCAACCTTTAATGACTTTCCTCGGGACTCTGCTTTTGCACATCCAAATCTCAATAGAGGACCTAGCATCACCATGCCTAGTTCCACACATCATGAACAAGCTGAGAGAACCCAGATTGGGCTAGCCACCATTTCTCAAACCTAAACATCTTTGGACAATTAACTTTCCTAGCGCCAGTGTCTAAAACTAGGGGGTGTGATCACTCCCCACCCTTGGCAGGGCAGTTAAAGTAGATAATGAAAATTGCATATCCCAGTCCACAGAAGTGAACACCCTATCTAGGATAGCAAAGATAGGATTATTCTGATTGTTTGACCAAGTAAAAGACCTATTGGAAATAGAAATTTCCAATAAGACCCATTTATTAACCCAATCATTGAAAAGGAAGGCAAACTGTTGATTAATCACACCATTACTTTTATCAGATTGTTGTCTAACAAGATTAAAGTCACCACACACCAATATAGGGTAAGATACAGACTCCAAAATGTCATGTAACTCAGCAACAAACTCCACCTTAAACTCAGGATAAGCAGACCCATATACCACAATTAACTGCCACACAAACTTATCACTTTTTGTTTTAATGGTAGAAACCACACAAAATTTTTTATTAGTAAAACCAATAACTTCAAACACATCACTTCTGAATCCAACCAAAATGCCCCCAGCAGTATTCAAGGCAGGCAGAAAATGCCAAGTAAATTGATTCTGTCTGTCCACAGCCCTGAGGAGACCCTCAGAAATGAGCTCTTTTTTTGTTTCTTGAAACCCAATAAAATCTGGGTTAGCCTTAGCAATAGTATCACACAGGCACTGAATTTTTCCTGGTTGTCCAAGCCCCCTAATGTTCCAAATGAGACCTATCATATCTAAGCAATTTTAAAGGGATGTGACAAGCCACAGGGCTTAAGTGGCAACAACAATCTACCCATTTTTCTTTTCCTTGGTGTTGGTTTCTGTTGTTGTTGCTGAACATGAGCTAGCTAGCTAGGTAGCTTACCGTGGAATGTTCACTTACTCACTGAGAGGGAGCGGGCGTGCATTGGCTCTGCTAGTGCGGGCACCGTTAAAACTGAATTGTCACGCATCATCATCTCTCGCTCTCCACCTTGATCGGCTCTTTGGTTGATTATTAGTGGAGGGTGTGCACACTTCTTCTGGAGCGCAATTATTGCCGGCGATCTCTCTCTAATGAAGGGATATATTGATGCTAACTTTGTTTACCTCGCTAGTGAGCTTGTTTACGGGATAATCATGCATGCTACGTGCATGGTGTCAGTGCGTGTGCGGATTGGGGCCATGCATAGCATAGCACAGACATGATGCCCGAATCAGCGGGGAGTGTTGCGGTTGGCCAGTGTGCGAGTGGGTAGGTGGGTGGGCGGGCTTGCCCATCGTCCATCTCCATGTCAAACCCGCCCCCATGCCTTTCCGACGCTCCGCGTACTCCATGGCACTCACTCCTTGCTGGCCTGGCCAGGGCCAATTCGTCGTGTCCTCCTTTTCCCGTGTATTTCTTGATGGAGTTTGGAATGTGGGGATGGATACGATCTCACCATCCATCCATCCATCTATCTGATTGATTGATGTCTGTGGCGCTAGCAGTACGTGCTGCGATGCGTACGCCCCAAGCTGCGGTAGCACTGCCGTCGGCGACGTACTCCCTTCGTTTTTATTTAGTCCATGTATTAGCTATGACCAAAGTCAAGCTTTATAAACTTGGACAAAGTTTATAAACAAAAGTATGGACATATACAATAACAAATCAATACAATTAGATTTATTATTGAATGTACTTTCAATTATGTAGATTTGTTATGCTTATATTGTTTTTCATAAACTTGGTCAAATTTTACGAAGTTTGACTTCAGTCAACTCTAATATGCAGAATAAATAAAAACGGAGGAAGTACGTATGCTTGTCAAGCGCCGTTGTTGTCCCTTAATTCCTTCTGCTTTCTTTCTTGCTAGCTGGTCCTCCGGAAAGAGGAAAGAGAAAGAGAACCCACATCTTTTTGGGCGATGATGAAGAGCAAGAATGTCTGTGCGTATGTGGTTTCTCTTTTATTTAGTTTTTCTTTATGTGTCGGCCATGAATTGATCGTGTGATGATGTAAGTGGGCAGGTTTGCAGAGCTGATTTGGACTTGGCACGAGCTAACACCAAGTCAGCCATGGATATATAGTAGTCTGCTGTTATGGATGGATGCTTGCTTAGTTGCTTTACTTGGTTTTTAATTAACTTTGCATGCATAGAGCCGACCGTGCGTGGCGGCTCCAAAGCTGTAGGGATTTGCTTTTGTACATTCATTCATTCATAACTCAGAGCAGAAGAAAGATCCAGTCCCACTTCAAAGATATCATGTCATGCATCAAGTCCATACTTTCCAGGTGGCAGATTTTTCCTTCTCCGGTCGATATTTAATTAGCTAACTGAAATCTGGTGAGCAGAGAGAAAGCCTGTTACTCAGTTGACCACTTGCAATATTCCATAGGGTACTTCATTTTAAAAAATTGGAATGGGGCCATTTCATTGATTCTTTTTTTTTTTGGACTGAAAGAGCAGCAGTAGAAGGCATGGTGAGGCATAATTTGTGCAAAATGCTTTGCTTCCCAAAGACCCAAGCCCAACCTTCTTCTGTGATTTTTCCACCAACACAGAGGGCATGGGTGATTTTTAGTTGAAGGCCCTTTCTTTTCAGATTTTGCAACGCGCGAGAATCACAACTAATGTAGGCTATCATTTTGCAGGGACGCCTGGATGGCATGTAAAGCCATCCCAATGGTATGTCACGTAGCCAGCTGATCCATGCCTAGTAAATCGGTTAGCGCCGTGGCCCATATTTCATTGAAGTATCGAGATTCAAAGAGCATGTAGGAAGCAATCTCGGAAGTGTCTTTGCGGAGCTAGCATAATGATTGGTGAGGCTATCCTCTTGTCACAAGTCGGTCTGACGCCCAAAGGCGATTCCAAAGGGCAACCATGCGAATATTTTGCATTTAGGAGGCGCCCAATCCTCTGGGGTTACTTCATTCGAGTAGCTTGACTTGAGATGATGTGTACTTTACACCTATATCAAGCATACAAATAGAAGTGTCTCGCCCCCAAAATATGTTGATTTCCATCCACGATAGATTGTTGTACTCATGAGCTAACTAAAAAATCATGGGCACACAACTCTGTTAATTGACCTCTTAAACTATTTTGTCAGTCGGGTACTTCAATTTTTTAAAATTGAAACAAGGCAAGAGCTTTGCCTTATCATTAAGAAGAAGGAAACATGTTGGCCAAGATATAAAGTAAAAAGAGGTCAAATCACATAAGGACAATGAGCCAAGCTCGACCTTGCTCCTTGATGTTTGCGCCGGCACAGAGGGCACTGAAGGCCTTAGTGTTCATGTCTTGCGGATTTTCCAACACATGAGAATTGCAACGGATTGGGGAGCGGCCTTTTGCGTGGACCCTTGGTGGCACAAAAAACTGCCTAACGTTGCGCAACATCGGTCCATACCTGCAAATAGGTTAACATCGCGACCTACATTCTCCTGACATCTGACATTCGAAGAGCGTGTGAGAAGCAATTCCGGGAGCAGCTTTGCAGAGCCGGAACAAAATATTGGTGGGAGCTCCAGCTGACTTGGTGCTTTAGAATCGTCTTTGGACGACGGACCGACTTGCGACAAGAGGATTGCCCTCACACCGGAGGATATTCATCTCAAGTCTAATATAGGTGTAAAGACGATTCTAAAGACCCCAGCATGCATGAGTCTTTGGTGAAAGACGATTCTAAAGCCGAAGTCAGGTGAATATCTTCCAGGGTGTACTTCATCCGATCGGTAGCTTGACTTGATATGGCCAGTACTTTACACCTATATGTTGGACTTGAACTGTAGCATTGTAAAGAGAACAGTCCGGTCCCCCCTCAAATAGTTCCATTCTGCGTAATACTCCCTTCGTTCCCAAACAAAAAGGATTAAACCATGCATATACTTTGCCTAACAAAATAAATCGCATAAACAATACACACGAGCCCCCGCAAAAAAAAAATACTCATGAGTATATAGCAGCAGCAACAACAACCGAAAGAAACAGAGCACATGCATGATGGAGTTTGCTTTAAACTATCAAGTATATTTTACTTGGATGGCATGACCGAGTTATGACTTGTGACAAAATTTTGGCATCAGGATGGCATCATGCATATGCAGACGATGCATGGGCGTGGCCTACGACTAGGAGGCATCATCATCATGCGCGCGCTAACGGCCGAACTCGTGCATGGCAAAGCCACACGCACAATCAAAAGGCCAAGGCCAAGGATTCTCCCTCCACCATCAACCCCTTCCCCTTGGCCTGCAGAAGCTTTGCAGTGTGATTGATCTGCAAGACCAAAGCGGTCAGCGCGCTAATCATCACGCACCGTCGGCAGCCGCCATCGCCACTATGTATGTTGCCGTCGGGGATCGGGCGTCTAATTAATCATCTGCATTATATTTGCAGCACCTAGCACCACACCATGCTCGTGCAAGGACAGAAGAGTAACTAGTCCTAGGAATCCTAGGTAGCGTGGGCGAGGCCTCGCACTAGCTCTGTTCCTCGAATGATTGAGCTAGCTGATAGTGGGAGTACATAATCAGAGCACTCTTCAGCACTGCCACAGATCAAATCTGGATTGTAAAGTAAGAGCAAACTGTATGACTAAATCCGCTTCTTTTTGAAGGAAGACAAATTGTGGTCTACTGTTGTATTATCACCTGCAAAAAAAATTTTGTGTATGGGTGCATTGATTTGCTAGGCTGCCGCGACGCCTTGTCCTGAACAGGGCAAGCAATTTTCCGGCAAAAAAACAAAATAAGAAAGACAAAAGGCAAAGAGCAACTGTTTGAGCCGTCAATTCTCTGGTCCTGCCTCGCTATTTCGGAGGACCATTCTGGACTCACCCGCACCAAACGACATATAGGTACCACCATACCAAATCAGAGCAGCGACCCGTCGAAAACAAAATGTATGAGCATGAAGATTGCGAGCCATATGGCGGCGGTCTCCATCTGATGCATACAGGACATATAGGTGGTCGCCCCTGATCTAGGAAACATTCTTCCTAGCCTGGAGGACGCTTCAGTTCCAGAGTTGTCTGGAGTGTCCCCTGTTGGGTGTAGGTCAGGTGTAGCGTCAGTTCAACTGTATGGTGATCCAGAATGGACTGAAGCTTCTGACATGCAGGCAAGCAGACAAGAGATAGGTGCATTTGACAAAGGAAAGCTAACCAACTATTAGAAAATATATTATCTACGCTTAACGATGTGCTACCTAATCTGGTGTGTAGTAGAAAACCTCTCTGCTGGTGGTCGAAAGTCGGCACCAAGATCATCAGCTCTACAATATCTAGTTTCAGAAACAAGCGAAGATAGAGCTCATGAGTAAGATTATTACTCCCTCTGTAAAGGAATGTAAGAACACTCTTATATTTCTTTACCGAGGGAGTACAATTTAATATCAACAGAACTCACGTCTCATTGAGAGAACAGAACTCTTCTGCATTCTGACCGGCAAATTAACACAACAGGAAAAAGCTTATAAGACGGGTGTGCAATCTACTCGGCGATGAGTGATTTCACCTTGGCAACAACTCGCCGAATGTGACACTCGGTGATGATGCGCACTATGCCTATACCCAGACAGTGTATGAACATAGGTGGCAGGTCTTTGTTATCGACACGGCAAAGAGGTACACCGAGTAAAAAGTAGTAGCCGACGGTAAAAATGAAAAAAGGCAACTGACGGCTTGGCCACGTTAACGGCGGTGTGTAAGCTGAGTGCCAGGGCTCGGCTTCCGTCCGTGTCAAAGGGTCATCACACAAGGACAAACACATCGAGAATTACATCAAACTGATCACAATACTGTTTTGAACCCATAGTCCAAAGAGCACTATCCCCACATCGTCACCATTGCAGCAAAGTTGATGAAGAAGGCTCCGGCAGAGGAAGGTGTTCTGCAATCATGGATGGTTGTGTGGTCTTTGGATAGGACCTCCTCCATCCTAGGTTATTTATCTATTTTTACTCTTTTTTTGTATGACAACATTTCTTTGAACATATTCACTCTGCATCTCGTTATGTAGAATCTTGACACTCCTGTAGTGCGTGCGATTGAATCAGCTCTATATACGAAAAATATCCTTATAAAAATAGGCAAGTTTGGGCTTGGACAGTGTCAACACCCGACAGCGTTAAAACAGGTTTTCGCCAAGTCGGCGTGTAGCGATGACACCGACCGCGCCAGGCTCCACAGGTCACCGTCGCCAGCCCCGGTGACGGAGGAAGCGTGTGGCATGCCACCGGCGGAGTAGGAGGTGGCGCCACCGAGCTCGTTGGCGATGTAGGACATGCCGGTCGTCGTCTCGGCCAATGCGGGGTTAGAGAGGCCCTTGAGCTCATAGGTGGCGAGCCGGTCGAGAGCGTCCCAGTCACCGCTGTTCTCGGTCGGCGGCGGCAGCAGCCCGCCGGGGACGACATGCTCGAGCGGTGGGAGCTTCATGAACTTGTCGTACAGGGTGTTGCTGTCGTTGTGGCACGCGCCGTTGATCAGGTGGTCCAGCGCTGACGATGACGGGTTGGTGGGCTTGGTCTCCTGCCTGCACGATGTCGTGGATGAGCGACCTATGTAGCTGAGGATGTGGTCGAGCCCATGGTCGCTGCCGGAGCAGTGCATCATCTGCGTCTTGGCGTGGTCGCTGGCGGCGGTCAACGTCGACGAGCAGTTGCTCTGGCTGCGCTCCATGGCACCGGCGCCGACTAGCTTGTTGGACGTTGCGCCGCCACCGCCGTGGTTCTGGCCAGCTTGGTGTTGCACGACGATGTTCTTCTTCTTGAACACCCGGCAGATGACCCACCCGTCCTCCTGCGTTGACGACTGGTCGCCAGCCACGCTGTGTATCTGTTCATATGATACGGATAGACAGTGTCAATTATCTTTTTTGCGGGGTAACAGAAGTTTTTATTGCAAAGTTATAGTGTTACAGTCGAGTGGCCACAAATCCACAATACAAAGTGGAACCGGGTTTAACCATAGACAGCGTCATTTGACTAATCAAGCGCATGTGACGTGCTTAATTACATGCAATTGTTTGTCGTGACTAGACTAGGCTAATTATGCATGGTGTTGAATTTTTGAAGGAACTACTTCTAGTACTTTTTGAGAGACAGTGTGGCGTAGTTGTGTCAATGAGGTAAGCTTCTGCAGAGCCCTTTCCGCTATGCATTTTAAACGCTAGAGAAAATAACGTTAATGAATTATGATGCTCGATCAGTGATTTTTTTTTCTCTGAACATGTGTATGACCGTATGTCAAGTTTATGTGATATATCATATACTATGTCCTACCGTATGCTTACTTTTCATTTTTTTTATGATTTAAGAGAAACACTAAATAGGACTTAACTTTGCTAGTAGTATATTTTTCATAGCTTCTACACATCGATAAATGGTATAACCCGTTATTTAAAAAAAATCAAAAAAGTAGATTATGGTTGTTTGCAAGTATGCTAAACGAACTGCACACTGCTTCGAGCCCCCTTTCCGTGACGCCACCGAAAGGAAATCCCAGTCCCCACTCGCAAATTTACAACTAATTCCTTTGCACAATATCATATGTGTCCCAATTCCCAACCACCACCCGGACATAATCTTCACTAGAATGCTACAATACAAACAAGTTACAAGGTTTTACAAAGAAAGTTAATTTAATTGGTCAATAGATGGGGAGGCGGTCCATCCCCTGAAAATCGGGGGGGGGGGGGGGGGGGGGGGGGGCAAGTTTGTGATTGGTTAGTAGATGGAAAAAAAGCCTAGTCAGCATGTAATTGTGTGTAACTTTTTATATGTTTAGCGCTATTGCTGTCGTCTATATTCGCATATGTGCCACGTGTACATACACAGGAAGTATGTGCGTGCAGTACGTACATTGATCGCACCCATGCACCACTAGCGAACGATCTCTATCCCTGTCGGCCGGCCGCTGTGCATGCAATTGCGACGTACTACAGTAGTATTGTAGAGCACGTACCGGGAAAGAGTCACTGGAGTAGTAGGTGGCGTCGCCGGCCGTATGGTTCACGGGGACGGCGTCGTCGAGGCGGTACTCATGCATGATCCAGTCGGACTTGTGCCCGTGTGGGGCACGGCCCTTGTAGAAGACGAGCGTCTTGCGCATGCCGATGCGGCCGGAGCCGGCGGTGGAGTAGATGGCCTTGTCCCGGCCGGTGGCCTTCCAGAAGCCGGCAGCGGTGGCGCGGTTGGTGCGGGTCCCCGTGGGGTACTTCTTGTCCTTGTGGCTGAACAGGTACCAGTCGTTCTGCGGGCCTGTTCCGATCCGGCACCGCTCTGCATGCGTTGTTCCATGGCCAGTTAGTTGAGTTTACCATGGGCACGCACATGCGAACTAGCATTGTGGAGGAACTCATGCATGAACTCACCTTGGATGTCCCATGGCTCGAGCTTGTTGAGGTCGATGTCGCGGATGACGTCGAGGTCGACGCGCTGCGAGGCCACCTTCTTGGCGAGGTAGTAGGTGAGCAGCTCCTCCTCCGTGGGGTGGAACCGGAACCCCGGCGGCACCACGGACTGCCCGTTCACGGAGATGCTCATGATCGATGGGTGAATGACGTGAATCTCACACACACAGCGATCACTATAGGATAGATAATGAAGAGACTACCGTAGCTGGAGTGAAATGATCCACCTAGCTATAGCATACAACTAGCAGCAATTGTTGAATCTATCTAGGGGACGGAGCAGGTGGGGAGGGGAGGCGATGGTGTCGAGTCGAGGGGAATGAAGTTGTTGCCGGTGATGGGGTGCAAGGAAACAATGGCAACGGACGGGGCGTGGTTATATATAGCTACTGCCAAGCTAGCTAGCCTTGTGATGGGATTAGTTACGTTCGTTCCAGAGGAGAAGTGCCACCAACCTTGAGAGAGAAACTCCAGCAAGGGGGAGAGAGAGAGAGAGAGAGAGAGAGAGAGAGAGAGAGAGAGGAGGAGGAGGAGGAGGAGGAGGAGGAGAAGGAAGAGGTCTGAGAAAGGACACGCGACCTTAAAAATCTCCACAGCATGGGCAACAGAACAGCACCAACAGCACCGTCGAGCAGCAAGACAGCAACAGGATGTTTGCATACGTTGTCATAAATTATAAGAGGAAATTAAGAGCAGAGAGTAAAAGATGTGCGCGTGCCAGCCGTTTCTCTCTTTTCTTTCATGTTCATGCGTGATATTGTGATAAATTAAGGGAAATCAAGTTCCACAAGATACTAGTACTAGATCGCGAACTTTGCCAGCAGACGATCCATCGAGGTTAGCTATTGGAGGGAAGAAAGCCCAGAGCAATTAATGGAACAGCTTTCTTGACTTCTCTGGTAAACCGATAAAGAAAGGTGTGCATATGCATGGATATTGATTCTGCAGCTCAGTTGTAGGGTTCGGTCCGGGCCCTGCTGTGCATATCTGTCTCCTGCTTTTCCCCCTACAGGAGCCAAAAGCCAGGATGGAGGCTAGAAATTGATAGAAATAATTGCCTTTGAAAATTACTGATAGCATAAGTTGTCACAGGAGAACAACGGTTGTTGACTTTGATATTTCAAGCTATACTACTATAGCTGTGCTAGCAGTACTTAATTAATTGACCAAAGTTGCGGATGGAGTTGTAGTTTATTGATTATTAACTAGCAAAAGAGCCCGTGCGTTGCAACGGGAGAAAAAACATAACACACACTCTTAACCCAACAATCATCACTCAATAGGTCCATCTCCTTTATATTTGCGAGGCATCATATTTGTGTTGCCGCTTATCCTCCTTCTCACCCTCACCGACGATGGCCTCGGTGTTCACACAAAACAACAAAAAAACGTGTTTGAATATGGTTAATCCTAAGGCGTCTCTCTCTCCCTCTCTCCTCCCTCGCTCTCTCTCTCTCTCTCTCTCGATGAGAAATCTGTTGTTTTCCCTTGCGACATTTTTCATAGGTATGCATGTGTAGTTATTTATGTTTTCTTTTGCCTATATCGTTATAGTGGGGTGTTTATTTGCAATCCGGATCGTCGCCGGTACGAAAGAAAAACTGATCTTGCGCTAGAAATTATAAGTTTGCTTTCAAAACAATATTTTAGAAATATTTAACAGGTAAAATTAACATCATATTTAGATTCCACATATTTTTCTAATAAAATTTCATATATAATATGTTAAAATCAAAGTTACGGTTTAAAAGATACGGATAATTTAGAAAATCATTTGTTTGATTTAAATATATTTCAAAATAATATTAAAAATACTTGATAGGTAAAAATAATCTCATATTCATATTCTACATATTTTTCTAATCAAATTTCATATATAACATGTTCAAATCGGAGTTTCAGTTTAAAAGATATGGATGATTTAAAAAAGTATTTGTTTGACTTACATATGATCCGCGAATGAATTACCTAAAACGTCAGGGGTTTTTCGAAAAACATAAAATAACGGTTCGGGTGTGACTTAAATCCGGACGGCGGGTTGATTTCAAAAAAACACAGGGACTTTTGTGTAAAATACGAAAAAAAAACGATTCGTTTTGACTTAAAACAGGACTGCAGGTTGACTTCTCTGAAATAGAAGGACTTTTCTGAAAAATGCCATGACGGACGAAAGAAACCCAATTTGCTTTATTATTACTAGCACAAATGCCCGTGCGTTGCAACGGGAGAAATAAACTCTCACATCCCCCTAGTGAGTCATCTGTGTTCCAATTCTCCTCTTCGTCATCGATGTCGATGATAGTAACTTGCCCACCTATTGCAACAAATGTGATCAGTCCTAAGGTGGTGACCTTGGTCATCACACTCACCATGCCTATTTCGCGAGCCCCTACCTGCACCTGCTTGTAATTCTTCGTGCGTTGCAACCGTCACATACATATTCGTGTCGTTCAAAACCTATCATGTTATAACATGTCAGGCGATCCATTTTCTTATTGAGCACGCGCACAACAATAATTATTAATGCAAATTAAATTACGGTTTGAGGCCATCAATTTCTTGAGTCAACATAAACCAGATAAACTGCATTGTCACCACCGTCCACCTTCTTCATTTCTAACATGAAGTTGGGCATCTCGCCGGCAAAGAACTATGTCGTGTCGTTTCACCATGGCCATCGAACCATAGTTTAAAAAACCGAATAGGCAACCAAATCGGTGAGGCTACATGTTAAGGTTCTTACCAGTTGGCCTGTCGGTTCATCTGTTCATTCCTGTCAAAAATGGAAATATTGAAGTTATTAAGAAATTACCATAGATCAAATGAGTACGCATAATATTGGATGTAATCCATTTAAAAAACAGAAAGCGTTGGTGGCCTAGATGGTTGTTGGTCGTTTGGCGTTCATCGGCTAAAGGTTAACTGATGGATCCCAAGTTGCCCCACTATTTTACGAATATTTTTCAGGTTATAAAAATGGGCAAGGCGTAGGTTTCAGTTTTTTCGTTTGCACCTATTTGAGGGGGTCCAACTCAGGGTTTGGATGTGTTCTGTGTAAACAATACTCCCTCCATCCGAAAAAACTTGTCCTAAACTTGTCTTTCAAATGGATGTATCTAGCACTAACTTGGTGCTAGATACATCCATTTGAGGGACAACCTTTTTCGAACGGAGGGAGTAACTCTTTACAAATTAGAGGTCCAACTAAAGAAACATTACCAGGAGATTAAAAAGCTCCTCCATGAGCCAGGTCTTTTTTTGATGTATTAGCGTGTGCCCATGCATCTAATCTAATATATCTGCCCATGCACGCAGTGGCACAACGGAATCCTCTCTCACATTTGCCCATGCACCCATATAGCACAACGGAATTCATTTGCTCTGTTAATTAATAGCAAAATTATTATTTCCTCTTTCATTTTCCAGCGAATTTATTTCTTTAATTCCTTCCCTTCATGCTTCGTCGTATGCCCGTGTGTTGCAACAGGCGAAAAAGATAACAAAATCTGCTTCATGTGCCATTACACGCTACTCATATCCAACTGTAATAAACCTTGAGATAAGGTTACCCTTGTCTATCTAAGATGCATAAGAGCGTGCGTTGCCACGGGTTGCATTATCTTGTTTCTTTGGATCATGAAGTGTTGATGTGAAGAGGCCACCCCAATGTCCCTAATTGGCGCATATTTAAGCTCTACACTGCCATCAGATGGAAGAATAGTGATGCATAAAATAATTTTTTAGGGAGAAACATACAATGTAATTCATTTAAAGGACTGTCAAACGATGTGAATTCAATGATTATGTAGGTTTTTTTTAGTGAAGATTGTTTGATTTTGTAAGATTATATTTAATCCATAATGTTTTTTCGCTATCTGGGCTTGACCCAAACGCAAGAGAAAAATGATGCTATCTCCTGATGGGTCTCTCCCATACTCCGGTTCTAGCACAGATAGATGCATTCCCTTGTCTCAAAAAAATAAATAATGATGCATTCCCGGAAAAAAAAGCATAGATAGTTTTTTTAGGGGTACTCCCAACTTTATTATTTGAACAACGTTGGGAATGTCATTCGCTACAAAATGTAAAATGCAGTCCGGTGGTACATCAGGCCAAACCATCTCTAAATCATTGCTAACGTCCACTTTAGCTAAAACATGAGCACCTAGATTAGCTGATAAAAATCGAGCGGACACGTAACCATCACGTGTACGCCTCTAGAGAGGCCCCTCCACCTCCACCCGTCTCCACCTCCACCGCTCTGTGCTCTCTCGTTCTCTGTCGATCCATCCATCTCTCTCTCTCATTCCTATCCACGCGAGAGCTTCCCCGAAGCGCCCCATCTATCTCCAGCCCCTCCCCACCGACGGTGGCCACCACCACCTGCGTCGTGGCCAGCCCGTTCCGTGCGCCCCCCTTCCCCTCCCCCGAGCTGTCAGCCCGGCGCTCGGGAGGGCCAACGGAATGTCCCCTGGTGACACAGATCAGATCCGGGGCAGCTGCGGCTCCTTCCCTTCCCGTGACTCCGGCGCGATGTGCCCCCCTCTGATCTCCATGGGGACCTATGCCGCCCAAATTCGCCTCACATGCATGTCATTCCGGTGTGCTGGCGACGCGACCCAGCGCTGTCGGGCTACTTTTCCTCTCCGCCAACATCAGGTCGGATCCAATCTTTCATTTTCCGTTATTTCCGTTCTACGGTAATTGGTCGATAGGTTCCCTCGAGCTGATTCTCCTTTAATAATTCCTTCCCTTGATTGATTTTGAGGCGGCTTGTTGATTTCAGATCGCCCACACATATATATTGGTGAAATATGACTAAAATAGCGAGGTGGTACTATCTTTTTCTAATATGAAGTCGAATCCTCTCTTGTTCGCAGGTGGAGAGTTTGATCCCGAGCGGTGATGATTTTATTTTTGCCTCCTCTGCCTCAGGCAGAGGAACGGAGAGTGGAGGCAAGGGCAGCCGCCGACGCGATGACGAGAACCCAGGGGTGGACACACGGGAGATCGGGTGCTCGCGCGAAGCCTCCTGCAGCACGGTTGCCCACGAGCCCATCCGGAGCTGTCTCCCCCGTGAAATGCGCCGCCCCGCTGCCCGTGGAATGCGCAGCCCCGCTGCACTGGAATTCTGGAAAGGAAGCTGTCGGGGTAAAGAAAGGATCGCGGGCTGAATTCTTACAAACGTAGGGGTGTTCTTGTAAAAACGAATCGTTTTTGCAGCTTCACTTAAACGTGGACTGCTGGTTAATTTATTATAAACCGAGGGACTTTTTTGCAAAATCTCTAGCGACGACGACGGACGACCAGAAACCCAATTCTCTTTATTATTAGGTAATAAAGAGTAAAGATTTGAAGATATGCACATGTGCACTTTTTTTGTTAGCCGTATCTACTTATGAAATGAGATTTCTATCCGGATAGGAAAGATGGGTGGGACTTTGGTCGATCATAGACTTCATTCAGTCTCGTATTACACCTATGAAATGGTGAGTTGACGATATGTTGCATATCCTTATAGTGCCGACATAATTGCACGGTAAGCTTTTCGACGATTCATGAAACGAGTGGTCGTCGGATCTTTCAAATGTATGAGCAAGGGGTGCTCCATGCCTCCATGGGTAGTTTCCTCGGAGCATCTCCAACAACTTTCATATTAAAAAAAACATGTATATGGGAAATCAAGTTTTTTCCGCTGTCATATTGTTAAAAAGCGTCTTGTATTTCGATACGAAGGGAGTACAATAGCTGTACACCACTCTGTGTCAAAATAATTGAGTTTATTCCTTGTCGAACTGTGTATTTTGTAATACGGTGAGACTTATATTTTAATTTTCGCGATAATGTGAAGAATGTTTTGGCTCCCGGATGAACAGTAAAAGTGCAGGAGGAAGTTATTTGGAACACATGATATAAAAAGCGCAGGAATATAAAAGCAACGGAGTACTATATCCTGCATCTGCACATGTGTTCAAAGCGTCAAAGTTGTACTAGCAATTTTGTTAGGGACACCTCATCAAATGGTCAAATGTGGTTCCAAGTGATTATATGGTACAAAACCGAAATTAAATTTGGCTCCCAAAAATAATTTTGCAAATGTAAGAAAAGAACATGACAAAATTTTCATGTGATCTTAGCTAGGCACATCCAGATGCTACCTGCAAATTTTGAGACAAAAATGTTAAGCATATTGGCCCGTGCAAAAAGAAATCCTATGTTCCTGGATGCACGTTTTTTGACAATTCATGAAACGAGTGGCCGTCAGATCTTACAAATGTATGAGGAAGGGGTGCTCCATGCCTCCATGGGTAATTTCCTCAGATCATCTCCGGCAGTTTTCATATTTTCAAAAGAGAAAAATCACGTGTAGGGGAAATTAGCACAAAAAACGTGCTCCAACAGTTTCATGTACTCATTTTTTCTTCTGTAATCATGAAAAATACCCAATCTTCCCCTAAATAGAGTGAAAGATGCATATTCCCCTATAATCAAATTTAGGGTGGCGGGAGTCAACCGCCTGAAACTCAGACTCCACACGCGGCTGCCATCCACCGGTAGACGCCTGCCTCGCCACTATTGATCCCCACGCTGCCACCCTGCCTCACCGCCAAAGTCAGCCGCCTGCGCCCGACAAACATCTTCGCCCTCCACTGTTGGACCACCATTCCTCATGTGACTAGCGACCATTGGGTTGCCTTCGCGAACCCCCACCAGGCCACGCGCACCCCCCCCCCCCCCCCCATCCGCATTTGGCTGCTCCGCCACGCCTCCACATTACCCGATGCTGCCCTTCGCACCTCCTCCGCCGATTGTCGTCACCTCTGCTCACGCCCGCCTCCTCCGTCAATCGCCACCGCATCCGTCCACGCCCCGTCGGCTCCGTAGTTGGCATTGTCGTGAGAGATATATTTGTAAGTTGGGATATTAGGGATGGATGTACTGGAGATCTGATATAGTACCACGCACACCTATGAAATTCAATAATGTGAACCACGTTTTGTACCATACTTCCACTTGGAACCACATTTGACCAATTGATGAGTTGTCCTTAACAAAATTGCTAGTGCAACCTGTTCAGGACATGATGAGTTGAACAGATGTGCAGGTGGATATAGTACTCCTATACTTTTATATTTCTGCGCTTTTCATATCACGTGTTCCAAATAGCTAGGCTAGCTGTGCGCGCGGTGATTAACCCGTCGCACGTACACACGGAATGCACATACATGAGCACCTAATAGTGTAGCACGGCAGTGCACCTAACACGTACGTATGCACGAATGGGCGCACGTTGTTTTCGCGGCCGCATACCCGGCCAGCCCCCGGTAGGGAAAAGTCGTCGCCCCGGCGCGTCGTCGAGGTCGGCCTATCTTCTCCGTGCTGCAAGCCCCAAGTGCATGCATGGTCGATCGTACACACACATGCATGGTCGCCGCATGCCAAAAAGGAAAGGATGGACGCGGATGACAACGCTCGTCACCTTTGCCGACACGCTTGACCCGACCGATCACGTACGCGCATCCCGGAAAGAGAATTACGTGGTTCCCCTAAGACAACACGTACGGTTATTACAGTGGCAGACGGACCTTCTGTTTCGTACGTACTGCAGCGATTCGGCATCATGGCTGCTTCTGGTTTCCTGGAGAGGTCTTTCATGCATGCAGGTCCATGCACGTACGCATCACACCTTTCTCTTAGCTACTCTCTGTCCGAAAATACTTATCATCAAAATGAATAAAAAGAGATGTATCTAGATGTATATTAGTTCTAAATACATCCTTTTTTATCTATTTTGATGACAAGTATTTTTGAACGGAGGGAGTACCTGCTAGTGGCCTCAGTTAATGTGCATGATTATGCATGCACCAAACTAATTAATCAGGCTGTCATGGACTGATGGCTGTGCGGCCGATGGTAATTGCGAGCTGTGTGTCGAGCCGTTAATGGCTGCTCCGGCCTAGATGTGTCCCGCCGCTGCCTTCAAACGGCCCTACTCTCTTTCCTTTCTTTTCCTTTGATGAAAAATGTCACGGCGCTCGCCTACTACCACGGTTTAACGACGAAAACAAATCGGAAATGATGTCAAAATTAGCCTGGCAGAGGTGAGTCCAGTGAGGCCGAGGAGACCCCCCGGTTTAACGACGGTAGCACCGGACGGGCGTACCACGCATGCTATGTCAGCTACACTGCTAGCGACTAACCGCGCGCTTTATCTCGATCGCCGTTGTCAGCACGTAGCACGCCCTACCGACCCACGGCGCATGAAGAGGAGAGGGAATATTTGTTCGCCCCTCTTTCTCCTTGGCAACATCAAAGACATACGCGGGATTTCGCTTTGTCTCCTCCGTCGCCGTCCGTCATGGCCGTGGTGCGTGTCCAAGTGTAAGTGTACACTTGGACCTTCTAGACGCCAGCGGCAACATCAGTCTACCCATTTTTTCTGTTTGTTGGTGTTGGTTTCTTTTGTTGTTGCTAAACATGAGCTAGCTAGCTAGGTAGCTTACCGTCGAATGTTCACTTAGAGCATCTCTAGCCGCGCCCCCAACAAGGCCTTCCAGGCGATTTTTCGGCCGCCGGCGTCAAAAAATCGGCCCAGTCGCGCCCCAAGGGCCTAGTTTTCGCCGGCTCGGGCCGAAATTAGGGCCGGCGGACCCAACCCGAACCCAACGCGCTAGGGGGTGCTCGGGGGCGCTTGGCGAATCGTTTTTGGCACAAAGAGCCGCGGGCCCTCCTTGCCAGCGACTCGCCTCTCTTCTCGCCACTTCGTTGTCCTAATCGCCTCGTTTTCCGCGGCGAATCAATGCCAAATCTGCGCACGCTGCCGCGCCGGTCAGCCTCCATTGATGCCTCACGGGCAGCGCAGTGAAGGCCGGGCGACGCAGGTCCCCTCGCCCGCCACGCGTACTACGCGGCGCCTCCGCCTATATAAGCCGACCCCAGCGCGTCGGAGACACGCACAGAGCCTCCACCGCCGACGCGCCATTTCTCCCCCTTCCTCCCTCCCCTCCTCTCGCCGTCTCCAGTTCAAAAGAATGGCCTAGCGCTTCCCAAGTGACGGCGCGGCGACGAACGGCTTCGGCCGCCGCCATCTTCACGAGGACGAGGCTCGCCTCCTTTTCGAGGTCGAGTACCCGATCCCGCCGGACATGCGGGTGCCCGGGGCGTGGAGGATCAGCGCCGGCGGCGTGCCGGTGCCACCACCACCACCCACCTGGGCGGCGTGGCGTGCGGAGATTGCACGTATCCGCGTGTCCCTGCCACGGGCGGCGAGGGAAGGCCCGCGGTACATCCCCGACAGCCCGCTCTGGGAGCCCTACTTCCGCCGCCGCCACGCCGCCATGTAAAATATGTTTAAATTTGAACGAACTCGCCGAAGTTTGCGTTGAATTTGCGCCGTGTTTAAAATTTTCAAAAATACATGGACGCCGCGACTGGGGGGCATCACGCCCCCATCGCGTGGTTTAGCGCCAGTGCGTCCCAGGAGGCGATTTTTAGCGCCTCCTAGAGGGCCAACGGCTGGAGATGCTCTTACTCACTGAGAGTGAGGGAGCGTGCATTGGCTCTGCTAGCTAGTGCGGGCACCGTTAAAACTGAATTGTCAGGCATGATCATCTCTCGCCTTCGACCGTCTCGCTCTTTGATTGCGGGCACACTTCTTCCGGAGCGCAATTATAGCCGGCGATCTCTCTCTAATGGAGGGAAATATGCTAACTTTATCTACCTGCATAATTGGCTTCTCTACGGTGTAATCATGCATGGGAATATACTATCTGATCGGTCGATGGACGTAGCAACGACAAAATCCCTGTCCTACGTGCATGATGTCGGTGTGTGTGCGGGTTGAGTTAATTGCACAGAAATACCACAATTAAGGTATTACATGCGGATTGGTACCACTTTTGGTAATTTTTACAAGTCAGTACCAAGTACTGCGACCAGCTATTACCAAAAGGTCTAAAACACGTATTGACAGTGTATCTGACCGGGAGGGCCCGCCGGGCAGGTGCTGATGTGGCATGTTTTCTGCAGAAAACTCCCTTACTTTTCAGGTAATCACATAAATGCCCGATTATTTTGTGGGAAAAAGGTTCCTATGAGAGCCATTTTTTTCGTTCGTAATTTCTACCACCTAGTCGGACTCATTTCAAAGTTTGCGTCAGTTTGAAGAAATAAATAAATCAGCAGGAAATAAAAGCAGTCAGTACCAAGTACTGCGACCAGCTATTACCAAAAGGTCTAAAACACGTATTGACAGTGTATCTGACCGGGAGGGCCCGCCGGGCAGGTGCTGATGTGGCATGTTTTTTGCAGAAAACTCCCTTACTTTTCAGGTAATCACATAAATGCCCGATTATTTTGTGGGAAAAAGGTTCCTATGAGAGCCATTTTTTTCGTTCGTAATTTCTACCACCTAGTCGGACTCATTTCAAAGTTTGCGTCAGTTTGAAGAAATAAATAAATCAGCAGGAAATAAAAGCAGTCAGTACCAAGTACTGCGACCAGCTATTACCAAAAGGTCTAAAACACGTATTGACAGTGTATCTGACCGGGAGGGCCCGCCGGGCAGGTGCTGATGTGGCATGTTTTTTGCAGAAAACTCCCTTACTTTTCAGGTAATCACATAAATGCCCGATTATTTTGTGGGAAAAAGGTTCCTATGAGAGCCATTTTTTTCGTTCGTAATTTCTACCACCTAGTCGGACTCATTTCAAAGTTTGCGTCAGTTTGAAGAAATAAATAAATCAGCAGGAAATAAAAGCAGCAAAAGGACTCGAACCGGCGACCTGCTATTCAGCGGAGCCCCGCGCTAACCAACACGCCACAGCAGCGCGCTGGCCATAGTGCAGGCGAAAGTCTTTTCATACTAGCTCGGGTACGCTGGGCCGGCGGTTGGCCCAGCAAGGCTGCGCGCTGAGTTACTGTTTTTTTTTTAATCATGATATTAATACATATATTTTTTACGATTACATATTAGTATTATTAAGTGTCAAGCATCAGATTAGAACACAAGCACGGCCCGAATTTTATGTGTCTGCACTCAGGACCACAGCCATGCACAATTATTGTGTATCCTCATTATATTATTCAAATACACAACTATTAAAAACATTATATGCCCAACAAACAGTTTTTATTTGAGTTACTTGTATATTGATTGTATTTTTTAAAATGCACTGTTACTTAAAAAGTTGACAACATGTATTTAAAATAAATGTGTAATCATAATAAATTTTAGAAATGCATTAAAACTGTTCAACTTTTATTAAAACAATTCGACGTGTCTCTTGAAATGCAAGAATTATTTTACACAATAAGTTTTCAACATATGTTGGACATTTTTTGAAATACAAATAATTCACCATGTATAAATAAAATGTTCACCATAATGCTCTTGAAATACATAGTGTATTAATAAAATGCTCACCATCAATTACCAAAAATATCACCGTGCATTAAGTAAAATGTTCATCATATCTTGAGAAAATATTTCAACATATATTACAAAAAATTTCAATTTGCATTTAAAATATGTTCAACGTTCATTATATTAGAAAAATGTTCACCGTTTGTAAAGAAATGTTCGTGCATATTTGAAAACATGTTCATCATATACTGAAACTCATCATAAAAAATGTTCAATAAATATGTTAAAAATCCAGGAGAAAAACCAACCTAGTGAAGGAAAAAAAAAGAAAGAAAAAGCAAGGAAGAAAAACTTAAAAATAAGCCAAAACTAGAATAAAAATTAATTAAAGCAATCTGGGCAAGGACGAGCCCCAACACGCGCGCCAAGTAATTACGAAAGGAAAAAATACATTGCAAGCCTCTGTGGGCCGGCCCAGCGTGTTGGATCTACTATAAAGAAGGTCTCGCCTGCTCCGTGTCTCAAGCGTTGGTGTGGCGTGTTGGCTAGCGCGGTGCGCTGCGGAACTGCAGGTCACGAGTTCTCGAATCTTGCGCCGTGCTCAATTTTCGGTTGTTTTATTTATTAGTTAAGCCGACGCAAATTTTCAAACGAGCCCTATTCGGTGGTGGAAATTACCAACGAAAAAAAGCCCCTCATATGAGCTTTTTCCGCAAAACATTTGGGCATTTACGTGATTACGTACAAAGCAAGGGTGTTTTCTGCAAAAAAACGTGCCACGTCAGCACCTGATGGGCGGGCCCTGCTGGTCAGATACACCATCTATACGTATTTATGCGCGTTTTAGACCTTTTTGTAACGGCTGGCCCCAGACTTGATACTGACATGTAAAAATTACCAAAAGTGGTACCAATCTGCATGTAATGCCTCAATTGTGGTACCTCTGTGCAATTAACTCGTGCGGATTGGGGCCATGCATAGCACAGACATGATGACCGAATCAGCGGGGAGTGTTGTCGTTGGCCAATGTGCGGGTGGGTGGGTGGGCTGGCTTGTCCCATCGTCAAACCCGCCCCCATGGCTTTCCGACGCCAGCCAGCACCGCCGGACGGCGATCGAATTCGGTCGCTCCACGTACTGAGCACTCACTCCTTGCCAGGGCTAATTCGTCGTGTCCTTCCTTTTCGGTATTTCTCGGTGGGGTTTGGAATGTGAGGATGGATTAGATCTCGCCATCCATCCATCGGATTGATGTCTGTGGCGCTAGCGATACGTGTTGTGAACTTCTTGTGCATATTTCCGAAGCTCGGCTAGCACTGCCGTCGGCAAAGACCGGCCACCGACGGCGACGTTGGTATGCTTGTCAAGCGTCGTTGCTGTCCCTTAATTCTTTTCTTTGTCAAGCGTCGTTGCTGTCCCTTAATTCTTTCCTTCTTGCTAGCTGGCCCTCTGGAAAGAGGAAAGACAAAGAAAAGAGAAAAGAAAATCCCCATCTTTTTGGGCGATGATGAAGAGCAAGAATGTCTGTGCGTATGTGGTTTCTCTTTTATTTTGTTTTCCTTACGTGTAGGCCATGAATTGATCGTGTGATGTAAGTGGGCAGATTTGCAGAGCTGATTTGGACTTGGCACGAGCTAACACCAAGTCAGCAATGGATATATAGTACTCCTTTCGTCCCATAATGTAAGGCACTAATGTCAAAAACGCCCTTATATTATGGGACGGAGGGAGTAGTAGTAGTTTTTTGTTATGGATGGATGAATGCCTTGCTTGGTTTTTAGTTAACTTTGCATGATGGAGCCGGCCGTGCGTGGCGGCTCCAAAGCCGTAGGGATTTACTTTTGTATATTCATTCATTCATAACTCAGAGCAGAAGAAAGATCTAGTCCACTTCAAAGATATCATGTCATGCATCAAGTCTATAATATAAGGGCGTTTTTTACACTAGTGTAGTGTCAAAAACACCCTTATATTATGGGACGGAGGGAGTAGTAGGTTTGTGTTATGGATGGATGAATGCCTTGCTTCAGGTGGCAGATTCTTCCTTCTCCAGTCGATATTTAATTAGCTAACTGAAATCTGGTGAGCAGAGAGAAAGCCTGTTAATCAGTTGACCATTTACAATATTCTGTAGGGTACTTCATTTTTAAAAATTGGAATGGAGCCTTTTCATTGATCCTTATTTTTTTGAACTGAAAGAGCAGCAGTAGAAGGCATGGTGATGCATAATTTGTGCAAAATGCTTTGCTTCCCAAAGACCCAAGCCCGACCTTCTTCCGTGATTTTTTCCACCAACACAAAGGGCATAGGTGATTTTTAGTCGAAGGCCCTTTCGTTTCAGATCTTGCAACGCGCGAGAATCGCAACTAATGGAGGTCATCCTTTTGCGGGGATGCATGGATGGCATGTAAAACCATCCCAATGGTATGCCACATAGCCAATCCTTGCCTAGTAAATAGGATAGCGCCGCAGCCCATATTCTATTGAAATGTGGAGATTCAAAGAGCGTGTAGGAAGCAATCTCGGGAGTGTCTTTGCGGAGCTAGCATAATGATTGGTGAGGCTGTCATCTTGTCACAACTCGGTCCGACACCCAAAGACGATTCCAAAGGGCAAGCCATGCGAATATCTTGCATTTAGGAGGCGCCCAATTCTCCGGGGTTACTTCATTCGAGTAGCTTGACTTGAGATGATGTGTACTTAACACCTGTATCGAGCATACAAATAGACGTGTCTCGCCCTTAAAATCGCCCCGTTCCATGCGTTGATTTCCATCCACGATAGATTGTGTTACTCATTAGCTAACTGTAAATTGATGAGCACACAGCTCTGTTAGCTGGCCTCTTAAACTATTATGTCCCTCGGGTACTTCAATTTTTTAGAATTGAAACAAGGCAGGAGCTTTGCCTTTTCATTGATCAAGGAGAAGAAAACATGTTGGCCGAGATCGAAAGTAAAAAGAGCTCAAATCACATAAGGACAATCAGCCAAGCTCGACCTACCTCCTTGATGTTTGCGCCGGCACAGAGGGCACTGATGATTTTTGTTATGTCTCCCCCCACAACCGATGTGGGACTAAACCCAATAATCTCCCCCTCACACGTCGGTCATCCATGGGCCCGCTAACACCAGCTTTTCCAGCCCACCAACAATGACCGATCACCCGTGAGTCTACCGAGATTCATTCCGGGCACCTGGGCTCTGATACCACTTGTTACGCAATCTCGGGTCTGCTATCACCAGCGTTTCCAACCCACATGCGTCAACCAGGCCCAACCGGAGAGCAACACCGACTTATGACAGGCCTTGGGCCCTCTCCCCCCAAAAGACTAGCCTGTTAGGAGGGGACACCCCCCGCCCTTATAAGTCGTGTTATGCAGCTCGGCCTTCGCTTTTTGAGACTTCCTCTACCCACATCTCTATGTGCCCGCAGCACTTTCATATGGAGAAAGATGGGCTTACCATGTTCCATCAATAGCACCTAACCTATGCCGATTTTGGCGGACCGTGCTCCACCCCGGTGAACTCATGCGGTTCCGACGTGCCCAGAGGCCAGAGGCGAATCCGTTCACGGTCCGTAGGACCAACACCATTCGAAGGTTGATGGCCCGCCCCGCCTAGAATAGGAATCTTTGACTGGGCTTACACACATTCGCTCACTTACGCTGTCCCCCCTCAGCTCACCCTAGCCCCGGGTACGTCGTCTCCAAGGCTTCACACAAAATCTTCACTGACAACATATGCATGCTTTTGTAGGGTCAGGCAGAACCGTTGTTGCCTGATGGGAACTTCCCCCATATTGCTATCAATGTCTTCATGTCGCACGACCTCTTAACATTACACCACTGAATCCCCAATCCTTTGCTTGCTGTGCAGTGACAGTACCAATATCCACTAATCGTTGTTTCCAGATACGGTTGCCAGTTGACATCTCTTCTAATTCGTCGATACGAGAAGCAAATTGTTGTGTGGAGGAATCAATATCTCGACATAAGCCAAGAGGCAGATCTTGTGCCACTCCACCAGGTCGTATGAAACTGGCATGCATCCTGGCTCCCGGGACTCTTTCATAGAATTCCAACAATTTCTCCCGCTCCTCAAAAGCCCAAAGGAACGGAGTTGATGCTCCCACATCCAGAGCATGAGTAGTTGAAGCAAGTGAATGATTTGAAATTCGAGTTATTTCACAGAATAACACTCTTATATATTGAGCTCGTAATGGTACCTCATAATTCAAAAGTCTCTCTACGGCTGAAGAATGAGCGTGTTCTTGGGCCATCGTAGAAACATAGATAGGGTCAACGACGGAACGAACAACGAAACTTTACGACAGCTTTTTCGTACACGTTCACTTGCATCACATACACAAGTGCTCTCTGAACCGTGCAATAAGGTCACCCATAACACGGCTCTCCCACTGGAGTTACCTTAGCCCCGGGCCATGCTATTCCATGATATTGGAAAAAGTTGACTAATTATTATCATCGTCTTGAAAGCTGGGCGCCTTTTGAATATGAGTGGGGCTCCTAGTCTAGGCGGCGCCTTCGTGGAGCCAAACCGAAGGAAGAGCAAAAGGGCGAGGCCACACCCGGCTTCGAATAGGAGGGGGGCTTAGCTCTGGATCCCGCCTGCTTGCAGAAATGAATGGATCAGAAAGGGGGCTGGGTTCTATTTCCGGGCCGGGCAGGAGGTGAAGGCCAGAAGAAGAAGAGAAGTGCGCCTTCCCGGTAAGGAAGAGGATAAAAAGGTGCTGTCATCTATCTCGACCTGTTTCCCGAGGCGTTGGAAATGAAGACCGGCTCAGAGAATCACTGGCGTGCTTTCTCTCCCCCATCGTTTCGCCAACAAAGAAGTCATCCTTGACTTGACTATTGACCATTCCATCCCTACCGAGCCGCCTCTTCGAAGTATTTACCTCTGCCTTTCTTTTTTGAGAACATACCCTTCAAATCAAAAAGAAAAAAAGAAAGAAAAGTTCCTCGTCTGTGATTTAATCGGCCCTAAGGGAGTTTACTCGACCCATTCTCCAGTCTCCCGCACTGCTCAAGTGTGCGACTTCGTATGAGGACCTCCTTCCCTTTTGCTCTGCCCACTCTCCGTTCACACAGTTATCAAAGCGGAGGAAGGGCGGGCAGCAGGTACCACGAGCCCTCTGTCCCACACATCTATCAAGAAGCAAGTGTAGTTCACCGGTTCCACCGAATGCTCCTATCTCTCGGCAAAGATCGTGTGAGTGTGCAGTTATGCTTCGGATGCTTCGCCATGGAATAGATCGATTCAGTTCCCCTTCTTTTCCGGTGCACTCACTTTGTATCTCCGACACACAAGGAAGGACGCGGTGGGAAGAAAGCTGCCCTAGCCTCTGTCCGGTCGATCATTCCGCTGGCATCTTGCATTCACGCCTCCGTTTGACTGCCGCTCGGGAATGTAGTTGTAGATACGTGAGTCTTAGTGGGTCGTTGGCTCCACCTCTTATCTCCTTCTACGACATGCTGTAGTCGTCGCCATATTCAATATGTCACTTAGTCATATCTGCCTCGCAGCGGGTCAGCACCTCCGAAAGAAAGGGAGGGAGGACTTCATTCAGTGACTCCGCGATCGCCCTCTAAACGATCAAAATAAGGTAAAGCTTGAAGATAAGTTTTGTACTCGATTAATTTCTCAGTCCCTCTAGTCGGGTGGGCGCCGGCCGGCCGGATCCCCCTGAAAACCGTACGTGCGGGTCTCCCCGCATGCGGCTCACGCCATTTGAGGTGGCCCAGCCCAGCATTCATTCGAAAATCCTGTAGTGAAATTGAGACTGCTCGACCTCGGAAGCTAATTCGTGTGTAGGCAGCGCTGTCTTAATACCGTTGACTGTATCTATTCATTGATACATTGGCTCGCTCCCCCCCTCTTTTTTCAAGAATGAATGAGCCGCTCGGACCTTCCATTTCCGTCAAATGACCCGGCTTCCCCTGGCTCTTCCACCGTCCGGGCTCCCTTTCCTCCCTATGCTCCCCCGGCGCAGGCCCACCACGCTTCGCGCCTGCGGCGTTTTCGCCAGACGGTCTTTGCCAGTAGTGCCATCCTCCCCGCAGGCTGTCTGTATGGGTGGGTTGTCCCTTGCTGCTACGTTCTGTTAGGCGCTATGAATTACAGGAAATTCAGTGGTTGACTTGGACAGCAGGCGGGTTACACGTTCCACTGTGCCGAGATGTGAGGTGCAGGTGGTGATGATCACCCCGGGGTATGCGCTAGCGCCCTTGACGGGCACTCCAGGACCCGCCTACGCTCGTGAAAACCCAGGTCGGTCCTCCGACCAGATGTGTGGATAACGAGGCCACCTTCACAACCTTCTCCCTTCTATCTTTATCCAAAGTCAGGTAGGGCGGTTCGCTTGAGTTGCTCAATCGTCCCTTTGCCCGGTGCTCATGACGCGCTATGGAACCTCCACCGTGCTAGCGGCATAGGAGCCTACTCAGCGTCAGCGGCTTCGTGCCGCACTGGAGTGATCCAATATGTGGTTCCGCACGTTCCACCACTTCTCCGTTCATTTCCAATACTGATCGTGAAACACCATGAGCAGCAGGATGTTGAGGTCCGGAATTCGAAGTGAAATTCTTGATTTGCCCGTTCCTAGTCGTCATGGGAAAGAAATAAGAAAGAAATAAGAAAGAGATTATTCCCCTAGAGCTTGTCCAGTACCACCAGTACTCAAAATGCATCTTCGCGCGTCTACCTGGCGCTTTTATTAGCCGCCTTGCATGCAAGCGAAGCGCTATTGGCGGCAATTAATAGCTCACTGAGCGATGATTGATGCAGTCAGTCAGTGCCCTCGATTATTCTATTCCTGATAGAAGGATCATGGCGCCCCGGAAGCATTCCATCCAGCAGCAGCATCTCCTTCAACCACGCGAGGACAAAACTGATGTTAGCTACATTCGAGCGTTCACCGCACAGAGGCGATCTCGAACACTACCTATGATAATAAATCCAAAGGAAAGGTCGACAAAATGATTCAATCTGACTTTCTCGGTATTCTGGATTGAGTAAAAAAGGGATATATGAAGTTCAAGGCCTTGCCAAAACCGTCATGGCCCTATTATGTATAGGCCGTACTAAGCCAATAGCGAATAACAAACTCTTTCCTGCTCCCTCGACCTTAATTAACTCCCCCATCCTGCCAAGCCTCAGCTGCCAGCCCATTGTATCTAAGCACACTGCGGCAAATTGATACAAGTAGCTAAAGATCTCGCATCCGACATCTTCGGCCGAACGGTTAGGCAACACTAGGGCGCCTGGGTCAAAATTCCGCTTACCAAACAAGATGTCGAGAGGCGAACTCTGTAATTCCCCTCCTGCAAAAGTGATAGCGGCTGTAGCATCCGTGTGGAAGAGGGTAAGCTTTCGACAACACCTTTTTCAGATTGGAAAGGATGAATACTTGTGTTGGGTCCTGCAGACCAGGATAGCCTCAGATCAAAACCTAATAAATGTACCTGGGGTTGATCATATTTTTTGGGCAATAAGTATTCCGGAATTTTAGCGCTTACATAGCTCAAAACTCTGCCACCTGAATACTTGATTCATTAAGGTCGTCACGCTATACCCGGAAGTCTCTATCGTTTTCTTTGTCTGTTAAGCTTCACAGGGTTGGGACTCCCTAAATCAAACTGCAATCGTTGTTTATCAACCACTCACGACGACACCGAGATCTTCGACTTAGCTCCCACAGGTCATCCACCCGGGGCGGAAGATAACGAAAGGGAGACAAAGTCCTAACTAAATCAACACACAATAACCTCAACCTTCTACCCATTCCATCCATCATATCAGTCGAGTCGAGGAGATTCGTTCTTATCTATAGATAAGGCAAGAGAGAACTTATGACCTCGCGGATGGAGAGGGATTCGAACCCCCGGTATTCCTATCAATACTTCGGTTTTCAAGAACGACTCTTTCAACCGCTCAGACATCCATCCCTGCGCTCGCCCGCCCTATCTATCTGCGCGCTGGCAGGTAGGGGCAACTCTATGTGATTCGCTACGCTTGCTTGCGCCCCACCCCGTAAGCTGACTCTATTGCCTAGCGGTTAGCGACACTTTTCCGGTAGTACGAATCGCTACGCTTCGCTTCTTTCTATATGATAATATGCACCGTCGGTTGCAGCGCTCCCTGCGGGTAATAGCAAGAGAGTGAAGAACGAACGATCCTCAAAAAAGTCAGCAGTGAATGAGTCCGACTCGAGTTCGTGAGTCAAAGGCGTGGCAAGAGAGCGAGTTCGACTCGCGAACGATCCGCAAGTGAAGGACCGATTCTTTAACGCCAGTACTGTTGCGAGACTGGTACTTGGTGGCTCACGAGCAACATATAGAAAAAGGTTGCCCATCACTCCCTCGCTCCTTTTTGAAGGCCCACCGCTCCCCCTTTCTTTAAGTATCTATCCCGGCTTGCATTTTGGGGCGAGTACTACAGTTCCTCCATAATCACACAGAACGCCCAGCTTCGAAGAGCTACTCTCTCCCCAGTCCACAGCAAGGTGTGGAATCTGGATCTACTGTGTGTTCTGACTCTATTGGATCAAGTCATATACTAAGCCTTCTACTACTACTACTTAGGAGATCAAATGCTACATTTCAGAGATTGGACTCTCTTACTGTGTTTTTTCAGGGCTGTTCCCGAGCCAGGTTCCCTGGATCCATTCTTACCTAAATGGATGAATGAAGAAGGGGGTATTCCTAGGCACTAGTTATTTTCTTATGTGTGGACTTCGACCTTACAAAGTATGAGTCTGTGCCTTCCTAAGTTGGTCCTGAATTTCCAATGAAGTTTTGATTTTCTCGAGGGACGTAGCAAACTGTTTGGTTGGCTCCGAGCATTCTAAAAATAGAGTCCTGCCTGGACAATGTTGATAACGGGAAATCTCTAACCTCCGTGGTGGGTGTGAAGAAGGGTACAACTAGAAAGCGAGAGAATATCTTTATGGATATGAGTCTGAGGTAGAAGTCTCTGAATGCGGGCCTGACGAACCTTTTGTACCAGGATCATCACGAGACTCTGTTTCTGTGGTAGATGACTCGATAGGCAGGGCCTAGAACCTCTAAAGAGGGTGTGACCGATCACCAGATCACGATCAAGAAGAGTCAAAGCTGTCTTACTAGCGCGAGCAATCATCCAACTATGGTGGTTTCTCAACCGGTGGGTACATTTCCGTTGCACATTGTGAGTTCATATTTTCTTTTCTAAGAAACAAAAGTTCGAGCAGATGCCATTCTAGCAGGTACAAGAACTCCCGTTCGGTAGGCGTCTGCTTTAGCAATGTCTTTGATCCTCGATCAACAATTTGAGGAAGACGAGACAGAAGCCTTTGGATGAAACCAATGAATCTTCCGATCCGAAAGACTAAGGGGCTAGGCGCTCACCTACTATCTACACATTTCCTCTTTGGCGTTGGCTCCACCAGTTTTGACTGCGAGTCGCTTTAGTTATCTCAAATCTTTGGCAGGAAGGGGCCAAGCCAAATAGTGCTCTTTAGAAGCGTAATCCGTGCTTGAAACTCCTTCGCTAGGATCCAAAAACCTATGCTTCCGCTCTTCCTCACCAGGCAATGCTTACTCTTCTCGATCAAGATTTTGGAGACTTTGAAGCTCAAGGACACGACAACGCTTGAAACAAATGCTTTGTTTTGGCACCTTCGTCTTCCTTTCTAACATTAGTAAATTCGAGCTAATGGGACCAGTTTTGAATTGCCTAGAGGGTGGAGAAGTCACATCATCTGAGGTTTGTTGTGGGTTCAATTATGACCCCGATCTAGAAGACGGAGTGGTTGCACGTGTAAGTACATCATGTTACATATCTATTTTAAGCTAAGCTAAATGCCTAAACTAAACAATTTTCTATTAAGCGCGGCATCCTCTCTTCGGGGCGAGCCCTATCGATGATTTCATTCTGTACAATGTGAAACCTGAAATACCAACGGTAGTTTCCAAGTGCCATCTCTATTCGACTCCCATGCTTATTCTTGAACGCTTGAAGGGGAAGTCCGGGCTGGGTCAGCTAAAGGCGGAGCCGGGCGGGATATGGTATTAGCTCTCTATGTGCTATTAGCTTAAGCTTATCACTCCAGCTTATTACCCTAGGCAGAGGGGGGTAGGGGAGCATCACTAGAGAGTCTCCGTACCCGGTACAAGATCCTGGCTTATATAAATTCATTCAAGGTTATGGCTGAACTGGTCTCACCGCTTCCTTCCTCAATGCTAGCGGGACCCTTGCTTTCCATTGCCTTTCGAAGGGGACCGACCATATGCATACTTCTTTTTGTACAACTTTGCTCTGTTGGAGCCTTTTCAATAAGAAAGTGGATTAGGAGAGAGAGCTCGCAGACGATGTTCCCTTCCTTCTATATATCCATATATCTATCGCCCCCGGGCACTCCAGAGCCAGTGTGACATTCTATCCGAAATGCATGCATCTCACATTAGGTAGCCATCCATGACCCCGTGTGTGTTTCCCAATTGCTCATCCAAACCATCATTTCTTTCTTCCATCCCGGAACGGAGATCTGACCCAAGGAAGGAATTGCCTTCTTTCTCATGCCAACCAGATGGATGCGGCCCAGAGCTGAGTGAATTCCCTCTGGGTGAGCGCTATGGAGATAGGCCAGGATCAATGAAAATAACCGAGATCGATCGATATCCATCGCTCAGAGAGCTGCTTTCTCCCCGATATCTGTATCTGCTTTTGGACGGCCAAACAAGCAAGAAGAAGGAAACTTCCATTTCGCATAGCTGCTAAAGTAGTAGTTTTTGTCAAATCATACTTCTGACCAATAGTATCAGTGGCTTTATGCGTCCGCAACCTAGTTTTGTATCTGCATAGTGAAGGAAAGAAAGAAGCATGTTAAGGTGACTTGAGGGAAAGACTGATCCTGATAGACAAGAATGGTATGGTTGGATTGCCAGTGAATAAGCAGCAAGGCTAAAGCAGGGATTGGATTTACTTCTTCTATTGTCAGTAGCATCATTTGCCTTCCACCCTCTCAAGAACTTCCTGAAGCCCTGAGACACTTGTTGCCAATAGTCTGGAATGGAACATTTGCAACAGTTCTTGTAGGCCATTTCTGTAACAGCATATCTCTAAACCCTTCTTGCGGATGGTTCAAAACGAAACTTAGTGGCAGCCCCTATCTTCCCCATTTTCTAGAAGTAAAGGACAATGATCTGACCCAGCTTGCAAGAGGGATAGTAAAACTTAGGAAATAAATCCTCAGAAGTTGAAGAAACCAGAACTCTATCCAAAACTTCTCTCACTGGCCTGTCTTGTTTGTTAGTCCAGGCCACCAACCCTTCTCAGTTCCTGTAGTTCAGTTTCAGATATGAAAGCATTAAAAGCTTCCATCCTATTAATATGTATTCTGCCATTGTTTCATGAGCAAATCTGATCATGTCCCGCAAAGGTAGATCAACACTCTGCACAAAGTTAGTGAGCTCTGACAAAAACATAGCTCTTAAATTTGGTTGGACCATAAACATCCACCCAAGAACAATTATCACAAAGCCTCTATACTCAAACACCATGGAGATATTGACCCTCCCCAATGAGGTCTGCATCCATGACATCCAGATTGACTCCAATAAGCATTCCACCTTTACTGCCACTGGCTGGCTTGCAAAACCACTTGAAAAGCTTTCTGCCACCAATTGCCATTAACTCTTTATCTGAGAACTGTTCTCTCTTAGTTTCTTGCACACAAACTATGTCCACCCACTCTATCACTTCAGAAGGTTGACCCCTTCTACCTGGCCAGGCCCCTCACATTCAAGATTAGTGTCTTCATGGCGGTATCTGTTTTTTTGTTATGCCTCCTCTTAGCTCTGCTCGTAGTGTTCTTGTCACCAACTGGTATACAAGTACTGTGATTATCTAACTCTTCAAAAATCTGAGTAATATCCTCATTCTCTGAATCAGAGCTTAACTCGACACTGGAAGACTGCTCCTTCTCATGAGCAGCTAACTTCTTTTTCTGAGCAGCTTCATAAAGCAATGCTTGAGCAAGTTCTCTTGCTTTAATAGAATTTATAGACCTATCAATTTCCTCCTGTGTACTGCCCAACACTAGACCACTATCTACAGCAGATTTTACTAGACTAGCAGAATCAATGGAATTGCAAATAGCATATCTGTTAGTAGAAGACATACCTGGTTCATCAAGATTCTTGCGTGAAGCCATCCTTTCTGCACGTTGCTGAATAGGCATGCCATCCTTCGGGATCCTATCCTAGCACTTGTCCTCGTTGCTTTAATTCTTGCGTTTGCACCTCATTGAACTTCTCTTGTTCTTTGGTCATCCAGAAAAAACCTCCATACCTTAATAATAGGGGCTTGTGTATAAAGGAAAGCAGCAAACCGGTCAAAGGCGAAGCTGTTCTATCTCAACTCTCTGACTTGAAGGAAGATGTGGCGGATCTCAAGGCTGGCTCTATTCCAAGTACAAGTTCCGAGGTGAAATGCGTTGATGTGGCCAATCGATATACAGTATAGTTGAATGGTTCGACAAGTTCACATGCCGGAGCTACCTGTTCTCCGCGATTCAATTGGTTCTTCTGCCTTGCCTTCTTATCTATCAGTCCCAAGGTCAAAGAAATAGGTTCAGTGGTTCGACCTCCCAAAGGTTAAAGAAAGACATCGGTATTAAGACCACTCCCTCCGGATGATGATATGTCCCAACCATCTATAGCCCATGGTTCGTTACTCGGGAATTCGGAGAGGTCAGATGAGATAGATGGGTGTGTTCAAAATGGAATGATCCCCTTTTCTCATGTTTGCATTTTTTTTGTCCACAAACAAATAAAGAGTCCGAAAAGACGTACGCATAACAGACTCGGTACCTAGGTCAATGGGTTCAATGGAGAATTGCGTTACTGTAATAGCGAAGGTATCTATGAAATGCAGTACCAAGGTCAATGAAATTGAAAGGCACCTCTGACAACAGAATCAAAAGGGATTTGGCGGCTATAGACGACTCAGAGGGGTTTTCATAAAGAGAAGCTTTCGCGCAGTACACCTATTTTTCTATAGAAGTGAATGGCCCCTTAGTTGGCTAGTCTGATCAATCGGCAGGCTCAGCCTCTACGTCATATTCTGATATAGAAAGAAAAGAACCGAACTCCTGGAGGGTGAAAGAAGAATCTCAATTGATACTCTGCCAAGGGATCTGTCCACAACTGGTACTTCACATGCCTTAGAAGTAGATTTGAATGAGAATGAATGAAATGAGCAAACGTTACTAGGAAGGTGAACTCGCTATCAAACTACTGCCTGCGCTAGGGGAAGCGCGAAAGAAAAACCTGTTTCAAGCAAGATCTGATACCCTTGAAGGACTCCCAGGAATGAGAGAGCAAGTACAAGGACAATCTTATTTTCTAAGGATAGGCGGTATTCCATAATTAACATAGTTCAGTTAGAGTGGATTTGAAAAGCTACAGCAGATCGATAAGTTGCTAATTTAGCTAAGTCAACTCCACTACGCAATCTAGCTCTCCATAAGAGGGTATTCCCAATGAGACAAGTAGTTTATCGAAGGGACCCTCTGTCTGAAGATTGTAGTCCGGATTTCTCGGAATAGAATAATTGAATGAGCAGGTGCAGATGGTCAATCTCCATCTTGAAGCCGAGTCTCTCTGTCTTCTTATTTTATATAAAGATATAGAGAATAACTCGATCGATCATAGAATGATTTCGTGATCTGATCTTCATTCGGGCGGCTTTCGCTCAATCCGTGGCTGTAGTGATAAGGAAAATCAAAGGGGTCAAAAAAGAAGATATAGAATTGTAGCTAACGGGGTTCGCTCGCCCTCGCCTGTCACTATAGCGTGTCAAGTTTCTCTCTTTCCAATCGGGATTTTTTAGGTGTGAAGTGAAGTTCACCAGAAACGCTAGCTATATGCTTAACACAGGGTACAAGAATGAAGAAACCATGAAACCAACCTAAAATCACTGCCAGCACTTAGTTAGTTAAAGCCCAGGAACCACTTGTGTTACACCGGTGAAGCAAAAGCTCCGAAAGTTGTCCGAGGAGCCAGCCATAGGTGGGTTCTTTACTGGCCATAGGTAGGTCCCTTACTGTTGGATCCTCTAAGCAGGGAAAGATCGTAGCTAGTATGAATTGGAAGAATGATCATACCGAACCCAGGATCCTGCAACTATTCTTCCTTCGTTCAAGACTCGCTTTTCTCGCGGGTTGAATGAGTGAGCCTTGGCCATACATGCTGAGATTCAACAGTCAACTTTGGAGTCCGTCCTAAAGCCCCACCAATCTACATAGGTGATACCAGGGTAGGTACTTGAAAGACGAGAATAGAACCCATGCTGATGTACCTTAGCTTTTCCGCTCTTCCAATCCTAAACAAGATCATAAATAAGAGTCCCAGGCCGCTTAACGCCCTCTTAGCACATATGATAGGAGCTGGCATACAGAATTACAAGAAGTTGGTACTTTTTCCAATCCTTTCTGCTTTCTCACCAGCAAAATAGGATCGATCGCGAAATCAAAGAAATCTTTCACCTCACTTCTAAGATGAGCTAGCGCTCGCACCACCTTTCGATATCCTATATTTTTGATATTCAACAAGTAGCATTTCCACGGCATTCTTTAGATGGATTTCACTGCCCCTCATCTACTCCTCAGCTGGGTATCTATTTCTCAATACGGTGCTTTAGTGACGGATTCTGGCATCGCATGGATCTCTTAATCAAATAGGGTCTCCCGGATAGGTCAAAATGAATGTGACACCCGTGATAGGACCACTACTGATTAAACTAAGCCCTTTAAGGAAGGCGTACGGCAAACACTTGGACTGAAGCATGAGCTGGTTCAAACCACTATACCTGATATATCACGAAATCTATACTGGATTTTCAGCGCTGCGCTCAAGGTCAGGAAGAAGAAGAAGTGTGTGAGATTGTAATAAGTGTTATTGGAGAAGCTTTTAAAGAAGTGGAGGAAGTAGAATGGATAAATTCTATCAATTTCTAGCTCTCATAGCTGAATGAAGAAATAGATAATGGGATGCATTAATAGTTTCATCCAATTCCTAGCAAGTCAAGTACATAATAGTATAATGGAGTATTTAGAAAAGTCTGTCTAAGACGAGTCAGTGTTGTATGCTGAGTGTGGTTTCTTCCTGTTTCCGGAGTAGCCTCTATATATTGAGTTTATAGGATGGAGTCCATATCCCTCCTTTTTACTTCATGGATCTTGTCAGCATACAGGATACTATACTGTCATAAAGAAAGCGGGTATCTTAGAATATGGATCAGCAGCGGATACCAGATTGGTAAAAACCTGCTCAAAAAGCTAGAGTTGATGGTTTCGGGAAAGCTAAGCTAAAGCAAGCAGTAAACTAGTGGGTGCAAGCACGTTAATGAAAAAAAACATGATAGAAAATCCTACCGTTAGCAACGACTGCGACACTTTGTAATAGCTCCTTAGAGATCAATGTCTTATTGGTATTTGCTCGATTGCAGGCAATAACGTTAGTAAATTAGGTGAATGTACGTAAATCGAGGTACACGAGTCTAGCCAGGTATAGGTAGAAAAGGGGTATAGTAGGTCTCATGGAAAGGGAGATAGTGGGACGAATAGTTCATCGTGCAAGTGTTACGAATAGATAGGAGTCTCGACTCCGTCCTTCGAAAAGAAGATGGTTCGCGCTAAGGGTGACTAAAGGCAGAGAATTCTGTACGCCAAGAAGAAAAGAAAGTTTGTAGGGGTGAGAATGAACTTTCAAACCCTTTTCTTGCCCCTATCCTTTTTGCTTTCGATAACTTCTATCGCTTCCTAATCATATGAGTCTAGTGCAACATACTACTACTAATATGGAGTCATATTCTTCTTAAGCCTCCTTTCCCAGATCCAAGTTCCGAATCCCAGGGAGAGATCAAGACAATGCAGCAGGGTTGGCAAGCATACCTGTATCACTGAGCAAATCCAAAGCATACTTTCCCTCTAAAGAGTGAAGAAAAAGACTTGGTACAGCTAGAATACCGAGTGGGTGTGGAATCCTACTTGAATTCAAGTCAGAAAAGGAAACTCGAATCCGGAACTTGCTTACTTCGGCTTGATCAGATACTGGAATCCAATCGGGGAACTTGGTTATTGACCCACTAATCTTTCCCTCTTTCGAGTCCAAGTCTCAAGAGGGCGCTTAGGCCGGGCCCTTCTCCAGAGTTCCGATACCGATATCACTATTTCAATTAGTTGATTGATTTCCCTTAGAATTTCATTCCTCCTCAAGTCCCAGTTTCGGTCAAGTAGTGGCAAGTATCATCTGTATCTGGCAGATAAGCTTTCACATGCATGAATTGAACTACCGAGATCTTTTCTTACTTGGCAACTAGAGCCTCCCCTTCGGGATTCGAGATTGAAGAAGAGGAAAACTGCTTCTAAAGGGAACTGATCCGAAGCAACAAGTCCTAGACCTAGAATGCAGGTACCCTAGTCTTGAAATATGCCATGAAGAATGAAATCTCTTGTTTTCATTCATATCATCAAAACCGTGATTCTTTCACGGCCACCCCTCAATTCAAGAGTTCCGATTGGATCAACAAGAATCCAATCTGTATGCCAAGAAGAAAAGAAAGGGATTTCATCAAGTGCAGACAAGAAAGATACCGAAATCAGGAACCATGGAAAGCAGATACCTGATTCTATATATATATAAAAGGGATATAAGTGCTGGATCTGAACTATTTCAATTAGTGAATTGGCGGAAAAGCAGGAATGAAGGTTGGGACAGAAAGGGGAGAGGAGAGCCCGGACGAGGAAAACAAGCACCCCTTTTAGGATTCTAGGAAACAAGCAATACTTTCCCATCTTGAACTGAACTGAACAGAGCACAGAGACTAGAATCAGAACTGGAATTCCCTTCTCTGAATTCAAAAGCCCACCCGGACTTGAGAAGTAGCTTGTTCAATTTGTCCTCAGCAGAAGCGAAACCTGTTGCCAAGAGATCGAAATTCCAATCAGAAAATAAGTACTTTGAATCAAGAAATGACATTGCATAGAAGTCAAGTGAACTAGAGAATTCCAGTCAGAAAAGCAATCGGATACTGAAATCTCTTCTCTGAAAGCTAAAGCTTTACAGATTATAGGAAAGCAAGCACCACGAAGGGCAGTACCCAAACTATAGGTTATCTTGTGTCTGGGCAAGCAAGGTCAAGTAGTGGCATCCTATTACCCTAAATGGAAAGCAAAGTAGGTTATTCAGCCATCCCTCGCGAACAATCAGAAGTCCCAGTTTCCTTAACTAATCTCGCCAATTTATCACTTGACCGACGTAGAGACTAATCTATCGTTGGCCCAGGCAAAGAGTGAGAAAAAGCAGAAAAAGGAGTAGCTTGCAGTGAGGAATGAAAGCTGGTGTTTTACCACCATTCAGCAAGAGAAACCCACTGGAACCTTTTCATAGGACCATAGAAAACATGCTGCTTCCTGTATAGAGATGACTGCTTCTTTAATGAAGTTGATCGTCTATCTCAAGTGGTGGTGATCGACTCCACGAATAGCCTGAACCTGAGAAATGTATATCTGCAAACGGGAACTTCCTGTTGTCTCGAATCAGGTCTGCTATTTCTATTCATAACTCTCTGGCTGGAATCGACCAAAATAGCCCTTGACGGCAATAAGAGGATCCTAACCACTACACGGTTCGAAATCTCAATCGAATGATACCTCAATTGAACCTGCTGAGTCAGTTATTGGAAAGATATCACTATCAGCCTCACAGCAATCTTTAGGAAAATGCAGACACAGTAGTTTTTTCGAAACTTGTTCAGACACCGCAAGCAACTACTAGTATCGATCTTCTAAAGAAATGACCTTCGTTGCCGAAGTGATAGACAAACAATTCTATAGCGGACTTGGACTAGCGACACATTTCTCCATATATGAAATTCAATTCACCCGACATCAAAGAGAAGCTCAAGCTCGGGATCAAAGATCAGCTACAGATCGGGCTGGCATTCATCATAGTCGGCAGCTTACTTTTGACTGAAACATTTACTTTGCACTACATCCGTAAGAATCTGATGGAAAATGACTGCAACGCAATCAATTTATCCCTTCCTCGTGCGCGCGTATCGTATATAGTTCAATGAGAAACAATGCTTTCTGATATTCACGAATTGGATTCGAACCAATGTCCCCCGACTCCTCTACCGAATAAGGATCGTGATTCACATTTCCTCGTTCTCTTTCTAGCTGCCCATATGGGTGGCTGCTATCATCCCCTTTTGATAGCTTCGTATCCGCATCCGCGAGCATAAGCGGAATAGCCTGAACACTCATAGCGATTACCTCAACCCTTGTCATTCCTTTGGCTCCGCTCGGTGGGGGGAACCCAATGTACCAATTCTTTCACTCGACCCTGCTCCTTCTTCTTTCTCATTTGCCTCTTTCCCTCTCTCCTGCTACCCCCCGACTGTCACTCTATGGCAAAGCTAAAGCTTTCCTGGCGCTTGGTGAATAATCTTTCTATAGGGACAAATAAAAGCCCAGTTTTGACCTTGCTGCATATAACATCTAGCATTTCATGTGTCTGAATGTAACAGCCAATAATCTGGTTTGAAAACCTATCTTTGCCCTCCTCGACTGCGGGAGCCCTCCATCGTTGCAGTACAATAGACGTTAATTTCAAGCGTAGCTTACTGGACATACGGTCAAGAACTTCTTGCAGCCTTCGAAAGAAGACTTTAGACATGACGCCAACACCTACGATAGGAATGCCGAATAGTATATCGTCTGCGTAGCGAGCGAAATAGACGTACTTGGTAGAATCCCCATTCTCCTCTTGGGCCATAGCATCGAATTGCAAGTCGAGTTGATGCAGGAATGATTGAATCAAAACAGGCGAGATCGGTGATCCTTGTGGAAGGCCGACTTCACTGTTTGAGTAGTCATTCCCTTTCTTAGAAAGTCTCGTTGTCTTGAGAAAGCAATTGATGAGGTCAATGGGAGGAGCGTTATCTATACCTAAGAGCTTAGACAAATGTTCAAGTAGTAACCGATGGTCTATGCTATCGAAACACTTGACCACGTCCACCTGAACCATAGAATCCATAGACGGCCATTGAGTTAATGCACGGAAGAAGGGCCGAGAACCTTGCGGAAGCCCTGCGCAGATGGGGAAATTCGTGGATCTAATGAGTCATTGAGTAGCTCTGCCAACGCGGTTAGTATAAGTCGATCGGCTGCCGCCGGTTGAGTGATAGGCCTACCTAAATGCTCCCGGCCTTTTCTTTGGTCTAAAGGACCTAAACTACTCACTTGCCAAACTGCCTATTCATATGCCCTTTCCTAAACCACTTTGCTAGTTCTATACACCTGCCAGGATGCTTCTATTGCTTGTTACGTATTTGATACTGCTCACTATAATGGAATAGCTTTGTACTCAGTACATGATTGCTTTATAGCACCTGTAGCTTATGCAAACAAATTCCCTCAGAGTGGCAGCTTTTCAATGTCTAGCTAATCCACTGCATCTTATAAATTGTATAGTTATTCAGAACCTCTTCCTTCGAGCTCCTATGGAAGACCTTGGCCACACGCGCCTTAGGCGATTTCGATTTTCTTTAGTTTAGAATTAGTCTTTAATTTAGGCCGCAGGTTTCTACAAATTAGGTTAGGCCAAGATATTTGAACTTGTGCAAAGCAACCAGTTCTCCCATTTTTTCCCTGTGGATCGACACCCGAGGTACTACACGATAGGTCATGCTTTGCCTTTTGCAGATGCTAGTACAGTCCTATTTCAATCAAAGAGTAGAGTCCTATTTTCAAGTACAGACCACCGCTTTCTTTTTCTTTGGACTGAAGACCCGCCTGAGTTGATAGTGCTTACTTCCCACCCGAGATTGACTTGCTTACCTCTGCACCAATTAAATAGTAGAATTTATAACACTCCATTCTTCTATAGATAGCCTAGAATCGGAACTAGAATATGTGCCCGACTTACCTATTTCCAAGACAGTTACTCAACTTCCATCGCCGCTTGACACTCTCGTAGTAGATCATAAGAGAAGTATTCTTTAAAGAAATTCGTATAGAAAGATGGACTAGCTCGATACCTTGGCTTCAAACAATCGATTGAATCTAGATTCCTTTGCTTATCCTTCCTAGCTATAGTCTCTCTTGTGCCTTCGGCAGTAAAAGTGAACAATTTCTGTATCAGCAGTTTGTTTTCCCATTTGCTCAAAGAACGCATAAAACCTGTTCCCTCACCGTATCAAAAGATCAAGCAGAAGAGTACGCTAGCTAGCGGAGCCTGAAAACGCTTGCTTGCGCCCCACCCCTACGGAAACTATTGCCTATGCTTGCTGCTCGCTCAGTGTCAGTAGAAGGGAAGAAAAGATGGTCACTCCTTTTAGGAACATGGCGAGCCTTACTTACGACTGTTGCACTTCACTCGCTGCTCGTTCATTCACTTGCTCATGAACTCGCTGCTTCGCCAGAAGCGACTAGTCGCCTCCTTTCCTCCGCCGAAAGATGCTTAGCCAGAAGCGACGAAGGAGGGGAGCTGGGGAAGGCCGACGATGGCAATGAGGGGGAAGCTGTCGTAGAAGCTTTGCCCCTTGCTTTACATAAATGGATTGTTATGAACTTACTAAATGACCTTATTTATTCTCCCGGAACGCTAGCAAATCTAATAGTTCCATCTGCTCTTCTTAACTTAAGGACGAAGGCCGCCATCCTTCTTATTCAGGAACCCTTTGTTTGAGGAGGGCGTATCCCCGGGAAGGGGAGAGTGGCCGAGCGGTCAAAAGCGACAGACTGTAAATCTGTTGAAGGTTTTCTACGTAGGTTCAAATCCTGCCTCTCCCACTTGTTGTAGACTTAAGAGAAGAGAAAGTAGGTGGAAGCCTAGGAGGGCCAACCGAGCGAAGCTCTTTTTTTTTTGCCATGCCGTGAAGTGCAATTTTCTCGTATGCGTTTTAGAGAGGTTGTCGAAAAAAGACGATCTATAGAGATTCCCCATCTATATCCAATCGAGAATAGAAGCGAGTCGCTTCCGGCGTCGGCTTGTAGTCTCTGCAGTCGGCACACGCACGCGCCCGCCATCATGCCTCCTTGGTTCGGGACGAAGCCAAGCGAGACATACGATAGACGAAGGAAGCGCCCACCCAGCAGGAGGGCTAAAACCTGTAGTTTTGAAGTTGCAAACTCCAGCTTTGAAGTTGGAGTGCTTTAGCCCTTTTTTAAGCAAGAATCACCGTCTTGAGCGCCTTGCGCGCTCAAGAACAAGCAAGGGATGAGCGCTTTGTTGCTAAAGCGGATACGTTTTCTTGCTGGGGAAGGCTAGTTTGACCGAGGATTGGAGAGGAGGGAGAGGTGGAATAAAAAGCTCGGGATGGATTTTGGAGTCTTTGTGCGAGCCGTATGCGGTGAGAGTCGCACGTATGGTAAGGAGGGGGGTTCGCGTCTATACGTGTAGTGTGGTGGTTGGGCCTACCCACCCTATTTGTTCCATGATCTATGGGTCTACTGGAGCTACCCACTTCGATCAATTAGCCAAGATTTTGACCGGATACGAAATCACTGGTGCTCGATCTAGTGGTATTTTTATGGGGATTCTTTTTATCGCTGTAGGATTCCTATTCAAGATTACTGCAGTTCCTTTTCGGGCGGCTGTAGGACGGACGGCCCCCTATAGGTAGTAGGGTAGGGTGGGTGGTACCGCTCAGATAGCGGCCAATCCTCCTAACTGCGCGCGGGCCGGGCTTAGAGCGCGTGAAACTCATCACTACCTCGTAAGGGCGTTGAGACCATAGCATGTTACACAAAAGCGCCGCTTTCTCAGGAGTGTTGTCACACAGCTGCCCGACTAGAAGAGCTACTCGCTCTGTAGTGTTGTCAAACAAGATAAGCACGCCGCCCGCCTGCTGGCCGGGCGAATCGAAGTTATCTTCCGGTCAACTGTCCACCTAGTCAAGTGCAAAAAACACAGTGGAATCACGCAACGCACGCTGCTGGTGTGCTTCCTGCCCACGAGGAAAGAAGAGCGACAAGGTTCGGATTTGACTGTTTGCAGCATGGGAGCTGATTACCCAAAAAATCCCTGGGAAAAAAGAAAAGATATCTCGGTAACGAAAACCATAGGAGGCTGTATTGGCGAGATCCAAGGGTTCACAGCAGCCCAAAAGAAAAACCGCCTGGAAGTCCGAGGACCTTTAGTACCGTACCGAACCAGCAGCCTTCGCGCCAAGCGACGACCGCCCTTGTCCCTTTCCTTTTTCCATTCAGCCTACTTCTTAGCTTTGTTCCGTCAGTCTAAGGCAAAGCTTAAGTGGTTTGCCTACCTTACCCACTTGATGAAAGGGAACGAACTTCGTTTCCTTGGCGGCTTTATGGATGGATTCAGTCAGAAAAAACTCCTTCATTTTGAAAAAAGTGACGCTTTGCGTCTTCGCTTTCGAGGGTTAGGGTATAGGCCGTTTCGAGCAAGCTTTCGCTTTTTCTCCCGGCTTTCTACAACTTTCGCTTTAGCTTCCAAAGGCGACCCAATGACCTTTCCGGAATTGGAAGTATTCGTCGCCCTACCCTAAGAAAGAAGTCACTATAAAACAGCTTGCCCTCCAGAAGTACCAAAGGTGCGCGGAGCCCGGTGAAAATGAATATGTTTGCTACTGAAAGAAGCCTGCCTATTGACTAATATTCGTCTTTAGAATGAAAGTAGCTATGAAGCCCAATCTATACTGTCGATTCAAAAGGGGGCATAGTCATATGGGTGGGGTGTTTGTGGGGAGCTGCCTTGGATATGAGGAATTCCTCCAATCTAAAAAAAAGAACAAAGAAAAAGTCCGTGACGAAGATCTTTCTTTTCTATCAATAGATAGGAATGAGTGTTCGTTATAGGGGATAGGATCCATCTGCTCTCTCTCTCTCTCTCTCTATTTCCTTTGATGCAATTTAGAGAGAAAGAGCAGTGCGAATTAGAAAAAAAAGAGAATCGGGAGATGATTCCAAAATAGATACATAGACATCTAAAGTAAAGGGATGTATATATTATTCCTATATATATCATCTATCTATGAAAAAAGTAAACAGAGTTCGTTTTTGGGTTCCCCGAAGCCCCGAATGGATTGGATCGTTTCTGCTTCTGCCAATGAAATGAAGGCCTCGCCCCTTCCGAATGCTTCTCCGATCCTGAAGTTCTCGCGAAGAGAATAAGATGCAGCTCCCCCTCCCTCTGTCTTTTTCCGCTTTGCTAATCTTCCCCTCTAAGGCGGGCCGGGCTTAGGCGGGCGTGGGAGGAAGAAATAAAGTCGAAGAGCGTCTTCTCCTTTGTCCTTTTTTCAGTGCAACACAGGAAAGCACCCTCTTTTTGTAATCCCTGCAGCTTCCCAGAGGCTTGCTTTTTTTTTTTATTGAACGCATGGCGTAGCTAGGACCCCTCCAATCATGTTTGAGCCTATGTTCACCCGGGGCCAAAAAAGGAGAATTCCGGAATGCCTGCCGACGTTCAGATAAGGTGCATATCCTTTACCACTAAAGGAAAGGCTCGACGAAGGGGGGGATATTAGCTGGGTAAGGAAAACGCTTTCGGAGATTGAGATGTCGATTTGTTTTTCATCGAAAAGGAAGAAGGCCGAGGGGATAGCAGCCTTCCTTCGGGCTTTGCCTGCCGACGTTCTAATAAAGAATTCTGGCTCGGCCCGGGAAAGTGCTGGCAACAACATAAAGAAAGGGGTCCATGTAGCTGCTGCGCCCGCCCACTGAGCAGCAGGTTCGGCATCTACTACAAAAGAGAGAATCCACTTCAGATAACCACATCTCTGCTAGGCAGCGTGTGGAATGGCCGAGAGCGGACCAAATGGATATATAATCCAAGCCGAGAGTGGAGTTACGTGAACAGCCGTCTGATGGAAAACAACTTTCACGTTCGGTTCAGAGAGCACTTTTTTCGTTGAGAATAAGTCCTTCCCTTTTGTGTGAATTCCCCAGCGGCGAATTAACAACTTGTGGGGCCCTATCTATTCAATCTCTCGAGCCCCAAGAAAACCCCCCTCTCCCTCGGACTCAATCTCTCTTTTGACTCTATATATGTGGGCACCTGATATCTATGAGGGTTCACCCACCCCGGTGACAGCATTCCTTTCTATTGCGCCTAAAATCTCTATTTCTGCAAATATGTCATGTGTTTCTATTGTTGCTTCCTATGGGGGTACATTACAGCAAATCTTCTTTTTCTGCGGCATTGCTTCTATGATCTTAGGAGCACTGGCCGCCATGGCCCAAACAAAAGTCAAAAGACCTCTAGCTCATAGTTCGATTGGACATGTAGGTTATATTCGTACTGGTTTTGTGGAACCATAGAAGGAATTCAATCACTACTAATTGGTATATTTATTTATGCATGAATGACGATAGATGCATTCGCCATAGTTCCAGCATTACGGCAAACCCGTGTCAAATATATAGCGGATTTGGGCGCTCTAGCCAAAACGAATCCTATTTCGGCTATGACCTTCTCCATTACAATGTTCTCATACGCAGGAATACCCCCGTTAGCCGGCTTTTGTAGCAAATTCTATTTGTTCTTCGCCGCTTTGGGTTGTGGGGCTTACTTCCTAGCCCCAGTGGGAGTAGTGACTAGCGTTATAGGTCGTTGGGCGGCCGGAAGGTTGCCATGAGTAAGGTTGGGAGACCGAAGGCAGTTTTCCGTGCACCGGACACGTAGCTTACCGAATCAGTTGCAACACAGATGGGAATGCATGCTATGAAAGACAGGGTCGAGTCTGATACATCAACCGTCGACTCCATATCCTTGTACGAGTCCACAATCACTACAGGAGATGAACCTGGGTTTGGTGAATGGAAGTTGGCCTTAGGTGTAATAGGACTCCCAGTTACTGCGCGCGATCGTATACTGAGGTGCTCCCCGTCGGTTGTTGGAATGACGCGAGCCGGGCCGGGCCTCGATTCCTTTCAAAAAGATGAAGGGACAGAGGTGACTAATTCCCCATCTCATTTGGGGCGGAAAACGAATCGACATCTCGATGTGATACAGCCCTTTCCATTTTCGTTGGGAAAGAACGGCGAAGGCCATCCGAACCCTCCAATGAAGAAATAAGAGGAGAGCAAAGCACCAATGGCGCGCGAAGTGCATGCGGAAGGGGCACGGAGAAATAAAGAAGTGTGGGGGAGAAGCAACCGAGCTCATTCCCTTCGCTTCCTGGGCCCAAAGCAGTGCTTTGTTTCCTGGCCAAATCAAGGATTTGGGGCTGATTGCAAAAGATATCTGAATAGAAAGATAGATCCGTCCATCTATCCAGATATCTAAAAAAGAACCGATTTCGATTTCATGAAACCTTTGATTCAAAGAACTGCGCTTAGCCCCCCCGCTCATGAAACGGCTCTGCTGCAATGGATGGCAGAGGGTCCATAGTACCCGAAGCACTGGAGTGATCCAGTAGCCGGGAAGGGGCCTAGAAGTGCCTACTACTACACCACACTTGGCTCTACACATTTACAGAGCTTACCCCTGTCCAGTGTCTGGCAGAACGTTGGGGGCTTCAATCGTCGACTCGTTATCCCCATCTCAGCCCAGGCTAACGGAGCCTGACTTATTCAGGGGAGAGAGTGGAGCCTATCGAAGCACTCTTGAGAGTAAGATCCTTGGCTCCTCTTCATTCTCTACAGGGGTCTCTGCCCACATGGAAGCGGGGCAGAGATGGATAAGATCAAACACGGGAATAAGAAGCATTTGAAATGCCTTTTTGATCATTTTGATAGAGGGGGATGGATAAAGTGGGCAAAACAGACTCACATTTTTCAATCGAAAAGATGGGTTCCTTTTTCGTCTCGACAAAGAAAGAATCATCTTGAAAACGCTCCTAACCCCTTCGTAGGGCCGTGTATAGTAAGTGATCCGAACCTGCCCGGAGCGAGCCCCCCTTAGAGGCAAGTGAAGTTGGTGAGCCGTATGATGGGCAACTATCTCCTGCGGTTCGGAGAGGACTCAGCTGTTAGTTAGTACCCCCTTGGTTTCGGGGTGGACCCTTTCACTCCATTTTATTATATACGCTTAGCGAAAAGAATGCTTTTTGATAGACCTAGGACATGGATTCTATATGAACCAATGGATCGTGACAAGTCGTTACTACTAGCAATGACTTCCTCTTTCATTACTTCATCCTTTCCATATCCCTCTCCCTTGTTCGATCTTACTCATCAAATGGCACTCAGTTCATATCTGTAAGTTCGTTCGATCATTGACAAGGTTCAAAGAAAGGGTGGGCCATTCACAATGAAGGCTAAAAGCGAGATAGGCTTTACTGGAATTCGGCAGATCATTTTTTCTGTGCCAGGAACCAGATTTGAACTGGTGACACGAGGATTTTCAATCCTCTGCTCTACCAACTGAGCTATCCTGACTATTTATTGTGCATCATCCTAGTAGAGTACTTGTATCTATGTCAATTAAAGGGACTCAAAAAGAAAAAAGTATTCTCAAATTGGACTTAGTAAATATCAGGATAATGATATGGATTGTGAATGACTTACTTAATAATAGGGATTACTTGCCTATACTATAATATGTTCATTTGTATGAATGGGATAAGATCCAAAGAAGTCAGTTCGGATCCGTTTGTGAAAGAGTAGAATAAGAAAGATAGTGAATCTTGTTTGAACCATTAATGAAAAATAGAGGTTGGTACAATAGTTAGGAAGTAAAATGGGCTTTTTATTGGGGATAGAGGGACTTGACCCTCACGATTTAGAAAGTCGACGGATTTTCCTCTTACTAGAAATTTCATTGTGGTCGGTAACGTTGGTGAATTAACAGAAACGGAAAGAGAGGGATTCGAACCCTCGGTAAACAAAAGCCTACATAGCAGTTCCAATGCTACGCCTTGAACCACTCGGCCATCTCTCCTACATAATCTTATTATTGACCAGAAACTGAGTGAATAGCGAGTTTTTGTATCACTAAAGTACAGGTACAACCGATCACAGGTTCCATAGGGAGTTTGACTTCCTTTCCAATTTCATATTTCTCAACAACAACTTCTCTCATCCCCACGGATCTATTCAAAATTCTGGAATCGTCCCATGTTTCTATTTCGATTGTATGGCGTGGCGTATACACGTTATGCAAACAAAACGTATGGTTACTTTACTCTATTTTCTCATGGCTTGTTAAACCTTTCTTTTTTCTTTTTGGATCATAACCAAATAAAAACTTATCGAGTTATCAGAATCCATAGTCAAATTCAGTCCTTGGTTATTCAAGTTAGATGAAATAGTAATAGTTTGGCTCACATTGGTATACTACGAAATCCAATCTGATTCAAATATTGAATATCTCTCCTTGTCGGGACAATTTAAGCAGAATAAAATATCTATTATCGATTTTTTAGAATAGAATTAGTCTATTTTTTTGCTATTTCGTACTGTATAATTCCTTTGTTTATGGGATCATTTTCCCCGAGGGTTTCCAATCAATGGGGGCATAGTATAGGTAGTTAGAGAGTGTAGGCTCCCCTAGCTTGAATTCTTTTTACCCATTCTTTGAGAGTGATAGGTTTGATTTTTCCGTACCGTAATAGAAGAGCTCAGAAGAAAGACCTAATTATATAAAAACACGACCATTCAAGCTAAAGATCAGAGGATCCGTAATAGGACTCTCATAGACTTGTCGGGAAATAGAAAATTTGGAATCGGCTTTTCTTTTGCGCTAAAAAAAACTTGAGGCCTTTCCCCTTATTATATTGCATATCCATACTTTAATAACCTAGTGCCCGATCGATTGAAAGCAATATTTACTGTCAGATAGAGAGATGCTGATAGGAAAAAGGATGGTATTTACTTATTCTCAAGAATATATAGAAAGGGAAAAGCTTAATAGCCACTATTGATCCCCTGAACAGAGCACATGATTCGGGATCAGGTGCGATGTGAAGAGGTAGCCTAGCCTTTTATGAGAGTCAATTGGGAAGTGGAAAGGCAAAACCATTAGTTTAAGTTCCCGGCTTTAGTCCTCTGTGAAGTTCAGTCAACCATTTGAGTCAATTTTGAGTAAATAGTAAGACTTCGGATCACACCATTCATAATGTTGCATCTCAATACTTGGCATCTTTTTCCCACTGCTGGCTCAGAAATTCGCCTTGGTTTCACCGGAATTCGTTTATTTCGTTCATTAATTCGTTCTGATAGCTACGCAGAGGTCTTTCCTTACGACTCCCGTGCTTAATACGAAAAGCGGTTCTTGTGTGAAAAGTGCCAACTGACTATCTCCTTATTTTCTGATTGTTCTTCCGATAGGAATATTCCCTTGATCAGCTAACCTGGCCCAAGCATAACAATAGTGCATTTCCCCTTGATGGTACGATTTACATATCTTCTACCTCTGCTACTTCTGTTCAGGAAGGTTAGTTTAGGCACTCCATCCCTGAGGGCTGCATCAGCTTATCTTTCTAGAAATCCCAGCTATAAGCTAGATCGGTATAAATAGGGCATTAAGCAGCAATAACAGAGATATCATCCATGAGTTTTTTAATCCATCCTTTAGCATCGCCTGACTCAGACAAGGTGTTTCCTTCCTTCGCAATACCCGGCCAGGGCAATGTAGCTATCCCAATAAGATATGAAAGCTGGGCCACACCTGAGCAAGGAACTTATACATAGAAGTAACAGTAAATGTGCAAGATTTGGACCACTGCCATTTCCTTAAACCATCAATCAACAAATTGAAATAGAGATATCGGTATCTTCCAATCTGCCACAAGGATCTAGTCGCCAGTATCTTTGCCTTCTTCCCAACTTATCCCAGCATTCCTTGTAAGCGTTGCTATCACTATTTCTCTCTCCGGTGGCCTTGAGGCATCTCGATCAATCGGTGTATCCGCCACAGGACACACCTCCTTCTCTCAACCATCCGAACAAGAAGATTTTAGCACTAACCCTCCAGCAGCTTTCTTTCCGACCGAAGTACCGCTTTTCTTTGCACTACTTTCGAACCGTATCAGGAACAAGAGCTTATGCGTTGCTTTCTTTTCGCAGTACCCGCCCCCAGGGGTCATTACTTGATGAAGAGTGCTTCCCCTTTGAGCACCTTATCTTGGCCATCAATATAATTAATCCATCCTGCCTGTCTAGATATTGCTGTTAATACACAGGTTGATTGTATGACTATGGCATAGTGAGTTCTGGCTCCTAGCTGACATACTGAATACAGCATCGAAGCGGGTCTATCTTATTCCGATGTAACGATTCCATTGAATATTGTGATAGCATCCTTGATTTCAGCTAGCTATTCTCAGTGATATGCTTGCTCCTCTTGGATTTCATTCCATGATAAGTATGTATTGGAAGTTGGAATGCCTAAAGTATTGGTGCATTAGGGTCCTCTTAAGCCTTGTTTCCTTCTTGATCTTACCTTTCCGTTGCTATCACTCGCTCTAGCCTCTCCTGGCCAGAGCTCCCTCTATCAACAACACCCTCACGCGATTGATTCCCTGGATAAGTATGGCTCATATAAGGTATCCTGATCATAGTAATTGTATCATATCTCCTTCTCCTATTGATCTTACCATCCCTCGAGTCCAAGTCTCGGGATGGCGCTTATTAAGGTCCTGTTTCCCCTTGGCAGGATCTTCCAGTTCTGGTATCCCTGAAGAGCATTTCCTAGTATGTATTTACTAACCTTAAACGATAGGAGCCGTATTTAGATAGATATCCTATAAATCTATTGATTTTCATTAGCTTGTAAATTCCTTGTGTGAAATAACTCAGAAATTCATTGTGCTAAACTTGTATCTATGCAGTACTGTTTAATGTGGAAGAAGTGTTTTTGTTACTAACAACATAGAAACCATGATACCAGTGCATAAGCATGAAAAACTCACTTTGTGATCAGATTGATCAAGGTTGTAGTCATTCGAATTTACTACTTCGTTAAATGATGGCTGTTTAAAGGTGTCTACCATAGTTTGTTTGGACAATGTCCTTAGTAATCAGGTATGTGACCTTCTTATAACCCACGACATCGGCATGATAGGTGTTAAATACATCCAGTGATGGTGGAGCTAAATCAGCAGGTTTTATATATGGATCCCAAGGTATATACTTATACCAGACAGTACAAAATAACCCTGCGTATACTAGAAAAGCAAAATAACCGTACACATACGACTTAGAATTCTCATCAGAAAATGGTATTACTACTTCAACCAACTTGTTTATGATTTCACGTTTCAAAAGGGATTTCAAACCAAGACCGCTATGTGAGAATCGCTGAATAACGTCAAAAGTATCCCTTAAGTAAATATTATCGATAAAAAACAAACCTAGCGAATCATTTATTTCTTTAAACTTATCAAATATATACATTTAGATTGTCGCCAGCCTACCTGAGCGTGGAACAAATATTTTATATATACATATTCCATAACTAGAGTTCCATAATTGTGAAATGTGGTATATGGTCGTACGCTAACTCCTATTTGAAAGTCGTGTGGCTCTCTAACAAACATGGAAAACAAACCTATCCTCGGCATCCAACTGTTATAAAAGAATGGAAGCACAATTGTTGTTGGACCTATAAACCCTATTATTTTGGCAATAAAACCATTTAGACCTCTTTGATCTAAATTGGTAAATGTTTTTCTATTTTTCACAAATCTATCAATAGGTGAATTCAAGTAGGAAGTCCAACCACTGTTGGAACTATCTCCGCCGTTTGAACTACCACCACCCCATATAAAATGGTGGATTATACCATGATCGTCGTGCTTAGGTGCACTAGTTTTCACATTTGGATTTGTTCCATCATTAGTGGAACTAGAACCATCATTAGGGTTAGGGGAAGTAGAAGTAGATGCATCATTACTGCCACTAGATGCATCATTGTTGATAGGTTCTTTAGCTCCTTCCTCATCCGTTATATCTTTTTTCTTGGATTTCTTATTATTATGGAGTTTTTTATCATCATCTTTTTCCCCGTCTCTATTGTATAACGAATTAAGTATCTTCTTAATGGATTGAAAGAATTTCTTCATGATAACAGTATTTTCTATTACTCTCTTATTGGTGGATTTCCTCCGCTTAATTTCGAAATTTACCCAGCCTTTTGAGTACTAGGATCTCCCCCTTATCCTAGCAGATCGGTACCCAGACCATATCCTTGGGCAGCTCGGATGTATCTATCTTTTCGTTCAGATCACATCATCTCGAGCGCGGAATCTTATTAGTGGATCAGAAGACTATGGTGACCCGTAGATCTTCAGATGTTCATTTGCAGAGCAGGGCCGGAATGCGGGGATTGCATTCTTTGAAAAGTATCATATCTTCTTTCCCTAGGGAGAAAGCAGAAACCAGAAATGAGTGGAGGTTCGATCTCTCACCCAAAGCAATTGGGGCTGGTGGAATCTTCCCCTATAGACTCCGAAAAATCATCGTGTACCTTTCCCTAAATCCTTCTCCCGTGCATGCTATTCTCGTGTTCCGTGATTAGAAAAGACCTGTTTCTTGTTTTCTTTGAGGTAATAAACGAGTTGTATCCCGCTTTGCCTATCTTGATGTGGAATCTATCGTTGAGCACCCATGAATGCAGGTAGAAGGTGTTTTTTCTTAACTCTTTCCAGGCCTCAGCTTGATTGGACTTCGTCAACTCTTGTCGTTCAGCTTCCTCTCTCCTCTCTCATCTTGTCTCTCCGTAGACGGCGTTAAAAAGTAAACAGACTTAAAGCAAAGTAGGTTCGATCCTTGTGTTCTATTATATGAAGTAGAAGAAGAAAGAGCCGGGGGGGTGGTCTTGGCACCCATGGGTTAATGGTGAAAGCGCTCAAGGAAATAGGGAATGGAATATTCAAATCGATCAGAAGTGCTATGCTTTATGTAATCAGGCTGAAGGCTAACATCTCGCGAGTAGGCCGAGCTAGGATAAGAATTCCAATCAAAAAAGAAGTATGAATTGGGCCCAAAATCACTACTTTACTACCTATGTCGCGTGTCGCGCCACCTAGTACGATAGACTTTTTGCGGGAAAAGAACAGGTTTTGCCCCAACTTGGACCCAGGGAAACCAAAGAAGAGCTAGTTTCGCCCTGTTTAGTTAGCGGTGGATGAGCTGATTTCTTTTCACTCCTGTTTTAGAGATACAAAACAAAAGTAAAGTGTAGAACGCAATGTTTGAGCTCCAGGCTTTTACGATTCTTCCGATTGACTTCTCTTCTCTGCTCCTAGCTCCGAATGCCAGTATGTAGAGAAGTGATGGAAAGGGTTGTGCTCTTTCATTTGAGAAACTTCCAACCAAAATTGGAATGTTAGAACAGAATATTTAGATACAGGTCCCTTATGAATACTGTACTGAGTAAGATTCATTGAAGAAATGCTTCTCCGAAGCAATAAGTTTGTGGCACAAGCATAGTCTTCTGCTAACCTAGCCTTTCCCATCTTTCTATTAAAACGAATGTAGCTAACGTGAACTAAAAGCAAGCTCTTGTTCGAGGAAGTAGAAATTGTTAGTTGTTGCTAGCTTGAACTGAGTTGTTCCTGTTGGTGCTAGGGTTGCCAAGGGAGTTGTAGCGAGATGCTGCTAATGTAGCTATTTCTGATGTCCGGACGATGCAGCAGAAGTGAAAAGAAAAAGATATGATGCTTAGACCGTTCAGACAGGGATGATGGATTTCTAGATATAGGGTTTATTTGAATGTCTGGCCAAATGCTTACTTTCGTTATGCTTGTCCTGCAAAGCTGGATCTATGGTTCGGTTGCTTTGAATGTCTGTTCTGCCTCTGACCCGGCCCTTACCTCTTTCTTGACTCGGTTTTTCGCAGGGGCATCGAATTCTTTTACAAAAGAAACGCCTGTTTCAAAAGGAATGGCACCGAAAGGTGTCAGATGATGATTGAACTGAACTATCTGAATCTGAAACCGCCGACCCGACTCGTGCTTTTTTGGACTCCGCTTTTGCAGGATCCTGTGAGGCATCGAATTCTTTGGCAAGTCTCTTCTTGCTAGTGTTGTACGCGTTTTATTCCTTCGTCCGACATGCTTTCGTGATAAAAGAATCATAGCAACATAGCGTGAGGTTCCATAGGTTGATGAGCCTGATCAGTCGTGTAAGCTATTTACTACAGCCGTCTTAGATGGCCCCAGGTATCCTCTTCGGCTTGATCTTTCCTTTGCTTCGATCGCCAACTTTCACTTCCTTATTCCACTATTGCGATATCATTGTCCTGGACAAAGACCAAGAGCTGGTGCGGGTGAAAGAATAGCTTATGGGGCTGGAGTCAAAGGAGCTTTCATAGACATAGAAATCATAATAGAAAGAGCAGGCCTGCGAGCAGCGAGTGCCCTTTGTAAGTTGCGAGCCTTCCTTACCGCCTCCCCCTTTCTTTTTTGAATTAGAAAGAAGGGGATGAATTAGAAAGAAAGAGATCAGGTTATTTATGATCGGAGAAAAGGAAGGGGCGTGGTTGATGTGTCACTGGGGAACCCGTAGGAAGGGGAGACGACCGGCCTCATTCACATCTGAAATCGCCAACATGAACACAAACGAAATCGTCTTAATTTCGTATAGAAAGAAAAAAAGGAAACAAGTAAATAAGCGTGGTCCCCGGGGATAGGTACTTCGTCCGACGCGGTATCATTGCTGAGCGATCGCTCTCTATCTGGAAATGGAGTGTTAGTTTCAAATAGAGATTGTCTGGGTGTGAAGTGTACTGAAGATCGAGGTTTTTCTTCTTACTAACTTTGTCAAAGAGGCTAAAAAAACAATAAATGACCAACGAAACTTCGAGTGAGTAGGATAAGGAGGAGTAGTCGGAGGATCTTAGAAGGGAATTAGAGAAAAAAGAGCAGCAGCTCAGTAATAACACCTAGGCTTTTGAATTAACACTGCGATTTGGAAGACGGAGGAAATGAAAGTAGAAGAAGTTATCGAAACTCGGAACCACATGTTCAATCTTTTTTTAGCGGTTTCCCCAGAGATCTTTATCATTAACGCAACCTTCATTTTGCTCATTCATGGAGTTGTATTTAGTACCTCTAAGAAAGATGATTATCCACCGTTAGTTAGTAATGTGGGTTGGCTTGGATTACTTAGTGTTGCGCGCCTAGGAGGGCAGCGCGCTTGGGATGCGGAGGATCTATTATCGCCCAGCTCCCTAACCTAATGCGGCCGGACCGCAGGGAACCTTAGCATGGGGGGACGTCCTAATCCTTTTGCCGCCGCAAGGCCGGCTAATCGTACGCAGCAGGAGCAAGGGAACTCCCCTGGTTCAGGAAGGCACATGAGTCCGAACGCTATTATGAATGTGCGACTGACACTACACTACGTAGGTATCTGTGCATGCAGGTGAGGCGTCGGTCGGTCCTAGAAACGGCGGCAGCTAGCGAGGAGTTAACGACCGGACGTGCTGCAACCTAGGGATCACCAGGCAGCTCTTTCACTCTTTAGGGATATCGGGGGGGGGGGGGGGGGCATAGCACAATTCTTCTTGGAGGAGGGTTTTGGTTTGCCCAGGTGACTGATCCTGCCATAATATACTCCCGCCAATTCTATTGCACCGGCAACCGAAGTCGAACATACATACGACGATCTTCATGCGTGAAGGGACGGGAGGAAAGAAAGGGCGGTAGATGATAATGCGAAAGGGCGCCGCGTCTGGCTTGATAGTAAAGCCCAAGAAAGACGCCCCAAGACAAGATACAACTGTTGGGAAGGGGACATGATCAATAGAACCTGGCTGGATCCGGGCTGGGATAGTGGCGCCAATTCCTAACCAGTTCTGAAAAGGTTCGCTCATGCTGGAGGTACTAACCACTTAGTGATCGGTCTGCTAGTTCACGCAAATCCGAAGAAGTTATCACGGATGAGCCACATGCAGGGAAACTTGCACGTGTGGTTCTGGCCGGGCTTTCCTTCGGTATCTAATAACCTTGCTTCTGCTCGCCGCTGGCGCACCTCTCCTAACTATTGCCCATTTATTCTGGAATAATTTTTTTAGGAGGGACAATTTTACATATTTCTGCCAAATCCTTCTATTACTAAGTACGGCTGGTACCATTTCGATGTGTTTCGTTTTTTTCGAAAAAGAGAGGTTTGATGCTTCTGAATTCATTGTATTAATTCCACTTCCTACTCGCAGTATGCTCTTAATGATCCCGGCTCATGATTTAATTGCCATGTATTTAGCTATTGAGCTTCAAAGTTTATGTTTTTATGTGATCGCAGCATCAAAAAGAAAGTCTGAATTTTCCACGGAAGCCGACTCAAAATATTTGATCTTAGGTGCATTTCCCTCTGGAATATTATTGTTCAGGTGCGACCGGACTACTACCGATCAATTTTTGGGAACTTATTTATAGACTTGTAGAGACCCTCTACGTAGTTGTAATTCTAGGGAATTCGATCCACTTTCCCCATAGCCCTAAGGCTGTGTCTCGATCTCCTACGCGCGAAAGATAAGATACGGGAGACGGGGTCCTATGGTATGGGTCTTGGACCCTTGGTCTAATTCCACGACGGAGAGTCGGCGTGGCGTAAAGTGAAGATTGGGGGGAATAGAGCGAAATCCCCGTCTGGGGTATTCCGAAGGTGTAACCTAGGCAACGAAAAAGGGGCCCGATACTTCAACTAAAGGAGCGACCTGTTGGTTCACCAAACCCCGACCCAGTGTCACACGTTCTCCAGGTCCGAAGGGATCCAGTGCCCAACTACCGACTCCTCCCGGAATTGCGTTATCGGAGCCGAGCCAGGAATAGCCGTTAGTGGACACCTACCAATTTTCACCGGTTAGAGAGGCCCTCTTTAATACATTAAGAAAATATGTTCACAGGGGCCAGAAAGACTCGGTCATAGGAACTTAGACCACCTACGCGCTGGTAAACGAAAACCACCTCGACCGGATCTACCGAACGAAGAAGGCCGCCCCGTCGAAAGAATTAACACGCCAAAAGGGCCACCAGCTTTCCCCCAAAAAGGGGAGATCCGCTGCTTACTGCTCACGGAAACATCCGACCTTATGGTCAAGTCATCCGCCTATCTTTCTGATCTCATTCGTTTTCCGATCGCATAAAAAGTCATGAGATCAAAAAAGAAATGTGAGAATGTAGTTACAGATGTAAAAAAAGTCAATATCTTGTTCTCTTGTTCTTAAATCATGAATTGGATGATGTGCGTTTCATCAAGTATGAACATATTGCATTTTTTCTATGCAATTTCAGTACCGGATCGACGTCCATTTATTTCTGTGTCCTCATCCGCGTGTATGTCTGTGTTAGATAGGCTTTGGAAGGCCTTACTTTACTAACAGGTAGGGCGCGTTACTTTTATTCTTTTTTTTGCTGCTTACCCGCATGTTTAGATTATTTACTTGCCCTTTCACTTTTTCTTCGGCTGTCACCAACTTTGTTCAATGCTAGTCCCTAACCCATGAATAAGGGCTCCGCTGGCTACCGGGTTCAGAGAAGTTTGTAAGCTCTTTCTCTTTTTTCGTTTTTCGCCACCTCCTGTGTCTTTCCGTTTAAGGTCTTTAATTCGGCATTAGCTTCGTTAGAGAAAGCCATGCGTGAACTACAAAGCATGGGATCATGAACACCACGAAAGAAAGCGTACTACTTTTCAATAAGGTCCGACTTCAGAGAGGAGAGACATGAACTTGTTTTAGGTGTAGAAAAGGCATACGGTATGAAAGATTGATTGAAAAGAGGTAGGGACTGGTCTCGCTGCTAAGGGAGAAGGAGACCTCTGTCGGAGCAAGCTAAAGAGCCCACTTTATATCGTCGATTTCAGGTAAGGCACTCGATCAAGCCTATACATCCGGGAATTTCGCTCCAAACCAAAGACGACTTGCTTTGCTGCATTTCTTGGGCCGGGGCTTTACTTGATTTTGGCGAAAGAAAGGCCATATGATCTACTTTCTGGTGCCGGTCCCTTCACAAAGATAGCCCCTTCTTGCTCTTATTCTTATTCTTATTCTTATTCGGTGGAATACAAGAGTTCTGAAGCTCCTTTCTTTCAAGTGAAAGTTGCCTATCTTTCTTGGTTCGGAATCCAATCCAGTTGAAAACAAACAATTGCCCGATGGCAAAGTCAGATGAAAGGCTAGGAGTGTAAACCACGTACGAGCGTGGCGCAGAAAGCGAAATGTTTTGCAGCGAGTCAAGCGTAATACGATCAAAAGGAAATGGGGTCGATGCTAAAACTCAAACAGTTCCCCAGAGGGGGCCCCGGGTTGAAAGAGCGAGCTACATTCTTTCATAGAAGACAGAAAATAAGAGGACTGATGCTTTCTTACTTCATCTTAATATAGGGATTATAGCATTGGAGTTATGGAATTTGAATGGATTGAGTACATCAAGATGAAGAAATTAACGTAATAAGTGATATTCTCAAAAGATTCGGTCATGCCAGAAACCTCAGTGTGCATGGCACTAAAAAAGGGTACAAAGAACCTGAGATGCAAGTAATGGCTGAATAGCCGGGGAAACACTAAATAAAGACAAGTGTCATCCGGACTTACTTGATTGATTGAATCGAGAGATGGAAATGCCATTGAGAGATTAGAAGGGATAGAGAAAACGTCAGATAGAGGTCGTGCTTCTGCTCAGTCCAAAAGAACAATCTGAGTGAGGATAAGGTGGTTTATGTTAGGGTCCGAGAAAGCAACTTGACATGCCAATCCTAACAAGAATTCCACTCTTTCTGGTCATGTCAGAAACCACCTCTTGGAAAGCAGATCGAAAGCCAATTGTTTCAGAAGATGATGACCCTCTTGTGCTCCTACGTTCCTGCTAGTTGGTGGATGAAGAATAGGAGAGAGCTTGCTTGAGTAGAAGATAACCCGCGAGAAGGATGTTTTGTAGCGCTTTCTCATACAAAAGGAAAAGGCGTCACGACCGAAGATAAGGAAAGATCCCAGCTTTTCATTGCTCTGTCGCGCCACCCCTCCTCCCAGAGCCGGTTCTTATCCATAGATTTTTCAGCTAAAAGATACGGTATATATATCAATGAAAGCTGGCGCCTTTGGTTCTTGGTACGACTGGTACTTTTTCTCATTTATCGGTCTAGTTGGAAAAATTTCCCCTCAAAGAGCAAGTTTGTCTTATATATTATGCTGCGCCCTTGCCCTTAACCTTCCTTTCTCTTCTATAAAAAGGCTGGACGTCAAATGTAATTGATGCTTATATTCTAAATATGACAAGCAAGAAACCTACTATTGCCGTAAACAAAAACCCAAACATTAGTAACTAACAGAGCTTTCCTATTCTAACTATTTCCCTATAAACCATGATTGATATACCAATCAAAAAAGACTTCTGAAACTAAACTATTCTATTGATTTATGTCCATGCTTCTTCTTCTGTTTTTGTACGCAGAAGGATGTCTAGGAGGAACAGATCACTGAGGTTAAGGATGAGAAGGTGAAAAGTGAAGATAGAGAATAGATGACATGAACAAGTGTATCAATTCAAGAGTTAAGGAATACTATTGGGAAGATTGGGCATTGGGTTCATCTTGTTATTGACCATCCCTTTTCAACACATATCTTTTAGTATACGTCTTTTTTAGTTGCTTAAAGATTTCAGATATTGCTTTTTCTGTTATAGGAAGTGTTGCGTTCCCCTTTAGGGTGTTTTTCAGTGGCGTCACCCGATAGGGTGTGTGCCCGGAAGAGAGAAGAAAAACATGTTGCTTGCTATTTCTGGTTGAAGAGCTATTTTTTCCTATCGAACAGGAATTCCGAGGGATGTTTTTTGTTGTCGATTTGTAGCAATAGAAAGATAATGGAAGTGATTGAATAAGTTGGGTCATGAGAATGGAAGTTGGGTCATGTTGATACTAGATCCATGTCTTGATTATTCGAATTTTCCATTCCAATGCACAATACTATGCATTCCATTCCAAAGAGCGGTTTCGGTGGGTTGATACGATTTCCACTTTGACGGTCCTAAGTTGGCATTCTTTGCAGATAACTTCCATCTCGCCATAGACGAAAAGTACCCAATTTCATGCCAAGAGACCATGTAAGGGTTGTACGACCCATCCATATGATAAAAAGACTCACAAGCCTAAGAGCAATTCCTTCCTTCCCTATCATTAATTAAGGACTGGCTTGCTTCGAGAGAAAGGAAATCTGAATTCCATAGTCGTCTTCCTCACGAGCTGGAACAACTAAAGGTGTAGGTTGGAAACATACTTTTTTCCGTTGGATTGTGCTCCAGAGAATGGAATAGTAACACGCGCTCCCGAGAGGCGGCATTAGTTTATGGTTCGAAAGCACGAGTCACTCCATCCAGCTATACTTGCATTGATATAGACGATTTGAGCCTTTGAATTTACTTACTACAAAACAAGCTATGTTCTTCTATATATTTCCTTGGGCTCGCTTTACAAAAGAAAAACAAACTACTCCTCTTGATGTGGTCAGAGCGAAGTACTAGTAGGCACAGAAGCAGCAGGAATATCTTTCATTCATTTCATCTGTATGGTATGACACGACCTCTTTTTGCTCCCCATTTCGTTGGAACTGAGGCCTCTGTCTACCGGCCCGAAAGGAGGGTCTCATGCTTGTAAACTAGCATATATCTTGCACAGAATGAACCTTCCTTCAGTCACAACGAGAAGCACTATCGGGGTCTGAACGAATAGAAAACACAATCAACACTTCATATCAAAGTCAACCAACATTTATTATATAGAGCGGAATCTTCATTCTAATTTGATTAGCCAACCCTCCCTCGAGTCGTATGCTTTCTGATCACTCTCCTATGCTGGTTACTTTTCTTTCAAACGTTACATCGTTGCAGGTCCTCGCCCTTCAGGTTGAAGGAGATGTGTACTCGACTTCCTTTAAGTAAGTGGTGGCCCATAATAGTAGAGATGTATAACAACAGTAGCTTAACCAAAGGGATAGACTTGAACTCTTCCACACCCCCTTGCCAGAGGTTTTAAGAGAACAACCTTTTGGGGATACCAATTCCACCCATTCGCAGCAAAGGAACTAGCACTTTCTTAAGCTTTCCACCGTTCTTGCTTATTCCCCTTACTTACCCAATGAAAGATATAGATTGGAAATTGGAAGATGGTCGTCCATAGTTATCTTGTTGAAAATACCCTCCCTTACTCATCAAAACGTTGGAAGCGACTTGAGATATCTTTTGGGAAGAGAGAATAACTATAGATGCTCGATATGCATATTGATCAATCGATCTCCGCGTCCTGCCAGTTCGCTAAGTAGACTCACTCTACCGAGGGGCAGAAGAAGATCAAGCCGATAAGGGGAAGCGCTGAGAAAAATCTCTCTCTTATCTAAATATAAGAGCACGCTTTATCTCTATGCACACAGAAAAAGGGGATCTTGTGATGATGGAAATGGTACGTATGTGGACCACTTTGGCTCCTCCCAAAAGCCCCTGAGCCGACTATCTCCTGGCACAGCCAAAGCATTTCCTCGCCCGAGGCCTGCTCAAAGCTAACTTGAATCCGAACAGCTTGCTGCTTCTCCGAAACCTTCACCAGCTTGTGTATCCTTGTAAGGTCGCGGACCCGGCGTAAGAAGGAGAAACGTGAGTCTAGCATGACATAAACCCAAACCCCGGCACTTTTGATACTTCTCATCTCAGGACAAGTCACAGAAGAGGTAAGGCGCTATAGCCAGTGAAGGAATGGGAAAGAAGAATCAGTGGAATTGACCAATAATTTATACCATTACGACTTTGAATAATCGCTAATAGCTGACACCAATGGAATATTTTTGGACCCTAAGGCTCACGTTGACTCTGTCCTTTATTGAATAGCCAAGTCGTCGTGAGTAAGCGTACGATCCATCACACAAACGTCCCTAAACCTCAGTAAGCCTTTCTAGATGATGCATTTCCCTTCTTATCTATTGATGTATTCATCTGAGGCCACAGGCAGGTATATATCTACGAGTGGTTTATATAAAGGAGGGTCCTGATAAGAATGCTGTTCGGAAAAGGCGAAACAAGTTGTGTTGACTGAGGCTCAGAATACGTTCTTGCACCACTCCTTTCAAACACACATACCCTTTCTTCTCACAAATGTGAAATTCCGGAACTCTGTGTGTAATTGTTGCAACAACGATAGGGACTCTGCCGAGGGCTCCCCGGTAGGTTCTAGTCTCTCTTTATACTGCGACTGGAGCAAGGCGTAATGGGCTGTGTTGTATGTTGATCAAGGAGGTGCTGCATTGGCTATAGCTGCAAGAGGTCTTGAGACAGAAATTATGCCATTATTGCTTCTTTCATTTAAAAGCTTGAGTCGGTTCTATCTAGCTAAGTTATTCAATAAAGTAGATCGAAGTGTGTGATGCTTGTGAGTTTGGCAACTACTATATACGATATTTATAACAATACTTGATACTTGATTTATGACTTCCTCTACCTAGACCCACACCTACTTTGAATTTCACTTAACGGAGCGGCGGATCCAATAAAAAGGGACTACATTCCAATCCTACTTACCAGAATAAATAGTTGTATGGCATTCGAACCCCACCTTCATGGTTGTATTCTAATTAGCTGGAAATGTATGACCTAAGCTTCTCAACAGGCATTCACTCAACAAAGCACTTAATGATTTTTCTAATGGCTTGAAAGACTACTATGTTTCTTTTAAGCTTAGTTGCAAAAGAAAAGCAAAGGGGAATGCGGGTCCATTTCGTAACGCTTACGGTGATAAAGAAAAGTAACTCCCATCCGCGTGAGAGGCATCGCTACCGGGCCGGGCCTCGATTCCTTTCCTTGTCTCCATTCTGATTGATTCGCTTCTTCGCGCAAGGACTTGGTTCGCCCCTTACTATAACCATCCCACTCAATCTTTTACACCGATGTTTCGTACTCTCTCGACCAGGTCATCATAAGAAAATACTGCCAAATCTTTCCGAAATGAGAGAAGGAGGGAAGGCGCGCTACAACTAACTGCTGAAAAATGCAAGATTAGCGCTAAGAAGCAACCCTAGTTTAAGTACTAGCGTCCCACCCCAACGTTCTTGTACTTCAAAATACTCTCCCCCGCTTGCTGCTCGCCTCAGCCAGACGTGGCTTATGTAGTGGTCGGCATTCCTACGTGCTCCGACTGATCCCCACTGGAGATTATATGAGGGGTCTTGGAAACTGTCGTGACGCTTTGGTGACAAAGGTCACCGGGGTGACTATGGAAGGATTCCGTGGTAGTCTCTGACTCCCTCCAACTCAATCAATATCAAGAACATGTCGTGAGCATGGGGTTTGGTTAGGCTTGGTTGAGTTTGTAAGAAAAGATAGTAGGTTGAGGGGCTTCATTGATTAGTAAACCTACGGTGCTGGTAAGGTCGGGACCGTGGTCGTCCGTCTCCGCTTTGCCGACCGATAAGATCAGTGAGATTGACCAGCCAGCTGGGTAGGTTTGGCTATTCCTTTCTATTGAAAAGGAGTCAGCTGTCTGCGCGAGTCACCTTCCTTAGGCTCCGAGTCACCTTCTTCTAAGCTCCGCTGGACGACACGGCATTCTCGTTCTATAGGCCGGCCGTACTTGTGATGGTTCCCCAGGATCCAATAAATCCACTTAGGTCTACGTTGCCGCGATATTGTTCTATGGAAGCGGGTGGGCTGCTTTTTAGAAGTTCGGCCCGGTTTTTCATTAAAAAAATCAAAAAGGGGGGGAGGGATTGACCTTTCTAACGCATATTCTGTCGTACCGGCATGGCCCCACTGATTTGTTTTCGATCGGAGCATCAAGCAGCGCAACCCGGTTCTACTTGACTAAGCCCCGTGCTCGTCCAAGGAGGGAGTTTGCTTTACCCAACTCCCCTTTTTGATAACAAGGCAAAAACCTCCGACCCGACATTCATGAGTTTCGAATGAAGAATGAAGAGTGCCCTGCCCCTCTTTTTTTTTTCCCTAAATCTTGGATTTGGAAGTTGGTAAAGACCCACCCCTTGTTTAAGTCAGAATGAGTCCGCGAGACATTGGCTTCCGCCAACAGTGAACTATTAAGGATCGCATCCCGCGCATATTCTACATTATAGCCTGCAACTAATTCAGCTTCCGCTTCTGGGAGATCAGACAGAGCTCGATTAGTTTCTGCTAGACGAGGAATCAGGAACATAACCAATACGGGGAACAAGGGAATACCGGACCATATCTGCTTTTGCGCCATGACAATCTCACTCGAATTATAGGGACCTACACATATTAGTACAGTATACCGGGGTCCCCGGCCAGAACCACACGTGCAAGTTTCCCTGCATGTGGCTCGTCCGTGCTTTTATCCGAGGCGCTGCCTGCGACTCTGCATGGGAGAAGAGGGCAGAACTGCAAACTTTCGTGTTCAGAGCATTGCATTGTCTAAGGGAGTAGGGTGAGTAAGCTGCGCCTACCAAGCTAAGCTTTCGTCGAAAAGGCGTCACTGCTTCCTTTTCGGCGCCCGCCCTTTATTTAGATGTTGGGGCAAGGCAAGCCCAAGGAAAGTCTAGGTTGGCGCTCCATCTCGGCCGGCATCCTGCTCTCGAGAGGGTGTGGTCCTTGAGCGAACTAGTCATGTGCTGTGTTGCCCCAACGCAGGGGCATTTGGTGAGGAGCTACGGTCCGGTGGTTGACAAGCCACTGATCGGAGGCGACTGGACTGGAGTGCTTTCATCAAATGATGCATGTGGGCTGAGCCATTCCCATCCCAAGTGGTGGCCCGATTCGGCCTGGCCTGGTCGGAAAGAGATTCTAAATCTCGAATATGCGCACCGAGAATAGATATCTATGTTAGCTAGCGGGGGCGGGCTTTCCCCTGGTAGTCCCGCTGCGTCCTCTGACAGTCCGTCTCGTCTCATCTTTCTTTGGCTATACTTGTAGCCAGCCATATTAGCTCCACATTTCACCCTTTTTTATTTCTGACGAAAAAGGCAGTCATCAGTCGCCCCCTTTCCTATTTAGCTTTTCTTGCTGCCTATTATGAGAATAGGTCCCGGTTCAAGCGGCCCGCCTTTCATCATCATCTATACCAGCTGCCACGCACGATCCCATAGGAACGATTTCATCGCCCTAAGAAGCAGAACGCGCCATCACCTACAGCCCTTTCCTCTGCCGGGGACTTTCACGAAATGAAAACGGGCGGCATCATTGTATGCTCGACATTAGTTGCCCTGGTGTATATCCCGGAGTACTCCTATGGCCGATCTGTCACCCATACATGAAGGCCTTGGCCCCGTCCCGTGTGGAGAATGCCCCCCTTACGGCACGACTTAGTCTGTTATTTTATTTTGTCAGAGTGGATTCGGACCGCCACTTCTCTGAAAGCATGGTTCTTGCCTCCCTCTCTCCTCCCTCCTTGGAGCTCGTCCATTCGTTGGGTGATCCCTTGCTCTCACGTTCGAGTGTTTGCTCGTCGTTTAGGCCGGTGAGTGACATTTTTGCTCATTGCAGTCGCCTCCGGGGTTCTTCGCACCTGGGTAGTACCAGGACCCTTGTGCCCCGGACTGCACTGCCCGCCCTATGACCCAAAACTCAAAATGAGCCTTGCGACGAGACGCGGACATTCCTCATGCTGCGGTTCCCTCCGGTCTGTTCCCGGGTTGGGTTAGGGGAAGATCCGAGCGATTGCCTTCGCGGATCCAAACGTGCTCACAAGGCGCACAATAAGAATAAGACCAATAGAGACTTCATAAGGGACCATTTGAGCTGCAGATCGTAATGCTCCTAGAAAGGCATATTTCGAATATAGAGGACGTTCCCAACAATCCACGAGAATATCATACCCAACTATGAACCGTACGAGCACATCCTCTGTCACCCCCACCGCGCTTACGGCTCTATACCCCAACCCAACTTGCTCTGGCCTTGGGTCCTCCCGCATCTCTTCCTCGGTAAGCGGACCGTGGAAGCTGGGGAGTATCCGCTTGGGACTGATAGAAAACAGCATATCTTTTCCCTCCTGACCCCTATAAAAATCTAGTGGAAGTCCGGTCGCTCGGAGACATCTTTATCTGATTTTGAGGCTTCGTCGTCCGGCTCCTCCAAAATTATGTTAGGATCGGCTGGCTCATCCTCATCATCCGAAAAGAAAACAGAGACAAAACAGATTTGTTTCAATGACATATCTAATCAGACTGAAATTGATGTCGAAGACACGATCATTCACATCAATTGAAGCAGGCAGGAAGGGCGCGGAAGCTACCGTTTAACGAATGCAATGCAAGCAAGGTAGCTTGCTTACTCTCCATCTAGCGTGCGTTGGCGGCAAGGAAGGAGGCATTGGAAAGACTAGACCATACACATTAATTAGTACAAGAAAGAGGCATTCGGGAAGCGACTAGTCGCTTCTGGCGAAGCTTAACAAAGACCGACTACTACATTGAGACAACTACTACCAGTCATGAGCGATAGTGAAGCCGTCAGAGGCAGAAACTGTCGCTTGACGGACGAAGCCGAGCCGATACGATAGACGGGCGAAGTGAGCGAGACCAAGACGGGCCAGACGTGGAGTGGCGAAGGGGGCCTACTATACGTATACGTGATTAGTAAGCGGTTCAAGACATCGAACGAAAAATCAAGTGAACTAATGAACAATGTGATTGATCAGACAAGTACCAAGGAGCAAGAAAGCGTATGCGCTTTAGCAAGGGATGAGCGCGAAATCCGTTGCTTGTTCTTTCGGTAGCCTTCTTTCATTTCCGAATTTGCTTGCGAGCAATCCTTGCATTAGTATGAGTTCGTTGACCGCGTAAGGGCGATCCATCTTGATGACGAATTCCACGATAACGAGAAATAGAAATTAATCGTTCGATGTATGCTCGTTCTCCCCTCTTCAATTCCCAATGAACAACATGATCTTGAGCTATCATTTGTTCAATTTGGTCGATCTGATACTTAGTTAACTCATTCATCTTGATGTTCCCACTGATACCTAATCGATAACGAAGCTGAATGGCTTTTTTCGGTCCAATTCCATCCATTTTTGTTGAGGCAATTCTTACTTGTTCATCGGGAAGTGATCTAGCTCCTGAGATATATGACATTCTTTATCCTTATCTTTTCCTGGTCTTCTCGGCTGGAATCTACAATCTACACCTCTCCAAACACAAACGCAATATCTTGAGTACCCGGAACCATGTTCAGTGCTGCAAAAGCGCAGCTGTAGCCCCCTAGAATCTTCGGCGACTTATAAGGGCGGGGGGTGTCCCCTCCTAACAGGCTAGTCTTTTGGGGGGAGAGGGCCCAAGGCCTGTCATAATTCGGTGTTGCTCTCCGGTTGGGCCTGGTTGACGCATGTGGGTTGGAAACGCTGGTGATAGCGGATCCGGGATTGCGTAACAAGTGGTATCAGAGCAAGGTTGAAAAGGTCCGGGAGGCGATCGAGGTTGATCTAGAGGAGTCAGGAAGCATCGACAGAAATCTGCTAGAACGATCGCGATACGGGAGTGAAAATCCTCGGCGAGTTGTGATCAAAGATGCAAAGTTGGTCGTGTTTTGATCTTCAAGCGGCAATCGGACGCAGGCACGGAACCTCGGACGAGATCGATCTGGAAGCCGGCAGCGGCGGAAACTGCTACGGTTGCATGGCCACGAAGACTGCGGTCGGTAGGAAGGACGTGCGGCGATCAACCGGCTAATCGATCGGGCGAGCGTCAAACGGCGAACGCGACGGCAGCAGCAACACGGCACGTGGCAGATGGTGGCCCAAGGCCTTGGCATGGATGGCTGAGCAGCCGTGTAGAGGGCTAGAGGCCAGATGCATATGGTGCGAGGAGTACCTACGAGAATTGTTATTGGAAAAAGGGACCGAGTCCCAAAAGGAGCCGTGTTCTCCTCGTCTCAGTGGCCGAGACCTGCACGTTGGTTAATAGCAGCGGCAGCAGCCGGCAAGGGAGACAAAGGCACGAGAGGCAGCAGATCAATCAGCGGAGATAAAAATCCATTGATACGTATACATTGGAAAGCACAGACTTGACAAAGCAAAGCTAGCGTTAGATATTGAGCCAGGAGCATATCACGTGAAAGACCAAGTTTGATTGGATTTTGCTATTAGTACACGGGGGTGCACCTTATCAAGTTTTGCTCGTGTACTTGGGGCATTGCGGTGGAAGCTCGAGTTGGCGCAACATGGGATGATTGAAGGCGTTGCAGGAAGTCATGTCAGCTAATATGGAATTATTATGTGATGGACGAAAATTCGTGGGAGATGATTTGGTAGCCTTGAAGCGTGTCGTTGCAGTCGAACAAGTTCGGCTGGGTCGGACTGGACAGTCTGACGGATCGACGCAAGTCGATTGGTACAGAAGACGGTGGTGGAATCGGCGGCGACGACATAGGGGCATGATGCTGATTTTTTTTGTGACCGACTTCTGGGCGTGGAAACACGTGTCGCAGGCCCGAGGGCTTGTGTGACTTCGACAAGACTATGGCGCGGGGTTGATTCAAGGTGGTGTACACACGGAGCTTGAAGTCGACGGGGCGCGGGGTGGGACGTACAACCACCATGGAGTCATGTTGAAGGTGGAGCTGGAGTCTGACGGAAGACTTCACTTGGTGCTGATTGAGGGGGTTACGGCGTAAGTCAATGGAGTCGGAGCCTATTCAGCGGGAAAAAGCGAGGGGCACGTAGTTCGGACTGGAGCCCAGTGGTCTGATGGAAGCGTGAAACTCGTCATCGGTCGGTGATGATCGATGGTACTCTGCAGTGGGGGTTGAGTGGTGTGGTTTCACGACCCTTGAGACTCGACCAGGACAGCGGAGGCTCGACGCAGTAATAGCGGTGAGGCGTGCAGTTAGCACGGGACATGGAGACGGGCCAGGGCTCTGGTGGTTATACATGTGGTGAGATAACTGCGCATTTGACTCGGGTGACTACAAGCAACGGTGAAATTCTTTCAATTTTCAGACAGGCGGTCAAGAAAGGAGCGGTGATGTTGAGTTCAGATAACTCTACTGTGTGATACCCAATATGTGAGTTGTTCACTTTCACGCAGGTCAGTGATCAGTGTGTGATGGCGTGGACGGATACTCTGGAAGTTGGTGCACAAACTAGAGTAACAAGAAACTTAATTTTGCTCGAGTGTTGACTCTGGTCAAGAAAAGAAGGGACTACAAGTTGCAGGTGGAGACATATGGAGTCTTTGGAGTAGCAACGGTGCTCATGGGACAAACTCAAGTCCAATGTACATGGAAGTTTGACGCATGGACGAATTCAAGATGGTGAAGAATATTCGCCAAGGTGGAGTTTGTTAGAGTTGTGTCGAATGTAGGTTACAGTTGGACTTGTAGTTGTATTGTGTTTAGATAGGATATGGAGTCGTGTCCTAGTAGGACACTTGTATCCTAGGCCTCTTATATATAGAGAGGCTAGACACACGATGTAACCTATGCCAACATAATAGCACAGGCGCGCAAGGGGGAGCCGGCGGCGTGTGCCGGCGCCCGGGTGGCCGGTGTGCGGTATTGTGACGGTGTTACGGGGAGGAGCGCCCGTAGTCAGGCCCCGGGGATGTAGCCATATCGGTGAACCTCGTTAACAAATCTCGGTGTCGTGCTTGTGTGATTGCTTGGTCCTGGGATGATTGATGGAGTGCTTCGGATTTATTCTAACAATTTTTAGTTGAAGACCTTAGTGTTTATTTCTTGCGAGATTTTCTAACACGCAAGAATTGCAACGGATCGGGGAGTGGCTTTTTGCATGGACACCTCGGTGGCACACAAAAACTGCCTAATGTTGCGTCACATCGGCAGCCGGTCCATACCTGCAAATAGGTTAACATCGTGGCCTACATTCTCTTGGAAAATCTGACATTCGAAGAGCGTGTGAGAAGCAATTCCGGCTTTAGAATTGTCTTTGGACTGCGGACTGACTTGTGACCCTGGAGAATGTTCATCTCAAGTCCAATATAGGTGTAAAGACGATTCTAAAGACCAAAGACCCCCAGCATGCATGAGTCTGGTGAAAGACGATTCTAAAGCACGAAGTCAAGTGAATATCCTCCAGGGTATACTTCTTCCGATTGGTAGCTTGACTTGAGATGGCCGGCATTCACACCTATAACTATATTGAGCTTGAGCCGTAGCTAGCATTGTAAAGAGAACTGTTCGGCCCCCCTCAAATAGTTCCATTGCATGTGATGATTTCCATTTTAGAGCATCTACAGCCACGTACCTCTAATTCAACCCCTCAAACGTCCACAAACGTGCCCAGTGGCCGGGGGTGCTTATTTTGAGGCCCTGTTTGTCCGTCCGCGCAGACACAATCCTCATTTTCTCCTTCATATGTCCGGTCGCTTGCACGTCATTGGTGGAGATGAAAAGAGAGAATAAAAAGAATGAATAAAGAAAGAAAAAAGGTGGTCCGTGATGGGGTCGCATCCTACGTGGCAGACTGACCTGGCGCGCCCAAGTGCGTCCGCGAGCCCTCATATCCTCCCTACATGGATATGAGGGCTCGGAGACAGCCCGGACGTATAGGGATGATATGAGGAGTCCGGTTGTGACACTTTTTCTTCTTCTCTCTCCTGTCTGATCACTAACCGGACACGTCCGTGGGAGATGGTTTCAGGCGTCCGGCTGTAGACGCTGTTAAAGAGAGCCGCTTGACCAGACGGCTCCCACTTTCTTCCCCAAACAAAAAGGATTAAATCATTCATGTACTTTGCTTAGCCAAATTAATCACAGTAGCATAAACAATACTCATGTATATTCGGAGTATATAGCAGCAGGAGCAACAACAACAACCGGAAGAAACAAAGCACATGCATGAAGGAGTTTGCTTTAAAGTATCAAGTCTATTTTACTTGGATGGCATGATCGAGTTATGACTTATGACAAAGTTTTGGCATCATGCAGATGCGCCGGCCGGACCGCGCGTGGCCTACGACTAGGAGGCATCATCATCATGCGCGCGCCAACGGCCGAACTCGTGCATGGCAAAGGCACACGCACAATCAAAAGGCCAAGGCCAAGGATTCTCCCTCCACCATCAACCCCGCCCTTGGCCTGCAGCAGCTTTGCAGAGTGATTGATCTCAAAGCCAAAGCGGTCAGCGCGCTAATCATCACGGCGGCCAGCACCGGCCAGGCGCCTGTCAACGTACTACTACTGCTCGGCTCATCCATGCACCGTCGACAGCCGCCACTATGTATGGTATGTTGCCGTCGGGGATCGGGCGTCTAATGATCCGCATTATATTAGCAGCACCTAACACCCCACCACAATCGCAAGGACAGTACTAGGAATCCTAGGTAGCAGCCGCTAGTGTGGGCGATGCCTCGCGCTAGCTGTGTTCCTTGAATGATTGAGTTATGCATGAGCTGATAGTGGGAGTAGATAATCAGAGCCTTCTTCAACACAAGCATAGATCAAATCTGGACTGTAAAACAAGGACAAACTGTATGAGTAAATCCACTTCTTTCTGGAAGAAAAAGAAAATGGTCTGTTGGTGAACTATTACCTGCAGTATTTCTTACTTTTGTCTATGGGTGCATTGATGAATTGCTAGGCTGCCGCAGCGCCTTGTCCTGAACCTGAACAGAGGAAGCAATTTTCCCGCAAAAAAAAATATCAGAAAGACAAAAAACAAAGAGCAACTGTTTGAACCGTCAATTCTCTGGCCATTTCGGAGGACCATTCTGGACTCACCCACACCAAACGACCGGCACCACCACACCAAATCAGAGCAGCGACCCGTCGAAAACAGAATGCATGAGCAGGAAGATTGCGAGCCATATGGCAAGGGTCTCCATCCGACGCAAACAGGACATATCGGCAGTCGCCCCTGAGCTAGGAAACATTTTTCTAGCCTTTAGGAGGATTCAGTTCGAGCGTTGTCTCGAGTGTAGACAGTGTAGACCGTGCAGGGTTTAGGTCAGGTGTAGCTTCAGCTCAGCCGTATGGTAATCAAGAATTGGCCTGAAGCCTCTTGCGTGCAGGCAACCTGACAGAAGACAGGTGCATTTGACAAAGGGAAACTAACCAGCAGTGAGAAAAATATGTTATCTATATATGTTTGGTGATGTGCTATGGCTAAACTGCTTGCACCTGATGTGGCGTGTGGAAGAACTCTGCTGGTGGTCGAAAGTCGTCAGGCACGGAGAACCTCAGTTCTGCAGTTGGCATCTGGCTTCAGAAACAAGCGAAAATGGAGCTCATGAGAATATAATACTAACAGTTTAACCTCGAATGAACGCGCGTGTTACCGAGAGAAGAGAACTCACCTTCATCCTGACTGGCGAAAAGCAAGTAACGTCGCGCTACAGGTGCATCGACACCGAAACTCAAATCATACTGACCAAGTCATAGTAAGTTACTCACCACACTTGGTGGGATTCAGAATAAGGATTCTGGAACACCGTAGCGCACTCCCGATCCCATCTCCTTCCATCAATCACATGCAAAAAAGGTTGCAAGCCCACAGGAATGTAGTAACATAATATTGCACTACAGGTGCATCGACACCGATCCTCCAACCATACTGACGAAGTCATAGTGACTTACTCAGCACACTTGGTGGGATTCACAATTGAGATTCTTGAACACCATGGAGCACTCCCGATCCATCTTCTTCCATCAATCACATGGAAAAAGGTTGCGAATGCAGAAGGATGCTTCACACTTCTTCCCACGAACCAGACAGCTCGCGCTGCAATGCCACGTCCTCCTTCGCTTTGGCTCATGCAGTGGGCATCAAACCTGAGGGCAAATAAAGCAGTAGCGGCTTCCATCACCAGCGTCGCATACGTGCAGGCTGCCGACACCGTCCAATCTGCAGCTGCGGGATCATCAGGCCAAGTCCAACTCCCAGTGGACATACAGGTGCACAGGAATGGGAAACATGCAAACAAGTGCAGATCAAGGCAAGCACCATCTGGGAACTAGACTATGACAGGCCACCAAAGTCATTCATGGAGAAGATACATCCGATCTTTCCCTAGCTAACTAAGCAGTAGCAAAATAGCATAACATAAAGGGTAAAAGGAGAGCCCACACCAAGATAACCATTTGTCCATGTCTGCAGCGTGCATGACCAGGCCGGCAAGAGCTAGTGACTTGAGGGAGTGCCCACAGCACCACGGAGGAGTAACAAACTTGGTTTATTTTAGCTGCACGATAAGGAGGCATGCAAGTTTTCAACACCAAATCAAATCAGCAGCTCCAGGCACTAACTCTGAGGGGGGAGTGCCTTTCCTAAAGGTCTGATGTTAACATGAGCAAAAAGGAGAACAATTACTAGGCAAGCTGGAATCCGGGCTTTACCATGCATAGCTCCATCCACTAGATGAAAAGTTGCTCCACCTTGTTAATGATCACCGGTTCTGAAACCATCCGTTAACACATCATAACGAACTTTTCATTATGGTAGATTCAGTAAGGTTTACCCTAGCAAGCACGATCGGGACGTTTTCCTTCTCCCCAATCATGGTCAAAATCAAATTCGACAAGTTCATCTCCACACTAATTATACTAGTTGTTTCATCACATAGAAACCACGGATTACTTGCCAGCTGATTTTCACCAGGGAAAGTTGCACCTTTTCAAACCATAACTACGCTTTGCAAAACTCGAGGAGTTAGTATATGCACTAAAAGTATTTAAATGGCCTCAATGCATCTTTGACTTCTAGTGTGGTACATACTACCTTCAGTCCCCATTACTTGTTTCTAGATCATCTGTCGTAGATCCAAAGCAATGTTAAGATCTTTTAGCCATCCCACAAACATATTTTATCAATAGCAGTCAAAGCTGTACAAGTAAGAGAAAATATTAGTCATACCGACATGCAACTTCCTAGTTACTGAAAGAGGACTTCCATGCTCGTAGTCAGGTTCAACATGAATAGATGCAAAAGACTGGAATAATATGTCTATGAATGAAATTATTATATTTTTTGCATGCAAGGAACTGCCGCTCTGGAGTGTATCTTCTCTATCATGCTTCAGGGATAGGCTAACGAAAGATCCGAAATTACAACTCCAGAAGCAAAGAAAGCTGGGCTATAGGACAATGACAGCACTGAACCACAAGCCCAAGCCTGTACTTAACTAGGCCCAGGTCCATTAAATCTTCAAAGACCAAGAAATGGAATCAGCTGCTAGTGTAGAATCCACAATCCAGTGTCATTGATTGAGTCATGGGAAATGCCAAGTCTCATAAATATTAAGTAGTACTCCCTCCGTTCGGAATTACTTGTCTCGGAAATAGATGTATCTAGAATTAAAATATGACTAGATACATCCATTTTCGCGACAAGTAATTCCGAACGGAGGGAGTACCATCGAGTTCAGTTTTAATAGCAGGAATATAGTAAAATAAACAGTTAAGTCCCACAAGTGAGCAAGAAACTCTGGTCTTTTAGTTACAGAACAAAGCTGACATAATTCTAGATGCCGCAAATCATGTCCAGCATATCAAAATTGAAAACCACACACTTATGTTCAAAGACCAAATTAGGAACATTTTGAGACATAGCAAAGCAAGGTACATCTGAAGATGCAGCAGACTATGAAGAAAAGAAGACTGTAATACAAGAAGATGATTGTCGGTGAGGTAGGAGAAAATCTGCGACCAGCACTATAAATAATAGACCGGTGTAATGCCCCCGATCTGGGAGGGGATCGGCGATCTAGAGTGGGTGAGAGGGAGCAGGTGAGAGAGGGGGATGAGTTTGGGAAAGGGGTTTGGATTTCAAAGGAAAGCTTGAGAATACACAGATAGTCTCATCACGCATACCCCACTCGACCAACATGCTGGTCCTTATAACCACACGGACTCACACGCTAGCTAGGGTCCACTTGCCAGGCATGCCAGGTCACACTGTCCAGGCATGCCAGATCACATGGCCGAGGTAGTCGATGTGGTCGGTGGCGAACTCGCACTTGGAGGCCTTGACGTAGAGTTGATGTTGGCGGAGCAGCTCCAACACCATGCGCACATGTTCCAAGTGCTCTTCCATGGTCTCGCTGAAGACAAGTATATCATCAAGGAAAATGATGACGAACTTGCGAATGTACTTACTGAAGATGGCGTTCATCAAGCACTGGAACGTTGTCGGCGCGTTGGTTAGCCCGAATGGCATGACTCTGAACTGAAAATGGTCGTGCTGTGTTTTGAACGCCGTCTTGGCTTCGTCTTCTTCTCGCATGCGAATTTGGTGATAGCCGGCCCGTAGGTCGAGCTTGGAGAAGACTGCAGCCCCCGCCAGTTCATCGAGCAGTTCATCCACGATCGGCAAGGGGAACTTGTTCTTGATCGTTGCGTCGTTGAGCCTGCGGTAGTCGACGCAAAACCGCCAGGTGCCGTCCTTCTTGTTGACCAGCAGCACCGGCGCCGCGAAGGAGGAGAAGCTCAAGAAGCGGTTGGCCGCCGGTGGGACTGGTGGTGGCGTTGGGCGTGAAGGCATGTAAGCCCAAGAAGCTGCATGCGGATATTTGAATGTATGTACTATATGTATGCGGCTATTTGATCGTGCGGGCTAAAAAAACGAGGAAGGCCGGATGTATGCAGCTACGGTTGGATGATGGCCTTCCGCATCCGTGTCCACGGATTGGCCCTTCTTTCGGCGGATGGACGCGAAAGGAAATTTGAGGGTTGCCGTTGGAGATGCCCTTATAAAGCATTGGATATTGTAAGGCTAGATGTGTCCTCTACAGCCAAGTATCCTCCTAGAATCTAGTTGTGCGCCGATTGCCAATAATAAATTTACTCCTGTTTTGGCACACACATTTGGCAAAATGCATCACCTTTTTTTAATTTTAATGCCACAATAAGAATTTGTTACACCGTAGCAACACACAGATACACCTAGTGGCAAGGCAAACGGTAACATAACAGTACACCACCATTTGTTGGTCCATGGATAGACGACCAGTGATGCTTAATGGAAAAAGACTGCGGAAGGAAACATTGAAGAATTGGCTATGCCAACACACGCACATCGTGTTCACTGCAGGATGGTAAGAAAACTCCGGAGTAACATGAATGGCCGCTGTGCCGTCGCCGGGGCTAGGAAACGGTCAGGGAGACTGGACCGGGACGGGCGCCTCGCAGGTGGTCTTACAGGCGGCCATGCAGGAGGTGGAGACATGGTTGACGCAGGCCTGGTCCACCTCCCCGAGCAGTGGCGGCGTGAGTCCGCAGAGCGACTTGCACATCTCCGGCGCAAGGGTGTCGCACGCAGACAGGCATTTTGTGGGGCATGACAGCGCCACATTAGGGCAAGCTAGCCCGTCGACGTAGGCCATCGCTGGCTGCAACGCGCTGGACAGGAGGATGACCAGCACGGCGCAGATGGCCGCCATCTTAAGCGCTGATGCAGCCATTGATCGTACGCACCAAGGAGTGGTTTGTCCGGCTAGCTAGCAAGGAAGGTGGTGCAATCTACCTTGAAGTGACAATGTGTGGGTGCCCAGATGAGAGCAGGGTGATGTTCTTTTTATAGGCAACGTACACACATGGAACAGGATGCCAGGCGATGCTTTTGTATCGCCATGTTACTTAATCATGGAGTATGAATGCAGTATCATACTCTTTAAAAAAAATGCACTATCATACGCCTTGACGTGTTGACTTCCTGTGTATAAAAAAAGAGTGGCTATAATAGTTTCTATGCCAAGCTTATTGTTCAAGTTTCTCGCCTTACTCTATAGTAAAACAATGATGAAGAGGTAAAGTATGTTATCACACACGTCTGTTGCAATAAATGTACGGTAGTTAGGCCTCGATATATTTTTCATTTGGTAACTATGCACTCCTGTGCACTACCTATCCTTCCTCATTACACTAATTGCGCATCATGAGTGTTATGTGTTGAGTTCAAAAAAATTATACAATTAACTTGTGGAGTCGTGATCCTTACACATGTACCACTACTCCACTAGCAAGATTCTTATTGCAACATGCAGGCATTTTCTATTTGACGCAAAAGACATCAAATTGTTGAATATGTAAACTTTGAGGCATGGGTCAAGTCTTTTAGATAGCTACAGTTCCAGGCTTAGTTGTTGTACATTCATTTCTTGGCTCTCGCAGTGCCTGCGCCCTATGGCTGAGCTGTTGGTAACTACATCACCAACCTTGTAAACTCATGATGATGATGATGATGATGATGATGATGGTGATGATGATGATGATGATGATGATGATGATGATGATGATGATGATAATAATAATAATAATAATAATAATAATAATAATAATAATAATAATAATAATAATAATAACTCTGTAGGAATGAATTCCCATGGGTTCATCCCAAACTAGGGGAGTGACTATATCTCGCTTATAGCGACCTGGAAGAAGGTCTCACCTCGACAGCGCTGACTTCCCGTCCCATGGGCAGCCTCAGGTTAGTTTCTCTCTCTGTTTTTTCACCCCTTTATTATATTATATTATATTATTTTTTCTCATATTTTTAAATATATATTCTTCAATACATATATTTCAGAAACCTAAATAAACTTAAGAATTATAAAAATCCTGAATCTCAATGCAGTGTCAATTTTTTGTTAGTGTAGTTTAGAAAAATGTTGATAACATTCAAACAACATGTTCATGTAATTCAGAAAATGTGTTTGTTTAATTTTTTTAGAAAATTTACAAATTGTTTTTGTAGCTTTCAATTTTTTTATAATATAAAAAATGTTCTAAGTTTTATTTGAATTTTTTAAAAAACATATGTTATGAAAAATGGTTAATCATGTATTTTAAAAACATTCACTATATAGAAAAGGTTACAGGTGTATAAAAAATGTACAATGTGTATGGAAAAATAGACAATACAAAATTAAGTAGGAGAATGCTAATCAAGTTTATGAAAATATTAAATGTGTATAAATTCAGAATGTTCATATGTATAAAAAACATTATAATATGTAAAAAAAAATAGATGTCAAAACATAATACTCGTAAAAAATAGTAATCATCTATTTGAAAAATATTACACATGCATAAGAAATGTTCCTTATGTATATGAAACAATGCAATCTGTACGAAAAAGTGCACATCAATACATATTTTATAAAAAAATTAGTCATGTATTTGAAAAATGTGAAACGTGTATAAAAAATGTACTTAATGTATAACAAGAATGTAAAATATATGAAAACATAGACATGTATTGACTAAAAGGAAATTGAAAAAAATAAGGAAGAAACCAGATGAAAACCATAAAAAAAACAAAGAAAACTGAGAAAGAAACAAAGAGAACCAAAGAAAACTTAGAAAGAAAAAAAGAGAAGAAAGGAAGAACATGAAGAAACCCGAAGAAAAATTGGTACAAAACCGGTCGCTTATTGGGCCGGCCTACAAGCACCGAGTGGTATGGGCTTAGGTCCCATGAGATTGATGTGTCCTGATGGGGAATGGCTCGCATGTTTTTAATCATGGTGTTACCACGGTAGATCTAAAGTTTACTTCTGTAAAGATTGTGCAACTGAAGAACGTGCATCATGTCCCAGCCACCAAGAAGAATCTCGTTAGTGGCTCCCTTCTATGTAAAGAAGGGCGTTACATCTCCGTCGTACCTATAATTTTTTATTTTTTCATGGCAACATTCTACAACTTTCATATACTTTTCACAACATTTTATATTACTTTTGGGACTAACATATTGATCTAGTGCCTAGTGCCCATTCATGTTTATTGCATGTTTTTTGTTTCACAGAAAATCTATATCAAACTAAGTCCAAACGCGTTAAAAATTTATGCAGATTTATTTTGGAATATATGTGATTTTTGGGAAAAAGAATCAACGTGAGACGATGCCCGAGGGGCCCACAAGCTCAGAGGCGCGACCCCCAACCCTGGGCGCGCCCAGCAGGCTTGTGGCCACCTCATAGGTCAGTTGGTGCCCTTCTTTTGCCGCAAGAAAGATAATTTCCGGAGAAAAATCCCCTCAAAATTTCAGCCAATCGGAGTTACGGATCTCCAAGAATATAAAAAAAATGACGAAGGGGGTCCAAAAACAGTCGCGAAAGAGAAGAGAAACAGAGATAGAGATCCAATCTCTGAGGGGCTACTCCCCTCTGAGAGCCATCGCGGCCATGGACCAGAGGGGAAACCATCCTCCCATCTAGAGGGGAGTCCAAGCAAGAAGAAGGAGGAGGGGGTGATAACCCACAAGTGTAGGGGATCGCAACAGCTTTCGAGGGTAGAGTATTCAACACAAATTTATTGATTCGACACAACGGGAGCCAAAAAATATTCTTAAGTATTAGAAGTTGAGTTGTCAATTCAACCACACCTGGATAACTTAGTATCTACAGCAAAGTATTTAGTAGCAAAGTAGTATGATAGTAATGGTAACAGTGGCAAAAGTGAAGATAGCAATTTTGTAGTAGTTGTAATAGTAGCAACGGAAAAGTAAATAAGCGAAGCACAATATGTGAAAAGCTCATAGGCATTAGATCAGTGATGGATAATTACGTCGGATGTGATTCCTCATGTAATAGCTATAACATTGGGTGACACAGAACTATCTCCAGTTCATCAATTTAATGTGGGCATGTATTCCGAATATAGTCATACGTGCTTATGGAAAAGAACTTGCATGACATCTTTTGTCCTACCCTCCCGTGGCAGCGGGGTCCTAGTGGAAACTAAGGGATATTAAGGCCTCCTTTTAATAGAGAACCGGAACAAAGCATTAACATTCACATGAACTCCTCAAACTACGGTCATCACCGAGAAGTATCCCGATTATTGTCACTTCGGGGTTGTCGGATCATAACACATAATAGGTGACTATAGACTTGCAAGATAGGATCAAGAACTCACATATATTCATGAAAACATAATAGGTTCAGATCTGAAATCATGGCACTCCGGCCCTAGTGACAAGCATTAAGCATAGCAAAGTCATCGCAACATCAATCTCAGAACATAGTGGATACTAGGGATCAAATCCTAACAAAACTAACTTGATTACATGGTAAATCTCATCCAACACATCACTGTCCAGCAAGCCTATGATGGAATTACTCACGCACGGCGGTGAGCATCATGAAATTGGTGATGGAGGATGGTTGATGATGACGATGGCGATGAATCCCCCTCTCCGGGGCCCCGAACGGACTCCAGATCAGCCCCCCCCCCCCCCCCCCCGAGAGAGATTGGGGCTTGGCGGCGGCTCCGTATCGTAAAACGCGATGAAACTTTTTCTCTGATTTTTTTTCTCCGTGAAACGGAATATATAGAGTTGGAGTTGAGGTCGGTGGAGCATCAGGGGGCCCACGAGACAGGGGGCGCGCCTAGGGGGGAGGGCGCGCCCCCACCCTTGTGGATAGGGTGTGGGCCCCCTAGACTTGATTCTTTGGCTAGTATTTTTTATATTTTCCAAAAGTTATCTCCGTGGATTTTCAGGTCATTCCGAGAACTTTTGTTTTCTGCACAATAAACAACACCATGATAGTTCTGCTGAAAATAGCGTCAGTCCGGGTTAGTTTCATTCAAATCATGCAAGTTATAGTCAAAAACAAGGGAAAAAGTGTTTGGAGAAGTAGATACGTCGGAGACGTATCAGGGGGGCTCTCTTCTCTCTCTCTCCCCGTGGCACCGCTGCCGGGGCAATCATCGTGTGACGGCGATCTACTTCAACAACTCTGTCATCTTCATCAACACCTCCATCGCATTCCCTCATCTATTTACATTAGTCCACTCTCCCGCAACCCGTTGTACCCTCTACTTGAACATGGTGCTTATGCTTCATATTATTATCCAATGATGTTTTGCCATCCTATGATGCTTGAGTAGATTTTTGTTGTCTTGTAGGTAATTGGTGAATTGCTATGATTGGTTTGAATTGCTTGTGGTTATATTGCGGTCCTTTGGTGCCCATCATATGAGCGCGCGCGTGGATCACACCATAGGGTTGGTTGTATGTTGCTAGGACTATGCATTGGAGGGCAAGAGTGACGGAAACTTCTTCGTACAATAGAAATTGATTGATACGGGATTGAAGGGGGACCATTATATCTTAATGCTATGGTTGGGTGTTAACTTAATGAACACTAGTAGTTGCGGATGCTTACTAATAGTTCCAGTCATAAGGGCATATAATTCCAAGTAAGGGGTGACATGCTAGCAGTGGCCTCTCCCACATAAAAACTTGTTATCGATCTAGTAACGTAGTCAATTGCTTAGGGACAATTCTGCAAATCCTACCATCACTTTTATACACTCGCTATACTAACTTAATTGTACTTTTATTAAAACAACACCTAATATTATTTTCACGTTCCTTATTATCTTGGAAACTTATCTCACTACACCTACAAAGAACTTCTAGTTTATTCTTGTTCTAGGTAAAGCGAATGTTAAATGTGCGTAGAGTTGTATTAGTAGTCGATAGAACTTGAGAGAATATAAATTCTACCTTTAGCTCCTCATTGGGTTCGACACTCTTACTTATATAAAGAGACTACAAAAGATCCCTTATACTTGTGGGTTATCAGAGGACTTAAGTTAGTATTCAATTCCAATAAAGTAGTCGTATCTCGATATGGATTATTTGTTGGAAAAGGATATGATTGCGGTGGTTTGTTCCACCTTTCCCTAGCAGATTTCTGTACTAACGTCGTGAACCAAATTCATTCTAGCGTGAATGAATCCGAGGTTTGGCATTCACGTCTTTGCCACATTAATTTTGGTTGTATGACGCGGCTAGATAAGATAGATTTAATCATGAGTTTCCGTTTAGGCAAAGGCTCTAAGTGCCATGCGTGTGCGCTAGCAAAGAAACCTAATACTCACAAGCCCGCAAAGGAGATACACCTGACACCACTAGATCTCATACATTCAGATCTCTGTGAGATGAATGGTGTGTTGACTAAAGGTGGAAAGAAATATTTCATGACGTTGATTGTTGATTCCACTAGATTCTACTATGTGTATTAGTTAAATACTAAGAATGATGCTCTGCACTACTTTAAAATGTATGAGGCAGAAGTTGAGAACCAACTTGAAAAGAAATAAAATGAGTTCGATTTGATCGTGGTGGAGAGTACCTTTCTACTGAGTTTGATTTATTCTGTGCAGAACATGATATTATTCATGAGAGGCCGGCTCCCTATTCAGCCCAATCAAACAAGGTTGCTGAATGGAAAAACCATACTTTAACGGATTTGATTAATGCCATGTTAAATACATCGGGTTTATCCAAGGCATGGTGGGGGAGGCTGTATTGACATCATGTCACGTCCTGAATAAGGATAATGAGACCACTCCCTATGAGCCATGAGAAAAGAAAAGAACCGCACTCTCTTACTTGCACACTTGGGGCTGTTTGGTGAAAGTAAACGTGTCAATAACCAAAAAGTTTAAGTTGGGACCAAAGACTGTGGACTGCATTTTTTTGGGCTATGCCAAGCATAGTGTTCTACAGATTTCTAGTCATGAAATCTGATGTACACGACGTGAAGGTCGGTACGATCATGGAGTCTAAAGATGCTACATTCTTTGAGGATATTTCCCCACGAGAGATATGCAAAGCACTTCAAGACTAGAATCCTATGAGACTCCTGAACCTGCCATTTGAGTGGAATATTACGAACAAAAAAGTGATGAAAATTCCACAGAGGATGACGAGGAAGCCCCTGTTAGGAGCAAGGGAGAGGACTGCAAAGTCATTTGGTGATTGTTTCCTCATGTACCTCATGGATGACACTCCCCGTTCCATTTCAAAAGCTTATGCATCACCGGATGCTGACTACTAGAAGATGCAGTCTGCAGGCGACATGGATTCCATCTTCGCTAATGGGACATGGGAGATCACTAATCGTCCTTATGGTTGCCAACCATTGGGATGTAAGTGGGTGTTCAAAAGGAAGCTTAGACCTGATCATACTGTTGAGAAGTACAAGGTTAGGCTTGTGGCCAGCGGTTATACCCAGAAAGAAGAAGAAGATTTTTTTTGATAGTTACTCACCTGTGGCTAGGCTGACAACCTTTCGATTATTACTCTCATTAGCTGCCTCGCATGGTCTTTTCGTCCATCAGATGGATGTTAAGACGGTTTTCCTTAACGAAGAGCTAGACGAGGAAATTTACATGCAATAGCTAGATCGCTTTGTAGTAAATGGTTAGGAAACAAAGGTGTGCAAGCTATTGAAATCTTTGTATGGCCTGAAACTAGTGCCTAAGCAATGGCACGAGAAGTTTGATAAAACTTTGCCATCTGTTGGCTCCGTTGTTAATGAAGCAGACAAATGTGTATACTATCGCCATGGTTGGGGGGAAGGAGTTATATTGTGTCTGTATGTGTTGGGGAACGTTGCAGAAAATTAAAAAATTTCCTACGGTTTCACCAAGATCCATCTATGAGTTCATCTAAGCAACGAGTCAAGGGAGAGAGATTGCATCTACATACCACTTGTAGATCGCGAGCGGAAGCGTTCAAGGGGATGGTGATGATGGAGTCGTACTCGCCGTGATTCAGATCACCGATGACCAAGTGCTGAACGGACAGCACCTCCATGTTCAACACACGTACGGGACGGGAGACGTCTCCTCCTTCCTAATCCAGCAAGGGGGAAGGAGAGGTTGATGATGATCCAGCAGCATGACGGCGTGGTGGTGGATGCAGCAGAACTCCGGCAGGGCTTCGCCAAGCTGCTGCGGGAGGAGGACAAGGTGTAGAAGGGGAGGGAGGCGCCAATGCACAGGGGTGCGGCTGCCCTCTCCCTTTCCCTCCTTTATATAGGCCCCTCAGGGGGGGCGCCGGCCCTGGGAGATCTATTCTCCAAGGGGGGCGGCGGCCAGGGGGGGTGGAGTGCCCCCCAAGGCATGTGGTGCGCCCCCCCCCCCCCACCCTAGGGTTTCAACCCTAGGCGCAAGGGGTGGGCCTAGGGGGGCGCACCAGCCCACTATGGGCTGGTTCCCCTCCCACTTCAGCCCATGGGGCCCTCCAGGATGGGTGGCCCCACCCGGTGGACCCCCGGGACCCTTCCGGTGGTCCCGGTACAATACCGGGTGACCCCGAAACTTTCCCGATGGCCGAAATACCACTTCCTATATATAATTCTTTACCTCCGGACTATTCCGAAACTCCTCATGACGTCCGGGATATCATCCAGGACTCCGAACAACATTCAGTATGCTGCATACTCATATTCATACAACCCTAGCGTCATCGAACCTTAAGTGTGTAGACCCTACGGGTTCGGGAACCATGTAGACATGACCGAGACGTTCTCTGGTCAATAACCAACAGCGGGATCTGGATACCCATGTTGGCTCCCACATGTTCCAAGATGATCTCATCGGATGAACCACGATGTCAAGGACTCAATCGATCCCGTATACAATTCCCTTTGTCTAGCGGTATTGTACTTGCCCGAGATTCGATCGTCGGTATACCGATACCTTGTTCAATCTCGTTACCGGCAAGTCTCTTTGCTCGTTTCTGTAACACATCATCCCGTGATCAACCCCTTGGTCACATTGTGCACATTATGATGATGTCCTACCGAGTGGGCCCAGAGATACCTCTCCGTTTACACAGAGTGACAAATCCCAGTCTCGATTCATGCCAACCCAACAGACACTTTCGGAGATACCTGTAGTGCACCTTTATAGCCACCCAGTTACGTTGTGATGTTTGGTACACCCAAAGCATTCCTACGGTATCCGGGAGTTGCACAATCTCATGGTCTAAGGAAAAGATACTTGACATTAGAAAAGCTTTAGCATACGAACTACACGATCTTTGTGCTAGGCTTAGGATTGGGTCTTGTCCATCACATCATTCTCCTAATGATGTGATCCCGTTATCAATGACATCCAATGTCCATGGTCAGGAAACCGTAACCATCTATTGATCAACGAGCTAGTCAACTAGAGGCTTACTAGGGACATGGTGTTGTCTATGTACCCACACATGTATCTGAGTTTCCTATCAATACAATTATAGCATGGATAATAAACGATTATCATGAACAAGGAAATATAATAATAACTTATTTATTATTGCCTCTAGGGCATATTTCCAACAGTCTCCCACTTGCACTAGAGTCAATAATCTAGTTCACATTGCCATGTGATTAACACTGACAGGTCACATCGCCATGTGACCAACATCCAAAGAGTTTACTAGTGTCATTAAACTAGTTCACATCATTATGTGATTAAGACTCAATGAGTTCTGGGTTTTGATCATGTTTTACTTGTGAGAGAGGTTTTAGTCAACGGGTATGCAACAATCAGATCTGTATGTACTTCGCAAATCTCTAGGTCATATTGTAAATGCTGCTACCACTCTCCACTTGGAGCTATTCCAAATGGTTGCTCCACTATACGTATCCGGTTTGCTACTCAGAGTCATTCAGATAGGTGTTAAAGCTTGCATCGACGTAACCCTTTATGCCGAACTCTTTATCACCTCCATAATCGAGAAACATGTCCTTATTTACCAAGGACAATTTTGACCGCTGTCCAATGATCCATTCCTGGATCATTCTTGTACCCCTTGACTGACTCATGGAAAGGCACACTTCTGGTGCAGTACACAGCATAGCATACTATAGAGCCTACGTCTCAAGCATAGGGGACGACCTTCGTCCTTTCTCTCTTTTCTGCTGTGGTCGAGCTTTAAGTCTTAACTTCATACCTTACATCTCAGGCAAGAACTCCTTCTTTGACTGATCCATCTTGAACACCTTCAAGATCATGTCAAGGTATATGCTCATTTGAAAGTACCATTAAGCGTTTTTGATCTATCCTCATAGATCTTGATGCTCAATGTTCAAGTAGCTCAATATAGGTTTTTTATTGAATAACACCTTTCAAATAACCCTATATGCTTTCCAGAAATTCTACATCATTTCTGATCAACAATATGTCAACAACATATACTCATAAGAAATTCTATAGTGCTCCCACTCACTTCTTTGGAAATACAAGTTTCTCATAAACTTTGTATAAACCTAAAATCTTTGATCATCTTATCAAAGTGTACATTCCAACTCCGAGATGCTTACTCCAGTCCATGGAAGGATCGCTAGAGCTAGCATACCTTTTAGCATCCTTAGGATCGACAAAACTTTTCTGATTGTATCACATACAACCTTTCCTTACAAAAACTGGTAAGGAAACTCGTTTTGACATCTATCTGCCAGATTTCATAAATGCAACTGATGCTAACATGAATCCGACGGACTTAAGCATCGCTACAGATGAGAAAATCTCATCGTAGTCAACTCCTTGAACTTGTGAAAAAACTCTTCTCCACAAGTCGAGCTTCATAGATGGTGACATTACCATCCACGTCCGTCTTCTTCTTAAAGATCCATTTATCTCAATGGCTTGCCAATCATCGGGCAAGTCCACCAAAGTCCATGCTTTGTTCTGATACATGGATCCTATCTCAGATTTCATGGCTTCTAACCATTTGTCGGAATTTGGGCCCACCATCGCTTCTCCATAGCTCGTAGGTTCATTGTTGTCTAGCAACATGACCTTCAAGACAGGATCACCGTACCACTCTGAAGCAGTACGCGTCCTTGTCGTCCTACGAGGTTCGGTAGTGACTTGATCCGAAGCTTCATGATCAATATCATAAGCTTCCACTTCAATTGGTGTAGGTGCCACGGGAACAACTTCCTGTGCCCTGCTACACACTGGTTGAAGTGATGGTTCAATAACCTCATCAAGTCTCCACCATCCTCCCACTCAATTCTTTCGAGAGAAACTTTTCCTCGAGAAAGGACCCGTTTCTAGAAACAATTACTTTTGCTTCCGGATCTGAGATAGGAGGTATACCCAACTGTTTTTGGGTGTCCTATGAAGATGCATTTTATCCGCTTTGGGTTCGAGCTTATCAACCTGAAACTTTTTCCACATAAGCATCGCAGCCCCAAACTTTTAAGAAACGACAACTTAGGTTTCTCCAAACCATAGTTCAGACAGTGTCGTCTCAACGGAATTACGTGGTGCCCTATTTAAAGTGAATGTGGTTGTCTCTAATGCCTAACCCATAAACGATAGTGGTAATTCGATAAGAGACACCATGGTACGCACCATATCCAATAGGGTGCAACTATGATGTTCGGACACACCATCACACTATGGTGTTCCAGGCGGTATTAATTGTGAAACAATTTCCACAATGTCTTAATTGCGTGCCAAAGCTCATAACTCAGATACTCATTTCTATGATCATATCATAGACATTTTATCCTCTTGTCACAATGATCTTCAACTTCACTCTGAAATTACTTGAACTATTCAATAATTCAGACTTGTGTTTCATCAAGTAAATATACTCAACATCTACTCGAATTATCTGCGAAGTAAGAACATAACGATATTCACTGCATGCCTCAGCACTCATTGGTCTGCACACATCAAAATGTGTTACTTCCAACAAGTTGCTATCTTGTTCCATCTTACTGAAAACGAGGCTTTTCAGTCATCTTGCCCATGTGGTATGATATGCATATCTCAAGTGATTCAAAATCAAGTGAGTCCAAACGATCCATCTGCATGGAGTTTCTTCATGCGTATACACCAATAGACATGGTTCGCATGTCTCAAACTTTTCAAAAACGAGTGAGTCCAAATATCCATCAACATGGAGCTTCTTCATGCGTTTTATACCAATATGACTTACATGGCAGTGCCACAAGTAAGTGGTACTATCATTACTATCTTATATCTTTTGGCATGGAAATGTGTATCACTACTATCGATATTCAATAAACCATTCCTTTAGGTGCAAGACCACTGAAGGTATTATTCAAATAAATAGAGTAACCATTATTCTCCTTAAATGAATAACCGTATTGCAACAGACATAATCCAATCATGTCTATGCTCAACGCAAACACCAAATGACAATTATTCAGGTTTAATACTAATCTTGATGGTAGAGGGAGCGTGCGATGTTTGATCACATCAAACTTGGAAACACTTCCAACACATATCGTCAGCTCACCTTTAGCTAGTCTCCGTTTATTCCGTAACTCTTTTATTTCGAGTTACTAACACTTAGCAACTGAACCGGTATCTCAATACCCTGGTGCTACTAGGAGTACTAGTAAAGTACACATTAACATAATGTATATCCAATAAATTTCTATCGACCTTGCCAGCCTTCTCATCTACCAAGTATCTAGGGTAATTCTGCTCCAGTGGCTGTTCCCCTTATTACAGAAGCACTTAGTCTCGGGTTTGGGTTCAACCTTGGGTTTCTTCATTAGAGCAACAGCTGATTTGCTGCTTCATGAAGTATCCCTTCTTTCCCTTGCCCTTCTTGAAACTAGTGGTTTCACCAACCATCAACAATTGATGTTCCTTCTTGATTTCTACTTTCGCGGTGTCAAACATCGTGAATACCTCAAGGATCATTATCTCTATCCTTGATATGTTATAGTTCATCACGAAGCTCTAGCAGCTTGGTGGCAATGACTTTGGAGAAACATCACTATCTCATCTGGAAGATCAACTCCCACTCGATTCAAGTGATTGTTGCACTCAGACAATCTGAGCACAAGCTCAATGATTGAGCTTTTCTCCCTTAGTTTGTAGGCTAACAAAATCGTCGGAGGTCTTATACCTCTTGACGTGGGCACGAGCCTGAAATCCCAATTTCAGCCCTCGAAACATCTCATATGTTCCGCGACGTTTCGAAAACGTCTTTGGTGCCTCTACTTAAACCATTTAACTGAATTATCACGTAGTTATCAAAACGTGTATGTCCGATGTTCGCAACATCGACAGACGACGTTTGGGGTTCAGCACACTGAGCGGTGCATTAAGGACATAAGCTTTCTACTGATCGCATAATCGCTACTATCATCTTTCAACTATATTTACTCTAGGAACATATCTAAACAGTGGAACTAAAGCGTGAGCTTACGACATAATTTGCAAAGATCTTTTTGACTATGTTCAGGATAATTAAGTTCATCTTATGAACTCCCACTCAGATAGACATCCCTCTAGTCATCTAAGTGATCACATGATCCGAGTCAACTAGGCCGTGTCCGATCATCACATGAGACGGACTAGTCATCATCGGTGAACATCTTCATGTTGATCGTATCTACTATACGACTCATGCTCGACCTTTCGGTCTCTGTGTTTCGAGGCCATGTCTGTACATGCTAGGCTCGTCAAGTTAACCCTAAGTGTTTCGCGTGTGTAAATCTGTCTTACACCCGTTGTATGTGAACGTAAGAATCCATCACACCCGATCATCACGTGGTGCTTAGAAGTGACAAACTTTAGCAACGGTGCACAGTTAGGGGAGAACACTTCTTGAAATTGTTGTAAGGGATCATCTTATTTACTACCATCGTTCTAAGTAAACAAGATGCATAAACATAATAAACATCACATGCAATTATATAGTAGTGACATGATATGGCCAATATCATATAGCTCCATTGATCTCCATCTTCGGGGCTCCATGATCATCTTGTCACCGGCATGACACCATGATCTCCATCATCATGATCTCCATCATCGTGTCTTCATGAAGTTGTCACACCAACGACTACTTCTACTTCTATGGCTAACGCGTTTAGCAATAAAGTAAAGTAATTTACATGGCGTTCTTCAATGACACGCAGGTCATACAAAAAATAAAGACAACTCCTATGGCTCCTTCCGGTTGTCATACTCATCGACATGCAAGTCATGATTCCTATTACAAGAACATGATCAATCTCATACATCACATATATTCATCACATTCTTCTTGGCCATATCACATCACATAGCATACCCTGCAAAAACAAGTTAGACGTCATCTAATTGTTGTTTGCATGTTTTACGTGGCTGCTATGGGTTTCTAGCAAGAACGTTTCTTACCTACACAAAACCACAACGTGATATGCCAATTGCTATTTACCCTTCATAAGGACCCTTTTCATAGAATCCGTTCCGACTAAAGTGGGAGAGACTGGCACCCGCTAGCCACCTTATGCACCAAGTGCATGTCAGTTGGTGGAACCTGTCTCACGTAAGTATACGTGCAAGGTCGGTCCGGGCCGCTTCATCCCACAATACCGTCGAAACAAGATTGGACTAGTAACGGTAAGCATATTGAACAAAATCAACGCCCACAACTACTTTGTGTTCTACTCGTGCAAAGAATCTACGCAATAGACCTAGCTCATGATGCCACTGTTGGGGAACGTTGCAGAAAATTAAAAAAATTTCTACGGTTTCACCAAGATCCATCTATGAGTTCATCTAAGCAATGAGTCAAGGGAGAAAGATTGCATCTACATACCACTTGTAGATCGCGAGCGGAAGCGTTCAAGGGGATGGTGATGATGGAGTCGTACTCGCCGTGATTCAGATCACCGATGACCACGTGCTGAACGGACAGCACCTCCGCGTTCAACACACGTACGGGACGGGAGACGTCTCCTCCTTCTTGATCCAGCAAGGGGGAAGGAGAGGTTGATGATGATCCAGCAGCACGACGGCGTGGTGGTGGATGCAGCAGAACTCCGGCAGGGCTTCGCCAAGCTGCTGCGGGAGGAGGATGAGGTGTAGCAGGGGAGGGAGGCGCCAATGCACAGGGGTGCGGCTTCCCTCCCCCTTTCCCTCCTTTATATAGGCCCCTCAGGGGGGGAGCCGGCCCTGGGAGATCTATTCTCCCAAGGGGGCGGCGGCCAGGGGGGGTGGAGTGCCCCCAAGGCATGTGGTGCGCCCCCCCCCACCCTAGGGTTTCAACCCTAGGCGCAGGGGGTAGGCCTAGGGGGGCGCACCAGCCCACTATGGGCTGGTTCCCCTCCCACTTCAGCCCATGGGGCCCTCCGGGATGGGTGGCCCCACCCGGTGGACCCCCGGGACCCTTCCGGTGGTCCCGGTACAATACCGGGTGACCCCGAAACTTTCTCGATGGCCGAAATACCACTTCCTATATATAATTCTTTACCTCCGGACTATTCCGAAACTCCTCGTGACGTCTGGGATCTCATCCGGGACTCCGAACAACATTTGGTATGCTGCATAGTCATATTCATACAACCCTAGCGTCATCGAACCTTAAGTGTGTAGATCCTACGGGTTCGGGAACCATGCAGACATGACCGAGACGTTCTCCGGTCAATAACCAACAGCGGGATCTGGATACCCATGTTGGCTCCCACATGTTCCACGATGATCTCATCGGATGAACCATGATGTCAAGGACTCAATCGATCCTGTATACAATTCCCTTTGTCTAGTGGTATTGTACTTGCCCGAGATTCGATCGTCGGTATACCGATACCTTGTTCAATCTCGTTACCGGCAAGTCTCTTTACTCGTTTCCGTAACACATCATCCCGTGATCAACCCCTTGGTCACATTGTGCACATTATGATGATGTGCTACCGAGTGGGCCCAGAGATACCTCTCCGTTTACACAGAGTGACAAATCCCAGTCTCGATTCGTGCCAACCCAACAGACACTTTCGGAGATAACTGTAGTGCACCTTTATAGCCACCCAGTTACGTTGTGACGTTTGGTACACCCAAAGCATTCCTACGGTATGGATTGGGTCTTATCCATCACATCATTCCTACGGTACACCCAATCTTTGTGCTAGGCTTAGGATTGGGTCTTGTCCATCACATCATTCTCCTAATGATGTGATCCCGTTATCAATGACATCCAATGTCCATGGTCAGGAAACCGTAACCATCTATTGATCAACGAGCTAGTCAACTAGAGGCTTACTAGGGACATGGTGTTGTCTATGTACCCACACATGTATCTGAGTTTCCTATCAATACAATTATAGCATGGATAATAAACGATTATCATGAACAAGGAAATATAATAATAACTTATTTATTATTGCCTCTAGGGCATATTTCCAACAGTATGTTGATGACATACTGATATTTGGGATCCACCTCAAAGTAATTGAGGATGTAACGCTTTTCTATCTCATAACTTTGAGATGAAAGACCTAGGGGTGGCTGATGTTATCTTGAACATCAAGCTACTGAGAGATAAATAGGGTGAAATCACACTTCTGCAATCCCACTATGTTGATAGGATTTTGAGTCATTTTGCATATTTGTACTGCAAACCCTCTCCAACACCATATGATCATAGCGCGCGGATTTGAAAGTTCAAAGGCATGGCCATAGATCAATTGAGATACTCTCAAGTGCTTGGTCCACTCATGTACCTAGCTTGTGCTACTCGACATGACATCTCATTTGCTATGTGCAAACTGAGATGGTTTGTCTCCAATCCCGGAGATGTACATTGGCATATTGTTGAATGAGTGATGCATTATTTGCAAGATACTATGAACTATGAAATTCAATATACTGGGTACCCGACGGTACTTGAGGGGTATAGTGATTCAAATTGGATATCTGATGCTGATGAGATGAAAGCCACAAGTGGATGTGTGTTCACACTGGATGGTGGTGGTGTTTCCTGGAATTCTTGCACGCAGACGATCTTAACGAGATCGACTATGGAGGTAGAACTAATCGCATTAGACATATCATGCATCGAAGTAGAATTTCTTCAATAGCTTTTGTGGATTTTCCCGTGGTTGATTAGCCAGTCCCAGCTATCCTTATGAATTGTGATAATCAGACAGTGATTGCCAAGGCAAAGAGTTCAAAGGCCAACATGCAATCCACAAAGCATATAAGATGAAGATTGAAATATGTCAGGCATTCAAGAAACTCCAAAGTAATAGAGTTGGATTATATCCATAAGGCTAAGAATCTGGTAGATCCCTATACAAAAGGGCTATCACGGATTGTGATAGAAAATGCATCGAGGGAGATGAGCATGACACCCATGTAAGTTTCCATGGGGGTAACCTAACCTATGTGATTGGAGATCCCATGAATTAGGACCTGGGAAAACAATTCAGTGGTCAACAGAGGAGGGTATCCTTACTAACCCACTCCATTGGAGGTGCAATACTCTCGTAATATGTATGGCAGGATGACTTTTGTCTTAATGCGTTCCAAAGCTTGTATAAGCAAGATGCTATCCTACAGAGCATTCTTTGGAGGAACACGCCTATGTGCACCTGACTGCTAGTCATAGTCTATGAGATAGGATAATCTTTAGGAAGCTCATGAATAGGTGAGGAGTGTGACTAATAAGCTCCACCCGTGGGGTCAGCCTTCGGTAGCCTAGTATCAGCTGCCAATTGGCAAAACTTATGTAGGCTAAATTGTCAATTGAAGGCATAGTCCATTGCTCAGTTTTGAAGAATTCTAAACCGGTTGCTCTAGGTGAAAGTTCAACTTAACAGTCTCCACTAAAAATTCGGGTATATCAAAATATTGTTTGGAACAGATGACAAACTAATGTGCTTGAGATCTGGTGGGAGATTGTTGAATCATAGATGGGCCTTGGGCCCATACGAACAATGATTCATGGTTAATATTGAGGCACGTGTTGGTGTATGGCAGGTGGTGGGAAGTTTAGTACAACCTTGCTAGTTGAGGAGAGTTGAGACCCCTTTATAAGGGTTGCTCTACCACTTGCCATCGGGGGCATGGGAAGAGGAGTGGTACACGCGCGCTACTCCTCCTCCGCCGCCCGCCTCTCCTTGCCTCGCCTCATCATGACGGGCGTGTGCTAAGGGTTGCGGGAATAAGACGAGCCGATCTTACACCTATGCGCTTTATTTTTGCCGGTTAGGAATGGTTGATTAATCTAGAAATAATTAACGAGTCACTAGTAGATGTGCCACTATCCGAGACACTGGACCATGGGCTGTTTGCATTCTTCGGATATGTCAACTCCCTTGCCGGGGGTGTGACCCTTCTTGGGGCACAACTACTCCCTTCCTAGGGTGCGTCCACTCGGTCGTGGGCCTAAGCCTAGGCTCACGATTCCTTATCCGGTGGCCTATATAATGGAGGAGTTGTCTAGTGCAGCCGACACACACTCATTCCCTCCTTGCGCAACCCTAGCTGTCATCTACTGTTCCTCTCAGCGTGTTGCTTCTGGCGATTTCATCCCGACGACCGCATGCAAGGTTGGTCGGAAGAGTAGGTGCCACCGGAACCCCGTCTTTTGCGATCCTGCCCGGGAGAACTACGATAAGGTTTTTGGGGCGCACCTCGACACGAATGCTCCCAAACTGTCCCCATCCTCCTCTGCTTCGACTACTTCCCCTGCATTGATTCCATGTCGATGAGGCCGCCAACAAGAATAAGGCTGCAGACAACGCTCAAGCTGCTGCTGCCGCCACCGCATTGGCCTGGCCACTGGAGGGTATGATTCGTTCATCCCCTATTTACTTGTTCATGTGGTAGCCATAGATGTTGTGTTCATAGATATTTTGGTTCTATGTAGTGTACGTACTCATATGCTTTGGTATCGGTATGAAGTGCATACTCTGATTGTCATTTTTATTATCTACTCATGGATTAGATTAATTGAGTTGCTAATATTTCCAGGAGATTGTTGTAAGAGTATCTAGTTTGTGCATCAATGAAATAGCGAGTGGCAAATTCAATATTGTCCATTGTTCATTGCATTCATGATACCTTGAAGCACTATCTCAGTATTTTTTAGACTGGTTTCACCGTGTTGTATCAAATGTTATTCCTAGCTAGTTTTCATCCTCCAACTCCTTTTCATTGGTTTCGACACTCCTAATTATCGAAAATATCTAAAGACGATCCTCCACACTTGTGAGTACCAACTATCAACTGGCCGACGAGCTAGGAAAGGGGAAAACGGCTTCCTTTCTCGAGTCGTGAGAGATTCATATGCTCCTATTATCGATCCCACACCTGGCTCTTAGGGTATCCTATAATAGAAGGGAAAGTCAACCATCGACGACATTTGCGCCAGGTGGCGCATGATAAGAGCAAATAAACCTTGTGAGCAACGTTTCTTTTTCTGGAATATGCATGAGTGTGCTTATCATGTATTAAAGAAGGATAAGGGTGAAAGAAACCCATCCACTGTGTGGTGTTATAGATTACATCCAACACTACTCCACCCGGCCATAGACGGCCAAAAGTCCTAGCCTATACTCGCACCCACCCACCTAGCTAGCTTAGTCCAGAAGGCCTCGAGGTTGTCCTTGATGAGGCCCTACTGGTGCCAGCTCCTAATCTCTCTGTTGATATCTGTGATAACCTACCTCAAAGATGGTGTTGCCCCATCGAACACGATAGCATTCCAGTGCTTCCACAGTGTCCACAAGCCAAGTGTTAGTATTGTCCTGATGTCCATGTCTGAGTGACTGCTATATATTTTGCCAGTGCAGCAATCCACAAGTATATCATCCTACTTGGGTGCACAATCCGATGATCCCAAAGTCGCGCATACCACCATCCATGTCTGTCTAGCAAAGACACACTAAAGGAGGATGCGGTTGATTGTTTCCTCAAGTTGATCACATAATGGGCACTTGTCTTGTTGTGGTAGCCCCCTCCTAGCCAGTCGGCCGGACGTCCAATATCTGTTTTTGATCACAAGCCAAGAGAAGAACCTGCAATGAAGAGGCACTCCTGATTTCCATGTGAAGTTCGCGGTTGTGCTCACTTCATTGCCCCAAAACTTGGCAGCGTATGCCGAACTTGTCAAGAACTAGCCACTTCTATCCTAGGTCCAAAGCATTGTGTCTGAGGTCGTGTCATCGAGCTCCACCACAGTTACTCGATCCCAGAGGGAGAAAAAACTCTACGAGTTGATCGTGTGTCATCTCGAGGCCAAAATCGCACGCCCAGGAGATGTTCGTGATGGCATCCTGGACCGTTCTCGATTTCTATGCTCGACACACAATCATATATCATTGGTGCGAGTTCCTGCACTTGGTATCCATCCAACCATCGATCCTCCGAGAATAAGGCTGAACGGCCACTCCCAATCACAGTTATCGTCACCGCTCGGAAGGGAGCCATATCTTCCTTCGGGACCTTGAAATGGAACTTTCTCCATGGTTGTGTGGGGTCCGCTTGCTATAGCCAAGGCCATCTCGCGTGCATTGCACTATTCGGCCATCTAAGGTTGAGACTACAGACCTGTGAGGCGTCCCTCCATGTGGGTAGCTAGGCTGCAAGTTGATCGACTAGTCCTTGCAACTGCAATGCCAATTGCTTTCTGATTGTTAGATGTAGGCCCAAGTATTTGCAAGGGAACAAGCTTCTCGAGCAGTCCAGTGTTGCAGTGGCTGCTACCAAAATCTCCCTCGAACATCGTATGGTAATAGTTCCACTTTTGAGAAACTTGACCCTCAGACCTGAAGCTTCTCCGAAAGTTCCAAAATGCATGAGCAAGTTCTAAGCTCAATATCTTTTGGCTTGATGAAAACCATCACATCATCAGTAAACATGGACACACTGTGTCTGATTCCTCTCTATGTCAAGGGAGAGAGAGACCTTGTGTTCTAGCTAGCCCAAACATCCTTTGAAGGGGTTCCATGGTCATTATGAATAGCATTGGTGATATGAAATCACCCTAGCGAAGCCCCTTGCAGTTGAAGATAGTCCTTCCTAGCACTCCATTAATTAAGATCCTTGTGGAGGTAGTTCCTAGAAGGCCACAAATCCAAGACACCCACTTGCCGCCGAAGCCCATTTTTTGCAACATCTCGATGAGGAAAGGCCATTGCACTGAATCAAAGGCTTTCATAATGTCTAGCTTGAGCATGGTCGAAGGGTCCCTAAGAGCATGAAGTTTACATGCCGTCCCCTGGATGAGCATGAAATTTCATGTAACGATCTCCCTCTCACAGAGGCTCTTTGGTGCATTCCCACAAGATTTGGCAGGTCTTCTGCCGACCGATCTGAAAGCACCTTGTAAAAAACAAATTATGGTGCCATGCACAAGACTCACAGGTCTGTAGTCCTTTATGTCGATCGCTCCATCCATCTTGGGCGGTAGTGTGACAATTGCCTTGTTGACATCTTGCAAACTACGCTTGTACTCGCAGTAGAACATGTCCAGAGCTCCCAGGAACTCCCCTTTAATTATGTGCCAACACGAGGCGTGAAAACGCCAAGTGAAACCATCGGGACCCGACGCCTTGACCAGGGGCATTTCCTTAATCACCTTTTCCACTTCTTTCTCTAAGAAAGGTCTTTCCAAGTGTTCGATGTTTGTACTTTGAAAGCCAAGCTTGTCGAGGTCCAGTGTGTATGGCCTCACTGGTGCATGCCCAAGGAGCTCATCATAATTATCATCCACCACCTTCGAGATTTGGTCAGGCCCTGTTCTGATTTGGTCATTGTGCCTCAACGTGAGGATGGAGTTTTTTCTTCTTCGGTGACGTGCATGCTGGTGAGAAAATGAGGTGTTTGCATCCCCCTCGTGAAGGTATGGTAACCTGGATCTCTGCCTCGCAATCGAACACTCTAGGGAGCAATGACCCAATAGTTTTCGTTTCAAGATCCGCCGCAAGTTGAAGTCTCCTTGCGACAACTGCCTTTCATCCATGGCCATGTCTAGCCGCCGGATGATCTCTAAGGCAATGGAAATATGGAGCTTGACATTTCCAATCCATCTATCACTCCAACTCTGTACTTTCTTTGTTGTAGCCCTCAACTTAAATCTACAGCAACATACAGGTTCCCATCTGACAGTACGGAGTTCACCGCTTCCGTAACTGTTTGGAAGAAGCCCTCAGGCTTCGTCCAGAAAGATTCAAACCTGAATCATTTCCCATAAGTGAATTTTGCATCCAGATCCAACAACAATGGGCAATGACCCGACACCGCGGACCCCATGGCAGCCAGGAAGCTCGAAGGGTTGTTTTCTTCCCATGAGTTGTTACAGAAGACATGGTCAATCTTCTCAAGTGTTGGCCTCTCGCTCTCATCCGACAACGTGAATCTACGCCGTTTAGGTGCACTTCCTTGAGCTTTAGAAGGTGGCCATCATGCGGAGATTGATGGCCTCATTGCTTTTTCCAGGATTCACTAGGAGGCCCATGGGTCAGCCAAAAGTTACTGCACATCCACAAGCTCTTGAAGGAACTCGATCTTTTCCGCATCAAGTTGGGGGCGTAGACCCCAGTGATCCACCACTTTGGTCCTTCCACCGGCTTAACCACCACCGTTAGAGTGTTAGTCGTGGTGTGCGGGTTTGTTAATTGTACCACCAATGCATCCCAAGCCAAGAGGATACCACCTCGAGTGCCCACCATTGGCAAGTAGTAGAAGTTCTCAAATTTATTACCAAGGCATTGCCTCACAATGTCAAGTGAGTTGTTCTAGGACTCGCCGAGCAAACCACTTGAAATATAGAATTCCGACGCGCCGGGGAGTTGAGGCCTCGGATGTTCCATACTAAGAGTTTAATAAGTTGTACCGCCATGATAACATCCTACAAACGAACCACCCTGACCAGACAACTAGAGGCCTGGTTCCACCTCTCCTAGCAGCTCCATAAGAGGGAGTGCCGCGGGCTCCCAGCCGAACAGAGCCAAAATCGTGTCCCTCTTCTTGTGAGCAACGTTGATATCGCGTTTTCTTTGGAGGTGTCACTCTTCTTGTCTATGCTCGTGAAAGACTTTTACATTCACGATGCAGGTCCGAGGACGAGGCATGTTTCCAATCTGTCAGCATATAGCAACCACACTCGACACACACATTTGGCGAAATGCTTCATCTTTTATATATTTATAATGCCATAATCTTTTCTTACACCGCAGCGATGAACAGATACACACCACTTCCTACCGGGAGTGGTAACTCATACGGTAGCATAACAGAACACCACTATCTGTCGATCCATGCATGGATAGACGACCAGTGATGCGTGACAGAAATAATTGCGGAAGGAAGTGTAAAAAAAGTTGAGGAAGGAAACATTAAAGGGTTGGCTATTGCCAACATAGGTACACCGCGTTCACCGCGTGATGGTAAGAAATCTCTGAAGTTGCATGCATGGCCGGCCTGCATACCCCAGCGCCGCCCGTGCCAGTCACCGGGCGGCGATCAGGGAGTCTAGGGCTCGCACATGTTCTTGCAGATGGCCATGCAAGCGGAGAAGAAATGGTCTACGCAGGCCTTGTCCACGACGCCGAGCCCTGAAGGCGTTAGGCCGCAGAGCTTGTTGCACACCAACGGCGCACTGTCGTTGCACACAGGAAAGCAGTCTGCGCGGCATGGCGTCGCCGCGCTAGGGCAAGCTAGCCCGTCGACGTAGGCCATCGCCGGCTGCCCCACGCCAGACAGGAGGATGACCAGCACGGCGCAGATGGCCGCCATCTTGAGCGCGGATCCTGCCATTGATCCTAGGTGCCAAGGAGTGGTTTAGCTAGCTAGCTAGGAAGATGATGCAATGTACCTCGATCGGGAAGTGACAACGTGTAGGTGTAGGTGGTGCTCTGACGAGACCTGGGCGTGATCTCTTTATAGGCAACAAACGCGGGAGGAACTGGAAGCAGCTAGGGCGATGCTGTTTGCATCGCCATTATTGTCACTAATCATGGAGCATGTATGCATCATGCGCCTCTGCGTACGTGTTGACTTCGTCACTTCAAATAGGTTCTGCAATCTGCATTGATTCAGGGAGATGGTTTCCTTGTCTCCAGGAAACAACTGATTCTCCTATGGCAATGTTTTTTCCCAGCAGAAATATGTAATTTGGGGTGTGCAAGTTTCTGCCATCCAACTGAGAAAGTAGCTATAACGGTTTCTGTGCCAAGCTTATCATTCAAGTTTCTCGCCTTACTCGATATTTTTATCATAAAAGTCTGTTGCAACAAACGTAATGTGGCCAGATCTCGGTATTTTTCATTTTGTAATTGAGCACGCTTATGCACTATCTATCCTTCCTCTGTACACTAATCGCGCACCAGGTATATGCTCTCTGTTGACTCTGTTGAAATATGTGTATGTACAGGGTGTAGGCCTTTTTGTGCGCAACTACAGGGTGTAGGCCTGCAGTATCAGTACATGCGATTAGGTAATCGTTTTTTTTTTTTTTTGAAAACTCGCCATCTTTGTTGATTTGCAACAATTCGATAATCAGATTGGTCATCACAAAAAAAGGAAAAAGGTTGTTGTAGACTGCATATCAAGTTGCCAACCACTAGCGAACCCACATGTTATTGAATGATTAGAAGAACAGTGGTATCTCCGGCCCATCAGGATTCGAGTCCTAGAGTTGTCATTGGCACTCACATTTTTATAGATTTATTTCAGGCCTTCCGATGATGAGCGTTCAGTGGGTAGGATGTGCGTGTATATATTCATAAGGATGAGTGTATATGCATATATATATATGAGCGTCTGCGTCTGTATTGTGTTAAAAGAAAAAATCACAACTACTTTATGTTGGCCCCAATCCTATAATAACAAGCACGCGTCCCCGCTATAGGCATACACCTCGATCTATTTTATAAAATTTAGGAGGGCTATACAATTAACTCGTGAGGTCCTAGCAAAAAAAAATTAACTTGTGAGGTCGTGACCTTACACATGTGCCACTACTCCACTACTTCCTCCGTTTTCATTTACTTATGGAGGCAGTACAATTATTTTAGGGAACTCCACTACCAAAAGTCGTGTGGCAGCATGCCGACAGTTGGGTCAAACAGTCACCATAACATGCGCTGAGGTTTTGCGCCGTAATTATGGGTTTCCGCCAAGTATTTATGTTTCTATTTTTTATTCTTTCTCATTTGTATTTCTTACTGTATTTTTCTCCATAATTTTCTTTTTTTTTGTATACATGTTTTTTCTAAACTCATGGACAATTTATTTCTAGACATGAGCTCCTTTTAACATACATTACTCTGTCGAAAGTAATTAACTTCAGCAAACACATGAACATTTTTTGAACATGAGGCAGTTTTATGGATACATGAACATCTTGTTGAGGTATGGGTACATATATTAACTATTTAGTATTTTTTCCTTTCTAAAATATATATTTAGATAAAACATTTGGATCTTTGGTTACATCGAGAAATAAGAATGACGGTGATCCTCCCAGCTCCTCAGCCGTTTGGATTCCTGGCCGTTGGATCTGCGTGCTTGATCGGATCTGGGCCGTCGGATCGAGCCCTGGAATGACCTCGTCCATCGGATAAAAAATAGTTACTGTTGCAATGAACAGTTTCACCTCGACCGTGCCACCGCGCGTAAATAGCCTGGAGTGATCCTCCCGACTCCTCAGCCTTTTGGATTCCTGGCCGTTGGATCTGCGTGCTTGATCGGATCTGGGCCGTCGGATGGAGCCCTGGAATGACCTCGTCCGTCGGAAAAAAAATAGTTACTGTTGCAATGAACAGTTTCACCTCGACCGTGCCACCGCGCATAAATAGCCTGCCCCGCCGGGGGCATTTTCGTCATTTCACTCGCCCGGGGTATAAAAGGGTCGGCTCCCGTGGAGGCAACCCTAGCCGGCTCCCATCCCCCGCCCGCGCGCCTCCTCTCCCTCTCTCTCATTCCCCTCCCCTCCCCTCGCCTACCCTCCCGCACGCCTCCTCTCCTCCCGTCCACATCCCCGCCGCCGCCGCCGCCACCCGCCTCCCCGCGCCGTCGGCGGCCAGATCCACCGCAGTAAAGCCCCCCCTCCCCAACGACGATGAGCAAAAGCGGAGGAAGGACGAGGAGCGCGACGGCGGCGGCAGCGGGGAGGAGCAGCAGCAGGGCAAGGCGGCGCCGAGTGGGCGCCCGCCCTCCCCGTCCGCGAGCTGGTCCCCGGGCACGGCGGCGGCTCCCGAGCCCTCCTGCTTAGCTCGTGGCGCCGGGGCCCGGGCGCGTGGGTGCCGCGGTGCTCGGGGAGCCGCTGCAGATCCCCGCCGACCAGGCCGCGCTGGCGCTCGGGGCGCTCGCCGCCGTGCTCCCCAGCGGCGACGATGACCCCGCAGCGGACGGCGCGTGGGAGGCCAACCTCCACGACGTGCTCCTCTTCCTCTACATCCAGTCCTACAAGCGCCTTGTGCCAAGGCCTCGATTCCATCCATTTGCTCACGTGTAGCACGCTGGCTCGCCACGGTTTATCAGGGAGCAAAGCACCCCGGCCATCTCTCTCTCTCTCTCTCTCTCTCTCTCTCTCTCTCTCTCTCTCTCTCTCTGATGTCAACCTCGGTTGCCTTTTACTTTCAGATCTGCAATGGCCTGAAGAATGAGGCAATCCTTGGAAGCAGCACGTGCATGTGATCCCCCTCTCACTCTGATTCCAAGGTTGCTTCTCTCCATATTCCATTCCTCTCACAATTTGTTTCTTTTCCTGGGCTTTTACTTTATCATGTGTGTGCTATGCTTCCGACAAAATATCTAATTTTGTTGATTTTCATGTCTATGTAAGCATTATGTTCTCCTTTGTTTAATTTCATTATTGCTATGCAAAGAGAAATCAAGGATTACTTTTCTTGGTACATATGCAGTGTATTTATGTTTTGGGTGGTAACAGTTCAGTTAGAGGTGAGATGCATCGACATAGATGGTTGAAGGCTATACATTAGTTGGATAGATAGATTGAGCAATACACCTGTTGTGCCATCATCGATGAATTAAGAGAAGAATAGATGGTGCATTTGGCAAAATATCCAATAGTCAGCGTTGGTGTTTAGTGGGTTTTAAGCATTTCTGGCCACTGCCAAGGGAACGGCTGCTCTATTTACCCTTATTGTCGGTTTCACTTGCCTAGCCTAGGTATGCTGAGATAATCATTATGTGAGGTGATCTATCCATTTTCAGAGTTCCCTCATTAGTATCCCTGATTGTTAATTGCTATGCTTAATTGGATACTCTGTGTTGTGTTGTTTGCCTTTTTTTTTGACCCAAATAAACCACCCCATTACCATATTTTACATTAATGCCATATTTAATCATTGACATAACTTTGGAGGTTTAGTTCAGTTAAAAAGATGATGCCATGTGACTGGAAAGTATATATGTTCAGATCATAATTTAAATGGATACAGTGATTGGCAATAGATAAATCATATTAGCCCTGCATTGCAGATTATTTCCTTTTTGTGGTTGGCATGAATGACTTTTGTACTCAATGGTTTAAGCATCCAGAAATAAGGATGCCGGTCATCCTCCCGGCTCCTCAGCCGCTTGGCATTCCTAGCAGTTGGATCTGCGTGCTTGATCGGATCTGGGCCGTCCGATCGAGCCTTGGAATGACCTCGTCCGTCGGATAAAAAGTAGTTACTATTGCAATGAACAGTTTCACCTCGACCGTGCCACCGCGCGTAAATAGCCTGCCCCACCGCGTTTGAATCACGTGCCACATCGGTCGGAAGCCATTCTTGCTAGGGCGATGATGATTAGCCATGGGTATCAAGTTGGGTCCTCCCTCTTGTCTCTAGAATCCTTTTTGATCCTGTTATACTTATTGTTTTGTCCTTTGGATGGTCATTCTTATTGAGTGATAACCAGGACAGCTCCACTGTAGAAACAGATTGATCTGGTGATAAGAGATGATGGGGTAGATTATATGATGAGGAAAGGCAAATCTGAGCCATATGCATTGAACCCTGAACCCTTTTTATTCGCACGTGCCCCACCGGTCGGAAACCATCCTTGCTAGGGCGATGATGATTCGTGTGGCTGAAATAAGTGTGCCTTTGAGCAATCAAGGCACCTGTGGGTATCAAGTTGGGTCCTCCCTCTTGTCTCTAGAATCCTTTTTGATCATGTGATACTTATTGTTCTGTCCTTGGATGGTCATTCTTGTTGAGTGATAACCAGGGCAGCTCCACTGTATAAACAGATTAATCTGGTGATAAGACATGGCGGGGGTAGATTATATGATCGAGGAAAGGAAATTTTGAGCCCACTATGCATTGAACCCTGAACCCTTTTTATTTGTATTTAAAGGTGTTGCTTATTTTTGCTCCAGTGTTTATAGTCGTCTTATGTGAATATTTCTTCTCTCTCATACCTTTATTGCATATAAGTTGTTCTTGACTTTTATTGTTTGTTGTTGGTCCTTGATTTCATCTGGTTAAGAGTAAGCAAGTTGTCAGTTCAATGGCTTGTTTTAATTTGTTGATAAACCAGCAGAAACCACGGTGTCATGTTTCTAATAACAACGTCTTTAGGCTGGTTAATGTTTGTATTGGAGCCCACTACCTTTTATTTCGCTTGTTTCTTACCATCTTCCTTGCTTCTCTGGCTGTTTCACGGTTGGGACGGTGGCGTGGCGTTGGGGCTGTCTTGCGGGTCGGCCGGAGAGGGAGCACACCGAGTGGGCTTCTAAGGTTTGTTGTTATTCTTCCCTACCAATTTCTTCCCTACACTGCTTGATGTGCTATTCCTTCCTCCACAGCAAGAGTGTGGTGTTTCCTTAAACGCTGTTGTTGTTCTAGGTTTGATTATTTGTAGGCTTGTATGCTGTTGCCGCCGCTATTGTATGCTTAATCCGTATGTATAATTGTTTTTTAAAAAAAGCCATCCACGGTTTATGGCTGGATACCCAGAGAAGAACAAGCAACTTATCTGAAAATGGAAAAGCTAGCACCAAAGAGCCCCAGCACAATTCACGGATAGTGGTATGATGCCTCTCCTGCCTTTTTATTAAGATGAACATGCTTTGTTTGGTTAACTGAATAAGGCATCTCAAAATAATTATGAGAGATTCTCATTTGGAGCTTCACTAAGAGTCTAAGATGCATTTGTTAGGACTAATGCTCTCCTTTTCACTATATATCTCAGATCTTAACCAACAACAGCTAGAACAGGGTACATTTAATGTAGTTTCAAAAAAACATGATACATCAAAATTGGCCAGAATATTGAAGTCACTATTTTTTTAATTGATGGGTAGGATGGTCCTCTTCGGGTGCTTCGACTTAAGTTTTCAGACAAGCTAAACTTCCCTTGGGAAGAAAAAGCGATGTACTGTGTTGTAATAAATGATCTCGCCGTTTTTTGAAAACAATTAACTCGTTGTACTTGATAACTCTTAGAAAATTTATTGTTTTGCAATTTTTCTGCTAGTAATGATCTGCTATTCTCCATAACCCTAATCTCTGTGTTTCTGCTCTGTCCATGTCATTGCTGTTTCTATTCGGATGTGTCGGTGTCTACTCTGCATTGATGTACAAGCATTTTGTTTTCAAGGTATGCTCTGCTATTAAACAGGTCTGTCTATCTCTCAATCTTGATTCCCTTGTGGCTGAAAGCTGAGATGCCATGTCTTTGTGAGATGCCAATGACATTATAATTTGATGCCTGTAGCAGCTTATTTATTTTCATTGAAATGATTTTATACCCTCTGTTAGTAGCCATTTTCCTTTTTTTAATGCCACAAAATTAAATGCCATCGTTTCCAATGTGTGTGTGACAAATTCTGCTCTAAACAAATACTCCCTCTGTAAACTAATATAAGAGTGTTTAGATCACTAATTTAGTCTTCTAAAAACTCTTATATTAGTTTACGGAGGAAGTATATGAGACGCACAAATGCACAAATGAGTGTTCATGTCTAATTGTTATGACATGTGTAATTATATTTTGATCCAAATTCCTGAACAAGCATAAGTATGAATACTAATGTCAATGCAATTTCTCTCTTCCTAGGACTCCAGCAGCAACCATATTATCAAAGGGTCAAGGAGCAACAATTTGATATGCATCCGTGATAAAGAAGGTAAAACTTGAATATAGCCTCCTGCAACATTATAAGATTACTTTGTGGTACAAAATATCATGCACTGTCTTACACATAATTGTTGGCCATTCTAAAAATATGGATTCTACATTGAATTTGTCTTGGACTTCTTAATTTAACCTCTGTGCATGTTCTTATGACATTGAATTTGAGCGAGCGAGAGAGAAGTACATTACTTATTCCACTTCTAAGCTATGCTTGTGCCCCTGTTCCTACGAAGTGTATGGACGTGCCTATAACTAAACATAAAAATAGGATAGACACTAAATCCTTTGAAGGAGCAGAGATTGTAACTACACAGAAGTACACTGGACTAACAATATGTTTACTACCATTTTTTCGTGAATAGAGTAGTGACAATAAGATTGTTACTTGATGTACAGAGTCACGGTATATGAGTTGTATTTGACCTTTTATATGATCTCAGCTTTACTATTCCTAGTCATCGTATGTTTTGCCGGATTACTATTAACGCAATTTTGTTTCTCAGAGCACTGGTAGCAACCACATCATGAAAGGGTCGACGAACGACGATCGATATGCATTGCTGACAGTGAAGGTTAAATTTCAGTGCACTCTCTTGCAGCACGATCTTCTGTACTATCTTTTGTACTTGCTACATTTCTGTGCTATTTATGTAACATCCTAATTCTTAATCCCTCTATAGCTCTTTGATGGATCATGTCCATGTTTTACTGGAACGCGATATTGGAATGTTTTGATTGCTTCTCCATGTAATTGTTCTTTTATTGATTTTTTAAAGTTTTCCTCTCATTATTTCTGGTGGCCAGCTCATGGGTCGGCTCCCTCCTCCCCATCAGACCTGGCAGGAGGATGAGCGCCCTCCCCCGCGACCGGCCGCACACCCCCTGTCGCCGTGCCACCGCCGTCGCCCCGGCCCCCATCCTCGACCTCACGCCGCCCAGCGTCTCCTCCCTACCCCCTTGGCACTCGGCAGGAGGAGTGAAGGAAGCTCGTGGGTCACCTCCCTCCTCCTCCTCTGTATGCGTGGGCTCACGCAGACGCACTGTGTAACAGCCTAACAGGTTGGTCCTTGAGCCCCACAATCTGTTCGATGTTTTGTGCACTAGGGAGTGGGCTCACAGGCTGATGCAGCTTAAGTAATTTGCATCCATGATTAAGTGTTCAGGCACTGGGTTAATTCCTTCTGGTCTCATGTGCAGAGTTGTTACTGGTGGAATGAATGATTTGGTTTAGTATGGTGGTGCACAGAATTGTTGATATTGGAGTCAATTATCTTTACATGCTTAAACACTCTGTTAATTGTCTGCAGTACAGAATTTGCATGTTGTTGCAACAAATGGTTTGGTTTAGAGTTTTCATATAGTGTGAAGAAGATCAATAGTAAGTGGAATGGATCAGTCTGTTAAGTTTTATCCAATGTTGTTCTTGGCCTAAACGATTTGGTCCAGTCCTGTAAGAGAGCAATAGCATCTGGATCCAAAGTAATTAGTCGTGACGTTTGTTGGCATAATGTATTAAACCTTTATCCTTTTGGTATATCACTAGCAAATATGCCCGTGCGTTGCAACGGGAGAAAAACTATGAAATTACGCATGAGTGGTAGATAATGGCTTTTAAAATTGCCAAGGTGAGATAAGGGCTTTTAAAATGTCATTTCATAAACTATGTCTAGGTGATGTCGTGATGAGATAAGAGACTTTTGAAAAGTCATTTCAAAAAACAAAAAATGTGATGGTTTGACCATGATCTGATTTCCTAAGGCGCCACAACGAATTATTTTTGGTTAGCAAACTGCATTGATGGACCCTACCTAAGCTAGACTGATGAATGATGTATATCATCTTGACCTAGCGTAGCGGTGGTTGTCATAACAATTACCGTGGTACCAGAATAAACATAGCTATGTATGGACGCAAAATAGATAGTCATTTTTATATAGTTTACAAAAACTAACCCACATAAAGTTGTGCCAATATTTTTTGGGTTCAGCGTCGCACGAAACATGGAAACTTTTTTTACCCGACGCGAAGGACTAAATAAAATTATAAATCGACCTCTAGAGATCTCCTATTAAAACTTCTACACAAACGATGTTTCGTTTTATTCATCATTTACGGGCCTGTTTTAATTTTGGAAACATTTCAAAAAATCATGTATATTTTTTTTCTAATTCCAGAATGTGTTTTGAATACTGGATTTTTTTTAAATCATGTTTTTTTCATGAACAACTATTTGATATTGTGATTTTTTCTATGATATGCGAACATTTTTTTGAAATCATGAACAATTTATGATTTCTCAATAAAACTTGCATAATTTTGAAATTTGGTTATTTTGAAAATCCCGAATGAATTTAAAGAATGAAAAACAAAAACAGAATTTAAAAAGTAAAAAGCAAAAAACAAAATAGAAAACAGGGTGCCACCAGCCGCATATGGGCTGACCCATTAGCGTGTGCAGGAGGAGGAGGCGCGCCATGTACAATTTTTTTCTAATTCCAAACTTGGAATACTGGATTATTTTAAAAAAATCAAGAATTTTTTATTTCATGAACATCTATTTGATATTTCGATCTTTTTCTATGATATGCAAACAATATTTTGAAATAATGAATATTTTATGACTTCTCAATAAAGCTCGCAGCTTTTCGAAATTTGATTCTTTTCAAAATCCTGAAATAATTTAAAGAAGAAAGAATAAAAATAGAAATAAGAAAGTAAAAAGCAAAAAACAGAATAGAAAACAGGGCCCACCACCAGCCAATTATGGGCCGGCCTATTAGCGTGTGCGGGTAGAGGACCTGCGCTTCGTACGGAGCAAAAAGGGGTGGAGGACCGGGAGCTCCTATGTGGCGCTGCAGGCGCCCGTTCGAGTTCCTGGCGCCTGCAGCGCCCCGCGCTGGGCCGGCCCATGAAACGCCAAGACTCGCGAACGCAAAAGCTTGGAAAAGAAAACGCAAAAATAATGGTTGTTCGCATGTTTCGAACTCACGACCTCGAGTTCGCGCACAGGTACCACAAACCAAACGAGCTACTTGCCTTGTGTAATTAGTTACAGAGGCAGTTGCTTTATAACAAAGGACGCAACGCTATTTCATTGCAGAAATCTGTTTCATCATTTATTTATTCGGAATTGTTTCGAAAAAAGATCGTGATTTAAAGAAAAGTCATCATTATCTAAGAAAAGTTCACAAACCTGAAAAAGTCCATTGATTTTTTTAAATCATCCATTTTACAAAAACAGTTCATCAAATTTGAAAAATGTTCCCAGATTTTGAAAAGTTATCAAATTTGAAACAAATGTTCATCGATTTGAAAAAGGTACACTGAATTTGAAAAAGTTCAACAATTTTGAAAAAAGTTCATCGAATTTAGTAAAAGTTCACTGAGTTTGAAAAAAGTTCATCAAATTTGGAAAAAGTTCATTTGAATTCAGAAAAAGTTCATGCATCTGAAAAAAGTTCATCGAATTTGAAAAAACAGTTTCATATAATCCGAAAAAAGTTCACTTAATTTGAAAAAAAATTCATCAAATTTGAAAAAAGTTCATTTGAACTCAGAAAAAGTTCATGTATCTAAAAAAAGTTCATCGAATTTGAAAAAACAGTTTCATGTAATCCGAAAAAAGTTCACTTGTTTTGAAAAAAAGTTCATCGAATTTGAAAAACGTTCATCAATTTTGAAAAAAAGTTCATAAAACTAGAAAAAAGTTCATCACATTTGAAAAAAGTTCATCAATTTTCAAAAAAATTCATCAAACTTGAAAAAAAGTTCATCGAATTTGAAAAAGAGTTCATCAAACTTTAAAAAAGTTCATAGAATTTGGAAAACGTTCATCAATTTAGAAAAAGAAAGTTCATAAAATTAGAAAAAAGGCCATTGATTGTTTTATAAAAAACACAAAAATAGAAAATCACCAACTTAGAAAAACACACATTTAGAAAAAAAAAAAAAACCAAAATGAAAATCGCCCCGAAAATGACAACGAACTGGGAGAAAACCCGGTTTGGGAAGCTTCCCAAAACCGGAGAATTCCCGCGACCGTAGAGAACAAAGAAAAGGAAAACATTTATGAATCTGTTGTTCTTGTGTGGCGTAGTGGTTGCTGTTGTTGGAGGTTTAGGAAGATGTCGCGAGTTCGACTCTGGCTGCACCCAACCTTTTTGATCTTTTTTTCCTAGAAAGAAACGGGAAGTTGGGCCGGGCCCAACTAACCGCACTCTGCAGGCGCCCGTTTGCAAACGGGCGCATAATCGCCAAATAGGAATCGCCTGGAGGACCTGCGCTTCCTACGGAGCAAAAAGGGAGGAGAAAGCGTAGGAACCAGGAATCGAACGCTGGTCTCCCGCATGGTAGGCCAACGACTTGGCCATTGGGGTCCTTCTGCGCTTGTCTTATATGTGTGTATCACCCTATAACTAGTATATCGGCAGTGATTTAAAAATAAATCCGAATCATTTTACTTATGGATGGCATAGTTCGTAATTTATGCCAACTTCGAGGGCAATTTCTATGACGGACGACCAGAAACATTATTTGCTTTATTAGTAGGTAAAGATTGTTGCATTTCCTATGAAAACGCACTACGATATGTAATAGACTTTGGTACTCTAGACATTTTTGTTTTTCTTAACTTATGAAATATAAATCATGCCTTACCGGGCTGGCTATGGCGGGTGTGGGTGGGGTGCGGCAAGCCGCACTTCCTATCTAGTAGCTTATTGGGGCAGCCCATGTAGCAACCTCGTGGGCGTTATAGTGGCAAACTGAGGAGAATATCTACATGAGAGATGTCTCGCTTAGAGTATCTCCACTCGTTCGGCCCCCAGCGCACCCTCCGGCGCTATTTTGGCCCTTCAGCCGATGCTTTTTCGGCCCTAGGGGCGATCTATTTTCCAGCCACGCCCCCCGGGGTCGGCTCCAAGACGTTATAAATTCAAATATTTTCCGCTACCCAAAAAAACGCCACAAGTTCGGCTATCGGCGGCTACCACATAGTTCGGCCATCACCATGTCACAGTTCGGCGATCAATCACTCGAAAGTTCGGCGTTCAAAAGGAAAGACGCGTATGTAATGCATCAAACGGCGGCGTTGTCCTCCGATGTCGGACTGGCGGGGGTCAGCGTGCGTGGGCTGGTCGGCGTCGGCGCGGGCTGGTCGGCGTCGGTGCTGGGCGTCGTGGGCACACCCAGGGCTGTGGCGACCCGACGCTCTGCTGGCTCCAGTCTTGCAGGCCGTGGCCGCCGGGTGGATTCATCATCCCCACGCGAGACGCCTCTGCCCGCTCCGTCGCGTGAGATACCTCTGCCTGCTCTACCGACGCGGCCGCGTCCCGGGCCTTCTTGGCGTTGAGCCTGTTCCGCCGGTCGGTGGTGACAGCCTCCCGACGCTGAACCTCCGCCTTCCAGACGGAGTTCGACATGCCCGGTGGTTTTGCCGGCGGCGCCCTTGGCTTCCTATGCTTCGTCTGGGTGGCGTCGGTGCCGGCAGCGGTGTGAGGGTTCGTATACTTCTTTGGCGGTATGGCGACCGGATGGAGGGGAGATGGAGGAGAATGGCAGGAGAAGAGGGGCAGAAGGGGAGAATGGAGGGCAAGGGATGGGGAAAGCGAGGGAATCGGCGGGAAAAGGGCCATCTCTCGCCAACAGAGCGGTCCCACGCACCTTTTCGCTTCGGCCGGCACCCCTAGGCGACTCCCAGGGGCTTGGGTTTGGCTCGGGTTTGCCGGCTGTTATTTCGGCCCAAACCGGCGATAAACAAGGCCCTGGGGGCGCGACTGGGCCAATTTTTCGGCGCCGGCGTAAAAAATAGGGCCCTGAGGGGCATGTTGGGGGTGCGTGTGGAGATGCCGTTATAGCGGGGACCACCTCATTGGCGCTCTAAGTGCCGGTTGGCGCTTTTGGCGACGCGTCGCCAGCCAGCCAGTAACCTGCACGAAAAGAAAACATGAAGATAAAAAGTACGTCAATCGTAATAGAAATATGGGATCGCTGAGAATCTAACTCGACACCACGGCATAGGAAGCCTAACCCATTAACCACTAAACAAAATTACTTATGTTCTCTAGTTCTAGAAAATAGTTCTAGTTAACCTTTCGTTTAGTAAAACATTAACATATACCCAATATAAATTATCTGAAAAATACAACATAAATTTGAAAATAAAAGAACCTGGATTTTGAAAAAATCATCAGTTTTTAAGAAAAGTTGATAAAATTGAAAAAAGTTCATCAATTTTTAAAAACACTTCATTGATTTTCAAAAAAGTTCATCCATTTTCAAAAAATGTTCATCGACTTTGAAAAAAGGTCATCAATTTTGAAGAAAAGTTCACAAAGGTGGAAAAAGTTCGTCAATTTTGAGAAATAATTCACGAATTTGTAGAAATGTTCATCAATTTAGAAGATTCATCAAATATGAAAATAAAAATCATCGGTTTTTGAAGAATCTGATTAATTTTTTTAAAATAAATATCATTGATTTTAGAAAAACAATCATTGATTTTGAAAAAAAAAGTCCATCTAATTTGAGAAAGTTTAAGAATTTGAAAAAATAGAGAATTAATAAGGAAAAAAGTAAAGAAAAAGGAAGAAGATTAAAAAAAGAAAAACAGAAAACAAACTAAAGTCGGTCAACCAGGGGCATTCCGCGTACTGAAAAACAATAAAATGAAGAAAAAGAAGTGAGATGTCACAAGCGCGAAGTTACCCGAGTGGTTAGCGCGGTTTACTCTTGAGGAATAGGTCGCGGGTCCGATTCTTCATGAGCAGGTGCCTGAAGCGCCAAATAGGCCATGCCCTTATAGCGACGGTAGCTTCTCTCGCCTGAAGGACTTCTTATCTCGCATAACAACTGGGCCCGTCCATTTATCTATTTTCCAATCACTGGCACACGACACTAGAACACAATCGATCGATTCGTTGGTTCGAATCCATTTTTTTCTCTTTTGGTTTTTAGTTTTTTCTCCAGTTTTTCCATATTTCCTTTATTTTTTTCACTGGTTTTCTTCTTCTTTTTCCTTTATTTTTTCACCAGTTTTCATACGGTAATATAACAGTACACCACCATCTGTTGATCCATGGATAGAAGTCCAGTGATGTGTAACAGAAATAACTGCCGAATAGATACAAAGAAAAAAGAAACAGAAATCACGGAATGAAACATTCAAGAGTTGGGTATGCCAAATACAATGTGTTCACTGCACACGATGGTTAGAAAACTCCGGCTGGCATAGCCAGCGCCACCGGGGCTGGGTGGGGATCAGGGAGTCTGAACCGGCTCACACATGGTCTTACAGGCTACCATACAATTGGGGAAGAAATGATCCATGCAGGCCTGGTCCACCACGCCGAGCACCGGCGGCGTTTGTGTGCAGAGCATGTTGCACATCATCGGCGTAACGGTGCCGCACGCAGATATGCATTCTGCACGGCATGGCGTCGCTGCGCTAGGGCAAGCTACCCCGTCAACATAGGCCACAGCTGTCTGACCCGCGCGGATGACCAGCACGCCGCAGATGGTCGCCATCTTAAGCGCGGATGCAGCCATTGACGTACGCACCAAAGAGTGGTTTGGCTGGCTATCTAGCAAGGAAGGTGGTGCAATCTACCTTGAGAAGTGACAAATGTGTAGGTCGTTCCCAGCTGAGAGGATGGCGATGCTCTTTTTATAGGCAGCAAACGTACATAGAATAGGAAGCAGGGCGATGCTCTTTGCATCGAATGTTACTTAATCATGGAGTATGTATGCAGTATTTGTCATTTGGTAACTGTGCACTCTGATGCACTATCTATTCTTCATCACTACACTAATTGCACAATGTATGTCGTGTGTTGACTTCAAGAAAATTATGCAATTAACTTGTCGAGTCGTGATCCTTACACATGTACCACTACTCCACTACATATGCTGGTATTTTCTATTCGACACAACAGGCGTCAAATAGTTATCATATGTAGACTTTGAGGCCCGGGTCAGGTCTTTTAGATACCTATGGTTCCTGTCCTTTTCCTAGTCTGTTGTAACAAACGTACGGTGGCTAGTTTTCGATTCCTTTTGCATTTGGTAATTGTCCACTCTTATGCATTATGTACCCTTCCTCTGTACACTAATCCCGCATCATGTACTAGCAAGATTCTCATGGCAACATGCTGGCATTTTCTATTCGACACAACATGCGTCAAATTGTTATCATATGTAGACTTTTAGGCCTGGGTTAGGTCTTTTAGATACTCCCTCCATTCTCTTATACAAAGCCACAAACTCAAATTACAGGTACCAAGGTAAAATTTAATGCCTACTTTGCAACCCAACTTTTCTTTTTGTTAATTAGTCTCATTAATACACTTGCATGCATGCAAGGAAGAAATGGAAAGAAAGTAGCACAGTGTCATTATGACTACATGCATGCAAGTATTAAATAAATTGCTAGTACGAGGAAACTTCATTAATTTTTGCCTCGATAACTGTTAGTGGCCTTGTATAGATGCAAAATGTATTTTTCATAGTGGCCTTGTATAAGGGAATGGAGGGAGTACCTATGGTTCCGCTCTTTGTCCTATCATAAAGATCTGTTGTAACAAACGTATGGTGGCTAGCTCTTGATTTCTTTTTTCATTTGGTAATTGTCCACTCTTATATATGCATTAACTACCCTTCCTCTATACACTAATCCCGCGTCATGTATTTTTTTTGAAAGATCCGGCATTGGCCGGCTTCATTGATTTAGCAGATACCATGTTGTGTGTTGACTTCAAGAGGATTATACAATTAACTCCTCGAGTCATGATCCATACACATGTACCACTACTACTCTGCTGCCATTCCGACATTTCCTATTTCACACCCGTTGCGTCGTAAAGTCGTCATATGTGTTATTAGAATCCATGAGAGCATCATTACTCCGTCTCAAATGTTTTTTTACATAAGAATCAACATGATGTAAATTTTAATGCACGCAATGCCATTTTTTTCATTCCTAGAACTTCATTTGAATATCGTGAAAAAAACGAGCACCAACATCACATAAAGCATTCCATTCAAACTTCTTGATGCTAATCATTATTTTCGGTTCCCACCCTTCCTCTAATTTTCTAGGAGTCATACCCTCATGCTCAAGTTTGTCCTCTCTAGCAGAGAATGCAACTTCAACAATATTTTTAGTATATTGTTTCTTGCACTCATTAGCATTAGGAGCTTTTATTATTTTTGAAACACTTTTAGTACTTTAGAAAGTTTGCAATCATCATAATCAATTATAGCTCCATCAAAAAGAAAGAAGGATAAAAACATCTAACACTTGAAAATCTCCATGCTCAACTTCAACATTGTTTCTAGCTTCTTTTTTCTAGTCTTCCATTTTCATGTCTACCTCAAACATCCAAAAATGTTTCCCATGTATGATCTATAGTTGCTTGAATAGCTTTGATAAGCTATCCATTATCAAGTTTAGATGGTGCAAATGTGAATTCAAGAACTTCTACATCTCATCATCAAGCATATAAATTTTACAGAAAGAGATTGTCGAATCTATTAAGCTTTCCATTGAAATACATGTTGATTTACTGCAAAGAAGTAAGAAAATCTTTAACTAAACATTCAAGATCAATAGGTAAATTACTGATTCCGTAAGCTTTTTTTGTTGATGACAAAGCCTAGCATAATTATTTCCATAGTTGTTCCTAGCGGCATTGTAATTGAAATTGTTTATATCAGTATAGTTCACATCAATATACTCTTTATTTTATTCAACAAGTGTACCAATTGGAACATCACTAGGTCTGGGTTCCAAATCTAACAAAGTTTTTTGCGGGGCCAAGCTATATTTTGGCTAAAAGTTGAAGCCTAAGCCCCACCCAATTTATATGCTTCGGGCTGCAATTCTAGGCCAAGCCTGACCCGAGTGATAAGTCTGGCATGGCCCGACTTGGGTTTTTTTTTTTGGCCAGAGTTGGAACGGGTGCTTTGGCCGGGTTGCCCATGCTCAGGTTTAGGTAGGATTTAATTGTATGTTGTTACACCTCACATATCACCAATGTATTGGGGTTTAGGTTTAACGGTTTCTACCAAACCTTCTCCTTCAACTGGCAATGTTGGTCTAGTCATGAATCTCCTCCAAATAAATAATGTGAAATTTTTATTTTTAATTAAACAAATTAAAGTATCCATTTATGTTGTTTTGATGAAATAGAAGAAAAAATTGTACTTGTGATGTCTTAATGAAATCGAATGAAATTTATGATTTGGTTAAGTTTAATTATGCATTAGTTTTCCACATTCAAAAATACCAATTGGGGGCGCAAATGCATGCGTACGTCATTAGTAAGCCCACTTGGATGACCCTTGAGGAAGAACCAGTGAAAGACACCTTCAACCAGCCAGTCATTAGTAACCAAGTATTAGTAACGAGTTGCTAGTGACGGGAGCACATGTTCTTCATTGATATGCCTTCTACGTTGTTCACTAGTAATGGTTCTTGCGATAATCCATGGATCTATTGGCTTCCATTTTTTCTATTTTTTTCTTTTCAAAAAGGAGATTCAGAACCCCTGGCCTGTGCATCCAAGGATGCACACAGCCATCTTTATTATATATTGTTGAACAAAGCCAAACAAAACAAGTACATGGATCAACTTAAAGACGTCTTCTTGACGACCTCTTTCACTACACCTACAAGGTTGATGATGTGACATGACCTCGCATCAACGCACACCATCTAATCTGGTGGCCTCACCAAGCAACCCAACGACGAGCCGAGTGCACCAACGGTCTAGCAGACCCTTAACATGCACCACATTTGCACGCTCTAGAATACACCACTGCCATCTTCCGTCATTCCACCTTGAGAATGCGTCAACACATTCACCTTGCCATGCCTTTCCATCGATGTCACCATGACGCCAGACAGTGTCACCATCCTGCGCGCGTCCACACACGCGTACAACTCCAAGACCCAACTGTGCCTTGCCACCGAGACCCAACATCATCGATGTGGTAGATGCAACTGCTCCACCTCTTGGCCCCCCAGCCAGCACCTTCTCCAACACGATGCCCCTGGGAGGGAGAATGTCAACGAAGGCGTCATCATGTCCGGTCCATAAGATTTAGATCTAGGGTTTCCCCCCGGAGAAGACCGAGCGAAGTGACGCACACTGCAACGATGATGCCTCGACAAGAAAACAACGTCAAAGACAGCGCCGGGATTGTCCACCATGACCGAAGTCGGCACGATTTTCACTAGTAGTTACGCCATCCCGACCGCGCAACTAACCGGATGCGCGCCATAAAGATGCACACAACTGCCAGAACGCTAGCGGAAGACCTCCAGCCGCCCCTCACCGGCTGGTCCACGCGCCGCTGGCTGGCTAGATGCCATGATGTGACAAAATCGAACGGGGCCTCAGGTCTACTTGCTTGGGGCTCGCCTTCATGGAGCATGGAGGTTTGCACATTGTTGTATCTCACTTGCCCGAGTCCATTAAAGCATGTGGTTACTAAGGGTGACCAAGTGGTTGCTTCCGGTGGGTTGGCACATGTTCCCGGGGCTCTCTTCACAAAAAAGATTTGCGACGTTATCGCTGACACGGAGGCCGCTTACCCTGGCAAAAGGAGAAGGCAAGCAAGGGGAAATTCAAGAAGGTGAGCGCTTGCCCTCCATCCGTCATCATGAAAAAGGTCTTCCAGCAACAAATGCTATAAGAGTGGCAACATAGTGACCGCATCTACGACTGCTTGATGGATGCACCGTCGATTTGGTATTGCCCCATATCTTTGTCGTTCTGTTTTCGTTGGGGGTACATTTGCAAGCTCACAATCCATGTGTCAGGGTTTGAGGGTGTAGCATGTTGGGAGTTTAGGGAGGTCCGCCAACGGGGTTGTGGGTGTTCATGCTTTGGGAGTAATCCACATGTATTTGTATCTTTTTCCGTCCGGTTTTCCAAAATTAATTGGACTTTTCTTTGCTTAATTAATGAATGAGGCAAAATATTTAGAGAAAATCATTTGTCAACCAGGTTTGACACGCACGTTTGGCGAAATACTTCACCTTTTTTTAATTTAATGCCACAAAAATCTTTTGTTACACCATAGCAAACACACAGATACACCACTTTCTACCGGTAGTGGTAACGCAAACGGTAACATAACAGTACACCACCATTTGTTGGTCAATGGATAGACGACCAGTGATGCTTAATGGAAAAAACAGCGGAAGGAAACATTGAAGAATTGGCTGTACCCAAGTGCCAACACATGTACATCGTCCACTCCACGTTGATAAGAAAACTCGGAAGTAACATGAATGGCAGGCCGGCCGGCATACCCAGCGCCGCCGGTGTGGCCCCGCTGGGGCTGGGAGACGATCAGGGAGACTGAACCGGGACGGGCGCCTCGCAGGCGGTCTTGCAGGCGGCCATGCAAGAGGTGAAGAAATGGTTCACGCAGGCCTGATCCACCCCGCCGAGCGCTGGCGGCGTGAGGCCGCAGAGCAACTTGCACATCTGGGGCGCAACGGTGCCGCACGCAGGCATGCATCTTGTGCGGCATGTCGTCGCCGCACCAGGGCAAGCTAGCTCGTCGACGTAGGCCATCGTTGGCTGCCCTGCGCTATACAGGAGGATGGCCAGCACGGCGCAGATGGCCGCCATCTTAAGCGCGGATGCAGCCATTGATGATACGCACCAAGGAGTGGTTTGGCTGGCTAGCTAGCAAGTAGCAAGCAAGGTGGTGCAATCTACCTTGAGAAGTGACAATGTGTAGGTGGTGCCCAGATGAGAGCAGGGTGATGTTCTTTTTATAAGCAACGTACACAGATGAGAGTAATAGTATGAATGCAGTATCATACTCTTTCTAAAAAAAATGTAGTATCATATGCCTTGGCGTGTTGACTTCCTGTAGCAAAAACAGTGGCTATAATAGTTTCTATGGCAAGCTTATCGTTCAAGTTTCTTGCCTTACTCTATAGTAAAACAGTAATAAAGAGGAGAGTATTTTATCACCTCCTGTGCACTACCTATCCTTCCTCATTACAGTACTTGCGCATCATTTTCGCATTAAAAAAATGTAATTGCGCATCATGAGTGTTGTGTGTTGAGTTCAAAAAAATATATATACAATTAACTTGTGGAGTCGTGCTCCTTACACATGTACCACTGCTCCACTAGCAAGATTCTTATTGCAGCCTGTAGGCATTGTCTATTTGACGCAAAAGGCGTCAAGTATCTGCAATATGTAGACTTTGAGGCATGGGTCAGGTCTTTTAAAAAGCTACAGTTCCAGGCTTAGTTTTTGTATATTCATTTCTTGCCTCTCGCGCTTGCTGCAACCTATGACTGAACAGTTAGTAACTACATCACCAACCTTGTAAACTCATAAAATAAATAAATAAAATACTATGTGGAAATGAATTCCCATGGGTTCATCAAAAAATAGGGGAGTGGCTATAGCGACACGGAAGGAGGTATTTGCATCAAGGAGCGCTGCCTTCCCGTCGCATGGGCAGTCTCATGTTAGTTTTCCTTTCTTGTAAGTTTTTTCATTCCTTCATTTTATTTTATTTTGCTCATATTTTACAAAAACTATTCATAAATAAAAATATTACAGAAACCTAAATAAATTTTTAAAAAATTATGAATCCTGAATTTAGAAATGTTAACCCAGTCTTAATTTTTTGTTCGTGTAGTTTAGAAAAATGTTGATAACTTGCAAAAACATATTCATGTGTTTCAGAGAAAAATTGTGTAAAAACAATACGTAATGTCACAAATGTTTGCGTAGTTTACCAAATTGTTTTGTATCATTTAAAAAGTGGTTCAACATGTGTTATTAAAAGTTGTTAATCATTTATTTGAATTTTTTTAAATGTATGTAAAAAATTACAGTGGAATACTAAAATATACAATATGTATGAAAAAGTATCCAACAAAAGATTTTATAGAACAATGTTAATCTAGTATTTGAAAATGTTAAATGTGTATAAGAATGTTTCATATGCATACGAAAAATATATAATATATATGAGAAAATGGATATCAAAACTAATATTTTAAATGTATATATTAATGGACGCGACTAACGTCCTAACGTACGGAATTTAAGCGAGATATCCGAATGATTCTTCCTATCTCCCTCCCGCGACCTCCCATGTATCCTTTTCTGTGTGTGTTTCTACCAATCCTTTGTTTAATTAGAATCTCCTAATTGCATGCATGCAAGAAAAAATGAAACTAATGATGTTAGCAAATTCTTTTTTAAGATTGAAAATTCAAAATGTTTTGTAGCTTAAACCATATGCCAGATTGAAAAACTGTCTTCACATAGATTTGTCGCGACGAGACCTTCGAAAGTAGATCCCATGTTGGTATGTTCCGACGACTTGTTTTCACGTAAAAAAATTACCACGCATGTGCTACGTAAGTTATCATGACTGTGACACATTGTTCCAAGCTGTTTTCATAGGAAATATCGGGCATAAAACAATGATCCCATATATGCACTAGATGACAAAACTATGATGTCATCATATATTCTCCCTATTTCGAAACTTCAAAATGTTCTGTAGTTTAAACCGTCGCTTTGATCGAAAAACTGTTTTCACATAAAAGATTCGTCAGGACGAGATCTTCAAAACTAGATCTCATGTTGGTATGTTCCAACGACTTTTTCAGATAAACACTTACGACGCATGTGCTATGCAAGTTATCATGCTAGTTGCACTACAACACGTACGCCACTAGAAGGCATTCTATTAGCGGTGATTTCCTAAAATGCCTTAAAATCATGGTACTAACGGCACTTTGAGAAAGTGCCTCCGAAGCTCACATGCTTTGAAGGCGAATTTAGAAAATGCCTCTGATTGTTGCTCGCGTTCCGATGGAGAGGGCCTCCAATGCTTGGCTTATTATACAGATTTGTCCCTTGATTTTAGACTATTTGCGAAACAACCCTCCCACCTCTGTCTTGTATACGTGACCATCGAAGTAATAAAAAAACAAAAAACAAAAGGTTGACTCGATCTGCTCAACGCATCGGTCGCTGGGGGCGTCGTCACTGCCACCGATGTCCCACACCGGAGCTGCCGCAGGCGTAGTGGCTGCCGCGGCCGGCAACGCCATCCCGCGTTGGACCTCTTCTTCTCTCCTTCCCGATCTTGTGGTGGGATTGCAGCGGCCGAGTGAAGGAGACCCAAAGGAGAGGGGATATCCAGGCATCAGAGAGGAGACGATGGAGGAGGAGGAAGGCGGCCTCGCATGCATCAGCCTCGTCCTTCCCATACCAGACTCGCCCACGTTCTGTTGCTGTTGTTGGTCCAACGCCCCGGTGCACACAAGGTGTTTGAGGTAACGCCCCTGAATTTTTCTACTTCATTTTACTTTCCTTTTGTGTTTGTGCTAGATGTTCTGTATGAACACTCATTTTGGCACGACATTGTGCAGTTTGACTATTGTTGGATAAGCACTGAACTAATCAATACATGTAGATTAGTACTATATACAACACTAATTACTGGCACTTGCACAATAAGCTAGTTGTACTCCCAGAAGTAGTGTGCAACAACGACAAGGAACAACTGAAAGTTGATGTGGTAATTTTGCTAGTTAAACTGACACTGCTTCTAGAAATTCCTCTTTGCTTCTGCTCACATTCAAATATTTATTATAGAATTTTTATGTGGCCTCTGCTTTAGTATGTTACATAACTTCTTCTAAGCACCTCATGTTGTAGAACTTGGTTTTGTTCAGTTGAGAATGGATAAGAGTTGGATGCGAGCAGCAAGTGTTGGAAATATGCCCTAGAGGCACTAATAAATTGGTTATTATCATATTTCCATGTTCATGATAATCGTTTATTATCCATGCTAGAATTGTATTGATCGGAAACTCAGATACATGTGTGGATACATAGACAACAAAGTGTCCCTAGTGAGCCTCTACTAGACTAGCTCGTTGATCAAAGATGGCTATGATTTCCTAGCCATAGACATGAGTTGTCATTTGATAACAGGATCACATCATTAGGAGAATGATGTGATGGACAAGACCCAAACTATAAACGTAGCATATGATCGTATCAAGTTTATTGCTATCATTTTCTGCATGTCAAGTATATATGTTCCTATGACCATGAGACCATGCAACTCACTGACACCGGAGGAATACCTTGTGTGTACCAAACGTTGCAACGTAACTAGGTGACTATAAAGGTGCTCTATAGGTATCTCCGAGGGTGCTTGTTGAGTTGGCATGGATCAAGACTGGGATTTGTCGCTCCCTATGACGGAGAGGTATCTTAGGGCCCACTCGGTAATACAACATCATAAGAAGCTTGCAAGCAATGTAACTAATGAGTTAGCCATGGGATCTTGTATTACGGAACAAGTAAAGAAAGACTTGCCGGTAATGAGATTGAACTAGGTTTGGAGATACCGACGATCAAATCTCGGGCAAGTAACATACTGATAGACGAAGGGAACTGCATACGGGATTAGATGAATCCTTGACATCGAGGTTCAACCGATAAGATCTTCGTAGAATATGTAGGAACCAATATGGGCATCCCGGTCCCTCTATTGGTTATTGACCGTAGAAGTGTCTCGTTTATCTCTGCATAATTCTCGAGCCCGCAGGGTCTACACACTTAACGTTTGGTGACAATATAAGTATAGTTGAGTCATTATGGTGGTTACTGAATGTTGTTCGGAGTCCCAGATGAGCCCCGGACGTGACGAGGAACTCCGGAATGGTCCGGAGGTGAAGATTGATATATTGGACGAAGGATATTGGAGTCCAGAATTGTTCCGGGGGTACCGGGTGATGACCAACGCCACCGAAAGGGGTTTCGAGGGGGGTGGCAAGTGTTGGGGGCCCCATGGGCCAAGGGGAGGGGGCAAACCAGCCCACTAAGGGGCTGAGCGCTCCCCTCACCCCATCTCACATAACCAGGAGGGTTGGGGGCACCCCCTAGGGCTTCCCACCTCCTGGCTTGGGGGGCAAGTCACCCTAGGGGAGATTCCATCTGCCCTGGCCGCCGCCCCCCTAGGGGAAACCCTAGGGGCGCCACCCCCTCCTCCCTTCCCCTATATATAGAGAGGAAGAGAGAGGGTAACTGCACCCTCTTGAGCACATCTCCACGCCACGGCGCAGCCTCTCCTCTCCCTCGCATCCCTCTTCCTCTCCGTAGTGCTTAGCGAAGCTCTGCTGAGATTCCACCGCCACCATGCCGTTGTGCTACCGGAGGACTCGAGCTACTACTTCACCATCGCTCGCTGGATCGAGGAGGTGAAGGCATAATCAAGTCGTACGTGTGTTGCGGAGGTGCCGTCCGTTTGGCACTTGGATCGGAGTTCGCAGGACGGATCATGGTTGGATCGCGAAGATGTTAGACTACATCAACCACCTTTCTTAATGCTCCCGCTTAGCGATCTACAAGGGTATGTAGATCCAATCTCTCCTCTCGTAGATGGTCATCTCCTAGATGGATCTTGGTGAGTGTAGGAAATTTTTTGTTTCGCATGCAACATTCCCCAACAGCAAGGTCTTCCACTGAGTATTCTGGAGGAACTAGCAACTTCATAAAATTTTCTTTTTGTACGTCAGCAAAAAATAATAGAATTCTCTGCCCTTGCAAGATATGTGTAAACTCTCGTTGGTTAGGTGAACTTCAAGTCTATGATCATTTGATTTGTGATGGATTCATGGCTGGATATACCACATGGATTCATCGTGGAGAAAGTATGCGGCCCTCCGAAACAACTTCAGGTCGTAGTTCACAGTTTGAAGAATATGTTGATAGTGATGAGATGGATGAGATGCTACTGGAAGGATTTGGGATGTACGATGCTCGTACTTTAGGAGAGGAGCAAGAGTCTGAAAATGACTTGGACGATGATGCTGAAGCATACTATAGATTAGTTAATGATGGACGCCAAGAGTTGTACCCAGGTTGCAAAAGATTCTCGAAGCTGCAATTTTTGGTGAGGTTGCTTCACATCAAGAATATGAGGGGAATGAGCAATGTATGCTTTGATGAGGTATTGACACTAATTAAGGAGGCACTTCCAGAAGGTGAGGCCTTGCCCAAAAAATTTCATGGGGACAAAAAGTTTGTGAGAGCCATTGGTATTGGATATGATAGTATAGATGCATGCAAAAACGATTGCATTCTATTTAGGAAGGAACATGTTGATGCCATATCATGTCCAGTGTGTGGGACAAGTAGATGGAAGAGCTTAAATACTGGAGTTGATGGAAGGCATGTCCACAAGGTGCCTCAAAAGGTGGTTCGTCATTTCCCACTAAAGAAGAGACTCCAAAGGTTGTCCGCTTCTAAAAAGACGGCATCAGATACGAGGTGGCACAGTGAAGGCTGCACAAAGGACGGCTTGATACGACACCCAGCTGATTCACCTGCATGGAAACACTTTGATGCTATTCACAAAGACTTCAGTTCAGAAGTTTGCAACGTTAGATTTGGATTGGGAGCTGATGGTTTCAACCCTTTTGGAAATATGAATCTCTCATATAGCATATGGCCTATCATCTTGATCCCCTACAACCTTCCTCCATGGATTTGTATGAAGCAATCAAACTTTATCCTCTCTATCATCATTCCTGGTAAAAAATCTCCAGGGAAAGACATGGATGTTTACATGCAGCTAACCATTGATGATCTTCTAGAGCTTTGGAATGATGGAGTCTGGACTTAAGATGCCTCTCGATCTAAGAAGTTTCTCTTACGCACCGCACAACTATGGACAATAAGTGATTGGCCTGGGCGTGGATCTTTGTCTGGAGAGAATATAGCAGTTTGCTTCCATTGTCTATCTGAGACATGCTCTCTTTGGTTAAAGAATGGACAGAAGCAATGCTATATGGGACATCGCAAATTCTTGGAACCTAATCACGAGTTTTGATTTGATGCTGAGTCATTTGATGGTTTTGAGGAACATCGAGAGCCTCCCGTTCCCCTTTCATCACATGACATTTCAGTATTGACAAAGGACATTAAAACTACGTATGGGAAACTGCATCAGAAGAGCAGCAGGAAGCGACACCGTAATCAGGTAGATGAGAATGATACAAACGTGCAGCAAGACACTTCAATATTCAGAAAGAGAAGTTGCTTCTTTCAGCTGCCATACTGGGAAACACTTCTATTGCGTCATAATCTGGATCATATGCACATAGAGAAGAATGTGTTTGAGAATATTTCTCATACCCTTCTGAATGTTAGCAAAAGATCAAAGGATAATCTAAATGCACGTCTTGACCTACAACAATTGAATATACACCATGACCAACATCCATATTTAACTGGGAGTAAACCATACCTACCTCCAGCATTATACTACTTGGATTCACACGGTGCTAAGATGTTTTGCCAGGTTCTAAAGGATGCTAGGTTTCCCGAGGGCTATGCATCCAACTTGCACAACAAAGTGGATATAGTGAGAAAGAGATTAAATGGACTAAAGAGCCATGACTATCATATTATAATGCGTGATATGTGCCCTTAGCCATTAGGAGAACTTTGCCTGAAGATGTTTGTATTCCATTGATGCATTTGTGCAACTACTTCAAGCAATTATACTCTAGCTAAGGTTTATCACTGTGAGTGAGATACAAAGTTGGAGGATGAGATTCCTGAAATCATGTGCCAATTGGAGAAAGTATTTCCTCCTGCCTTTTGTGACATCATGGAACACTTGACCATTCATCTTGCAACTGAAGTACGGATTGCTGGATAGGTGCATTACCGAAGCATGTGGGTTGTTGAGAGGTTTTGGGGCAAGTTGAAGAGTATGATCCATACGCTAAGTCACCCAGAGGGATCAATAGCGGAGGGATATGTTTTAGATGATACTCTTACATTTTGCTCACGATATTTGAATGGTTGTCCAACCATATTCACTCAAACAGGACGACATAATGATTTTATTGGTCCCAACGACTCGACAAACCATCAGCCATACTTGAGAATAGTCGGTCGTCCTTTATTTGGGCCTTGTGTTGAAGAACTAGACTACACGTCATGGATCCAAGCTCAAAGATTTGTGTTGGTCAAGTACCCCACATTGCTCCATATGTCCAATAAGTTTCTCACCACTTGTTCCACACTCTCCATACTCTCTGAACCAGCAGTAACCCTCTCTCATGTTCATGTAGACAACATCATGATATTCTATCAGCAGGTCGATGCAAAAGAATACGTGATGTAGAATGCTCCCATCACAATAGTTTCCACACTTGGTTTGGTGACCATGTAAGTGTATATGATCTCACGCTGAAATTCTTAAAGCACTTCATGTGGAGATATTGCATTGGCTATGTTATGTCTCTAGGTTCAATCATTGATTTCCAATAATGTTAAGATCCCTGAAGAAGTTAAAGTCTTAGCACAAAAGCCATATCGGATGGTGAGAAAGTACAATGTTTACTCCATAAATGGATGCACTTTCCACACAAGGGGATATGGTGACAGAAAAGAAGCACAATGTAATGGAGTATCTATGATTGCAAAGACATCTAGTTTCGCAAGTGCTAAAGATAAGAATCCGGCTTTAGGATATGTTGTTTATTATGGCCGAATCACTGAAATAGTTGAGCTAAATCTATTATATATTAAAAGTGCTTGACGGGTTTACAAGAAAAAGTTAAATAGCCTAGAACTTACCATAAAAATTAGAAACATCCAACCGTCAATTTATAGATCAAAATTTTATAGCCATTAGATAAGACTAAAAGTTAAATAATTACCCACCACTGCCATTATAACTTTGTTGGAACAAAACGTTTCGCTAGGATTGGCTCCCTACAGTCAAAGCTTAGCTAGGACGTGGGTGCTCAAGTAAAAAAGAAAAAGTGGGCCGAAGCTTAGCTAGGCGTGGCTGCTCAAGTAAAAAAAAGTGGGCTGCTCGCTTGTCAAAAGATAAAAAAAGGACATGTGCTGCTCTTACGTGAAAAAGAGGACGTGCGTTGCTCAGTCTAAAAAATATACGCAGATTACTGTATGCATGCATGCATTTAGCTGGAACAAAATACGTGCAGGTGTCCCTCGATATATGCATGCTTGGTGTGTGTGCATTTCCTTAGGTAAAAGAGTGTACATGCAAGCCCTTGATATATGAGTATAATTGGAGATTTTAAACGTTTGTATTGGTGGTGTACGTAGCAGCAAGAGCTTTTATGGACACGATGAATTTCTGTAGCTGCTCGCCTATGTGGATGAACAGTTGATTGGCGGCACCATGATTTACATAGACTCGCACGAAGGCGGAAATTTGTCGAGCTCCTTGCTTCGTGGTCAACATAGTTGTGCAGGAAAAACCAATTTCTCGACTACCTTGCTTTGCGGACGAGCAGTTTATTTGCAGCCTTATGGTCGACACGCTCATCATCGAGACCAAGCGGTAATTAATACCGAACTTGAAAACACCTAAATTTATAACAGAATCAATCAACGTGATGTTACAGTAGGGGAAGACTGAGTTTGTCCAGAGAGACCAAACAAGCAAATCGAGGTTTCAATTACTGACGTATGTGATATAGATGATGGGCGAGTGACCCTGAATCTCTGAGCTGCAAATGAGTTTCCTATTTAAATCAATAAAAAAAATAGCGCGCTACAGCAAAATAGCGGCGACCTTAAAATATGCTATTAGTGTGCTATATCGCGCTATAGCGTGCTATTAGCGAGACATTGTACACCGATATATTTAGCGAGGCAATTCTCAATACGCTATAGCGTGCTATTATCGACGCTATAGCGCGCTATTTTTTTCAGTGATTTAAATGCAAGTGGCCTAGCCGGCTCCATGTTGCTCTTACGTGCCGTCCAGCCTGTGCAAGCTAGACCAATTCTATATGATGAACATTCTTGCTTTAGATCTTGACGAGTAATTAATACTGAACTTGGCCAATTCATATATGTTTTTAGTATATATTAAAAATACATTTACATTTGTACATATAAAATAGTCTACTGAAAAAAATACTACCTAAAAAGTGGTATATATACTATCAAAATATTCTTATATACTACATACTACATGTACATATTGTCCAGCTTGACAGATATATTATATACACTATACAAAACTCACGTCAGTCTAACTCTCACCTGGTCGTAGGAACCTTTTGTCATCGTTATCTCTTAAAGCTGCCATTTTGGATATCATCACAACTTGGGAAAACATAACTTTGACAATTATTATTTTAATAATTTTATAAAACCAAATTCTTATTCTAATATATTTGTAAAAATGTATATTATGGAAGTATATTTTTGGAAAAAGTTATGCATACCAATTTCATGTTCCTAACCCAAAAAATATTTGTAGTAAAAGGTCCAAAGTATAACTCTAAATATGCCAAAAAGGAAAAGTTTGAGAGAAAGGATGATGTACTTGGTATATATTTTGATTTCACTTTTGTTGTCTATCGGATCTGATTACACCACTATTGGTGCAAAATCAGGCTGTATATATGGTATGTGACCATGATTTCGCGCATAGAACCTCTGCTCAACAAAGTTTGGAACCACTCGTATTTTCAATCAAGACACCCTTGAAGCCATCAAACTTCTATAAGTGTGAACGTAGTCGATTTTTCCAAATATATGGTCAAGTTACGTTCCATGGATAGCCAAATTATGAGCTGAAACAAAAAAGCAGGCCTACCAGTGATGCTCCTATGTAATATCATCTATCAACCTAAGCGAGGGGTTATGCGGTTATACAAGGATGAGGATTATTGAGCTTGGAAGGATATTCATTGAAACGCTTCTAATAAAAGGAAGACATGTTCCAAGATAACCATGTCACCAACTGAATCGCCATGGCCTTTTCTTCTAAAAATAGGAGATGACATATAATCTCATTGTGCTTCGCAATGAGAACCAATAGAAGCCAGGGGCAACCTCTAAAGAAGGTATGACTATATCTACCAAAACACTTTTCCCACATGGACAACTATATGTGGCATTCTCAAGAGTCACAAAAAGAGTTGAGCTGCGGGTAATGGTAAATGACACATAGAAACATGGATGATTTGATGAAGAAAATTGTCTATAAATAAATTTTATAAAGGTATGAACAAGAAAATGCACTTTATCATTGATCAAGAACAATAACAATGTGTTGAGCTAATATATATCAATTCGAAAATGTTCATGGATTATGAAAAAAAAGGTTCACACATTTCAGAAAAAGCTCATAAATTTGAAAAAAGTTCATGGATTTGAATATGTTCACACATTTGAAAAAAAAGAAATCACAGATAAGAAAAATAAAGTTCACTGATTTGAAAAAAGTAAATGGATTTCAAAAAAGGTCATGATTTTTTGAAAAAAAATCATTAATTTGGATAAAAGTTCACGAATTTTGAAACAATGTACGAATTTAAGAAAAGGCTCACTAATTTAGAAAAGATTGAATTTGAAAAAGTTCACGAAATTAAGAAAAAAAGTTTATGAATTTGATTTTTTTTTACAAATTTGAAAAACAAAGTTCATGAAAATTAAAACAACAAAATAAAAAAGAAGAGGAAAAAAGCCAACCAAAACTGACCTGAAAACAAACATAAACAAAACAGAAAAAGAAACCACCAGAAAAAAACACGAGAAGTAGACTACCACTACGGTGCTAAATGGGTCAGCCAGTTCCTGTTGGGAGTGTGCGCTGCGTATGATTCGATGACCACTTTGTGTAGCAGAGTAACTCAGTTGTGGTTTTCTGCCTCAATAATATTTAGCGCTTCACGCACCATATAGAGCAACCGTATGCGGCGCATAGCCCGAGTAAAATGGGCTGGCCACTATAACCGTATGCTTCTTCCCGCGTGTTTTCCAGGCCGGTTTTGTTTCCATCCTTTTTGGACCTGCTTGGTTGTTTTTCTCTTGTCTATTCAATTATTTTTACATTTTTTTACTGATTTTATTTTATTTTTCATGTTTTATTTCCTTTTTCAAATTCATGAACCTTTCCCAAATTTAAGATTTTTTTCAAATTCATAAACATTATTTGACGTCGGGTTTATAGTGATTTCTAAGTTGTACATAGATTAACCAACAACCCTCCAAGTTGAAATAGAGAACATTCACATTTATTTTCTCACCTCTTATTGGATAACTTAGATAGAACCCATTGAAATAGTTGTATGATAGCTTGTTGGTAGATGACATGGATATATTTTACCAACGAGACATACAGACAAACTTTTGGAGTGCCCTAAAGACTTAACGGTCCACAACTAGTGAGGTCGAGTAATCTTTTGTTACACTGCAGCGTTGAACACAACACTTCCTATCTGGAGTGGCAACACATACGGTAACATAACAGCACGCCACCGTTCAATCCACGCTCGCATAGACGACCAGTGATGCGTGTCAGAAATAATTGCGGAAGGAAACATTAAACCGTTGGCTATTTTCCCGACAAAAGTTACAAGGCCTTCAGGATGGTGAGAAAACTGCGAAGTATCATGCGTGACCGGCCGGCATACCCCAGCCCCAGCGCCGCCGGTGCCGTCATTGGGCGGCGATCAGGGAGTTTGAACGGGCGTGGGCTCGCACATGTTCTTGCAGGCGACCATGCAAGACGAGACGAAGTGGTTGACACAGGCCTGGTCCACCACGTCGAGCCCTGATGGCGTGAGGCCGCAGAGGTTGTTGCACATACGCTGCGCACCCTCGTGGCACTCAGGAGCGCATTTTGGGATGCATGGCGTCGCGGTGCTAGGGCAAGATAGCCCGTCGACGTAGGCCATCACTGGCTGCCCCGCGCTACACAGGAGGATGAGCAGCACGGCGCAGATGGCCGCCATCTTGAGCGCGGACGCAGCCATTGATGGTAGGTACCAAGGAGTGGTTAGGCTAGCCAGCTAGCTAGCTAGAGGAAGATGGTGCAATCTATCTCGAGAGGTGACAATGGGTAGGTGGTGTCCAGATGAGAGCAGGGCGTGCTCTTTTTATAGGCAACAAACGCACATGAAACTGGAAGCAGCGTGATGCTCTTGTATTGCCATGTTACTTGATCATGGAGTATGCATGCTGTATCATGCACCATCGTGTCTTACTCTATAGTGTACTCCAATGAGGAGGAAAGTGTTTTGTCACAAAAGTCTGTTGCAATAAATGTACGGTAGGTAGATCGTATCTTTTCTCATTTGGTTACTGTGCACTCTTGTGCACTATCTATCCTTACTCTGTACACTAATTACGTATCATGCATGGTGCGTGTTGATTTAAAGAGGATTATACAATTAACTCGCGGAGTTCGTGATCCGTATATATGTACCACTACTCCACTTCTTATGTATTTGAGGCAGGTCTTTTGCGCCTAAACCTTGTAGTTTGTTTCGAACCCGACTAGTTTGGACGGGATTGGCTGTTGTTCCTAGTATGGTTTCATTAATGAAATAGGAGGGAAACCCCTTTCATTCAAAAAAAGAAAAAAAAAACCCACTACTCCACTTTTGCATATACGGCATTTCCTATTTCTTGCCCGTTGCACCAAAAATCAGCATGCTAGATGACTAGACTGAGGAGGCAATGGAGAATGAGCCCCTAGAGGAAGTGGTTTTTAGTCGAAGTCTCCCAACAAACACAACCCAAGCCCCACCCATTCTGCAAAAATGGGGCACAGTTCAGGCACAGAGGAAGAGCTCTAGGATTGACATTGGAGGGAGAACAATCATGGAAATTGCCATGGGATCAAAGAAATTTCAGAACCTTGAAGAGCCTAAAGGTAACCACAAAGGTACAATTAAGAAAAACTCCTTTGAGAATTTTCATGATCATGCATTTATTTCTATAGCTAGAATGGTAGGAGTAGAGGTTGATGAACATAAAGAAACTTATGCTTCTGTAGTCTCTAAGAGAAATATCCCTACGGGGCCTGCAGGGCCTAACCACCTAGGGGAAAATATTGTTCAAGCAGAAAGCATAGCTAGAAACTCTATACATAGCACTTTAGGAAAGGATGGTGTGGAGAACATAGACCCCCTGGGTAAGCCTGTTGGGCTGAAAAATCATGAAGCTGACTTAGATTCTCCCGTTACACCTGTGGGGTTAAACAGGGTCTCTACTGCTGTTGATGTCCAGAGTATTATCTGGACTAAAATCTCCAAACATGGGCGGGGCAAGCACCCCAAGAAAGTACTCTTTTAAGTGAATTGTTTATTCTGGAATATCAGGGGGATCACTACCCCAGGCAAGAAAACATGTATCATTGATACCCTGACTAAGGAAAATGCTAGTATAGTTGCTTTCCAGGAAAACAAGAAATAACAACTTACTACTGCCTTTCTTAAATCCATTAGTGGAAACAAGAATTTTCTTTGGCATCATCTCCATGCTGTAGGCACTGCTGGAGGTGTTTTGGTTGGTGTAGATGCAGATATCTTTGAGGTTCTGCGATGGAGCTCACTGAATTACTCTGTATCTTGCAACCTGAAAGTTAAATCTAGTGGGACTTGTTTTAGAGTTATAGCTGTTTATAGGTCCCCATATGATGAGGGTAAAGATGCCTTTATATCTGAACTCCATAGCCTTTTTGTAGATGACCAAATGCCCACTCTCATAGGGGGAGGGGGGATTTTAATCTAGTTAGATACCAGCAAGATAAAAGTAATGGTAATATTAACCATCACTGGGCTGATAAGTTTAATGCCTAGGTGGAGATATGGATTCTTCTAGAAATTAGGATGTCAGGTAGGACATTCACTTGGGCTAATAACCAAGAGAATAACATCATGACTACCATAGATAGGATCTTCTGCACCACTGAGCTAAAGGCTATTTTCCCTCTATGCACCTCCCAAGCTCTCCCTAGAACTGGGAGTGATCATACTCCCCTTCTATGGGATTCAGGGTTGGGGAGCAGTGCTAGGGGCTCTAGTTTCAAATTTGAAAAATGGTGGTTGCTACATGAGGATTTCAAAGAATTGGCCATCAAAAACTGGACAGCTCCAGTCAGGAAGGGCAAACCAATAGATGTCTGGCAAGAGAAAGTTAGAAGATTCAGGAAATTCTCCAAAGGATGGAGTAAGAATGTAGAAGTAGAGATTAGGAAAATGAAATATGCCCTCACAGAAGAGTATGATGAGTTGGATATCAAATCTGAGACAACTTGTCTCTCTAATGTAGAGAATGTTAGGATGCAGAATATTCTAAAAGAGCTTAGATATATCTGGATTAAATAGGAAACCAAACCTAGACAAAGATCTAGGGATAGAGACATTCTAGAAGGAGACAGGAACACCAAGTACTTCAATGTTGTAGCCAACCAAAGGAGAAGAAAGACCCTTATTCATTTCCTTGTTGGCCCTGATGGTTCTACCTTAGACACAAAAGAAATGCTCAAAATAGCCTCTAATTTCTATAAAGACCTCTTTAAGAAAGAAGATAGAGGAGGTCTCAATCTAAGTCAGGATTTTTTCTCCTTTGAGGAGAAAATCTCTGATAATAATAATGAAACACTCCAAGCTCCATTTTCTGAAAAAGAGGTGAGGGAAGCCATCTTTGGTTCATACTCTGAAGGAGAACCTGGACAAGATGGCCTCTCCTTTCTTTTTCTTTAAGAATTCTGGGAAGATATCAAGCAGGATATTATGGCCCTGTTTGATGACTTCCATGCAGGAAATCTTGACATTTATAGATTAAACTTTGCTATGATAACTCTCATTCCTAAAGAGGAAGATGCTACGGAAATGAGGAAGTTCAGACCTATTAGTTTGCTGAATTGTATTTTTAAGGTTTTTACTAAGGTACTAACTAATAGGCTTGCTATTCTTATGAATTTCCTAACATCTAGCAACCAGTCAGCTTTCATTAAAGGGAGATGCATCCTTGAAAGTGTAGTGACAGCTCATGAAGTTTTGCATTCTACTTATCACTCTGATAATTCAGGTCTTGTACTTAAACTAGATTATGAGAAAGCCTTTGATAAGGTTAACCTAGATTTCTTGATGGAGATTCTCCAAAAAAGAAACTTTGGTCATGTTTGGACCAAATGGATTTATCAAATTACTCACGTGGGCTCTGTGGGAGTCAAAGTCAATGGGTTGATAGTGACTTCTTTATAACCAACAAAGGACTAAGGCAGGGGGATCCTATATCTCCTTTACTTTTTAACATTGTTGTAGATGTGCTAACTAGAATGCTCAATAAAGCAGCTTCTCATGATCTGATAAAAGGGCTTTGTTCTGATCTTATCCCTGGTGGAGTGATATGTCTGCAATATGCAGATGCCACTATCTTCTTCATGGATAAAGATGAATCTAAAGCTGCTAACCTGAAAATGATCTTGACTTGCTTTGAGAGAGTATCAGGTATGAGAATCAACTATGCTAAGAGTGAACTCATTCCTTTGGGGGTTGAGGGGGAAGAATTAACCAACTTCATGAATACTTTTGGATGTATTGTTGGTACATTCCCAATAAAATACCTAGGGATACCTTTACATTATGATAAACTAAGGAGGGAAGATATCCAGCCTCTTATTGATAAGATTTTAATGAGGATGGCTGGCTGGAGGGGGAAGCTATTGTCCTACTCTGCTAGACTAACCCTCATTAAAGCTTGTTTAGCTAGTATTCCTGTATATCTGTTGTCCTTCTTTAAGTTTCCTAAATGGGCTCTAGATTTGATTAACAGTCAGCTAGCTCATTGTCTATGGAGTGACTTTGAGGGAAACATGAAGCTTCATCTAGCCAACTGTTGGGGAACGTAGTAATTTCAAAAAAAATCCTACGTACACGCAAGATCATGGTGATGGCATAGCAACGAGAGGGGAAAGTGTTGTCCACGTACCCTCGTAGACCGTAAGCAGAAGTGTTATGACAACGCGGTTGATGTAGTCGTACATCTTCATGATCCGACCGATCCAAGTACCGAACGTACGGCACCTCCGAGTTCAGCACACGTTCAGCTCGATGACGATCCCCGGGCTCCGATCCAGCAAAGCTTCGGGGATGAGTTCCGTCAGCACGACGGCGTGGTGACGATGATGATGCTCTACCGGCGCAGGGCTTCGCCTAAACTCCGCGATGATATGATCGAGGTGGAATATGGTGGAGGGGGGCACCGCACACGGCTAAGGAACGATCCGTAGATCAACTTGTGTTGTTGTCTCTAGAGGTGCCCCCCTGCCCCCGTATATAAAGGAGCCAGGGGGAGGGGGTCGGCCAGCCAGGAGGGGCGCGCCAGGAGGAGTCCTCCTCCCACCGGGAGTAGGACTCCCCCCCCCTTCCTTGTTGGAGTAGGAGAGAAGGAAAGAGGGGGAGAGGGGGAAGGAAAAGGGGGCTGCACCCCTTGTCCAATTCGGACCAGAGGGGGGCTGCGCACCTCCTTCCTTTCGGCCTCTCTCCTCTATTCCCGTATGGCCCAATAAGGCCCATATACTCCCCGGCGAATTCCCATAACTCTCCGGTACTCCGAAAAATACCCGAATCACTCGGAACCTTTCCGAAGTCCGAATATAGTCGTCCAATATATTGATCTTTACGTCTCGACCATTTCGAGACTCCTCGTCATGTCCCCGATCTCATCCGGGACTCCGAACTCCTTCGGTACATCAAAACTCATAAACTCATAATATAACTGTCATCGAAACCTTAAGCGTGCGGACCCTACGGGTTCGAGAACTATGTAGACATGACCTAGAACTATTCTTGGTCAATAACCAATAGCGGAACCTGGATGCCCATATTGGCTCCTACATATTCTACGAAGATCTTTATCGGTCAAACCGCATAACAACATACTTTGTTCCCTTTGTCATCGGTATGTTACTTGCCCGAGATTTGATTGTCGGTATCCAATACCTAGTTCAATCTCGTTACCAGCAAGTCTCTTTACTCGTTATGTAGTGCATCATTCCGTAACTAACTCATTAGCTACATTGCTTGCAAGGCTTATAGTGATGTGCATTACCTAGAGGGCCCAGAGATACCTCTCCGACAATCGGAGTGACAAAACCTAATCTCGAAATACACCAACCCAACATGTACCTTTGGAGACACCTGTAGTACTCCTTTATAATCACCCAGTTACGTTGTGACGTTTGGTAGCACCCAAAGTGTTCCTCCGGTAAATGGGAGTTGCATAATCTTATAGTTACAGGAACATGTATAAGTTATGAAGAAAGCAATAGCAATATACTAAACGATCAAGTGCTAGGCTAACGGAATGAGTCATGTCAATCACATCATTCTCCTAATTATGTGATCCCGTTAATCAAATGACAACTCATGTCTATGGTTAGGAAACTTAACCATCTTTGATTAACGAGCTAGTCAAGTAGAGGCATACTAGTGACACTATGTTTGTCTATGTATTCACACATGTATTATGTTTCCGGTTAATACAATTCTAGCATGAACAATAAACATTTATCATGAAATAAGGAAATAAATAATAACTTTATTATTGCCTCTAGGGCATATTTCCTTCAGTATCCCACTTGCACTAGAGTCAATAATCTAGTTCACATTGCCATGTGATTTAACACTAATATTCACATCTGCATGTGATTAATACCCATAGTTCACATCATCATGTGATCAACACCCAAAGGGTTTACTAGAGTCAATAATCTAGTTCACATTGCTATGTGATTAACACCCAAAAGAGTACTAAGGTATGATCATGTTTTGCTCGTGAGAGAAGCTTAGTCAACGGGTCTGTCATATTCAGAGCCGTATGTATTTCGCAAATATTCTATGTCCACAATGCTCTGCACGGAGCTACTCTAGCTAATTGCTCCCACTTTCAATATGTATCCATATTGAGACTTAGATTCATCTGGATTGGTGTAAAAGCTTGCATCGTTGTAACTTTTACGACGGGCTCTTTTATCACCTCCATAATCGAGAAACATCTCCTTAGTCCTCACTAAGGATATTCTTGACCCATGTCCAGTGATCTACTTATTAGATCAAAATTGTATTCCTTTGCCAAATACAGAGCAAGGTATACAATAGGTCTGGTTCACAGCATAGCATACTTTATAGAACCTATGACTGAGGCATAGGGAATGACTTTTCATTCTCTTTCTATTTTCTGCAATGGTCGGGTCTTGAGTCTTACTCAACTTCACACCTTGTAACACAGGCAAGAACTCCTTCTTTGACTGTTCCATTTTGAACTATTTTAAAAAAAATTATCAAGGTATGTACTCATTGAAAAATCTTATCAAGCGTCTTGATCTATCTATATAGATCTTGATGCTCAATGTGTAAGCAGCTTCACTGAGGTCTTGCTTTGAAAAACTCTTATTCAAGTATCCTTTCATGCTATCCAGAATTTCCATATCATTTCCAATTAACAATATGTCATCCACATATAATATTAGAAATGCTACAGAGCTCCCACTCACTTTCTTGTAAATACAAGCTTCTTCAAAAGTCTGTATAAAACCATATGCTTTGATCAACTCATCAAAGCATATATTCCAACTCCGAGATGCTTGCACCAGTCCATAGATGGATCGCTGGAGCTTGCACAATTTGTTAGCACCTTTAGGATTGACAAAACCTTCTGGTTGCATCATATACAACTCTTCTTTAAGAAAACCATTAAGGAATGCAGTTTTGTTTATCCATTTGCCAGATTTCATAAAATGCGGCAATTGCTAACATGATTCAGACAGACTTAAGCATAGATACGATGAAAAACTCTCATCGTAGTCAACACCTTGAACTTGTCGTAAACCTTTTGCGACAATTCTAGCTTTGTAGATAGTAACACTATCAGCGTCCGTCTTCCTCTTGAAGATCCATTTTATCTCAATGTCTCGCCGATCATTGGGCAAGTCAATCAAAGTCCATACTTTGTTTTCATACATGGATCTCTTCTCAGATCTCATGGCCTCAAGCCATTTTGTGGAATCTGGGCTCACCATCGCTTCTTCATAGTTCGTAGGTTCGTCATGGTCTAGTAACATAACTTCCAGAACAGGATTACCGTACCACTCTGGTGCGGATCTTACTCTGGAAGACCTACGAGGTTCTGTAGTAACTTAATCCGAAGTTTCATGATCATCATCATTAACTTCCTCACTAATTGGTGTAGTAGTCACAGGAACAGATTTCTGTGATGAACTACTTTCCAATAAGGGAGCAGGTACAGTTACCTCATCAAGTTCTACTTTCCTCCCACTCACTTCTTTCGAGAGAAACTCCTTCTCTAGAAAGGATCCATTCTTAGCAATGAATAATTTGCCTTCGGATCTGTGATAGAAGGTGTACCCAACAGTTTCCTTTGGGTATTCTATGAAGACGCACTTCTCCGATTTGGGTTTGAGCTTATCAGGTTGAAAACCTTCTTCATATAAGCATCACAACTTCAAGCTTTAAGAAACGACAGCTTAGGTTTACTGCTAAACCATAGTTCATACGGTGTCGTCTCAACGGATTTAGATGGTGCCCTTTTAAACGTGAATGCAGCTGTCTCTAATGCACAACCCCAAAACGATAGTGGTAAAACCGATAAGAGACATCATAGATCGCACCATATCAATAAAGTGCGGTTACGATGTTCGGACACACCATAATGTTGTGGTGTTCCAGGTGGCGTGAGCTGTGAAACTATTCCACATTGTTTTAATTGAAGACCAAACTCGTAACTCAAATATTCGTCTCCGTGATCAGATCGCGGAAACTTTATTTTCTTGTTACGATGATTTTTCCACTTCACTTTGAAATTCTTTGAACCTTTCAACTATTTCAGACTTATGTTTCATCAAGTAGATATACCCATATCTGCTCAAATCATCTTGTGAAGGTCAGAAAATAACGATACTTGCCACGAGCATTAACACTCATTGGATCGCATACATCGATATGTATTATTTCCAATAAGTCAGTAGCTTGTTCCATTGTTCCGGAGAACGGAGTTTTTAGTCATCTTGCCCAAAAGGCACGGTTCGCAAGCATCAAATGATTCATAACCAAGTGATTCCGAAAATCCATCTTTATGGAGTTTCTTCATGCGCTTTACACCGATATGACCCAAACGGCAGTGCCACAAATAAGTTGCACTATCATTATCAACTTTGCATCTTTTGGCATCAATATTATGAATATATGTATCACTACGATCGAGATCCAACAAACTATTTTCATTGGGTGTATGACCATCAAAGGTTTTATTCATTTAAACAGAACAACAATTATTCTCTGATTTTAAATGAATAACCATATTGCAATAAACATGATCAAATCATATTCATGCTCAACGCAAACACCAAATAACATTTATTTAGGTTCAACACTAATCTCGAAAGTATAGGGAGTGTGCGATGATGATCATATCAATCTTGGAACCACTTCCAACACACATCGTCACTTCACCCTCAACTAGTTTCTGTTTATTCTGTAACTCCTGTTTCGAGTTACTAATCTTAGTAACCGAACAAGTATCAAATACTCAGGGGCTACTATAAACACTAGTAAGGCACACATCAATAACCTGTATATCAAATATACCCTTGTTCAGTTTGCCATCCTTCTTATCCACCAAATATTCAGGGCATTTCCGCTTCTAGTGAACATTTCCTTTGCAGTGTAAGCACTCAGTTTTGGGCTTTGGTCCAGCTTTGGTCTTCTTCACGGGAGTGACAACTTGCTTGCCATTCTGCTTGAAGTTCCCTTTCTTTCCCTTTGCCATTTTCTTGAAACTAGTGGTCTTGTCAATCATCAACACTTGATGCTCTTTCTTGATTTCTACCTTCGTTGATTTTAACATCACGAAGATCTTGGGAATCACTTTTGTCATCCCTTGCATATTATAGTTCATCACGAAGTTCTACTAACTTGGTGATGGTGACTAGAGAATTCTGTCAATCACTATTTTATCTGGAAGATTAACTCCCACTTGATTCAAGCGATTGTAGTACCCAGACAATCTGAGCACATGCTCACTAGTTGAGCGATTCTCCTCCATCTTTTAGCTATAAAACTTGTTGGAGACTTCATATCTCTCAACTCGGGTATTTGCTTGAAATATTAACTTCAATTCCTGGAACATCTCATATGGTCCATGACGTTCAAAACATCTTTGAAGTCCCGATTCTAAACCATAAAGCATGGTGCACAAAACTATCAAGTAGTCATCATATTGAGCTAGCCAAACGTTCATAACGTCTGCATCTGCTCCTGCAATAGGTCTGTCACCTAGCGGTGCATTAAGGACATAATTCTTCTGTGCGGCAATGAGGATAAACCTCAAATCACGGATCCAATCCGCATCATTGCTACTAACATCTTTCAACACAATTTTCTCTAGGAACATATCAAAATAAACATATGAAAGCAACAACGCAAGCTATTGATCTACAACATAATTTGCAAAATACTACCAGGACTAAGTTCATGATAAATTTAAGTTCAGTTAATCGTATTACTAAAGAACTCCCACTTAGATAGACATCCCTCTAATCCTCTAAGTGATTACGTGATCCATATCAACTACACCATGTCCGATCATCACGTGAGATGGAGTAGTTTCAACGGTGAACATCACTATGTTGATCATATCTACTATATGATTCACGCTCGACCTTTCGGTCTCCGTGTTCCGAGGCCATATCTGTATATGCTAGGCTCGTCAAGTATGACCTGAGTATTCCGCGTGTGCAACTGTTTTGCACCCGTTGTATTTGAACGTAGAGCCTATCACACCCGATCATCACGTGGTGTCTCAGCACGAAGAACTTTCGCAACGGTGCATACTCAGGGAGAACACTTCTTGATTATTAGTGAGAGATCATCTTAAAATGCTACCGTCAATCAAAGCAAGATAAGATGCATAAAGGATAAACATCACATGCAATCAATATAAGTGATATGATATGGCCATCATCATCTTGTGCTTGTGATCTCCATCTTCGAAGCACCGTCGTGATCACCATCGTCACCGGCGCGACACCTTGATCTCCATCGTAGCATCGTTGTCGTTGCGCCATCTATTGCTTCTACGACTATCGCTACCATTTAGAGATAAAGTAAAGCAATTATAGGGCGTTTGCATTTCATACAATAAAGCGACAAGCATATGGCTCCTGCCAGTTGCCGATAACTTCGGTTACAAAACATGATCATCTCATACAATAAAATATAGCATCACGTCTTGACCATATCACATCACAACATGCCCTGCAAAAACAAGTTAGACATCCTCTACTTTGTTGTTGCAAATTTTACGTGGCTGCTACGGGCTTTAGCAAGAACCGTTCTTACCTACGCATAAAAACCACAACGATAGTTCGTCAAGTTGGTGCTGTTTTAACCTTCGCAAGGACCGGGCGTAGCCACACTCGATTTAGCTAAAATGAGAGAGACAGACACCCGCCAGCCACCTTTAAGCACGAGTGCTCGCAACGGTGAAACCAGTCTCGCGTAAGCGTACGCGTAATGTCGGTCCGGGCCGCTTCATCTCACAATACCGCCGAACCAAAGTATGACATGCTGGTAAGCAGTATGACTTGTATCTCCCACAACTCACTTGTGTTCTACTCGTGCATATAACATCAACGCATAAAACCTAGGCTCGGATGCCACTGTTGGGGAACGTAGTAACTTCAAAAAATTTCCTACGTACACGCAAGATCATGGTGATGGCATAGCAACGAGAGGGGAGAGTGTTGTCCACGTACCCTCGTAGACCGTAAGCGGAAGCGTTATGACAACGTGGTTGATGTAGTTGTACGTCTTCACGATCCGACCGATCCAAGTACCGAACGTACGGCACCTCCGAGTTCAGCACACGTTCAGCTCGATGACGATCCCCGGGCTCCGATCCAGCAAAGCTTCGGGGATGAGTTCCGTCAGCACGACGGCGTGGTGACGATGATGATGCTCTACCGGTGCAGGGCTTCGCCTAAACTCCGCGACGATATGATCGAGGTGGAATATGGTGGAGGGGGGCACCGCACACGGCTAAGGAACGATCCGTAGATCAACTTGTGTTGTTGTCTCTAGAGGTGCCCCCCTACCCCCGTATATAAAGGAGCTAGGGGGAGGGGGTCGGCCGGCCAGGAGGGGCGCGCCAGGAGGAGTCCTCCTCCCACCGGGAGTAGGACTCCCCCCCTTCCTTGTTGGAGTAGGAGAGAAGGAAAGAGGGGGAGAGGGGGAAGGAAAAGGGGGCTGCACCCCTTGTCCAATTCGGACCAGAGGGGGGCTGCGCACCTCCTTCCTTTCGGCCTCTCTCCTCTATTCCCGTACGGCCCAATAAGGCCCATATACTCCCCTGCGAATTCCCGTAACTCTCCGGTACTTGGAAAAATACCCGAATCACTCAGAACCTTTCCGAAGTCCGAATGTAGTCGTCCAATATATCAATCTTTACGTCTCGACCATTTCGAGACTCCTCGTCATGTCACCGATCTCATCCGGGACTCCGAACTCCTTCGGTACATCAAAACTCATAAACTCATAATATAACTATCATCGAAACCTTAAGCGTGCGGACCCTACGGGTTCGAGAACTATGTAGACATGACCTAGAACTATTCTTGGTCAATAACCAATAGCGGAACCTGGATGCCCATATTGGCTCCTACATATTCTACGAAGATCTTTATCGGTCAAATCGCATAACATCATACTTTGTTCCCTTTGTCATCGGTATGTTACTTGCCCGAGATTCGATCGTCGGTATCCAATACCTAGTTCAATCTCGTTACCGGCAAGTCTCTTTACTCGTTATGTAATGCATCATTCCGTAACTAACTCATTAGCTACATTGCTTGCAAGGCTTATAGTGATGTGCATTATCGAGAGGGCCCAGAGATACCTCTCCGACAATCGGAGTGACAAAACCTAATCTCAAAATACGCCAACCCAACATGTACCTTTGGAGACACCTGTAGTACTCCTTTATAATCACCCAGTTATGTTGTGACGTTTGGTAGCACCCAAAGTGTTCCTCTGGTAAACGGGAGTTGCATAATCTCATAGTTACAGGAACATGTATAAGTTATGAAGAAAGCAATAGCAATATACTAAACGATCAAGTGCTAGGCTAACGGAATGGGTCATGTCAATCACATCATTCTCATAATGATGTGATCCCGTTAATCAAATGACAACTCATGTCTATGGTTAGGAAACTTAACCATCTTTGATTAACGAGCTAGTCAAGTAGAGGCATACTAGTGACACTATGTTTGTCTATGTATTCACACATGTATTATGTTTCCGGTTAATACAATTCTAGCATGAATAATAAACATTTATCATGAAATAAGGAAATAAATAATAACTTTATTATTGCCTCTAGGGCATATTTCCTTCACCAACTAGCACCTAGTTTGTATGAAGAAAGAACATGGAGGGCTTGGGATCCCTAACATCAGGGATCTTAACATGTGTTTGCCGGGTAGTTGGGTCAAGAGATATGCCCAGGATGAGGGCAAAATCTGGAAAACCATTGTAGACAACAAATATATTAGGAATGCTCCTAATATATTTGCATGTAGGCCACAGGCCTCCTCAAAATTTTGTCAAGGGGTTATGTGGGCTGCCAAAGCTCTTAAGTTTGGCTATAGATGGGTAGTAGGAAATGGTAGGAAGATTAGATTTTGGGAGGACATTTGGTTTGGAACCTCCCCACTCTCTGTTCAATTCTGGCCTCTATACTCTATTTGTCACCAGCAATGTGTGACAGTCTCTGAATTTTGGGATGGGAGTAATATTAAACTTACTTTTAGGATGATATTTACTCCTACTATGATGGAAGAGTGGTACTGCCTTGAACAAATCATAAAAGAGACCGTGCTCAACATAGATGAAGATGCAATGGTCTGGCAATATGAATCCAAGGGGGTCTACTCTTCTAGCTCACTGTATGCTATAATCAACTTTACAGGAGTGAAACATGTCTATATTCCTTCTGTTTGGTCCATTGTTGTGCCTCCTAGAATCCAAGTTTTTCTCTGGCTTCTGGCGCATAATAAACTTATGACTAAGAACAATTTGCTTAAAAGGGGGATAGATAGGATTCCTGAATGTCTTTTCTGTTCTGAACAGGAAACTGTAAACCACTTGTTTTTTGACCGTGTGGTTGCAAAAAACATTTGGGTGCAGTCTCCTCGTTTCTTTCCATAGAAGTAGGATCTAGCTACTTTTCCGTTGCCAAATTTTGGCCTGCTAACAAGAAACATGAAGTACTTAATGCATTTTGTGATTGTGTCTTGTGGAGCTTGTGGAAAATTAGAAATAATTATGTTTTTGACAATGCAGTCTGGTCTGATGTTAAACAGATCTGGTGGCTGATCTGGAGGACCCTCAAGAGGTGGATGATTCTGTACACCAAGGACTCACTCGAGAAAATGCAGGGGATACTACATTGGATATCCTGCATACTCAAAGACCCCTCTAATTGACTTTGGGGTGAAAAGGAACTTGATGAGCACTGGAGGTGCCACTCATGCTTCTTTTCTCTCCAAGCTTAATTTTGGGGCTTGCAAAGATGGTTTCCAGAGTCCGAAATCCTCAAGGCCGAGTGATCCACCATCAAAAAAGGCGATTCTGGTGAACTCAAGTCCTGCGTCACCTCTCGACTTGCCTGGCACACCAACTCAACCCTCGGGAAGATGAAAGGGGAGCTCATGGAGCAGATCAAGGAGGTCCGCAAGATGCTTGCTGCAGAAGACATGAGGATGTTGGCTGATGCAGATGGAATGCAGATCTCACTGTTGTAGTGTTCGTCAGTTTAGTGTTTCAGGGTAAGAAAAGTTGGATTTCTGAACCTGTAATAGGCTGCAAGCCTTTTTGCTTTTGCCTTGTTTATTTTTCGCTCTTTCAGAACATGCGTTTGGAGGCATGCATGGTTGTGGAACTGTTTGGTTTCATTTGTTTTAAATGGAACAGGGGGGCAACAAACCCCCCTGATGATCTAAACAAAATCAACGCGCCATGATGTGCACGTAGTTTGTTGGCTTGGCCATTCTGGGTTTTGGCCTAGTTTTTTTAGTTCTGTTTATGTCTATCTTTTTCAATTTATCTTTTTCATTTTCTGTTTCATTATGTTTTGCTTTCTTTTTATCCAACCTTTTCTCCATCTTTTTATTTTTATACATTAACATATATCGAGGGAAAGACTTAATTATATCTGAGGTCCCACCTAAGTTTCGCATGGCATCTATATGGACGGTCAACAAGCACTAGTAGAAAACGACCCATTTGGCCCGGTTCCAGAGGCCCTTTAGCCCCGGTTCTGGAACCAGGACTAAAGGGTCGGACTAAAGCCCAAACCCTTTAGTCCCGGTTCACTTACGAACCGGGACAGAAGGGCTCCACATGGCCGCTGCGGGGCGCCCAGGCAGGAGGACCTTTAGTCCCGGTTGGTAATACCAACCGGGACCAAAAGGCCTCCATGCGTCAGCAGCTGGCTGGAGCTGGGGTTTTTACTTATTTATTTTGAAGGGGGGGGGGGGGGTAAGGGGTTTTTCGGGGATTAATTTAGGGGTTTGATCATATTGTGTTAGCTAGCTAATAGAAAGAAGTGACCTCTCTTTATCTCCGTGCTTGATCGACGCTAGCTACTATACGTATAGAGAGAACTTGACACGCTAGCTAGTAAGCAAATGAAGGAACCATTAAGTACACAAGATCGTTATGAACATATACACAGAGAAGTGACCTCTCTTTCCCCGAGAGATTGGTCGAACAACAGGTTTCCGTATATCTATCTGACAGTACTAGCTACATATATACAATATAAGCTCTCTTACAAACCGTAACATCTAAGGTCTATATCAATTTCCACATGGTATTCTCCGACTTTATGTATGACGTGGTCAAGAAAGAATCCCGCTAATTCCTCTTGAATTGCTCGTATGCGATCATGTGGTAGGAGTTCATCCCGCATCTGCCACATCTAATTTAAAGTGGGTCAATACATATATATAAATGATACTCAACACAAATGATGGTAATAAAATAAAATTGTGTTTATTTTGTTTACGTACATCATATTATTTTTCAGAGCAGCCCTGCTTAGAGGTCTTCACGTTGTAGATGAACTTGCAAACGTAGTATCATTCCCGGCTTCCTACCACAATCACTTTACGAGAAATAGAGTTCAATCAAATTGATAATCAAGCATGATAAATGGTATTGATGAAACTAGCTAGAATCAATGGGAAGTGCGCGGAACTAGCTAGTAGTACTTACTTTCGGGTGTGTAAATCACAGCTCACTCGGCAGTCCTGGAACAATTACGGTGAACTCTTTCCAAACCCTGCCAGACAAAGAGTATAATTACTTGATATCAGGAAATGAACAAAGTTGCCGATATGGTGCGATAATGATCGATTGAACTTACTTCTAGAGCATATCAGTCATGTCCGCATACTCCTGGGGATCTTTTCGTTTCGAGTCTAAGACAGTTACTAATCCCCGTTCAAGCTTAATCTCTAGCAGAATAAAGTGGAATCTGCGCACGCATGCATAACTCATCAATTACATCTATGATCTATCTATCTATACCTATACTAATTACAGACTCTCTAATAATTCCCACGATAATAACTATACTAATTACAGACTCTCTAATAATTCCCACGTTAATTAAAATTTATGAGCCGTTTATCTGGTGGGCCCGAGTTATTACGGTCTAGATTAACTCTTAGCATTTTGGCTTAAAAGTTTTCTTAGTTGACAAAAAAAGCCCGGTTGTAGATATAGAAGATGAAAAATAGGAGCCAATAATTTTGTGGGTCCGCATGAGCCTCCATGTTTGATTGCCGAATAGTTAAAATTATATGGCAATGGCATCTGTTATATCTCCTACGTGCTTGCAATCTTTTCTTTTTAAACCTCCAGGGTCTTTCCAATTTAATCGTACATATATATTCGCCTCTCCCTGGCTCTCCCGGTTCCTAGGAGGAAACGCCACCTCCTTCCTCTCTCCTGCTTTGCGCTGCTCCGCCGCATCCCGTCGAGCCAAAGGTCTGATCATTGTGGCTAGATTATCCTACCAGCGTTGGCAATGCTCCTGATCATGGTACTCACCATCTAGCCCCTCCATCTATCACCATAGCAACCCTGGCTGATAGATCTATGCAGGATTTCCCCGTATAATACTCTAGGACTGATCACCTCGCCAATTGCTTTTTCTCACCGTAGCTCTCCCTACCGTTCTGTTCTTATGTGCGTGTCTCCTTTGCATGTGAGCCTCCAATCTCGCCCAAGGCTCAACTCTCACGTAGCTTTTGTTGCAAACTTAATTCTGTTCTATTATAATTATCTCATCTCTAAATAGGATAGAAGTTTTGTTCATATTCTTTTAATAATTAACTGACAGACTGATGGCTGCAGTCTATGTATGATTATTTTACCTTGTGTGTTGATTGCCATCTATGGTTTTCCTTGTGCGTTGATTGCAGTCCAATTGAAGTTGTCTAATATCAAATCCACTGCTGTTTTGCAATCACTAAACTTGAGTTAAATGTCTTTGTTGATCAATCTAAAAGAGATTTGTAGTTATCTGTATCAGCTTTATTGCTACTATGGGCATTCACTTCTTGCTGAACTTGAATTACAGGTCTCTGCAGCAGATTAAAGGTCTATGTTTGGGAATGATGAGATGTAGTTGTGGGGTTCAGGGTCAAGGATGTAGTCGATTTTTTTTTAGAACAAAGGCTCAAGAAGAGTCCGGCTTTGAATTAACAAAGCCATCAACCAGCCAGGATTACATCTAACAAACAAAGGAAACAAAGAACAAAACAGCAAGCCGATACAAGGTGTTGTGTAAAAGCTATCTGGCTACTACAAACTACTAGCAAAGATATGGAAACTAAAGCACAAGTCCAGCTAGAAGTCGAAGAAGCCCTCCACAGCGAGCAGAACACCACGCAGGCACCAACAAAGCTTGGGGAAAACAAACAGTAGTTGGAGGAGCTCCGTTGTCAACTCCATGGGCTCTGGCCGTCGATGTCACCCTCCTCCACCTCTGAAGGGGGCTCCCTGCCCCCTCGCCCTGGCACGAAGGGCGCCGATCCGTCGAAAGGTGGAGACGCCCACCCGAGGGCTAAAGAGCGACCGACGCCGTTGCCAACCGGAATATCACACCAGGACACCACCGCCAAACTACTTGGAGCTCATCCAAGGCAAGCATCGGCAATACTTGTTATCTGCACACGAGGAGAAGCAAGCTACACGGCAAGGCTGCTGAAGACCGAGCAACCCCCAACCGGAACAAGCACACTTCCCCCAAAGCTCACCAAAGACGGCACCCCCTTGAGGGTGACGGAGCCCACGGCGTCGCTGCCGCCCAATCCCGAGGGATTTGGGTTTTCACCTGGTCCACGAACAACACGGGAGGAAGAGGAGGGGAAAGGGGACATTTTTACCAGCGCCTAGGCGCCCATGGGCGTCGCCGCCGGCAGGCCGGCATAGCCAGCCACGGATTTCTCCGGTCCCCTCTCCCAACCCCCACCTCGAGAGCAGACACGGCTACGGTGCCCGGAGGCCGCCGGAGAATGGATCTGAGACGAGGGTGAAAGGAGGTTGAAGAGGAAGATGCCTTCAGATCTGAAGCAGGTGCCCTGAAGCCACCGCGCACCACAGCCATCGCCGCCTATCGTCACCGCGCCGCCCGCACGGCCGAGATGGACGGCCAGCACCCGCTGCCGCCGTTTGCTGAGGACGACGCAGCACCACCGCCCGAGGTCGCCACCTCGGCTCCGAGATCCTCCACAGGGGCGGAGCGACTAGATCCTCGCCGCCACCATCCCCGGCGGCCGCGCGGCGCACCGGCGACCCCCTCCGGCGGCGACGAGGGAGAGGAAAAGGGGTAGGGAGCCCCGGCGGCGGGCTAGGGTTTGAGCCGCCCGGGTCGCCCCTGCGGGAGCGACGCGGGGGCCTGGGAGTTATTGGCAGGGAGAGAAGGATGTAGTCGATCAGAATCACGCGAACAAATCTAGGTGGAGCTGTATGCGTACATAATTAGTGTAAGTACTATCATAAGTAATTATAGTTACGTTTCCACCATATAATGTGCGACCATCGTCATCTTTACTGTATCCAAATTGCATGTTTTGGAGTTTACATGTGGACACATACATACCGTCTAAAACTGTGTGGCGCTCCTAACTTCTGAAGCAACACAGTGGGTTCTTTTGGACTTCACGTTCTCTTGACATCCTAGAATTTAGCCATGTAATATCTAAGGTATTTTTCCTTCATGGTCTGTACTGATTCTGAAGGTTTGCGCTGAAATAACGGTTTTACAGATGGAGAGTACTTATTCAACACAGAGAGGAGTACATTATGTGAGTGAGATCAATGGTAAGATTTGCAGGGTCTTCAACAAGAGTGCGATTTATAATACTACAAGTGTTTAACTCTGCACGTAAGATATTGTTAATGGTATTGTTTTTGTGTTTTCTTTTTCTGTACGCTCCTTTGGATGATTGGAATGATAAGCTATCCAGGGTCATTCACAAGAGTGAGTTTACTTGCGGAATTACATACTGTGTAAAACTGGGTGGGTAAAAACATGCATCATGTGGTTCTGTTACAACAATTTTACAACACACAGACTTTTTTCAGATGCTTATAACTACCCTGCTCACTGCTGCTTAATAGTATTATTCTTTGTAGCTGATTAGGACAGAGTTTTGTTTCTTTTGGAGCTATGCGTGATTTCTATCATAGAAGATGAAGTAAACATGAGCAAGTGTTTAATTCAGGTTTATAGGTTTATATGTGTGATATGACAAACAAATAGATTTTAGCCTCCATCCGATGGTTGCTGCAGTTTTACAAAATAAAACAGAATTATGCAAACAGACAAAATGATGAAGCGAAACTAGCAAGGTGATCTCAATTCTTCTCTATGACATATGTGAGCAGGGTAGACTGACGTACTATAAATAAAATTACGTACTTGATTGTCCATTTTATTTGTGCATTATTTCTGTGCAATACGTTTGTACTCGTAGAAAAATAGGACAGCTAACTACGTATTCTAAACAACTACCTAGCAAGTATTTCATATATATAATTTGGTAGAAATTGATATACTGTGTTCCAGATAGTAAGTTTAGCGGCAGCAATGACCCAAAAGCACTAGGAAGTTCAGTTTTTATGCAATAAAATCAGAAAGTTGTACAAAATATTCTATCCAAACAAGTACGCAAAAGCACTATAGCCTCAAGTTCTTCCTGCAAATGACTTGCATGCAGTAGGTGCTGTTTTCTTAATTACATTCATATTTTCAACTGGTCTCCAAATTCTCTTGACGTTCTGGAAGTTAGTCATGTGATCTCTAAGTTTTCCCCTCATGCTCTCTACTGCTACTTCATATTTTGTTATTTTGCAGAGCTTTAAAGTTGAGCTCAAAATAATCGTTTTACACACGGGGACTATTGGGCACGTATAAGTGTACATTATATCAGTGAGAACAATGGTCATATTTCCATGATCATCAACAAAATTGTGTTTTATACTACTACAACTGTTTTAACTGTGTACAATATTGTCAGAGGTATTATATTTTTTTGTTTTTTCTATTTGTGTAGGCTCCTTTGGGCGATTAGAAAGGTAAGCTAGCTAGCTAGGGTCATCGAGAAGAGTGTGATTTATATTACTTCATCTGTTTAACTGTGTAACCTAACAAGATATTCTCAGAAGTATTATTTATTCGTCTATTTTTGTAGGGCGTAGTCCCAGCTTTCTTCGTCAGCGGGCAATTTTGCTCATGACTAAATTGGAAAAAGGTAAATTCTCCAAAACCACATGGTATAAATATGCAGTTTTGTAGTTCAGTTTACGGTCTTTTTTTCAGCTCAAGCAATCTTTAAATTATTGACAAGAAATATCTTATGCAAACTTCATATTTTCATATCACATTCATGCTTGCATACCTCTTAAAAGGAAGTGTACCTAAGAAACTCTGGAGCAATGCGAGGAATTATTAATACTATTCAAGTTTTGGTCTGATCTCATCGTCTCTTGATGATAGTTACTTAATTAACACGGTTGATCGAGACCTTGCTGCTCTAATTCTTGATAACAATATGATTTGTTTGTTATTGCAGAAGCTTTTAGGCTTCATAGTTTTGCCCTGCAACTAATTGGCTTACAAATGGCTTATGTTCATTTTATTCCTAGAGTCCCGTTTGTCCTATGTTTGCATGTTACTTTGCTCACTAACATGCTGGAATTCGAGTATTTGACAATGATAGGGATAAATGTTGTCATTTAGAAAATGGTATGCTGTCAACATGACCATGATTTACTAGGTGTTCAACTGTGTGATATGTTTGAATTAGAACTATTCTTTTTCTATATTGTAGTCCTGCTTCTTTCTTTTATTTATTTTAAACAAGTATTTTCCTCATGACTAAATTGACAAAAGGTACATCCTCTAAAAACACGGATAGTATAAGTATGCAAGTTAGTTTAGTTTGAGGATGCCAAGCTTTGTCTTACCTCTCAATATGACATTTGTAGGTCTGGAGCCATTCAAAGGGTTGCTTTTTCCATGGATATTCTTCTTTTTGTGATTCATTTCATGAATTCATTTTACATATAGTGTGTACAACTATTGGATTAGATATGAAGAACATCAAAGTAACTTAAAAATTTCCAGATAAAGAGTGTCTTGCTCATACGCTACTCTAGCTAATCACACATGCATGTCCTACCTCTGCACACGGTTATTATTTTTTAACTCGGATGGTCCAAAGTTCTATGGAGTTATGTTTACAAATATAATTGTACATGGTCCTGCATGACGGCTTGGAGAAGTGCTCCGATGTTATAACACAAAAAGTAATCCCGGTTGTTGATGCCTTGGAGTTTAATCTAGCGAAAAGATTTGAACCTCTGGATCTGAGTGGGTTCCATCTAATCGACATGTCAATAGATGCGTCAATGTTTGTATGTAGTTTGATCATTCTAAAATTAATCGATATGTCAAGATACACTTTGACATTTGTATGTAGTTTGATCCTATACCAATTGGTAGAGCATTGCCCACTATGAAGCAATGTTCATCTACCACGACCATGATCATGCAGATAGTTCTTCATAGTTCCATTGTTCCCATTTTCTTAAAATCTAGCCCGTGCGAATGCACGGGTTGACGACTAGTTACTATAATTAACCTCGAGTAAGGGAAACCGAATATGCACAAGGCAGTAACACTCACATAAAGTTGTAAGGAAAGAGTATTTTATCTTTGTTTTGATTTTTAAGCAACGATTGTAGCAAGTTGTCCTCGGTATCTGTGACTGTGTTTAACCGTCCATTCATGTATGATATTTGGGTTAATGAAACCAATGTCATAGATTTCGGCTTTTCTGCATTCGACGATCTTCAACCTGCATAATATAGTGAGGATAATTATATACACATGCAATGAAAGAGCTGAGTTATATATAGAGACTTAATTGCAGAAGTAGTACTTACAGACAGTAGCAAGTCACGAGTGTTTTGTCGAGGGCCATTTGATTGTATAACTGGAATAACTCGTCAAATTCAACAGACAACAGATCAATTCCAATGAGGTCGTGCTCCTCTTTAACTCTCAGCGTCACAGTATCCTTCCCAGACCGGCTGCAAAGTTTCATGTACCATTCATGCAATCTCCGCATCATCGTTGTTAGAGATGGATAATCTGGTTTGACGAGAGGCTTCCCGTACTTGTATTTGAATTCGTCCGCCTCCATTGTTTCAAACTCTACATCATCGCTAGGATTGGTATGGGGCACCATCCCCAGATGATTAGCGACGTTATCGCTAGACACCTTGAGCGGGGAGGCACGATTGCTTCGCCTGTTTTCCGAGCTGGGGAATCTTTTCCCACTTCTTCGTTCTACTAACCTTGCATCACTGCAAGTACTTCTCGATCGCACTGCTTTCTTATATGTCCTTTTAATAATGTGCACATAGTTGGAATCCAGCGGAGGCGGTGGTGGTCACTTCAGGGCATCGATAATCCGCTTCACTTTCACTGGATGTACCTTTTCCTTCTGAGGTGGAGGTTTCCGTGCAAAATGGTCCCTCACTTGGGCACGATAGATGTCCTCGTTTTCCTTGTTAGTCCTCTCATATGGTAACTTTTCTGGAGCCTTGAGAGATGGACCGTATTTAAATTGCTTCCCTCCTCTGCTTGTACTGCTAGCCGCCGGAGCGGTGGCCTCTCTCTTCCGCCATTGCTGACACGGCGGAGTCTGCTGACACGCCGGAGGAGGCTGAGTGCTCCGACGCGTCAGAGGAGGCGGAAGGCTGCGACGCGCCCGAGGAAGCGGAGGAGGAGCCGTAGTGCCCTCACGCACCGGAGGAGGCGGAGTGCTCGTCAGAGGAGGCAAAGAAGGAGCCGGAGTGTCATCACGCGCCGGAGGAGGTGGATGAGGAGACGGAGTGCCTTGATCACTCGCCGGAGAAGGAGGCGGAGGAGGAGGCGGAGTGCCCTCACTCGCCGGAGGAGGAAGCTTGATGTACTCTTTCCTCCATAGACATGTACTCCATAAAGCAGCTCTCATATGAATCTCCCCTTCACCTGTAGGGTGGTCAAGCTCCAGCTCATGAAATCCCTCCATTATTTCATCGACTGTCACAACATCATAGCCATGTGGAATTGTATGCAGTGAAAAGTTCCGTCAGCTAGAGGAGGTGCAACAGAGCCGAGAGCCGCCTTGAAAGTCAGGTTCTGACATTTTGTCATAAGCTTGCAATGTTGAGCCTCCATGATAGTATCCACGGGGTAGCGAGGAGCCATGAAATCGGGCTGGGCTAGCTCCATGGAAGCCACGCTGCTTCCACTACAAGAAATGTGTTAATCCATGACGGATTTCTGATGACGTTCTCAGAAACCGTCATGATCAATGGCGGATTCCTCTTGTTTGTCATGAAATCCGTCACAAATTAATGTGACAAGAACAAAACCAGCGACAATGGCGCCCTTATGATGAGCCGTCACGGATACCGTCACGAGTCGACCAGTAGTACACAAAACGTACCGTCATGGATGGTTCATGTTGATGTGTCACGCGTGTTCGACCCAATATGTAAGCCTTAGTTTTTTAAAAATTGTTGAAGTCATCACGGGCGGCCTTCTGGTGCTTTTTAGGAAAACGGATGGCTGGTGTTGCTGCATGCCCCGACGTTGCTTTTTTAGGGGGGGGGGGGGGGGGTGGGGGGGACTGCTGTTGTAGTGTTGTCTCGAGGTTGGGCTGCTCTAAGTCTTTTTTTACCGAAAAACATGACAGGCCTTCTTGTGCTTTATTTACGAAAACTGAATGCTGCTGATGTGTGTCCCAAAGTTGCTCTTTTTGGCAAATCCTATTTGGCGTTGCACGCGCCAGTTAATGTGTATTCTGTAAACGGGTGCCTGCAGCGCCCCGCACTGGGCCGTCTTGTTACTGTGTACTTTATTCCACCAAAAATAAGCGGGCCATCGCGACTCAAACCAGAGACCTCCCGCATCGAGGTTCGATAGTATAAGCATCCTGCCACACAACAAGATCTCATAAGCTTCAACTTTTTCTTTCAATTCTTAACTCCTTTTCCTCTTTCTTTTTTCATTTTTCATTTTTCCATTTTTCGTTATCTGTTTTTTATTTTCTTCTTCTTCCTGGTTTCTTCCCTCATCGATTTTCGTTTTTTCTTTTCTAAAATACGTGAACATTTTCAAAATTGATGATATTTTTTCAAGTTTGATGAACTTTTCTTTTCGAAATCTATGAACTTTTTCCTTTTTTCCTGAACTACTTTTAAAAATTGATGATGTTATTTCTAATTCGATGACCTTTTCTCAAATTTGATGAACTTTTTTCAAAATCTATGATTTTTTTTTCAAATTCAATGAACATTTTTTATATTGGATGAACTTTTCTTAAATTGGATTACCTTTTTTTTAAATGATGAACTTTTTTAAGTTTTGTGATTTTTTTTAAAAATGATGAACTTTTTTTCAAATTTTAGATGAACATTTTTAATTTTTTTGTGCACTTCTTTAAAAAAAATGCTGAACTTTTTTCAAAATCATTGAAATTTTTCTTGAATAGGGCAACGTTCTTTTGCATGTTCATGTACCTTTTCCGAAATTTGTGAAGTTTCATTTGAATAGGGCTAGTGGTTAGCGCAACAAATGTAGGTAGTGCAGGTCGTGAGTTTGAATGTCGCTGTAACTTAATTTTTTTAATGTTTTCCACGCATTTTTATCACCATTTTGTGCGGTGCCCCTTCGTGGGAGCGTTGCTTCTCCTAATTGGCGCTCTCTTTTTACACGGGAAAGGACTACTGCTGTTGTGTCGTCCCGGTGTTGGGCCGCACTAAGTATATTTTTACGGAGAGAAAAACGGTGTGGTTTCTTTAATAAACCTTTGTCTTTAAATTAAAAAAAGGAACCTCACGCTAGGGTATATATGTTTCTGTTAAATGCCTTTTTAATGTCTTACTTACAGATAAAACTAGCCAAGTTGTTTAGTATAAAAAAAGGTGATTGAACGGGGATTTTGAACCATGTAGCACTAATCTCTACGTTCTATCAAGCCAAGTTCTTACATACAATGAGCCAAGTTTTTTTTCAAGGTTTTTATAGTACTTTTCACGTGTAGGAAATACTACGTTTTTTTTTCTTTTGCGAAAAGACAACAATAGTTATGTACTGTACGACTTAACGTCAATATATAGCAAACATTCGAGAAATCTCCTCAAAAAATTGTGCCCATCTTATGAATCAATAACATTGTTCCATGCCCATTTGAAAGAATTGTCTACCATATTTTGATATTATTATCATTTTTTCTAATAGGTTGCAACTAGAAGTGAAGTTATCCCTAAGTATCTTTTGACATTTTCATCTATTTCTTGGATATGATCTAAAATAAAACATAATTCCTTAAATATATTTTTTGAAATGTTTAAACCTTATTTGACTTACATACACAACAAATTGCACTACCTCCAGTAAGCACATATAAATTCATTTAAACCATAGAAAATTCAAATCATCTAATTTTTTTTAAACTCCTACAAAAGAAAATATATGTATTATAGTACATGTGACAATTTTATAGGGGTATGCCACACATTTTAATTAAAAAAAGAACACCACATTAATGGAACTCGAACCTGAGACATAAAATTTAAGCGGTTAGCACCTTTGGACTTGGCAACTTGTATTTAAAAAAAGGGTTAACATTTTTTTGAGAAATAAATTCAGACATCTATTTCGAAAAAATCATCATGTATATAAAAAGTGTTCAACGTGTATAAAAATGTTGCGTGTGCATACAAAAATGTACATCATCTATTGGATAAAGTACACATGTATTTGTCTAAAATAAAATGAAATTGCATAAAAATAAAATTTTAAAATAAAAAATGAACAGAAAACAAAAGCCAAAAAATGATGAAAATTGTGCAACACATAAAACCAATAATAGAAACACAAAGAAAATCTTGAGTTTTTTTGGAGCAAAACAAAAACCATGAGCTTGGCCTGGGAATTAATTGAATGGGAAATCTTTTTCAATAAATAAAGTGCACAAATTGATTTAAATAAAAGAGATACAAATTGTCGGTAAGATTAGGAAATTAACTATTATAGCTAGAAATTAATTTAACACCAAAATATTAACAAATGATTCCATTTGATATTTTTTGATGTCTGTTTGCTATATTTCTAGGCGTTTAATGAATATACTTGAGCTGCAAATGTGTGAAATAATGGCTGGAAATGCATAGTAGAAGAGTGTGAGAATGGCAGAAGCTACAAATCCATGTCAACTTTTCTCCACTCTATTTTTATACTTGGTTGTTTTCTATTACTTATTTTAAACCTATGTTAAAATTTGGTATCTTTCCGAATCTGTTTGCTACATTTAAACCATTAAGTGCATTTCTACACATTTAACAAATATAATTCAAATTTGAATTCGAGTGGTAAAAGGTTGGCAACATTGGGTTGAAAAAACATACTCATGTTCTCGAGTCTACGTTTAGGCCTTATACAAGAAAATGAAATAACTTCGAAACACGAGGGTGCCAAGACTCAACCCCAAACATGGAGTTTTCTATTTTTTTAATTTCGTGGGTGCCAAGACTCAACCCAGAACTCAATGCGCACCGTCTTTGTGGTGGCAGTGGCCACGGCGGACGTGGCTGAAACAGCGGCGGGCGCGACGAGGCGTCCGACGATCGTGGCCAGCACCCTTGGGTTGGGTACTTCGACCCCACGGGGTGCGTCGTTCCCACCCCCTCGTGCGCCCTGGGTACCCCCAAACTCTGCAAGCATCCTCGGGTCCCGACTTGGTGCGCTGACGCAGGCGTACCCGGTTATGTACTCTGGCACGCCGCCTGCTCCATACGCTGCCCCTTCGTGCGTCGCCCCTCCGTATGTCGCGTTTCCCCCGGCGCTAAAGTGGATAATGGACACATGAGCTGCATCTCACGTCACCGGGGACTCAGGTAGCCTCACCTTGTCTCGTTACCCATTAGCGTCTGATTCTCGTTCCATAACAGTCTGTAATGGGGCCCGCCTTCCTGTTGTTGCCATCGATAGCGCTCTTCTCCCCTCTCACCCATTTCATCTTTCCAAAATCCTTCTCCCGCCTAATATTGTTAAGAACCTTATTTTAGTCCGACAATTTACTTGTGAAAACCTTGTTTCTGTGAAATTTGACCCTGTTGGTTTTTCCGTGAAGGATTTGGTCAGCAAGGCCCTTCTCTTGAGGTGCAATAGTGGAGGTGATCTCTATCAGTTTTCAAGCAATAATGGTCGCTCCTCCCTGATGGTCCTCACCATCCAGCCGTCCAACTTGTCGCAGACTTGGCCACCCCAGCTCATCTACTTTAGCTCATTTTCCACTTGATTTCTTAGACTCGTGTAATAAGGATGTCCATGACTCCATGCTTTGTACTGAATGCCAACTTGGCAAACACACTCGCCTCCGCTTCCCCACCTCTACATCCTTCGCCACCGCGCCTTTTCAATTGGTCCACTGCGATTTATGGACATCACCAGTTGTTAGCTTTTCCGAATATAATTATTACCTTGTCATATTGGATGATTTTTCACATTATTCATGGATATTTCTTTGCGAGCCAAATCTGATACGTCTAGAACATGGAGTTTTGTTTTTCAATTTTGAAATGCAAACGAACTCTGAAAAGCATGAAAGTTCATGTTGGAAAAAATGTTAAGACGTTTATCTTCAAATAAAGTACAAAAGAAATACTCCCTCCTTTCCGGTTTATAGGGCTTATCTCAAAATTTTAGTTTTTCCATTTTATAAGGCTCAATTTGGTTGTTTCCCATCACATGTTCAGATTCCAAGGTGCATTAAATCATTGCATGCAAGTATTGAGAGAAAATTGACCAATGCATGTACTTTATGCATGCATGCATTTGCAATTAATGCATTGATAAGCATAATTTTTTGAGAAAAACAAGAGCATTAATTAGGTGCTTTTGCAAACTACAAAAAGTATTCCATCACTTACCATCTACCTTGGTTGATGAGATTTTTGAATTGAGCCTTATAAACCGGAAAGGAGGGAGTATATTCCATTTCATTTATCCATGTCCAAGAACGAATTAAATTTAGTAAAATAAAAAATAAGGAGCAAAAAAAGAAAGCCACAAAATAGTAGTACGTACGTTGGATTTGAACAAGGACCTCATTTACATTTCTAACGCCACAAAACCACTGTATTAAGAAACAGTTTTAAGTTAAACAAACACCTGCCTTTTTATAGTAGTAGAAGATATTTTCTAGCCTGCTGCCTTCTGATTGGCTGAACCAGACCTCCCACGGATCACGCCTCTCTACCGTCCATCCTCAGCTGATCCAACGGTCCCTGCTCCTTCTACTCTCTATCTGTGCTTTCCCTGATTCTTATCCTCTCACACAGCCACACGAACGAGAGCACCATGCCAGCAGCAGCCGCGCGCGAGGAGAGCCACAAGCCACAGCTCGCAGCCGTCGGATGCCGCCGTCCGCGCCAAGGGACGCCGCGCACCTCCCACCACAGCACGCCGGTGAGCCGCGCCTTGCGCCGCCTCTGTCTCTCTATATCTCTCTCCCCCCCTATGGTCTCCTCTCTAATCTCTCTCCTCCTTGCAGCAATGGAGGCCGACCGCCCATGGCATCGCCCGAGCTCACCTCCCAGCAGTTGTTCTCCTTTGAATTCGTTGGGATCTGGCTGGATCCGGACGCCAGCGCCCCATTCCTACCTCCCCGCCTCGCTTGGGTCGTCGGCCACATCGACGATGTGATACCCGCTCGCGGGATCTAGCGCCACCGCTGGCTGGCCACTGCCTCCTGGAGGAGGCGCCCCCACATCGGCGCCCCCACATCGGCGCCTCCCCACATGAGCAGCAGCAACGAACGCCTCGATAAGGGCGTCTCTGGTGGTGTTTTTTTCTTGTAGTTTTTTAAAGAAGTTTGCCAGGTCTGTGCCTGAAAAGCAATAGCGTTGAACTTCGATTGACGTCCCGCGAAGGCTGGGCGGCGCTTGATGTGGTGGCTGCAGAATATCTCCGGGCAAAATAGTAGGCCAGATCTAGGGAAAAAATCTATAATTCCAAGTTTTTGGCTATGTATTTCTTTCTGTTGGTAAAAATAAAATTTAGTTATCTGGTATGTTTATGCAATTTTCCTTTTTATCTACTTATAAGGCAGTGAGCATATATAATAATAATAATAAAATCTTACTCAGTTTCCATGGACCAAGAGAAACAAATGGATCAGCTAATGTCTCAATTAAAATTAGTGGGCCTTGGACGGATCAGAGATTTAATGGGCCAAAATTCTTATGATGGGCCGATGGTCTTAGATATAGTAGAGATTTAGTGGGCCAAAACTCTGATTAGGCCGACTACTACACGGGCTGCCATGTCATATCCATGTTGGCCGCCATTTCAGATGGTGACGTGGAATGCATGATTAACGGCGTTATCTGATAGTAAATTGTGACGGTCAAGAATCATCATGGATCCATGACGGATTTGGAGATCCATCATGAAGTGCATGGTGGTCAAATTATGACGCAATATACATGATGAATTTCAAATCTGTCAAGGACGACCTACCATGACGGATTTGCACACATATGTGACAGTTCGAATCCGTCATGGATTAACACATTTCTTGTACCGTTCTCCGCTGAGATGGCGGGGTAGCTTGGGTAGCTTCGAGCCGCTGAGTTGGTTGTCCGGCAGATGCAAGTTCCTCTAGCTTCGCTAATCTTGCTTTGACCGTCTGCATTTCGCTCTGCTCCGTTTTCCTCTTTCTCGCTCTCTTTATGTAACTGCTTGAGTCGGGGAACCCATGCAGCCACGCAACGGAGCCTTGTGTGCCTCGTGTTCGTTCAGGGTGCTCAGAATTCCTGAGGGCCTCAGACAACTCGTCCTTCTCTCTGTTGGGAATGAACGTCCCTTTCTGCGCTGTGGCGATATAACTCTGAAGCTTCTTGATGGGTATTGCAAGTTGCTCATCCATCCAACACCCCTCCCCTGTTTCTGGGTCCAAAGTACCCCCAACCTCGAAGAACCAAGTCCTTGAATGGTCTGTCCAGTTCAGTGTCGCTGGTTGGACCCCTTTTAGCAATCAGGTCATTCTCAGCTTTGTCCCACAACGGCCGGGCTTTGAGGTAGCCACCTGACCCCATGTGATGGTGATACACCTTCTTTGCAGCGTTGTTCTTGTTTGTCTCTGACATTTTCTTACCCTTCTCCGATGTCTTGTGGGCCATAAATGCGGGCCGATGATCTCTTATCTTCCTAAATCGGCTGGTGAATTCTCGAGTCATCCCTTTGTCGACAAACTTTGTGTTCAACTCTTTCTTCCACCTAGATCTGCCATCTTCTTAAGATCATACAACTTGACCTTTGTCTCTATAACTGGCTTATTTGGATCCTCCTCTGGCGGTAGGGTGAAATTCGCCTTCAGCGAGGTCCACAGATCAGATTTTTGTCTATTGTTGACATAAGAAACACTCAGGGTCGTCGACCTTAGCCAGCTTATTCCATTGCTGGATGCTGATCGGGATGGTGTCGCTAACAATAGCCACTACAAGGATACCCTCTATAAAGCAACAAAAATTCTACAATAGTTTGACTATATGTTGCAAAATTTACAGTAGATACGTATATAAAGGGTTGTAGCATATGCGTTGTAGAGTACAGCTCATGACCCTATCGTGGTACACATGAAAAAAAAATACGAAGGAAAGGAGAGAGAGACGCGCAAGAAACAGAGTCCCTGATTCCCTCGTCTCTCCCAAATCGCTGCCACCCATCGCCTCGTCTCCCTCCTCTGACCCACCTTGCCGCCGGCCCTCCCCCTCGGCTCCTCCCACCTCGCCGCCGGCCCCTCCCCCTCGTCTCCTCCCACCTCGCAGCTCCGGAGGCTGCCGGATACACCCCATCCCCACCTACCCATCCCTATCGTGTCCCATCTCCCTCTCTTGACGCGGCTCCTTGCTGCGTCATCTGCGGCTGCTAATTCAGTTGACGTCCGGTGAACCCCGCCACCCCGAAGCACAGCCCAAGGTCCCCGCGCACCGCGGCGCCCTCCCATCTGGTTAAATCCAGCGCTCGCGGCCACCAAAGCCCACCCGCGACCCTTCCCCCGTGGCTAGGGATTCGGGCGTCGGCTCCGGTGGTCGTCGTCCTCGTCTCGTCCGGTGAGTGCATCCCCTCCCCTGGCTTCGTCCCCTCTCTCCCCCCTTTTCTCTAACCTCTGCTCTTCTCTTCTCATGTACACGTGCAGGGAGGAACGACCAGTGGATATCCTGGCAGCTGCTCGGGACAAAACAGCCATGGAGCTTGCTCCTCCTCCTCTGGCTTCAGGTGACTCCTCCTCTCTGATTTGGTTTGTGGCAGATCAGGAGCAGTAGTGGTTTCAAATTAACCCCGAGTTGCATATTCTTTCAGGCAACAACATTTTACGGACAGATTCTCTTCCCAGTAAGCTATTCTGAAGCCCATCTATGTCTTGGAGCAGCAACCAGTCAACCACTGTGTTTGAGGTAATATGTACATAAAACACCAGGTATGGTTAAGAATCAGGTCAGAGTCTAATTAATACAGTATCTCTCCAAGGCCCCAATTCTTTTCTTTTACAATCTTTAATATTCTCCTGTTCAGGTTTTTATGATGCAAAAAATCCAACATATATTCTTTTAGGCTAATTACTAAATCAATCTAATGATAGTCCATGTGGCGGCGGAGGTGTAGTGATGGTAGTTTGAAGCACATTAGGCGGCCGTAGACGTCTTTGGCGGCAAGGCTGTTGAGTGAAGGAACTGGCTAGCGAATCGTTTTTTATTCTCCATCCTTTAAGGTCATAACAAAAGAAAGAACTATGCAATCGACTCGATCACTATTGTTTTATCTAGAAAAAGTATATGTTTTGTATGTGTGTATTGATGAGTACTCCTCTTGACTTAATTGTGTTGTCGGGAGTGAAAGCATCCAGTTGGGGTGGTCTGCAGCTCTGATCACCTCCAGTAGCACCACATGATCAAAGTTCCAAACAGTAGTGCTGCACTGCTGCCTCCAGCCAGCTATTTACTTTAATGTTTATAGGTGGCTTAACATAATCATTTGATGTGTTTCTTATGTAGAAGATTTGAGTGATGTACATGTTTATTTCAGAAAACAATTCTTAATGAAACCTTGCATATATATAAGACAGATATTCATGTACATTAGCTTTAGTTTTGTTTGTTAACTTGAAACTGTGGTTTCCTTTTTTTAACCGAGACCACTAAAGCATTGGATCCATTTGGGGTTTCCAGACAGCTAATTTTAGGAGCACACAAGATTTAGACTCCTGCTATGTAATTAAAGGTAATCACAATATTCACCAATATCCTCTGTATATTTACTAACCTTGGATTCCTGATTTTTTTCATATAAATTATAACAGGAGGAATATAGCTTTGCTCTTCTCTTTTAATAAGTAGGAATGGAACTTGATGAAGCTTTACTTGTTGTGCCGTTCTATAGATGCATGAGACACCTGTAACCTTTTTCCCTTGGTTTTGAAGCTGCATGCAACAGCTCGATGTACGGCGACGCCATGGAGCAAGTCATGGACGATGCCATGGAAGGTATACTCTCTCCTTGTCCCTACCGTTGTATTGCTCGTTGTGTCCACGGCCATTGAGCCGTGCTAGGATCTATGCTGCTCTGCATGCAAATTTATATCATTTGGGGCTGTAGACCTGTAACCTTTTTCCCTTGGTTTTGAAGCTGCATGCACCAGCTCGATGTACGGCGATGCCATGGAGCAAGTCGAGTTCATGGAGCAAGTCATGGACGATGCCATGGAAGGTATACTCTCTCCCTCTCCCTACCGTGGTATTGCTCGTTGTGTCCACGGCCATTGAGCCATGCTAGGTTCTATGATGCTCTATATGCAAATTTATTTGGGGCTGTAGGTTTCAGTGGACTTATTTGACAATAAATAATTCTGTTGGTTCACACAAAATAGTTTGACTGGAGGTGTACGGCATTACCAATGGACCTCTAGGCTGGTGATAACTATGTAAATTTGTTTTAGTGGATTTGAGGTTGTAGTTTTGTTCCAAAGCGTGGTGAGAACATGTAGGTTTGTTTGTTTCCTGTTGGATGACTGAAACCAACTAGAGCTAAATGTTTTGGTTCAGTTTCAGATGGCTAAAACTGTTTTGGTTCAGTTTGCTAACTAACTGGAGAAGAAAAGAGAAGAGAAGAGAAGTGGTACTATCACTCACATTGCCCTTGAATGCACAGTAGCACTTAAGCTATTGTCCATACAATTTTACTGAGTCAAGTTGTTCTGCAGGCTGTGTCATATATTGTGGCGTCTGGATTAGTCATCAATGACAAATAACACTCATGTCGGTATCTTTTCATAATCATAACAGGGACATAGCTCTTGCTATAGTTGTAAGTTGTGATCCTAAATTTAAACTTGATGATGCTGAAATTGCAAATGAATTCTGGGTAGTGCATGTCGATATGGCACTTATGAAAACTGAAGATTTGGTACAGAGTCGCAAAAGCTATAATACGCTCGATAATGCAGGAAAAAAAGATTGCATGGCCTTCAACCATTGTACGTGCCTAATATCCTGCCTCTATCACTACTTGCATCATGTCAATGCATTGTGTTTTAACAGTTCATTTTGTTATTTTCTTTGTAGATTCAAAAGATATGTGGATTCTTATATGCGTGCGTGGCAAAATTACTGCAATGATGATGATGATGTTCCAGTTCATGATGATGATGATGTTCCGGTTCATGATGATGATGACGGATGCTTTCAATTTTAGTTAAGTTGTAGGGATGATGTTCATGTTGGATGGTGTTCCCTAGTTAATTTGTAGGGATGTTGATGGATGCTTTATGTTTAAGTTATGTTGTCAAGAAAATATTTAGATTATGCATCAAATTTGGATGATGTTTCTCCTGTAATATCAACCATTGTAATCCAACAGCTTTATCCAATATATGATTTATTCCTCTTATGAGTATATTCTTTTATTTTTTTCCTCGCTTATATACATAATTATCACCATTATATTGAGCATTATTTTAATTGTTGGCAATATTATTCACATTATATATGTAACAACACTTGAAGCGTTGCAAATTCCTAGTTTCTAGAAATGAGATTTGGATACTTGTACATTCAGCACCAAGATATAAAAATGTTGTAATGGTCGGCTTTATGCGTTGTACTCTTGCAATGGTCCCTTTTACCAACGACCATATAAGTGTTGCATTATGTGCTAGCAACGCGGGATAAGGCTACGCATCCCTAATCGTTGGTAAAGACACTAACAACGCATATATGGACTTATAGATACGGAAAAAAGCGTTGCTATAGGTGGGGTATTGTTGTAGTGAGCTCCGCACTGAGCAACAAATGTGTCCTTGGTTCACTTGGGTTCAATTGGTTGGCCATCACCCGTGATTTCTATGATCGTGAACCTTTCATCCTGGCGCAACCTTTTCTTCGGGCCTCGTCTCGTTATGGAAGTTTGGCTTGATCAGGAGGACTATAAAAGAAGAAAGAAGCGTTAATATATGTACATACCAAAACAATTAATGCATTAATTAGTCAGCACGGGCTTAATTAATATATATACCTTGCCGGACTTTGCAACAGCTACCTCCTCCGTTCGGTCACCGGAGCTGTCATCATGGTCTCCTTCTTCCTCCGCCATTCGGTCAGCGGAGCCGTCATGATCATCTCCTTCCTCCTCCATTGTTCGATCACCGGAGCCGTCATCCTCTCCTTCCTGACCATCGGTGTCGTTGAGATACGACAAGACATCACGTCTATCGCGGATTATGTCCCCCAACAACTCTTCTTGTTCCAAGTCTCTATGATCCATAGTTTCTGCAAATATTACAACATGACAATTAATATACAAACATGAGAGATGGACATATTAGTGGCAAACATAACCTAGCTAATATCCAACATGGAATCATATTAGTGGCCTTGACGCTTCTATGGTTTGGGGTGGCCTCGACAACACTTCTAGGGTTTGGGGTACGGTGGCCTCGACAACACTTCTAGGTTTTGGGGAGAGGGGTGGCCTCGACAACGCTTTTTCAGTCCTGGTTTGGCGTGAGGGGGTTGATCGATCGACGTCCCCCCCTCATGTTGAAGAGTTACCGAAGTTTTCTATGAACAAAAAAAATACTACCTATCACATCTCACGCCCGGCTTGGGTGGACTCGAGAGTTTGGTCGGGCGAGAGGGATTTAATTGACGTCCCCCCTCATGTCGAAGTTATCGGGGATATGTTTCGAGAGAAAATACAACACTTGATATGCTTCGAATATATGAACATTTTAACTTAGTAACTTATTAACGTTTCGAGAGAAAACTTTCTATTAACATCATTTTAACTTAGTAACTTAGTAACGTTCCAGCGCCCCCCTCATGTCGAAGTTACCGGGGAGGGGGGTAGATCGACAACGACATCCAGATCCATACATACATACATGGACATATTGTTCATCCATCCATCCATCCATATTAAAAATGTTCATCCATCCATCCATATATATTCAAAATGTTCATATTCTACAATATCACCAAAAAAAAATCTATGAACATAAAAAATTCTAACTTTTGCATATTGTTTGCATATGAACATACATACATTTTCTTTTTTTGTTAAATATAACTTTTGCATATATGAACATATATACACAATTTGTTTTTCTAAAAATGCACATATGAACATATACAAAGAACATACATACATAAAACTCTTATAAAAATGTAACTTTTGCATATATATGAACACATACAGAGAACATACATACATAAAACTCTTCTAAAAATGTAACTTTTGCACATATATGAACATATACAGAGAACATACATACATATATTTTTCTAAAAGTGCAAAAAAACATCATATGAACAAAAACAATATATGAACAAAAAAAGCATACATCATCTATCATCAACATCATCATATCTATCATTAGCAAAAAAAATTATATGAACAAAAAAAAACTATGGACAGGGAGGAAAAGGGGGCCGGCAGGACCGTAGCGCGGGGCGGTGCGGATCGTCGGCGAGGGCTCGGGGCAGGGGCGCGGTGACGGCGTCGGGGGCAGGACGCGGCGACGGCGTCGGGCACGTCCGCGAGGGCTCGGGGCAGGAGCGCGGCGACGGCGTCGGGTGCAGGGGCGCCGCGACGGCGTTGGGGGTGGCGGGGGCGGCGACGGCGACGTCAATGATGGGGCAGGGCGACGATGGTGTCAGGGGCAGTGACGGCGGGCGGCTTCGGGGCAGCCTGACGGCGTCAATGTCGTCGGGGGCTGAAATACGAGCTGAGAACTGAAATTTTCGAAGTGCTATCTTATATACCCAGAGCTTTGGTCCCGGTTCATGAGGCCAACTGGGACCAATGCCCCCTCTTGGTCCCTGTTGGTGTCATGAACCGGGACCAAAGGTCTCTTTTCGGCATCCCAAAGGGCGGGAAGCAGAGACCTTTGGTCCTGGTTGGTGGCACCAACCGGGACTAAAGGGGGGCATTGGTCCCAGTTTGTGCCACCAACCGGGACCAATAGCATGTGCCTGGCATAGCCGTAGTGCGGTGGGAGTTTAGTCCCACCTCGCTTGCTAAGAGAGTCCATGACCTGTTTATAAGCGCTGTTGACCCTTCGATGTAGAACTCCTCTCTAATGCAGGCTTATGGGCCTAAACACACTGTATCTACATGTGGGCCTAGTGGGCCTGCTGCGGGCCTGAATCTTGGCCTAGCTAGCTGGTTGGGTTTCTAGTCGTATTCAGGCCATGGTGGACCAATAGGAGGCATCTTTTAAGATTTTTTTCTATTTTTTTGTTTTTGCATAATTTATTTTCTTTTTTTTGCTTCAACTTTTTTTTAATTCTTGTTGCTGTTAGGTCACAAAAATTCTAAACTTTCTGTTAGTGCCATTAGTTTTCAAATTTGAATTCTTTGAAATTTGTGTGAATCACTAGTTTGTGAATAACTTTACTATAAAAGTAGATTTTTGAGTGATTCTTTTTCCTGCTATTTAATATTACTGTGGTTTATTATTATATTCAAAAACAGATTTTGTTATTTTAGTTTCTAACAGAAAAATTATTTATGGTAATTCTTTTTGCTATTAAAGTTTGTAAAAAAAAATCTTTATGATAATTCTTTTTGCTATTAATGTTTTGAACAAAAAATACTTTGATAATTTTAGTTGCATAATTTTTTTATAGTTTTAGTTTCGAAAATACTAGAAGTTTATAAAATCTTTTTAGTTGATTCCTTTTGCTATTAGAGTTTTATGAAAGCTTTTTAGTCGATTCTTTTTGCTATTGAAGAATATTATAGTTTTATTTTATAAAAGTTGAGAGGGTTGCGGCAAAAACTGGATGCACTTCGTGTGCAAAATGAACAATCTCTTTCGAAGTATCAGCGCTTTGGACGAAAACTCATCTGTTACAAAGTGATCTCATTTTTTTGAACTTATTTGGACTCCAGACTTTTTGTGTGTTCAAAATGCACCATTCAAAGCCACATCATTGATTTTCAACCCTTTGAGACTTCATTTGCTATTTTTCATGCTGATTTTTTGAGCTAAATGACCCTGGAAATGAAAAGCACTACAAATGAACTCTGAAAAGGTTGAAAGTTGGCATGGTATCATCATTTCACCCACATAGCATGTGCTAAAAAGTTGAGATGGTTACGGAAAAAACTGGATGCACTTTGTGTACAGAATGAACAATCTCTTTCGAAGTATTAGGGTTTCGGACAAAAACTCATCTGTTACAAAAGGCATTTCTTTTCTTGACATGCAACTGCAGTGACATTCTAGATTAAAGCCATCATCAGAATAGTTGTGGAGAGAAAGTCTTCACTTTTTCTTCGCGTGTGTCCCTTGCTTATTGCGATGGAACCATGGATAATCTTCATCTTTTAACAAGGTGCTTGGGTCAGCCTTCACTTTGAAGGGAGGAATTTTATGAAAATTTTCATAATCTTTAGACATGTGTGTCTTGCCCTCCACTCCCATTATGTCTCTTTTCCCTAAAAGAACTATGTGGCGCTTTGGCTTTTCGTATGATGTATTCTCTTGCTTATCTTTTCTTTTTCTCGGTTTGGTAGACATGTCCTTCACATAGAAAACCTGAGCCACCTCATTGGCTAGGAAGAATAGTTCGTTTGTGTACCCAAGATTGTTCAGATCCACTATTGTCATTCCGTACTGTGGGTCTACCTGTACCTCGCCTCCTGACAGATTGACCCATTTGCACCGAAACAAAGGGACCTTATAATCATGTCCATAGTTAAGTTCCCATATGTCCACTATTTAACCATAATATGTGTCCTTTCCTCTGTTGGTTGCTGCACACCACTGTTTTGATTGGTGCTCTTTTGATCTTGTGCGATCATGTAAAATGTATTCCCATTTCTCTTGTACCCTTTGTAAGTCAATTCAGTCGAAGATGGTCCCCTGGCCAATGAGTACAACTCATCTCAAACAATGTTGTTACCCATGAGATGTGTTTGCAACCAACTGCCAAAAGTCCTGATGTGTTCACATGTAATCCAGTCGTCACACTACTCGTGGTGTTTGGAGCGCAGAATACTCTTGTGTTCATTGACATACGAGGTCACCAAGGTAAAGTTCTATAGAACTGTGTAGTGTGCTTGAGCCCAAGAATGCCCGTCCCTACATATTATTGAGTCAGGTCCTAGCGTGCCTTTTCTAGTCAGTCTCCCCTCATAATGCGATTGAGGGAGACCAATCTTCTTAAGGTGAGGAATGAAGTCAACACAAAACCCGATGACCTATGTTTGATGGCCCGTGGAGATACTTCCTTCTGGCCTAGCACGGTTACGAACATATTTATTTAAGACTCCCATGAACCTCTAAAGGGGAACATATTGTGTAGAAATACAGGGCCCATAATGGCAATCTCGTCGACTAGATGAACTAGGATATGCGTCATGATATTGAAGAAGGATGGTGGGAACACCAGCTCGAAACTGACCAAAACATTGCACCAAGCCATTCTTTAACCTTGGTAGGATTTCTGGATCGATTACCTTCTGAAAGATTGCATTGAGGAATGCACATAGCTTCACAATGGTTAATCGAACATTTTCCTGTAGAAGCCCCCTTAGTGCAACCGAAAGTAGTTGCGTCATAATCACGTGGTAGTCATGGGGATTTTCCACGTGTAAAATTCTCATTGGCCAGAGGAAACATGTGTCGCCTCACTGTTGGGACAGATGTCATCCACTCATTGGACAGGAGGTGCCTATGATACGTCGACACGTGGCACGGCCTAACAAAGGCCCATTTCGGTGAAAAGGCTGGCCCATTTGTCTTGGTCAAAAGGTAACGGGCCGGCCCACGGAAAGCCTTTTAACGGCATGACCGTGCATAGCCCATTTACGGCCCGCTAACTCCCAACCTGTTACGGCCTATCGGAATTAAGCCCAATACCTTCATCTGGGTCGTCCAATATGATTCTAGCCCATTGTAACTTCCGGCCCATGTATGTCCCATGATGTCTTTCAGCCCATATGAGGCCCTCTGTAACTCTCGGCCCATTAAAGGCCCGAGATGAAACTGGCCCATAATGAACATTTTATCGCTTTGTACCCATTAGCCCATTATTTCGTCGGCCGTTTCCAGCACATGTTAACTTTTGGCTTTCTAAGGGCCCATTTATTCTTGCGCTCATTTCTAGAATTCGCTTAGTTATAGTCCGTTACTGGCCTGTTCAGTTTGTGTGCCAAATTCAGCCAGTGGTTACATTCGGTCCGTTTGTGGCCCGTTAGCCCGTTGGGCTGTTTTCATAGCGTTATCAAATGCGGCCTATTAACGGCCCATTATGGTCCATGAATAGTATGGCCCATGTTGTGGGAAATGATGATATGCCCCATAGAAGGCCCATGGATCCTACAGCTCGTAGAAGACCAATGGATCCTACGCCCCGTAGAAGGCCCATGGATCATACGACCCGTAGAAAGTCCATGGATCCTACGCCCCATAGAAGGCCCAGGGATCCTATGGCCCGTAGAAGGCCCTGGGATCCTATGGCCCGTAGAAGGACCACGGATCCAACGGCCCGCAGGAGGCCCATGGTTACAACAGTCCATGTGTTACCATGATTATTGTGGCCTAGTTACCAAAAATAGGTTATTGTGGCCACTAGAAAAACACGGAAAAAGAACTTGAGTGACTACAAGCAAACAACTAAACAAGACAATAAGGAAATAAATAAGCAAGCAACTAACGCTAGCCTATTATAGCTATTACACATATTACATCCACTCGGCATCAAAGTTCGCCACCAGTGCAAATATAGGGAACAAAGCAGCATATTACATACACTGGCCGTCAAAATTGGCCACCAGTGCAAATAAACGAGGCAGCAAAATAAGTCCATAACTGAAACAACTTGAGAAGAGCTCAAGAAATGTTATGCTGGGTATCCACCATGCTGGCAATAAGCTTAGCAAGCTTATTAGTTTTGTCATGTTTAGCAAGCTTATTAGTTCTTGTCGCAGCTCAGCTGATCGATGTCTTTTAGCTTGTAGTTGAGACTCAAGAAACCAAAGTGATTTAGACAGTGAGTTTGAATAGCTTGTGCAAGCGGTAGTGGCCAGTAACTCGAACACTAAACCAAGACAGGACTTTGGGGTTGTCTCACTATCTTCAAGATAGTCTTCCTTAGCTGTTTTATCAGCTTTGTTGGAGACCCACAAGGATGTCTCACTATTCTGAACCTTATCTGCATTACTTTCTTTACCATTGCTTAATAAGGCACTCTTCCCCAATATTCCGTCAGCATTCTAAAAGAATAAACAAGCAGACACATAACAAGTTTAGCATGTACTAGTATATGAAACTCATTTCAGTGAACCAGTTCATTAGTAAGGTGGACAGGATTTTAATACCAAGTCTTCTATTGCCAAGTACTAGTACATAATAAAAGCATCAAACAAACATATATCTATGTCCTATGGTCACTGCATTGTCTTGCCAAATCAAAATAGAGACACGGTTCAAATCATATCAGTTCAAGACAAAGCAGCAGTGAAAGAATACAAAGCGTGGGAAACTAGACGGCGCAACAAGATTTCAGATCGGTACTAGGGGTCTATATGTACAACAACACTATTGGCTCTGTTGTGATGCTAGTAATGTGCATGATATGAGAAGTCAACTGTATACACAATTGAAATTGAAATCAACAGAGCAATTGATAAGAACAAACCTGTTAAAGAAACATGCGTGAACATAACTGTTGTGCCATTGGAGTTTCGATTGGATCCTTTAATTTAAAAATAAGTTTGTATGATTAAATATAGTGATACAAGAGCAAAGCAGTATGCACGATAGCAATGGAATCTTAAATTAGAACAGTTGTTCTTCAGGTTTCGGCACTTGTTCTACATGAACAGAGTACAATAAGACGCAAGAATATAGTACTCCCTCCGTCCCAAAATTCTTGTCTTAGATTTGTTTAAATGCGGATGTATCAAGTCACGTTTTGGTATTAGATACATCCGTTCTATACTAATCTAAGACAAGAATTTTGGAACGGAGGGAGTACTTAAAATAGAAAATGATCTCATAGATCTTACCACATTCTTGGTTTGGGACAAGTACAGAACAAGGCGTACCCAGTCATCATCCAGTAAATATGTCTCAGGAGAACATAAGTGAATTTTACAAGTTTCTTTGCCAATGAAGTACGTTTTCTTCAGGTAATTCCGATACTGCCACCAGGAATTCTTGAGGATAGCAGAGTTATTAGCACAGATTACCTCATCCTAAGTTTCCAAATCGGTCCTTCTCTATAGAGAAAAATGGGAAAATTTGCTGTAGTATAACCATCATGGAGGTAGGATGTATGGGACAAAGCAAAGTAATTTCCATGAATAACATTACTTACACATAACTCCTGGACAAACACCTGCAACTGGCATTTTCCTTCATCTTCAGTATAATATTTCCAAGATGGGAAGATACACACATAGGATTTAACAACATCAAATGCGATAGATGCTAAACTATGACTGGCTGGTTGTGCTTCCTCCACAGGAATAGGCGTACTAACTGGTGGAGTTGGGGTAAGCCATGGTAGTACTGGCCCTTTGGGCACTGGAGCTGCCTTACTAACTGCTCTTGTTTGGGATCTCTGTGGTGGAGATGGTGTTGTATCAACAGGAACTAGGTTACTATCTATTGGGGTTGGGGTTAGATTGGGTGAAGCTGGTTCTCTGTCCATCGCAGTAAGGGTACAATCTGCGAGAGTCTGAGTTATGTGTGGTAGGGCTGGTTCTCGTCCATGTACAACATTGGTGCTATCTCCACCAAGAGGTAGCACTGTTTTATTTGAATACCGTGTTTTTACTGCACTAGATACTGGCATCACCCGCTCTAATTCAAATGGCTGATAAATAGGAAAGATGGTTGAATGTACACACATTGTATGAGAGACAGATGCAATAGATAGTGTGGAGAAAAGAGGGCATGCAATAGTTGACATGTATATTATTTAACTAAAACGGATAGCATGACATAATGTCACATATATGATGTCTATCTAAACTGGATAGCATAGCATAACATAATTCAAAGATATGATGAATAACTAAACAGGATCGCATGACATAATTCACCTACATGTTATCTAAGTAATCATGATCGCATGATTTAATTCACATATGTGATTTATATGCTAAACAGAGGGCATTCATATGATGTGTGAACTAAGAACATGGTGTTGAATATTGTGTATATGATGTTTAAACTATGCAATGCAACACACCATATGCATGATATGAGCAGTATAACCGTACCAAGTTAGAGCATACACCTTGCTGGGGGAATAGGACTGGTCATCTGTCTCTGAATCCATCTCTAAGGAGCTATCGAGACCCAACAAGAGATCTGCTTTGACAGGTAGCACTGTCTGCTCTGAAGGCCTTGTTTTCACTCCAGATTTTTCCATCTCCCACACAAATGGCTGATTCATAGGAAGAGTAGTTTAATATACAAACATTGTCGACAAATGGAAATGTAATGAAGAAAAGGGTGGGCAAGATATCATTCAAATATATGATGCCTGGTTAAACAGGATGGCATTGCACATTTCACATAAATTATGGCTGGCTAAAATACATGAGAATGCATAATTCCCATATATAATATAGAAACTAAACAGGTGGCATTACAGAACATGTCTAAACTAAGCAGATGACATATATAATGTCAAAAGTAGGCACTGCAAGACAACATATACATGATATGACTAACATCATCATGCCAAAGTAGAGCAAACACCTTGGGGGGTAAATAGGAGTGGTCAGCTGTGTCTGAATCCGCCTCAGAACAGATATCTTCCTCTAGATTACAATCTGGAGAGGGGGGAGGGTTTGCCATTGAACCCACCATGGAGCGATGTCTGCATGACATTGTATTGCCGCGCAAAAGTCTTCTCTTTTTCTCTACATGTTCAGCATGACTGTGTATAATATCTGACATGCATACGAAAAAATATGATGAGATTATGTAAGGAGAGCATGCAGAAATTTAGAATGATGGTAACAACCAGTGGATGGATCCAAAAATAATGATAGCAGGCTGATGATTGCTTTAATTTAATAAAAAAGACAGATGATGATTGCTTTACTATTTGTTTCCCACCCAAGATGAACAACATAGGCATACCCTAGGTGAACCAGATATTAGAAAGAGATACTATTCATTGCTGCCTCGATATATGCCCCACAACTAATTTAGAACTCAAGTTTGAACATTAATTTGGACCTGACTTGGAGTCTAAGACGTGAACAGGACGATAAAGTAGTAGGTAATTTTAAGCAATGCATAACATAAGCAGAAACAAACGAGTGCGACCTCTCTTGTGGATCGTGTACTCCTCAGGTTCATCTGCTGAGTCGATGATGGTGATGCCATTGCGGTGGGTGCTGGCGGTAGGGAAGGAGATCTGAGGTGGCGAAAGACGGTCAGGAGTTGTGATGTCTTGTTTCGTGGATTCTTTTGTCGATGGAGCAGTTGAGGTGAGGTGGACGGCATCGCGGCAGGAGTAGGACAAACCACACAAAGTTCCCTTCAACACCTACCTGTAACTGAAGTAATTCTGTAAGGGCTCATTTGGCTTGCATGATTCTAAAAGCGCAGGGATAGGAAAAACACCGACATAGGATAGGAATGCATATGGTAAACAAAGCATTTGTAAACACAAGATTTCTATCAACTTGGGTGTTTGGTTCACAAGAATTGGAAGAGCAGAGGAATGCAAAGAAACATGGCCAAAATAAAGTGAAACCATATGAAAGCGTGTACAGTTAGAATGTTATTCTGCCACTAATGCACTTGGTCTTGTTTTCATGCATAGGATTTTGAAAAGTAGGTCCAGGTGAATGTTTTGCTCCATTCCTTTCAACAAAATGCATGAATAATTGAATAGTAGAGTGCCATAGGAAAATTCCCTATTGCTATGTTTTTCCGTTGAACCAAAATAACCCTAATGGATCAACATGAATGTACAGTAATAAGTGATGCAACAAGTGTACAACCTCTTTGCCGTAGCCGTGTCGACCTCAGCATCATTCGGTTGGTTGCTGAAGAAGTTGAGGCAAAGGTGGCTGTCGGAGGTGTGGAGGAAGATCTGAAGAATCTGTAGATGGCGTCCTGTGCACTGCTCTGTTGTGATGGATCGTTCTGTCCTTGGAGTAGCTCCGGTGAGCCGTAAGATGTCAAGGCTGAAGCAGCACAAGACAGACATCGTTAATCTCAAGTGGGATTCTAATAGCATCCCCAATAGATGATGTAAAATAAATGTAAAATTTACATCACTAAAAACCACCTGACTACAACGGATGAGGTAAAAACTGTCGACTCTGAACTTAACTGTCAAAACTGAAATTTACTATGGAATCTGAATGTTACTATCAAAACTGAATGCAATGGTAGATGAGAGGCACTTGACATGTAGTTTAGGGAGGGCCTGCAGTTCATCTTCAACCTGCACCCCCCTGAGCCGCCAGCCACCACCGGCCGAACCGCCGGCCCCAGTGCCGCCTTGCCACCCCGAAACAACTCCCCACCGCCGGTCCGCCAGCCCTCTAGGCCCCTGCACCCACCCTGAACCCTAAGATAGATAGTGCGGTACCTCTCTGGTGAGCTCCCCTCCCCGCTGCGGGTGGTTCTTCCTTAACTCCCGCGAGCCCCTCCACCCCCTGAAAATCAACTGACCCAAAAGTCGATTCAGTCGACTGAAGTGCAGCTAAATCGGAGCAGAGTAGCAACACGAGCAAGGGGGATAGCAGCAGCAGCGCGAGCAAGAGCTGGAGCAACAGCAGAAGCGCGAGCGAGCAAGCGAGAGCCGGAGAGGCAGCACCTGGCCGAGCGAGCGAGCGAGCAAGAGCCAGAGCATCAGCAGCAGATCCGGCTGGTATGGACGCCGCCATGGAAGGGGCCTGGCACCGGGGGGAGCCGCCGTGGAGAAGTCACCCGCGGCGCCGGCTTCAAGGTAGCCGCTCCATGGGGGTGCGGGATGGAGCACTGTCGCGCTGGGAGGTCAAGTTAAGGAGAAGGTGCGATGCAATGAGTGTACAACCTCTTCGGTTGCGCCGAGTAGGCCTCGGGTTAGTCCGAGGAGTCGGTGAGGATGTTGCGGTTCCGGTGGAGTAGGTTAAGGCGACGCTGTGGGGATGGAGCAGCCGCGATAGATGAGGCGATCGTCGGAGCATCTCCTTGGAGGTGGACGACGGGGCGGCTGAACTGGTGGGACGACAAGATGGACAACGGATCCTCATCCGGGGAGGTGGACGAGGGACGTCGAGCTGCTGCGGTGGATGACGTTGTCGGGGAACAGGCTCCAGCTGGGCAGCAGTGAGGAGGCGGACGGAGGAGGGTGGGGTTTCGCGGCTGGAGCGTAGAGGTTATGGCGGCCTGGGATGTCGAATTATGAAAAGGAGGCGATGGGAGGGGGTGAACCATGACTTAGGAACGCGCTTGTCCAAAATGTAGGGTGTGTTACAAAAGTATCCCCACCGATTTGAACTAGCAGCCCTTTTGGCTCAACGTTAGAAGGGGGATTTCGCGTGTCGGGATTTGGCAGCTGGAGGGAGTTTTCACGAGTGTTGTAATTTCGGGATAGCAAGGCGCGGGTTGTGAAGGCGCTAGTTTTGGGAGCACGATATTTGAATTTTCGGGATAAATAAGGCGCGGGTTGAATTTTAGGGACAAGCCTAACGTGTAATATTGTACTTGTATGTACCAAATCAATTCGCACTTCCCTCAACCAAAAAAACAAAAAAAACTATTCACACCACACAAAGAGAGAGTCTTGCCCCGTTTTACTATACAAATGCTATTCAAAGCTACTCTCTCCATCCATCTTTATAGGGCCTAATGCGTTTTTCGATGCTAACATTGACCAAATATTAGAGCAATAATATATGACATGCAACTTACACAAAGCACACAGTTAAATTCGCGTGTGAAATGAGCTTTCAAGGGTGTAATTTTCATATTGTGTATGTCATGTACTATTAATCATGTCAATAGTCAAAGGCGGTCTTAAAAAATGCATTACGCCCTATAAAGATGGAAGGAGGGAGTATGAATCCATGTTATGTACAATTAAATTTCTTTGCTGGCTGTATAATGCATGTAACCTACTCATACCAACATTTTAGTGCATTCCAAATGTATATACTATCTCTGCAATTCGAACTGAATTAGAATTCGTTTCTCTATTTCAATAAGAATCTACAATCATGATTGTTGCCAACTTCAACCATCATTCGTGTATTACCTTAATAACACACCACATGATTACTATAGAGATAGATATGAACTATGTGTACTATATGAACTCGAATTCTATTTTTTGGATACACTTGATGTTGATTCCAAATAGTAGTACATTTGATGTATTAACTATATATTCATAATCTAAACCATGTTCCATACGTACACCGTGTTTATCACACAAAGTATAGTGCCCCGCCCCCTACATTATGATAAGGATTTAGCCCTGAGCTGCAAAAGCCACACATTAGCCCAAATTATAAACAATGTTCTATATATTATATATAGTACTAGCAAGATGCCCATGCGTTCCACAGAACATCAACATGATCAAGGGGAGGCCTTATTTGCAAATATCGAGAGGGGTGTGGGTATCTTTTTTCAAAATTGCCATAGTTTCCTTCCTATCCGTCAGATATAAATCGGACGGCCTATATTGCAGGATGGCAGGCACACCATCATCAAAAACTCTGTTTTTTTATAAGAGTAGAGATAAAATATATTATATATAGTATAACATGTTCATAACCACACCATGTGTATCATCGTTATATATATTCAAACATGCGTCTGTTTAAAACACTATGAAAAATTCTTCCAATATGCAAATTCGCCTTTTATAATGAATTATGATCTCTATTCGTCTTTTACACCCACACAATCCTCTTATCTTTGTAGCTAGCGCTAACTTTCTCCCGTGCATGCACACACCCGCATCCCTCTCACCCTCCCTCAGCATTCTCTGGCTCCATCGTGCAAATCCATCTTTTCACTTTAGGTCGTTCACCCACGATGTGTGTAGGCCCCAACTCCTTCTTTACAGCACACATCGATTAATATGCCTCTCTAGCCAGGTGTGCCTAGCACAAACACAAGCTTCCCCTCTTCTCTTATCAATGTCCATGCCGCACTTCCACCACTCTTTTTATCGATCTCATACTCGCACACTCCTTCCGCCTCGATATAGTATGCCTCTCGCACCACCTCCTAGATGCATCCCTCTCTCTCTATCCTTCTCCCAGTGCCTTATTTGCTTCTAACACATACATGCATATATATCGATCGATCTCCCAACATATACCTAGGTTGACTTTAACTATTTTACCCCCAGCCATCGATCGACATACCTCACAACTTATGTCTCTCCTTTCATTGACAAAGGACGATTGATCTTCCTATGTAGTTACGTCTCCTTACCACAGCCATATCATCCCCCCTCATCATTAATGCATGCCTCCTGACCCGTCTCTCACACGCACGTGCATAGACAGGCAACCATCCCCTCTCTTATTGATATTGCAGGCGTGCCCTCCGTTTGTCTAGCAAGCCTCTCCCACCATTTGCTAGAAGCAACTCCACTACCACCCCCTCCAACACTCCAGCTCTATCTCTCTCCCAACCTTATTCCTCTCCTACACATATGCATGGATGCCAATCGATCTCCCTTAATACATGAGGTAGATCGATCTCCCTTAATACATGAGGTAGGCCTCTCTTCTCCTCCACACATATATCAGCCATTGTACCTCTATAGTTAATTAGGCCTCCCCCACCACAAACTGATAGTCAAGTGTTGTAGCTAGGTATCCATGCCACAGAGACAAACTGCACCTGTCCCGTCTCACGTTCCAGTAGGCCAGCCACTCCATATCTTTGATGTGGGCACACACAAATTCGATGGCACTCGTTATCGATCGCGCGCGCACACGCACACATCATCCCTCTCTTGGATTCTATGGATACCTCAAGCCGATGATACCTCCACTCTCTTCTCGTGGATCGCCCCCTCTATATATATGATATATCCAGGACTCTATTTCACACACATTGCATACAAACCCACACACTATATCCCTCTACGTTTGTATCTCTCTCACACAACCCCACGTAGGTGGTGTACATAAACAAGAATAAAATAGGTGCACGTACTAATGCTTCGTGCCCAGCCACACATGCTTGGGTTTGTTCGCGGTGGAGCATATACAATGGAGCCTTCCTACTTGGGTTTGTCTCTCTTCAGAGTATCTCACACAAGGCTGCGGTGGCCTCTCTCTCTCTCTCTCTCTCTCTCTCTCTCTCTCTCTCTCTCACCGTTGGTCACTGATCCAGTCGCATCCCGGCTGCCGGCGAAAAGGGAGGATGTGCATCGTTTCTCCGTTCGACGGCGCCGTGGCAGCACGTCCTGATCTGCGGTACACACTATTCTCTCTGACCAAGCCCCGGCGTGGTAGGGCCTACGCCACCTGCTCATCGCCGCAGTATGGGCAGATTCTACCCGCTGCTGCTCACTTAGTTACATCTTGATGACCTCCAGGTAACCCCTCCGGCCTTGCTCCACTACCCGTCTTCCCACATCGCTGCATGTCAAAAATATTGCATGTGGATCTTCCATAGTTCTTTGCCCAAAACATAGCTCATCCGGCATACTTTCCATATTGCAATCTCGTCCTCACACCATTTTAAACAAACACAACTGTGTTGTTATCTTCCCTTATGGCAAGGAATATGCTTCTTTTTTGTCGTCGCATGTGTCATCAACTGTTATTGGCCAGTAATTGTTTCCTTTCTACCTCTTTTTTGCAAATAGGGCTATCCATTTCACCTCGTTGCTATTGCGACCTTTTGGTGAACTGCAGAAATCACTTTTTTCTTAAGAGTGTTTTGTGCAGTTGTACTAAAATGTCACACGGGCAACGTCTCTACATTTCAGTGCGACTGCACAAAGGGAGATCGGTTTTGCTCTATCCTCCTCATCCAAGTCCGAGCCTAATCTTCTCCAACTATTTAGTCTTAAGAGAGAACCAAAGCTGACCGGCTTCTATTTATGTGTTTATTATTTCATTAGCAGTCCTCTATTATCGTAATCACACTTAATATCTTTGGAACAGGGACACTCAGGTCTATTTTAGTGGAACTGCACAAATGATCGGAATATTGCATGCTCTAGACAACTACTTTTTTTCCCAACATGCCTTGTTGATTTAGACAGAGCTGGGGGGACATTGCTGCCAATGAAAGCATGGATCAATTTTAATTTAACACCTTCTCACAACTTTCTCTTCAGTTGTGATGTAAATATTAGCTCTGATCTGCTAATCATTGAGTTGCATTAGCAAGGAAGTTAGTTTTTATTGTTTCCAAAAGAGCATCAATGGCAAGACACACGAAACAAAAGCTGAAAGCTCAGAGCATTGTTCAATTTCATGTTGCTGGAAAATTATTTGTGTAGTTCGTCAATTATGTAAACAAATGCTGGAATCTTGATAGCATTGCCAGAAGCCTCTTCAGCATCCGGGTCCATGTACCATGCATAAAATTATACTCCTTCGTTCCTAAATATTTATCATTTTACAAATTTCAAATGGGCATATTTTAGAGTGTAGATTCACTCATTTTGCTTCGTATGTAGTCACTCGTTGAAATCTCTAGAAATACAAATACTCTGGAGTATATTTAAGAACCGAGGGAGTAGTGCACAACCGCATGGGAAACTCAGCCCGGTCGTTGCGCCGCATTAATAGTGAGTAATGACCAGTCAAATCATAAGACCCACCTTTCCCACTGTAAGTTGCTCGGAAGAAGCAACCATCAATACACTCTTCTTTGAATCCGCTCATACTACTCCATCCGTCACTGTTTATAGAGCGCGCTTCAAACAAATCTCTAGGACCAAGGCGACTAGCAATCGGCCTAAAAAATAGCATTGGTAGTTATAGCACGGCGTCTATTACTAGAGGAAATAATGCGTACACAGATGCATACAGTGCTTCCACCCCGGGTACACACATGCATGCACTTACTCCACTCCATAGTACATCGAGATAAAATTGTGGACTTGATTGCGGTTACCACACCCTAATTAATTGAGCATTAAACCAAACGCGTCTAAAGTCTCTCTGGTGGTGGAAATGCATTCAGAGAAATGCATCATAATGAAGTGCGCCCTGTAAACTGTGACAGAGGGAGGAGTAGTATGAAGGTGCAAAACCAAGTACGCGTATGGCCAGTCGATCAACGCACCTCCTCTTGGCATTTCACTGACATGTGGGACCGGAGTGTGAGCAAACCGATCTCAATTGATGGCAAAATGGCCAACCCGCCATTCCTTGAGTGAGACGAGGAGCAAGAACACATAGACAGGCTCGCACGGAGGCCAAGATATATTCGAGCATGGTCGATCGATATCATCATTACATGTTTGATGTTTTTTAATACTATACTATTGAGATACCATTTTCCGCCCTTCTCCCAAATAAATGTGTACTTTATCAGAGATTAAAAAAAGAGTACACACGCTCCACCATGCGGTTCTAGTAGTCGTACTACTAAACCTTGAGCTTAGCTCTTTGCCTCTTCGTGAAGTCGAACACTGATGGTATTCCGCATGTTGGGTACTACATTGTATGCCTCTGGCAATCTGACACCGAATGAACTGATGCATGCCACCGCCTGGGCGAGGGTAGGTTGCATTAGTCAAAAGGCGTAAGCAAGCTTCACCTTGTCCTGCAAGCTTCTCCTTGTTCTGCGAGTTGACAGGACACACCAAAAAGTAGTGCTAGTCCATACTCCCTCCTTTCCGGTTAATATGGCTTAATATTTTTTTGGGTAAATGAGAGGGTTGTATTTATATATAAGCATTCTTAGGACGATCAGCCAAGACACTGGTCACTAGGAAGCGAGCTACCCCACAAAAAAAGAAGTAGGAAGCGAGGTGTTTCTCAAGCCAGCTCTTGGCCACATTCAAACTGCAGCAAGCACGGTTCGCACAAAGATGCGCCGCAAGGTTTGCTGACATGTTTACATGTTGAAAACAAAAAAAGAGGAAATATTACCGAGCGCTCCTTTTTGTAACACGATATGAGCCAGAATTAAGCGAGAATTGCGGCGAGTGTTCCATGCAATCAACTTCCATTATCACATGCGAGAACCCTCAAAGAGAACCAAATGTGTTGAAGATTGCTTTATCACTTTTTTAAAATATAATAAGAGTGCAGACGCTCCTCCATCCGGTTCCTAGTAGTATAGTACATACCTCTATAGACTATAGTACTAGTACTAGTACTAGTAAACTTTGTTCTTGGCTGTTCACCTCTTCGGGAAGTCGAACAATAATACTACTAGTATAGTGTATGCTTCTGGCAATCGGACACCGAATTAACTGTTGCACGTCCACCGCCTGAGCGAGGGAGAGCTTGCATTAGTCAAAAGTTTCTCCTTGTCCTGCGAGCCACCGCGCGCAAGCTTCTCCCGTCCTGCAAGCTTCTCCTCGTTCGACAAGTTGATGGGAGACAACAAAGTAATGCTAGTCCATACTGCCTCCTCTTTGGTTAATATGGCTTAATTTCAAACGAGATAAATACACTATCTGTCATTGTATATTTGTAAAAATACGGTCAGTGGACTTCATAATACGCTCATTGTGCCTAATACATACATTTTCCGATGTTTATACGGTCACTAGCTCACCCTGGCTGAGTATGTGTGTGCATGCACATGTAGGTTGAGCACTTGAGCATGACCGTGTGTGTGTTCCCTCGTGTGCTCGGACATGCATGCATTAGGGCGTCGCACGCGTTTTTGCATCCATGTGTATGTGTGACTGTTGCATGCATGCACGAGGTTGTGGTCCCTTACATTCACATGTTCATAAGTCAATGCTCTGTCAAAACGTTGCATGCCAGTTTTAATCATTTGTTGTTCACGCATGCATTCCCGATATTAATACGTTGGTAAAGACAATTTTCTTGAGGAAAACGAGCCCATGAATTGAGTACAAAGGGGACCAATGAGCCAGGATGGAGGGACTACCAGTAGTGAACCGGCAGGAGGGAGTAGGGACTAGTAGTACAGTACTACTACGTAACAACATGCAGTAACAAAATTCCTCTATGCGCATCCTGTCTACGTGTCATGCAAGAAAATAGAGATAAGTACAAGTGAGACTCAGGAACGGTCATACACGTAGGGGGAGTACGTGTAGGGGCCACTAAGGAGCAGTCAAATCACACAGTAAGTTAGTCGGAAGAAGCAACCATCATTTCACTCTTCAATGACACATACGCAATATAAAATGGTTGATATGGAGAGAAAAAGAAAACCACTATATATACACTAGCAGGAGCTTAAGCTACAAGCCTGCTTGCTTGGGTTGCTCTCTTCACAAGCATAGAACAACGGTGGCCATACCACTGATCACATATCCGGCCTGATCCCGCAGCTGGGGGAAGGGAACAATGTTCTACATAGACGCGGTCGACATCGGCGAGGGAGAAAACCCACAGTCGGTGCGTCCCAATCGGGGGTCCCTGCAGTGTGGGCTTATACCGCATCTTCCTTTTGGAGTCGGCTTGCTCCACTGCCGCAGCTCCCCACTTAGCTCCATCTCCATTTTGATCTTTCTCCACTTCTACCGGCTTCTACTTGTGATGAGTTTATGTCTCATGAACTAGTGCCAGTACTATTATTCTAATCACACTTCTTCAATATCTTTGCAACCATCAGGGATGCTCAGCCAGATTTTAGTGGAACTGCACAAAAGCATCGTATGATCCGAGGGTGCCTGCCATCTTTCCTTCGACAGGCTCTACCTAGCCAGGAAATTAAATCATGTTTAGGGTTTAGGGTTTAAGTCGTAGTGAACCCATCAGTAGATTTTCTTTCGTACACGCTCTCACAACTTTTGTCTTCAGTTGTGAAGTAAATATTGGCTATGATCTATTAATCATTGAGATGCATCAGCATGTGTGTTATTTTTCCTTTGTATTTGATGGAATGTTGTAACGGGGAAACCTTGGAGTAGGAATGAAAATGGAGTGGAAAGTTCCATTTTTTCGGAGAAAAAATGGAAACGGAGAGAAACCAACGTTTCGTTTCGTTGGATCGCGCCATCGAGCAAAACTGATGTTTAAATCACGTCTGTCGCGTTCGTGTCTCACCCTCCTCCATGGCTCGACCCCACACGGTCGCTCGGCATGGCACTCACTGCAAGAGATTGACGAGTTGGGGGAGGACAGCTAGTTGTAGCACAGACTCCCAAGAACTTTTTACATGGATGTTGTGGCCGGCTATTGCGACCTTTGAATGCGGAGCAGTTGCGTGCACCAGGAAGCAGCACAGGCGATGCTCTCTCGGCCGGCTTGGCGCTTTAATGTCGGCGTCTTTGAGAGGTCGAGTCCGCTCTGGCCGGGCATGAATGCGGCACTGACCATTTTGGGTGGGAAGCATGCGCGAGTGATGAAGAGGGTTCGGGTTGGTCAGGAGCGGGCATGGCAGCGGTCCGGAAGCCCGCAAACAAGAGATGTTGTACGTTAATATTGTTGCGTATATAATTAACAACGTAAATAATGTGTAAGTTGGACAAATATGATTGGAGATGGAGATGGAGATGGAATTTTACATAAACACGGATATGCATGTCTATGTTTATGTGTGTGTGCACCATGACTCTCGCGACCTGGAAGCGGGGGCGTGTTTTTGATCGAGTGTTCTGTCTTGGTACGTTAAAAAATTGTCCGCCAGTTTTTGTTTCTTTTTTCCGGGAACGCGCGTATTCTCTTTAAAACAACTGCTATGGAGAGAATTTTTTTACTTCATTATAGCCTCTTGTTTGATAGGGTTTCTCGCGTCTCGCTCTCCTGCAGCCCCCTTGTAGTGCTCATGCTGCATAGTCTTCCCTTGTCGCTTCTCCTGCAGCCCCTATTTTTAGATCCCGCCCCGCACCTGCCCCTGAGGGAGAGTCCTCGAGGCAGCGTCGTCACGTTTCTTTTAATACGGAGGTCTCCACTATCAATTCAGGGTCTGAGTCCGGGTCAGGAGAGGAGCCTACAGCAACACCAGCCTAGCAGTAGATCGCTAGAGTATCATCTTCGTCATGAGTATGATGTATGGATGTAGTCGTATGCGTCATGATGTTTAGTTTCATGTATGAGGGTAGTGAACCCATCATGATGTTATCTTTTATGCTGAGTCTATGTATAATTATGTTGGAACCTTTTTATTCGCCTTGGTTTCTTCTCGCTGTTTTTCTGGGTTTGTCATTGGCTTTTCCTCCCATTTTTGGATATTTATCATCACGGCTGCCTTGTATTGGGAAAATAAATAATAGGATGGCGCGGGGAGGTAACAGCAGCCAAGCTTGTGAGGATGTCCCTGTTCATCGCTCCGCACGGCAAGCAGGACATTCCCCCGAGCCATATCAGCCACCACCACCTCCACCGCCACATCCACCCTCAACTGAGCAGATTATGCGAATGTTTGAAGAAGGAAGAAACAACAGTCTGATGGAGATGTTGAAAAGTGTGCAAGTTATGGTTGGACAGAGTTGAAATCATAATGGTCACTACTCCAAGCTGTCAGATTTTCAAAGGACCAAGCCTCCCAGTTTCAGTCAAGCTGATGATTGGTTGAGGACCATTGAGAGGAAGCTGGAAATTGCTTGCACTGAAGAAGGAGAGAAGGTTTCGTTTGCAACACATTATCTCGAAGAAGCTGCAGTGATATGGTGGGATAATGCTAAAGCTATGTGGCCCGCGGACGAGGAGATTACATGGACTAAATTCAAGGATCATTTCCGCAAGTATCCCACCGGAATCATGAAGATCAAGCAACACGAATTCCTCGCCCTGACTCAAGGAAGCATGTTAGTAAGTGAGTACCTGAATAAATTCAACCATTTGGCCCGGTATTCTCTATGATGTGGCCACCGAAGAAAGGAAGATCGGAAGATTCCTTCGCGGATTGAATCAGCACCTCACAAGCACTCTCAGCATGTTTGATTTTCTGGACTTCCAAACTCTGGTGAACAACTCCCTCATCGCAGAAAGGGAACACAAGCTCATACACGACAGCAGGCCCTCAAACAACGACCACAAGCTCAAATTCGAGCCTAAGAAGGATATGCAACCAGTGTAGGAGGCACGTACATGGCAGCAGACTCAGGTGGAGTACAAACCCAACTGGCAGCTGAATGTCAACAAGACCACTACTCAAGTCAAGAATGTTGTAACCAATCTGGTACGAGAAGATTGCCAGCGCAACAATGCCTACTTTAGCCATGGACAAACTGGACATTACGCCAGACAATGTCCCAAGAACTGCAAACCAATAGCTTCCTACCGTCCACAAGTCAACCATCTGGAGCATATTCCGACCCGAGGGCCATCCAAGGCCAAATCCATCATATCTCCGCTGATGAAGCCCAAGAAAACCCGGAAGTCGTTGTTGGTATGTTCCCTATTGATAGCATACCTGCAATAATTTTATTTGATTCTAGGGCTTCCCACTTGAGGGAGTCCTGGATTAGGGGGTATCCGGACAGTCGGACTATATACATCGTCCGGGCTATTGGAGCATGAAGATACAAGACTCAAGACACCATCCCATGTCTGGATGGGACTCTCCTTTGCATGGAAGACAAGCTTGGCGATCCGGATATTATATTTCCTTCCTTGTAACCGACTCCGTGTAAACCCTAGCCCTCTCCGGTGTCTATATAAACTGGAGAGGTTGGTCCTTAGAAGTCCGATCACAACTATAATCATAATCATCATAGGCTAGCATCTAGGGTCCGGCCTCTACGATCTCATGGTATATCTACTCTTGTACTACTCATATCATAAATATTAATCAAGCAGGAAGTGGGGTTTTACCTCCATCGAGAGGGCCCGAACCTGGGTAAACATTGTGTCCCTTGCTTCCTGTTACCATCAGCCTGAGACGCATAGATCGGGACCCCCTACTCGAGATCCGCCGGTTTTGAAACCGACATTGGTGCTTTCATTGGGAGTTTCTCCGTGTCGTTGTTGCAAGGCTTGATGGCACTTTCAATCGCCGACAACACGATCTAGGGCGAGACTTTTCTCCCCGGATAGATCTTCGTGTTCGGCGGCTTCGCACTACGGCCCAATTCGCTTGGCCATCTGGAGCAGATCGACAGCTACGCCCCTAGCCACCAGGTCAGCTTCGGAAACCTGAACTACACGGCCGATATCCGTGGAGACTTGATCTTCGACGGAATCGGGCATGTGCCAGGAGTGCCGGGCAGTCACGATGAGCACGGCCTGGACCTGCTGTCGGACAGTGCTCGGGATATTACCCCTGTAGTAGTCCCGGACCTAAATCCGAAGCAGACTGCGTGGCCCAAGGACGGGTGGATGGACCTCGCCCAGCAGGCCGCACACTCATCGGCGGTAGCGTCGGACACATGCCTCACTTCTGAGGAAGCCTGTGACTCCGGACCCCGGACTCGTATCCGGTTGTACGTTCCAGTCCGCGCACTCCCGAGCCCGCCGAGCCTGGTTGGGCTCCGGTAATGGAGTTTACCGCTGTGGATATCTTCCAGCACTCGCCCTTTGGCGACATGCTGAACTCATTAAAGTCTCTCTCTTTGTCAGGAGGCTCTTGGCCGAACTATGTCCGGCTCGAGTGGGAAGCAGACGACGAAGGAATTCGCTGCCCACCCACCACCCACTTTATTGCCACGGTCGACGATCTAACTGACGTGCTTGACTTCGACTCCGGAGACATCAACGGTATGGACGACGATGCGGGAGAAGTACAGGAACCACCGCTCACAGGGCGGTGGACAGCCACCTCCTCATACGATATATATATGGTGGACACTCCGAAGGAAACCAATGGCGATGAGGCAACGAAGGATAACCCCTCAGGGAGAAAAACAAAGCATGGGCGTTGTCGGTGCTGCTCCAAGCCCCGCCACAGCAATACCGACCCAGGAGACGAAAACAATCCAGATGGTGCCGAAGAAGAATACAACCGCGACCAGCCTGCTTTCGAGCAGGACGAATAGGCGACGGACGGATATCTGGAGGAGGACAACTACACGCCCCCCTACGAAGACGAGATTAGCCTCGGCAATTTTGAATGCGGCGTGCCTGAGGATCCAGTGGAGCAAGTTCGCTTCAAGCGACGGCTCATGGCCCCATCTCACATAAAGCCCCCGCGGGTATGAAACCACAAATAACATCTTCTAAAAGATGCCAGGTGCAAAGGCCAAGTTTTATTGGCCCACCACTCTAACGGTTGTCTTCAGATCACCAAAAAATGCCACGCCAAAGAATAATTCTTCGGCACTTTCCCCTCATACGGTAATTTACCATATGTTAACGGGATGAACCACGTTGACTAGATTCCACGTGGTAAACCATTAGGCCAACACCGTGTGATATAATCACACCTATGGGCAAGGCCGAACCCCGCCCTTAGAGCGGAAATCATACAGCTGTTGGAGTAGCGGGTCGTGCATACCTATCAAAATTTTGATATGATAGCCAACTATCCGGACACCAACTGAGGAGTCCGTGCCACTTCAAGGTAAAACGGTTGGGTTAACCAGGGTCCGATCAGGAACCCTCGGACCAACCACAAGAGGACGTTCAGCTGCCTCCAAGTATTTGTGTTTACAAACTAACTTTGATGTAGAACAGGATTGACGATGTGGAATCGGCCCGGACACACAAGGGCAGGAATATGCATGTGAACCCCCCCCCCCCCCCCCCAAAGAAGGCAGTCCGGATTCATTTCAGATCCGCTCACAGCCCCTTCCAGTCCGGCCTTCACAGGTTCCGCCAAAAACACCTCTTTTCATAATCATAAATCGTACTCATATGCATAGGCATATCATCCTACTAGAATGCGTAGACTTAAATAACACTTACCGGCCGTCATTTCTCATCGACGCCTCTTTGTGAAAAATGGTAGCCACGCCTCGTGTTACGCCCGATTATGCCAGGGGCTTCACAGTACATCAATAAAGTCCGACCACGTTTTCGGTCGCTCGGCACCCCGAACTTATAGCACTATATGCATCAGCTCTGAATCATGTCTTGGTTCATTGGTTGGGTTTGCCCGGCTCCCATGTTTTGGTACCTTACGTTCTGCCCCATCATCTAAGGTAGCGCTGGGAGAACTACTGCGATTGTGTCTCGGTTTTGCCGGACGAGCGCCTTAGTAGAGAAAGCCGAAAACTGACTGTCATGATACAGCGAGAGCTGGTCAGCTGTTCGAGAGGTTGTAAAATCCTTAAAGATTTATTCCGCATAACGCCATAATAAATGCAGAGTGCGACGGATCGGTCTTCCGATCAGACGCCAATAGAGCCCCTAGTTCGTCCTTCCGAACGCTAGGGGCTGCGCCAACCATACTCGAATTCCTATGGCTAAGTGAGAGTGGTAATGCCCCATAGTACGATTGCCTGGTTCGTGGTGAGGAACACCTCCTTAAAAGGAACCAACCATGGGATAAAGAGTGTTGAGGTATGTCCCGAACACCCTCGTATTTCTTTCGTGGGGGTAGAAGCCGACGACTGGCCAACTCTCAGGATTTACATACACTAAACAGCCGCACAGGAAGAACAAATGTTCAAACAAAACAAGTAATAAATAATAAAAGTGCCATTATCCCATATTAAAAAGAACGGCACGAATGCCCTCAGGGACCAGTTCACTTATCCGCCACAAGGCGGGCTCCCTTCAGTACACCTTCATAGTACAGCTCGGGCTTGCGGTGCTCCTTACCCTCTGGCGGCCCCTCAGTCATTAGCTTCTCTGTGTCAAGCTTCCCCCAATGCACTTTTGCACGGGCAAACGCCATGTGCGCACCCTCTATACAGACCAATCGCTTAACAACATCAAGCCGAGGATAGGCGCCCACAATCCGCTTCACGAGTCCGAAGTAACTTCTTGGAATTGGCTCCGCGAGCCACAGCCGGACAACCAAGTCCTTCATAGCTAGTTCGGCCGCCTGGTGTAGTTCGACCAGCTGCTTCAGCTGATCGATAAAGGGCATCGGATAGTTCAGTGCCCAATACTGCGACCATAAATCCCTCTCCGCAGACTTCTTCTCCTCGGTCCGGTAGAATTGGGCGGCATCTGATATGCTGTGAGGCAGATCCGCAAACACCCCTGGAAAAACAAGAATTCAGCTTGTCGCTTAGAGTTATTCCCACTATCATGTAAAAATGGCCATGAATAGAAAAGGCCTTACCGGCCGCAACCCTCCGGGCCTCATGAATGTCCCGCACAGCACCTCGGGCTTCTTTCCGAGCATCTTCCACGGCTTGGAGAGCTTGGGCGAGTTCGAATTCTTTCCATACTAGACTCTGCTCCAAGCCCTCGCTTTTCTTCAAAGCCTCCTCAAGCTCTCGCTCAGCTGCGATGACCCTGGCCTCGTGTTTCTCACGAAGCGCCTATTCGGTGGCAGCCTTCTCGTTGGCATCAGCCACAGCCTTCTTCAGTGCCTCATATTCGGCACTCGCTCCTAGAGCATACAATACAAATACTTTTCACTAGGCACAATTACTCATTCGTGCCAAATTCAAGACAATGTTTCAACATACCTTGCTTGTCCTCCAATTGCTTCTTCACACGGCCAAGTTTCTCCTCGGCCCGTTCCAGGCTCTGCTTCAGTCCGGACACTTCTGCATTATGAGCGGCCGTCTTCTCTACAGACGCCTGTTTTCACACAAAGGGGTATGCATCATTAACAAAGGCTCCTGCAAAAGCAGAGGATTTGGTCCCCTGCCCGGCGCTCTCTCTCTTTCGCCGGATAGTGTATCAGGGGCTACTACTCATATTATGACAATTCCTCAAAGGTTTCTTAGAAAACATACCTCAAAGGCCTTTATAAGGCCAAGGCAAGACTCATTCAGCCCGCTCTTGGCGGACTGAATCTTTTCAACCACCGCACCCATGAGGGTCCGATGTTCATCGACGATAGATGCGCTCTTTAACGCTGTCGATAGACCGCCTGGCAGCTCTGCTTGGACAGAGGTTGCTGGCGGAGTAGGCAAGCCTCCCACCATCGAAGGTGGCTGCTCACCCGATCCTGGAGCCTTAGTGGTCTCCAGGACCTTGTCCGGCTGTGGTCCGAACCCGAGATCGCCCCCATCGTCGACACGCCGGGGGGCCTCCGCCCCCGTGTGTCTGGCCCCAGAGACATGCCTCCCCTGGTCCGGGTCTCTTTGAGACGACACCTCAGTGTCATGCCTGGACTTCGGGGAAGGGGCCTCCGGAGGCGTGTCGCTCGCCAAAGCGTTTGAGCTCAGCAAATCCTCCGATGAGGATTGTCCGGCGCGAGACCTCGCCGGGTTGTACGAAATATGGCGACAGTTAAAACTACTGTACCCAAACGACCTGGATGCATATGCGTGTTCGGATTTCGGATACTTACGACTTCTCCAGGGGCTGGGCCCTGGGATCCCACTCCGGGATGTTATCGGTAGCCGTAGTTGATACCTCTGGGTGGGAACCTCTCCCCCACTTGGGAGATTTGGCCTCCAGGGACAAGGAAGCCTCCCTTTTCTTCCCACCTCCAGAGTGAGGCTCGTCCTCCTCTGCTTCCTCCTCTTTGTCTTCGGAAGAAGGAGCGTCGCTGGAGTCTTCAGATTTTGCGTCCGAAGCCTCACGGAGACGGAGGCCACTCCGGGTCTTTTTGACCTTCTTGGAGGCCTCTTTCTTTGGCGCCTCATAAGGCGCGGGGACCAGCATCTTCGTCAGAAGAGGTCCGGCCGGTTCCTCCGGAAGCGGGGCCGGACAATGTATTCGCTCCACCTTTTTTATCCTTCCCTCGGGTCACGATAAAGCACGATAAAAATGTCTCCCTCAGGACATGCCAACTGAAGCATGGATGTACAGAGCGTGGCTATAACTTACCGGGCTTGCAGAATGGGATAATTGATACCCACGGTCCTCGGCAGAGCCCGGCAATGATTTTCCGGACTTAAAGAGCACCCTCTAGATATCCTTGTTGGAGGAATCATAGAGCTCCCGAAGGGTTTGGTGCTCGGTTGGGTCATACTTCCACAAATTGCAGGCTCGGCGCTTGCAAGGGAGAACCAGGCAAACTAACATCACCTGGACTATGTCGACAAGCTTGACGTTCTTGTCGACCACACTCTGAACACGCGCCTGGAGCAGTGACAGCTCATTGAACGAGGACCAGTTCGGGCCCTTCTTGGGCCAGGACGTGAGCCGCAGTGGGGCTCCGGATTTGAACTCGAGAGTTGCAGCCCACCTTTTGCCACGTGGTTCGGTGATATAGAACCACTGCTGCTGCCACTCCTTGATGGAGTCGTTGAAGGCACCCGTCGGCCAAACGACCTTGGGCATCTTGCTCACCATGGCGCCTCCGCACTCGGCGTGCTCGCCACTCACCACCTTGGGCTTCACATTGAAAATCTTCAGCCATAGGCCGAAGTGAGGCGAAATCCAGAGAAAAGCCTCACACACGACGATGAACGTCGAGATATTGAGGAAAGAATTGGGGGAAAGATCATGAAAATCAATCCCATAGTAATACATGACTCCACAAACAAATGGGTGAAGGGGAAACCCGAGCCCGCGGACAAAATGGGGAAGGAACACGAATCTCTCATGAGGCTCTGGAGTAGGGACGACATGTCCCGCCGGTGGGAGACGGTGGCCGATCTTCTTCGCTAGATACCCGGCCTCCCGGAGCCTCTTGATATCCTTCTCCTGGATGGTAGAGGCCATCCATCTGCCTCCTGCTCCAGATCCGGATATCTTTGTAAAACCTCTCTTCGATGGAAATGAAGAATGTCTGGGCGTTAGGGCTCGAACAGAGGGGAATGGGCTAGCGGAAGGAGAAGGCGTCGGTAAAGAGGAAGATACCTTATCTCTTTATAGAGACGGTAAAAGCTTTTTGCGCCTCCCCACTTGCCTGGTGGAACCAGCTCGCTCCCCACTCGCCGGGATTAGCGGTGCGGTTGGATTATCCATACCCGTATTGATGAGAATCCCACAATAAGGGGACACGATCTCTGCTATGGCAAAACATGCAGAAGAAACTGCCTCGCGATATGCGCTATGGCTGGCTATGGGAAAACGGTTCGAATAATGACCCGACCGTAATGACATGTCACGTCGTCAGCAGATTATGTTTGTGAAATATCATTTTCTCTACGATGGTAGGTGAAGATCATTTTGCAGATCCAGACACGGTCTACGTGTTCGATAATTACTTTGGAGTATTCGGAGATGGAACCCGCCTTGCAATGCCGAAGACAAGACTGCGCGCCGGACTCATCGTCATTGAAGCCTGGTTCAGGGGCTACTGAGGGAGTCCTGGATTAGGCGGTATCCGGATAGCCGGACTATATACATCGTCCGGACTATTGGAGCGTGAAGATACAAGACTCAAGACTCCGTCCCATGTCCGGATGGGACTCTCCTTTGCGTGGAAGACAAGCTTGGCGATCCGGATATTATATTTCCTTCCTTGTAACCGACTCCGTGTAAACCCTAGCCCTCTCCGGTGTCTATATAAACCGGAGAGGTTGGTCCTTAGAAGGCCGATCACAACTACAATCATAATCATCATAGGCTAGCTTCTAGGGTTTGGCCTCTACGATCTCGTGGTAGATCTATTCTTGCACTACTCATATCATCAATATTAATCAAGAAGGAAGTAGGGTTTTACCTCCATCGAGAGGGCCCGAACCTGGGTAAACATTGTGTCCCTTGCTTCCTGTTACCACCAGCCTGAGACGCACAAATCGGTACCCCCTACCTGAGATCCGCCGATTTTGACACCGACACCACTCTTTTATTTCGCGGAGTTTTGCTGACCAAAACAAATTTCTTTGCTCGATTATGGGCAAAAGTATGATGGTGCAATCCCCGGGATCGGTGCTCCAAAGTAATCTGGTCTGCCGAAATTTGGAAATTGAGATAAAAGGAGTCAAGTTTCCAATAGCTTTGATAGTCATTCAATCTGATAAATTGGACATTATTCTGGGAATGAATTGGTTGACCCAATACCAAGTATGCATCAACTGTGTGACTAGAGAAGTCACCATGGTAAATTAGGAAGGTCGCATTGCAAGTTTTTATGCTCACAGATGTATACCCAAGAAGGATATGGTATTCTCAGTCGTGGCCGAAGAAGTGGAATCAATTCCTGTGAGTATCCAGATGTATTTCCTGGGAATTGCCAGGAATGCCGCCAGACGGAGAACTGGAGTTTGCAATTGACTTGGTGCCCGGGACTGCACCGATATATAAGAAATATTATCGGATGCCCTCATCAGAACTGGTGGAGTTAAAGAAACAACTCAATGAGATGTTGTAGAAAGGATACACCCGTCCAACCTCTTCACCTTGGGGATCACCCGCTATATTCGTGGATAAAAAGGAGGGCAGTCTTCGGATGTGTGTAGACTACCGATGGTTGAATGATGTCACCATCAAGAACAAGTATCCACTACCAAGGATTGATGATTTGTTTGATCAACTCAGTGGGGCCAAAGTATTCTCCAAGATTTATTTGAGGACCGGATATCATCAACTCAAAATCAGTAAGGAAGATGTTCCCAAGACCGCGTTCACCACTCGGTACGGTCTTTATGAATATACTGTTATGGCATTCGGTCTCACCAACGCCCTAGCCTTTTTCATGCATATGATGAATAAGGTGTTTATGGATTTCTTGGACAAGTTTGTGGTGATGTTCATCGATGACATCCTCATTTACTCAAAAAGCAAGGAAGAGCACAAGGATCATCTCTGAGCAGTTCTGCAAAGACTCCATGACGGTCAGCTTTATGCAAAGTTCAGCAAATGTGAATTTTGTCTCTATCAAGTGGGATTCTTAGGGCATATTCTCTCAGCTGAAGATATAGCCATGGATCCAAGTAAAGTGAAAGATGTGCTTGATTGGTCCGCACCCATGACAGTCTCAAAAATCCAGAGTTTCCTTGGATTAGCCGGATATTGTCGCCGCTTTATCAAAGGATTCTCTAAGATTGCCAAGCCAATGACAGAGCTCCTAAAGAAGGATGAGAAGTTTGAATGGACTGAGGACTGCGAAAGGAGCTTCAACGAGTTAAAAACGAGACTAACATCCGCGCCAGTATTGACTCTTCCTGACATCTACCGCAACTTTGATGTCTACTGCGACGCATCCAGAAAAGGGCTCGGATGTGTACTCATGCAAGATGGCAAGGTTGTGGCCTATGCATCCCGACAACTATGGCCTCATGAAGGAAATTATCCCACTCATGATTGGGAATTGGCCGTAGTGATGCATGCCTTGAAGATTTGGAGACATTATCTGATTGGAAAGAGGTGTCAAATATTTACGGACCACAAGAGTCTCAAGTATATATATTCACTCAACCGGATTAAAACCTCCGTCAGCGAAGATGGCTTGAGTTGGTTAAGGATTATGACCTTGGGATAAATTATCACCCGGGAAAGGCTAATGTGGTAGTAGATGCCCTTAGCCGCAAGCCCGTCAGCTTGAATGCTCTACGAGATTCTTTGCATCCCAAACTCTGTGAAGAAATGGCTCAGCTCAATTTGTCAATAGTGGATGCCCGTATGGCCTGCATACTAGAAATAGCTCCTTCTCTCGAGGAAGCAATTCACAGCGCTCATGCACATGACGACTCACTGCAATCATATGACAAGCCGATGAAGGATTTCTCTAAGGATCAAAATGATACGCTAAGGATTCGAGGAAGGATTTGCGTACCCAACCAAGAAAGTCTGAAAAAGAAGATATTGTCAGAAGCACGGGAATCTTCGTACTTGATTCACCCAGGCGGCACCAAAATGTATGAAGATCTTCGTCAGGTATTCTGGTGGGAAGGAATGAAGAAAGACATCGCTTACTTCGTATCTTGTTGCAACATATGCAACAAGGTGAAGGCGGAACATCAGAATCCCGCTGGACTCCTTCAACCTTTACACGTATCACAATGGAAATGGGATGATGTCTGCATGGACTTCATCATCGGCTTACCAAAGACACACCGAGGGAATGACGCAATATGGGTCATAGTGGATACCTTAACCAAGGTGGCTCATTTTCTGCCTATCCGAACCACTTACCATGCCGATCAACTTGCACAATTATATGTGTCCAGGATCGTCAGTTTGCATGGAGTAACAAGGACCTTCACCTATGACAGAGGATCTCTCTTCACATCAGCCTTCTGGTCCCGTCTACATCAACCCTTGGGGACTGCCCTGAAATACAGCACCACTTATCATCCACAGACAGACGGACAGACCGACAGACCGACTCAAATACTCAAGGATCTGCTCCGAGCATGTGTATTGTCCCAACGGCCTAAGTGGGAAGACTGTTTGCCGTATGCCAAGTTTTCCTACAACAACAGTTTCCAGACTAGTTTGAAAATGTCACCCTAAGAAGCCCTGTATGGCCGTAAGTGTCGCACGCCAGTGAACTGGTGTCACATCCCCAGTTCAGGCGTTGCTTGTCTTTGCTTTAGCTTCCATGCATCATGTTTAAATTCTTTTGAAAACTTAAAATAGGGATTGCCTAAACCCTAGCATCAAAGGAATTCACTAGGTTCAACTAAAATAATTTCAGTGAATCCAAATGGCTTTCAAAATTGTTCATCATTTCTGGAAAATGCAGGAAACATTAACCAGAGGTGTTGCACCTTTTTTTCCATGTCATATTTGGGCTCTGGATTAAATCATATGCTATTTGCAATTGGGCATTTAAATGCTATATAATATTTTAAATGCTCAATTAATTCTGAACTTAAGTGAGGGCTGTTGGGAATATTCCAAAAAGAGCCCACAATTATTTTCAGGATTTTTGAAAACATTTTGGTATTTTAAATAAAGCCCAGAAGTTACAAAAAAATAGAAAACAGAAAACAATTTAGAAAAGAGGGAGAGAGAATGCCTACCTGGGCCACTTACCTGGCCGGCCCACCTGGCGGCCCAGCACTGTGCTGGCCCGTGCCAGTCAGCTGCTTCGTCCCTGCCAGGCAGGCAGGGAGGTGACACTGACGAGCGCGAGCTCGCCACGGCGTCAGCTGCTTGCCGCTTTGCCCCTGGACACCTGGGCGAGCTCCATGTCGCTGCCCGACCCCGTGGACATCTCGCATCCCCCCTGCCTCTCTCTCTTGCTCTCCCTCCGCCATGGCCGACGTTGCTGCGCCCGTGCCACCGTGAAACCGCGTCCACCATCGTCCCCGTACCGAGCCACCGTGTCCAACAACTCTGCCGTCGTCGACTCCATCGAGCAGCCCGAGCCCCGAGCGCTCGCGAGCCCTGCCTCGTCTTCCCCGAGATCATCTTCACCAAGCACCGCCGCAGATCCCCTTCATCGTCGCCGCCGCATCAGCTCGTCCCCGACCGCGCCGTCTGCTCCTACGTGACCGCTGTCGGTGTCAAAACCGGCGGATCTCGGGTAGGGGGTCCCGAACTGTGCGTCTAGGCGGATGGTAACAGGAGACGAGGGACATGATGTTCTTACCCAGGTTCGGGCCCTCTTGATGGAGGTAAAACCCTACGTCCTGCTTGATTAATATTGATGATGTGGGTTACAAGAGTGGATCTACCACGAGATCAAGGAGGCTAAACCCTAGAAGCTAGCCTATGGTATGATTGTTGTTCGTCCTATGGACTAAGGCCATCCGGTTTATATAGACACCGGAGAGGGCTAGGGTTACACAGAGTCGGTTACAAAGGTAGGAGATCTACATATCCGTATCGCCAAGCTTGCCTTCCACGCCAAGGAAAGTCCCATCCGGACACGGGACGAAGTCTTCAATCTTGTATATTCATAGTCTTGGAGTCCAGCCGATCATGATAGTTCGGCTATCCAGACACCCCCTAGTCCGGGACTCCCTCAGTAGCCCCCGAACCAGGCTTCAGTAACGACGAATCCGGCGCGTATGTTGTCTTCAGCGTTTGCAAGGCGGGTTCTTCTTCATGCTCCATGTGTTTGCCGGATAGTATCCGGTTGCTTCATAAATGCTGCTCTCCTTGGCTTCCGCATCCAATAATGGTCTTCTTCCACGCGTCGCACGAATGCGAAAAGCCAGGGTATTTTTATGCTTTACCCCCTAGCTGCGCAAATAAGCTGCCTATAAGAGAGGCGAGGATCCAGATCCAAATCACATCATCCTCCTTCCGCAAGCACTCATCAAGGCGCATCTGACACCAAACCCATTCTAACATGGACAGTCGACGCGGCCCCTCTTCTCGCGCTCCCAGCCCTAAGCTAGGAGATTGGAGGAGATGCTCAGTCCCGCACAGCGAGTTAGTGACGCTCCAAGCAGAGGGATATCTTCCCCCGGCCTTCATGGTTTCGGTTCGAGCCGGACTGGCCGCCTACAAAGGGGGGAAGCAGGCGGAGAGCGCCCCCAATCCCTCCAAAGGAGAGCGGGTGTGCTTCGTCTCCTACTTATTAAGGGGACTCGGATTTCCTATACATCCGTTTCTCCGGGGGCTCCTGGAGTTCTACGGACTCCAGCTTCATCACCTTACACCTGCCTCCATTTTGCACATCACGGGCTTCGTAGCTCTGTGCGAGCTGTTCTTGGGCATTGAGCCCCATTTTGCGCTGTGGAAGAGGCTGTTTTGCCTCGTACCCCGCTCTCACAAGGGGTCGATATATCAAGTGGGCGGAGCCGAAATATGGCGCATCGCCGGGACCGGATACCTGTCCGGACTCCGAAGAAGGCGTCCGAAGATTGGCCTTCGGAGTGGTTTTATATGGAGGACGCTCCGCTGCCGGATCCAGTCCGGATCGGCCTTCCGGAGTTCAGCAACGCTCCCCTGAAGAAACGCCTAAGTTGGTGCCACGGAGCCCTCGACGAGAAGGTGATAGTAGCGTCCATTACTTGATGGGCCGGATATGGCTGCTAGCCCATTCCGGATTAACCATGATCGGAGTCATGGCCACATGCATTATGCGTGGGGTGCAGCCGCTCCAATATAGGGGCCACGCCATGTGGGACTTCAACGGAGACGACGACGCCACCCGTCACGGCCGCAAGGGACCTGGCTCGGCCAATGATCTGGTGAAGATCCTGTCCGGCTTGTACAAGGGGGAGAAGGAGGACTTCCTCCGCACGAATCCTCTGAACGGATTTTCCATGAACAACCCTCGGAGCTGGGTAAGCGGTCGCATGCATATCTGAACTGTGCCTTTAAAGGCAATTGTCTTATTGTATGATTTTGACACAGGAACTATGTCGGGATGTGGAGGGCATAAAAAGCCCAGCCCCGCAACCCGAAGACCCAGAAAGGTCCCTTGATCCGGCCTCCAAAGAGGATCCGGAATTAGCGGTGGAACTGATCGACGGGGTGTACCACCAGCTCAGCATAGATAATGCTTTAGTCGCCATTATGGCTGACTACCCCGGTTTGTGTCCGGCTTCCCCGGTGAGTACGACCGAAGTCCTGGCGCCGTTACTTCTTTAATGCTTAGTTCTGACCACCGTGCACCAATGGTGTTCGACAGGAAGCGCCTTTACGGCAGGAAGTCAAGCCCGCGGCGACCGGCCAACAAGGGTCAGTCCAGCCCAGCAGGCGGAAGAGGAGTGCGACGCAAACTAAAACGTCGTTGCAACGGTACGGAGCACCGCTATTTTTTAAGGGAAGGATTCCCAGGAGGTATATTAATGCTCATAACTTTTCCAGAAAGAGCGTTCGCCGGACAGTGTCCGGAGAGGTTGCCAATCAAGCCTCCGCCAGCCATGCTCCAACGCATGGCCCGGAAGGGGAGGCGAATACAAGGCATGAGTCAGACGCTCCTCCGACGGAGGATGCCGACAGGCTGTCCGCCACCCGGTCTGAGGAGGAGAGCGCCATGAATCATAGGCGTCGCCGGACAGTTCTTCGTGACGCGTGTTTCTCCCCGGAGGCATTAAATGCCTTTGATGCGGGAAACGCGCACCTCCGTGCCGCTCAAGATGGGTTAACCAGAGCCACAGAGCAGTATGTGAAAGACATACGTGTAAGTAATTTTAATAGTTATATATGCCAGTAGCCCCTGAGACTTAAAATGGTTAAAATAACTGATTTAAGGAACAATTTTTATGCAGGATGTTACGGAGAAGAATACCCATCTGTCCCAGGAGCTCCAAGAGTGCAAGGCCCAACTAGAGGCCGCACTGGCCGCCACAGGGGGAGCCACAGAGACCCCCGCTGGTAAGACGTACTTTGAAAAGATAATTAATTAACAAAGTGTGGCGTGGATCTGACAATAATATTGCAGAGGGCGCCGGACTAGATCCGGACAAGCAACAGCTACTGCGTCAGCTAAAGGCTGGCGAGAGGGTGCTTATGAAGGTGCAGCAGGAGAGAAACAAGCTCCAAGATGCCCACACCCAGCTAGGAGAAGAGCTGAAAGGTGTTCGGGCCCAGCTGTCTGGCTCCTTGAAGGAGAATCAGCGACTTCGTCGCGGCATTTATAGTAAGTGCTTGAGCAAATTCCTTTGAAAAGAAGAATTTGGCGAGGAAGTCGTTTGACAGAAATATGTCTTTAGGTGTGCTCACAGGTCGCCCTGCGGAGGAAATGCCTGGGTCAATAGGTGACCAACTTCCCGAGCTGGTGCAATTGTTCGAACGTGTTCGGCAGGAGATGAGTGGCGTCGTTCAGGCTTTATGGCCATCCGTCTCCCTACCCGAGGGCCTTGGTGAGCTTGCTGAGAAGCTCCAGGTAGCACGGCGACGCCTCCATTTGTGGAAGATATCGGCCTGCCGTCAGGGTGCCAGGGAGGCCTGGGCCATGGTGAAGACGCGCTACCCGAAGGCTGACCCAAACCACATGGCCGAGGTCGGACCTGCGGGGCCTGATGGGAAGGAGATCCCTGTGAGCTTGATGTATGGCCAAGTAGAACTGGCCGCGAAATATTCCCAACGGGACTGTAAATTAGACAGCCTGTTAGATGGGATTGAGGAGGAGTACAATCAGTCGGTTTGACGATGTAATTTGAAATGACATGTAAGATGCCTTCTAGCCGGATTGTAGATCATTTGTCTTTGCGGACCGTTTCACTTCAACCTCGGGACCCAACAGTCCGGAGTGTGTCCGAATACCCCTACGGTTATAAAAGAACCGGGACATGCATGGAGACAAGGTGTCGGGGTCATAATTGCTTTATCAGACAAGTGCCCAACTAGTTATGTTATATTACATGGTTAGTAAGAAACATCTTCCAGGGAGAATAGTTCCATTAAGGGTTCCTTTCCCTGGGAGGCATGCCCTAAGGTGCAATGCCGGACTGCGAAAATAGCAGAAAAAGCATCTGGGGGCTTATAAATAAGTAAGTAATAAATCATCTTTCAAGTCACCGACCGAATATTCTCTTAAGAACACTAGCTTTCGGCTTCACCCAGTCTGAGATACACATCCGGCTGACCCGGCAGTAACAATCACAGAGGTGCTCCCTTTACCTCCTAGCCGAACAATCGGGAACGTAGGGGTAAGCACAGGAGCCAGGCAACCCAGCTTGCCCAAAGCTTAAGTCATATCGATGCATATAATGGTGAATAAAAGGTACATGCGCAAGTATGACACATGTATTGGGCGTGAAGCCCATATTAATAAGCTTCTGGTAAAGAAGCCCCCAGGTATAATGAGTGCTAGGAGCACATCAAGTGTGTGCGAACAAAGCGCAAATCAGCCTATAAAAGGTATTGAAAAAAAAGTGGGAAGAAGGAGGGGGACAAGAGATAGTAAAAAATATAAAAAGGTGGACGGGGGAGTGAGACGAACTCTGAGTCCGGTGTTTAGGCGTAGAATCTTCGGAGACGGGCTGCGTTCCATGGGTTCGACTCGAGTCGGTTGTCAGATGCTTTACGTAGACGGTATGCTCCGCCGGTCAGGACTTGGTCGATGATGAAGGGACCTTCCCACTTGGACTTAAGTTTGTCCTTTTTCTTGTCCGGCAGGCGTTGAACGAGTTCGCCGACATTGTAAGTTTTGGCCCGTACTTCTCTGCTTTGATATCTTCGAGCCTGCTGCTGATAGAATGCGGAACGAGCCTTTGCCACGTCCCGCTACTCCTCTAAGGCGTCCAAACTGTCCTGCCGATCTAACTCGGCTTCTCTTTCTTCGTACATGCGCACACGAGGTGAGTCATGAATTATATCGCAAGGCAGAACTGCCTCTGCACCATACACCATGAAAAATGGTGTGTATCCAGTAGTTCGGTTTGGCGTGGTCTGCAGCCCCCAGAGTACGGAGTCGAGCTCCTCTACCCAGTGCGTGTTAGATTCCTTGAGGGACCGCACTAGTCTGGGTTTGATGCCGCTCATGATGAGACCATTTGCTCGCTCGACTTGACCGTTAAGTAGGCTAGGAATGGTTCTATCCACGGGGCAATTACTGCCATTATTTCATGAGCTGAAGGTGTTATTTCGTTGGTTGAGCCGCCGATTGTGTCAGAATGGTCTAAGTTCGGTGATGCAGCTGGCTCCAGATTGTTATTTCCGGACTCCTCTTCCCATAACACGGATGGCTTGAAGAGCCGTTCCAGGAAGATGTTTGGAGGGACGGCGTCTCGTTTCGCGCCGATGCGTGCTAACACATCTGCTGTCTGGTTATTATCCCGGGCTACATGGTGGAATTCGAGTCCTTCGAACCGAGTTGACATTTTTTAGGACGGCGTTGCGGTAAGCTGCCATTTTTGGATCTTTGGCATCAAAGTCTCCATTTACTTGGGATATTGCGAGGTTTGAATCCCCGCGCACCTCTAGGCGTTGAATGCCCACGGAGATTGCCATCCGGAGGCCATGTAGAAGGGCCTCGTATTCGGCTGCGTTATTGGAGTCCATGTACATTATTTGAAGTACGTATTGGATTGTGTCTCCAGTTGGGGATGTCAGGACGACGCCAGCCCCCAAGCCAGCCAACATTTTGGATCCATCGAAATGCATGATCCAATTGGAGTATGCGCCATACTCTTTAGGGAGTTCGGCTTCGGTCCATTCGGCGACGAAGTCGGCCAGAACCTGCGACTTTATAGCTCTCCGTGGTTTATAGGTTATGTCAAATGGTAAGAGCTCAATAGCCCATTTTGCAATCCTGCCCGTTGCGTCGCGATTGTTTATAATATCGTTGAGAGGTACTTCGGAGGCCACCGTTATGGAACACTCTTGAAAGTAGTGTCGCAGCTTCCGGGATGCCATGAACACCGCATATGCTATCTTTTGATAATGTGGGTACCGGGACTTGCATGGAGTTAGAACAGTGGATACGTAGTACACTGGTTTTTGAAGAGGGAATCTGTGCCCTTCTGTCTCTCGCTCGACGACGAGTACCACGCTCACAACTTGATGTGTTGCTGCGATATATAATAACATAGGTTCGCCCAGGTTGGGCGCGGCCTAGACCGGATTTGTTGCCAGTATGACCTTTATTTCTTCGAGTCTGGCTGTGGTAGCATCCGTCCATTCGAAATGTTCGATGCGCCGGAGGAGGCGGTAGACGGGCAGAGCCTTTTCTCCCAAACGGGAGATGAAGCGACTTAAGGCCGCTACGCATCCGGTTAGTTTTTTTATTTGCTTGAGGTCTTTTGGAATATCCAATTGTGACAGAGCTCGGATTTTGACCGGGTTTGCTTCAATTCCTCTACCGGATATGATGAAGCCCAAGAGCTTTCCGGCTGGTACGCCGAAGACGCATTTTTCCGGATTGAGCTTAATGTCATATGCTCGGAGGTTGTCGAATGTCACCCTCAAGTCTTCTACTAGAGTTTCGACGTATTTGGTCTTGACGACCACATCGTCTACGTATGCCTCTACTGTTTTGCCTATCTGGGTAGCCAGACATGTTTGAATCATGCGCTGATATGTTGCGCCGGCATTTTTGAGTCCGAAGGGCATTGTGTTGAAGCAGAATGGCCCATATGGAATAATGAATGCCGTTGTGGCCTGGTCTTTCTCCGCCTTCTTGATTTGATGGTATCCGGAGTATGCGTCGAGGAAGCACAATGAATCGTGCCCTGCGGTAGCATCGATGATTTGGTCGATGCGAGGGAGGGGGAAAGGGTCCTTTGGACAGGCCTTGTTAAGGTCTTTAAAATCGACGCAGAGGCGACAGGATTTGTCCTTTTTTGGTACCATTACTAGATTGGCTAGCCAATTCGGATGTTTTATATCTTTGATGAATCCGGCTTCTAAGAGTTTGGCTAGCTCCTCTCCCATTGCCTATCTTTTGGGTTCGGAAAATCGCCGAAGAGCTTGTTTGACCGGCTTGAATCCTTTTAGGATGTTTAGGCTGTGCTCTGCCAGCCTGCGTGGGATTCCTGGCATGTCTGAAGGGTGCCAGGCAAAAATGTCCCAATTTTCCCAAAGGAATTCTCGTAGTGCGGCTTCGACATCAGGACTTAATTCTGCCCCAATGGAGGCCTTCATTGTGGGGTCCGTTGGATGGACCTGAAATTTGACTATTTCGTCTGCTGGTTTAAAAGAGGTGGACTTGGACCTCTTACCGAGTATCACATCGTCCCTATCCACCATGGAGCGCAGCGTAATTAGTTCCTCTGCCGCTAGGGCTACGGACAATGCCTCTAGGGCCAGTGCGGCTGTTTTATTTTCAGCGCGGAGTGCTGTATCTGGATCAGTGGCAAGAGTGATTATCCCATTGGGTCCGGGCATTTTGAGCTTCATGTACCCGTAGTGGGGTATAGCTTGGAAGATTGTGAATGCCTCTCGCCCTAACAAAGCGTGATATCTGCTGCCGAATGGGGCCACTTGGAACGTGACCTCCTCGGACCTGTAATTGTCCAGTGAGCCGAACACTACATCTAGTGTGATTTTTCCTGTGCAGCGTACTTCTCGACTAGGGATTATCCCTCTGAAGGTTGTGCTGCTTCGCTCGATGCGGCTCCAGTCAATATCCATTTTTTGAAGGGTTTCCTCGTAGATGAGGTTTAATTCGCTGCCGCCATCCATGAGTACCTTGGTAAGGTGAAAGCCGTCCACTATCGGACTGAGGACCAATGCGGCTGGTGCTCTAGCTGTTCGGAATTTAGGTTCGTCACCGGCGTTGAAGGTGATAGCCGTGTCACTCCATGGATTTGCTGTTGCTACTTGGTAGACTTCGGCGAGGCCGCGGATTGTTCGTTTTCGCATGTTATTTGATGCGAAAGTCTCGAAGACTGTTAATACCGTACCGGTACTGCTGGGCTGTTTGCCCGGGGCTAAAAAGCCTTCGCCACTTTTGGCCACCTGCCGTAGTATCCAACATGCTCGAAGGCTGTGTGTTGGAGTGGCTCCCTCCGTACTGTGGATTTTGCAGGGTCCGTTGAGCCAGCCCTCCAGTACGGTTCCATGCCCTTTAGGGGGTCTTTGCTTTTTGGTTTTTAACCCTGGTGCTTGAGTATGGCGCACCCTTTTACTTCGGACTAGGGTTGTGGTCAAGGCCGGACTGTCCCAAAACCTAGTTTCGGTGTTCCTGGCACTCTCTACCGCACAGTATTTTTGTACGATAGTCGCTAGGTCGATGAAGCGTGTAACTTCGCGACGACTTATGGCGTTCATGATTCCCTTGTCCGTGCAATTGTTGCAGAAAATTGAAATCGCGCTTTCTTCGCAGCAGTCCTTTATCCTGTTCATAACCAGGAGGAATCTGGCCCAGTAATGATATACTGTTTCATCGGGCTCTTGCCGTATTCGAGATAGATCGCTTATGTTTGGGTGGGCGGGTGGAATCAAGTTCGGAATCACGCCCGATCTGAGGCTCAAAGGCCAGGAAGTTTCCGGATTTGGAAGCTTGACTTGCTGGATGCTTTCCAACGAATATAGTCTGATGCCTGATTCTAAGTTCAGTATTTGATTAGCGTCCGTCCCTTCGCGGGAATCCGGCTTGGAGGGATCGGGAATCCGGACATAGTTGGTTTTCAACGTAGAAGAAGGGTTGCCGCATTGTTCCTCTACCACGACAACGTGGTGGGTGGCCTGAGGAGAGTTAATCTCTCTCAGATCGGGTTTAAGCCCAATCTGATCGTAGTCTGTAGCGACTCCCAGGGCGGCGATGCGATCCAAGAGCTCGTTTACAGAGGAGAGCTCAGTCGAATCTAACTGCTCGGTGAATTCCGGGCTGACGTGAAGATCGCTTTTGATGACCTGAGAGGTCATCGTTGGAGCGGTGGCCGAACAGGCGGTCATAAGAAAACCACCTAGCCGGACAGTTTGGCCGGCGGCCAAAGCTCTCTTGACGACGGTGCCGTCTTTAAAGACGGGAGAAGGCATCCTTCCTGATCGCCACGGCACAGAGGAACTCTCAATGAAAGCACCAATGTCGGTGTCAAAACCGGCGGATCTCGGGTAGGGGGTCCTGAACTGTGCGTCTAGGCGGATGGTAACAGGAGACGAGGGACACAATGTTTTTACCCAGGTTCGGGCCCTCTTGATGGAGGTAAAACCCTACGTCCTGCTTGATTAATATTGATGATGTGGGTTACAAGAGTAGATCTACCACGAGATCAAGGAGGCCAAACCCTAGAAGCTAGCCTATGGTATGATTGTTGTTCGTCCTATGGACTAAGGCCATCCGGTTTATATAGACACCGGAGAGGGCTAGGGTTACACAGAGTCGGTTACAAAGGTAGGAGATCTACATATCCGTATCGCCAAGCTTGCCTTCCACGCCAAGGAAAGTCCCATCCGGACACAGGACGAAGTCTTCAATCTTGTATCTTCATAGTCTTGGAGTCCGACCGATCATGATAGTTCAGCTATCCGCACATCCCCTAGTTCGGGACTGCCTCAACCGCCGTGAGCTCAGCTACCTCTCCATCCCTCCCGTTCTTGCTCTCGAGCCCTGCATTGACTGCATGAAGGTCACCCGCACACGCCGCCGCGGAGCTCGTCGCCGACGTGACTCCGGCCACCCACAGGCCTCACCACCTTGTCCACTAACTCCACCGCACCCCCACGAGTCCAACGCACCAATTCCCGTGCCTCTCCGTGCCCCGCAGCCTCGGGTTCGACCACACCCGACTCCGGCGACCGCCAAGGTCGTCACAAGCGACGTTCCCGGCCACCCCGAGTCCAACCACTGCCACCAAATGCCGCTGCTTGCTCCCAGCTACGCGTAGATGCCCTCCGCCGCTCATTTGGTCGCCAGAACGCGTTAATGCACTCTCACCGCCGTGTCTGGCCTCGCCGGCGGCTAAACATCGGCGAGTTTGACCTGTTGACCTTGACTGGGTGGGCCCAGGTTGACTCTCCTGAGTCTATGACAAGTGGGACCCCCTCTGCTAATTAACTTAGATTAGAACTAACTAAATTTAGTTAGTTTAAATAACTGCTGACATGCGGGACCTACTGATCAGGTTGACGTGGACGTCCCCTTTGACAACTGACGTCACCCTGACGCACTGCTGACGCAATAAAACATTTTCTGGATTTATTCTTATTCTGTAAATTCCAGAAAATGCCCTAAACTTCTAAAAATCATAGAAATTAATCTGTAACTCCAAATGAAATAAGTTATATATGAAAAATGATCAGAAAAATCCAGTCTATCCATCTGCACTGGTTTCATGCATGTTTAAGCAACTTAAACCTGCTATTTATATCAAAACATGTTAATGCACTTTTTTAAGTCATAGTTTCAATTTGAACTTGAACCTTGGGTTCAAACTAACTCAAATCCATCTGATTATAGTTGCATTAGCCCAACACATTCATATTGCCATGCAATAGCATGCATCATATTGTGCATTGCATTGATCGTGTTTCTTCTCTGTTTGCCGGTGTTGTTCCCCCTCGGTAGATGTTATACCGACGTTGTGATAGTTGACACTGATGAAGACTCAATGCTATCTTCAGAAGTGCCAGGCAAGCAAAACCCCCTTGTTCATTCCGATACAATCCCACTCTCTCGCTCCTGCTCTCTTTTACTGCATTAGGACAACAACGATTCATCTGTTACTTGCTGCGGTAGCTGAACCCCTTTATCCTTTGCATGACCTGTCATTGCCACAGTAAATAGATGAAACCCACTAGCATGAGTAGGAGTTGTTTGAGCCCTGGTGTGCCTACTCATTCATGCTTGTTTGTCATGCCTGCTACTGCTTAGAGTTGAGTCAGGTCTGATTCATCGGGGGTGAATCAGAGGTGTGTAAACATGTCCTACTGTGTGAGCTAAGTATGTGAACACGATTTGGTAAAGGTAGCGGTGAGAGGCCATGTAGGAGTATATGCTAGGTTGTCTCATTGAAGCCATCCTCAGGAACTGAGTTCTGTGTTTGTGATCCATGAAACAGCTACTACCACGCATTGGCCCCGGAACCAATGGACTCTCTCGGCTTCTTAATCACCCTTGTCCTTTGTCCAGGAGTTGCAAGTAGTTTTTGGTGTTTGTAGTATGCTGGAGGCCGTGGGCAACGCTGACTGGAGGGGTGGGCTGTGATGCGGTAGGCACGTGGCCGGGTATACCGGGCGCCCGTTTGGTGTCGCGGAACCCTGTAGACATCGTTCGGGGCCGTATGTGGAAACCTCGGCCGGACTCCCTGCGGATGGAACCTGAATAGGCGATAAACCTAGACAGAGACATGAGTGTTTAGGTAGGACGTGGCCGACACCCTCGTTGGGCTTCCGCTTGAAGGTTGCCGAGTACATGTCGTGTAAACGGCGGTAAGTGGTGAGAGCGTATGTTAAGAAGTACACCCCTGCAGGGTTAACATCATCTATTTGAATAGCCGTGTCCGCGGTAAAGGACTTCTGGGTTGCCTATAACAGTTCATAGACAAGTGAAAGTGGATACTCTAAAATACGCAAGATAAGTGTGAGTGCTAGGGATGGCGTTCTCGTAGGGTGTATTGATATGGTGAACATGTGGACTCATGTGCGCCACCTCAAAAGAGTTAGTTGAAGTCGTAGTTTAGGATAGCCACCGAGTCAAAGCTGGCTTGCTGCAGTTAAACTCCACCACCCCCTTTGTTGATAATGATGCATATGTAGTTAGTTCTGATGTAAGTCTTGTTGGGTACATTTGTACTCACGTTTGCCTATTTTATGTTTTTGTAGAGAGACGTCAGTCTCGCTAGTAGTTCCGCGTGGACTTCGACGTTTATCTTGTTACCTCAGCTACGATCTTGTGCCCCGGTAGGATCTTGTAGATAGTCAGGCTTCTCAGCCTTTTTCTTTTGTAGATGTCTGTACTCAGACATGTTAAGCTTCCGCATGTGCTTTGACTTGTATGCTCTGAATGTTGGGTCATGAGACCCCTGTTCGTAATATCTCGCTCCTCGGAGCCTAATGAATACATACTTGAGTCGTAGAGTTATGTTGTGATGCCATGTTGTATTTACATATATCGAGCATATTGTGTGTATGTTTGAAATGCTTGGTATGTGTGGGATCTGACTATCTAGTTGTTTATCCTTAGTAGCCTTTCTAACCGGGAAATGTCTCCTAGTGCTTCCACTAAGCCATGGTAGCTTGCTACTGCTCCGGGACACTTAGGCTGGCCGGCATGTGTCCTTTGTTCCTGTGTATGTCCCCTCGGGGAAATGTCACGCAATCAATACCGGAGTCCTGTTAGCCCGCTACAGCCCATTTCACCGGAGTCCTGCTAGCCCAGTGCTACAGCCTGGATTCACTCGCTGATGACCGACACGTTCGATGTTGGGTCATGGGTCCCTGTAAGTTTGTGCCACTTTGGGTTTACGACTAGCCATGTCAGCTCGGGCTCCTTATCATATGGATGCTAGCGACACTATCATATATGTGTGCCAAAAGGCGCAAACGGTCCCGGGCAAAGGTAAGGCGACACCCATGGGAATACCATGCGTGAGGCCACAAAGTGATATGAGGTGTTACATGCTAGGTCGATGTGACATTGAGTCGGGGTTCTGACAGCTTTGGTATCAGAGCTTGACTGCCCGTAGGTTCTCCAAGCCAAACTGGTCGAAGTTGAGTCTAGAAATGCTTTAGTTATATGTAAGGGAATTGATTGTGGGATGGGAACGTAAGACTCTTTTTACTCCTTTACCGTATGCCTTCTGATCTGAGTCATCCTATCTTTCCTACGGGGTTAAGAACTAGGCTTTCTCTTCTTTCTACCAGGATCATGTGTTACTAATCCGTAGACTTATAGAATTGTTGGACTTAAGCCTCGGTTCAGTTCCTACTACTTCCGTATGTTAACTGTTGATCTCGAAACCTTGATATTATGCTTCTGAGTGGCTCACCACCATTTTTGTAGCATGTCTCCAATCTTTTCGAGCATTTATAGCCGTTATGCTGTCCGAGTCATCCCAGGTTTCTAAATAGTCTGAAGCATTTGCAAAATCCCTTCCTCCCGTTCCGATGTCCCTTTGGGCCAGATTAACCACACTAATCGGTGAGTTGAGGTACTCTGTTGCCTTAACATATATGTCGGAGTTATTATTATGACCCTAGGTGTCTAGAGTATCACCTAGTAATCTAGCCACATTTTGTGTCCCATTGTGATGATTCTGGCCTTTATTCTCGAAAGCATCCCGTGATGCCACTTAGTAGTAGGTATTCTATTCCTTGGTTTTGAAGCCCAAGATTCACCCTACTTCATGTTGCTAGTATTTGCTAGTTCCCTTAAGATATTAGTAACCTTTGCGATAGTCCTCGAGGTCCATGGTATATCGTTCTTCCAAATACCATGAACCATTCTTGGCAGGAGTTCTTTTGAACCAAAAGATCACAACCAGAGTGCTCTTGATGAGTTCTCCATTCTATATGGTGAATCTACCAGCTCTACCTTTTCTGCATGGGTTATCCGGAAGAAACCTGTTGAACTTGGTTCGACATACTAGTCCATGCATCCACAACTCAGAAAAGCATATGTTCTTTTGGGTTGTCCTTCTTTAGTTTTTTTCTGGCCCTCGTTTATCAATTGATAGTCAAGAGTAGTCATGCACTCGTGTTCATCGATGCCTATTATTCTTGTGGTCTGTCAAGCCATTCTATTCGGAACGACTAGGAGAAACAAACTCCAGTACCTCATCCATATCTAGGATTGGGTCAAAGTAGTTGCACTTTGCAGATCAAAATGCCAATCCGGTTTTTGTTCTGCTCTACCTTGGAGTATTATTATCTTTTACATTAAGAATATCATGGGAATTGCACACCATCCTATGAACTCTTGATACACTGATACCTCTTGCCATCATTGTTCATTCCTCGGCTTCCGTGTTATTGTAACCGGAGTGCTGGCAAGTGAGTTGTGATGTGTGAAATCAATACTCCTAGCAACTCCGTTGCTTGGTAGTTAATGGACAATAGTCTCATTCTTAGCGTGTTGGTTATTAAATCACCATTCTAAGATTGATCGTGTTACCTAGTCCATATCTCTGGTGCACTCCTCTATCAATAAGTTAGGGCTATGCCAATCCCTTGCTTACTTGATCATATCGTTTGCCCTGAAAAGCAAGATTGTTCTCGAGCTTAGTAACATATCAGTGGTTCGTGATTTCCCGAATATCTTCTCGAAAGTATCACCAGGTCGTCACCTGACTGTTATGTTGAGCTCGTGATCAAGTTGGTTTCATATAAACCACCCCTTCTCCAAGAATCTATGTTGCATTACCCCTGAGCTGTTTGGTCAAGCTAAACAACAACTTGGAGAGTTTGAAGATGGAAGCTTGTCCAATTTAGTTCATCTTAAGGGATATCTTGTATGTGTGTTGAAGAAAGATGATATCTTCATCGATTGATCCTCGTGACCAGTTGTTGGACCTATTGTCTTGCCAAAACTTTGGTTTGAGTGTGGGCTATCCTCAAATCAAATCAGGACCAACGATGTTCTTAATGTTGTCTTACTCGTGGTTGATCCCTCGAGCATACACCATTATATCCTTTGGTCTGACCAATACTATCACTTATTCTCATAATTATGGAATTCCATTTTTATGGAAACCAGGATGAATTGTAGTTGAGCCCATCGACAACATCCTTATCTTCTCCATGATCTTGTTAAACATTAAGCTAGTGTTGGAAACTTTATAAACAATGCCTTCATGTTCCGTTCATGAAGCATATGTTTGGATGAAAGTAGCAACTTTCTTTAAGTTCACGTGCAATCGATGCAAGTTGTCGTCGTGAATTCGAGAAAGCTTGTTGTTGCTTCCTCTGGAATCATCCCAAGTCATTCATGCATATGTGCGAAGTATCTTGTGGTTTGGAGACTTGCAACTTTCATTCCATATGTTCCCTAGCACCCCAAGCCACTGATTGACTTGTTCAAGGAAAAGAGGTATAGAGTGTGTAAAGACATCGAAATCCTTGATGATGGATCCTAACCTGACCTCGATAGTGTTTCATTATAAGACTACTACGTGGTCATGCTTGTCTTGGACAGCGTGTTCACAGGTTTGTAGCAGAACCAGCTCATGTTTTGGAGCTTGCTATCGTAGTTCATTCCCGAGAATCTCACAACTCCGTCTCGTCTGTTTGTGTTGCAAACTTTCTTTTCCAGTCTGAAATATCTTGTTTCCAACCAGATCTGAATCTCAGGCAGATATGATGGTTGGAACATTTCCAACATTTGCATGTTGTTCCCAGCTTGCACCCCATCGGGCCAATTTTCCATGGGTCGTCCTTCTCAACAGTGGTTGTCCAGGATCTTCTTCAAAAGTGGTCCTGTCATGGGTCCCATTCATTTCTGGTGATAAGCAAAGGTCATCCATTGCGTTGTCTTCAACAAGGTAGTCCACATCATCCATTCTAGTACGAGTATGCCATTCTACCCAACCCCTCCAAACAATCACTCGAGAATTGCCTTAGGCTGGTATAAAGAGTTTCAATGATCTCTGAACCAAAGGTAATTCTTTTTGCCACTTAAGGGAATAGTTCTTCGAGTCACCTTCCCTGAGGTGCCCCGTTTTGGAATCATGGCAATTTCCCTCGCTATTTTGAAACCCTCGTCAAATTTTTTCTTCTGTCGCTCCTGATGCATGTTTTGCCTCTCAGCTCCAGAGATGTTTTCATGTCCTATTCCGTGAGTTAATCCTGAGTTGCTCGACCTTCGAGAAGATCGATTGTTTTAGAGTCTTTCCTTTCCTCTTGTTGTCATGTTAGTTGGAGTTCTTAGAGCAATACTTCGAGACAATGATGGTGATCGAATCAGTGTTCATTTGAAGTGCGACCTAGATCGTGAAGATCGTGTTAGCTTGTGTCCCTGTGCCTTCTTACCCTACGTTTGAATCTCGGGACGAGATTCTCGTTTAGTGGGGGTGAGTTGTCACATCCCCAGTGCAGGCCTTGCTTGTCTTTGCTTTACATTCCATGCATCATGTTTAAATTCTTTTGAAAACTTGAAATAGGGATTGCCTAAACCCTAGCATCAAAGAAATTCACCAGGTTCAACTAAAATAATTTCAGTGAATCCGAATGGCTTTCAAAAATGTTCATCATTTCTGGAAAATGCAGGAAACATTAACCAGAGGTGTTGCACCTTTTTTTCCATGTCATATTTGGGCTCTGTATTAAATCATATGCTATTTGCAATTGGGAATTTAAATGCTATATAATATTTTAAATGCTCAATTAATTCTGAACTTAAGTGAGGGCTGTTGGGAATATTCCAAAAAGAGCCCACAATTATTTTCAGGATTTTTGAAAACGTTGTGGTATTTTAAATAAAGCCCAGAAGTTATAGAAAAATAGAAAACGGAAAACAATTTAGAAAAGAGAGAGAGAGAACGCCTACCTGGGCCACTTAGCTGGCCGGCCCACCTGGCGGCCCAGCACTGTGCTGGCCCGTGCCAGCCAGCTGCTTCGTCCCCGCCAGGCAGGCAGGGAGGTGACGCCGACGAGCGCGAGCTCGCCACGGCGTCAGCTGCTTGCCGCTTCGCCCCTGGACACCTGGGCGAGCTCCACGTCGCCGCCTCGACCCCATGGACATCTCGCATTCCCCCGTGCCTCTCTCTGTCGCTCTCCCTCCGCCATGGCCGACACTGCTGCGCCCGTGCCACCGTGAAACTGCGTCCACCATCGTCCCCGTACCGAGCCACCGTGTCCAACAACTCCGCTGTCGTCGACTCCGTCGAGCAGCCCAAGCCCCGAGCGCTCGCGAGCCCTGCCTCGTCTTCCCCGAGATCATCTTCACCGAGCACCGCCGCAGATCCCCTTCGCCGTCGCCGCCGCATCAGCTCGTCCCCGACCGCGCCGTCTGCTCCTACGTGACCGCCATGAGCTCAACTACCTATCCATCCCTCCCGTTCTCGCTCTCGAGCCCTGCATCGACTGCATGAAGCTCACCCGCACGGGCCGCCGCGGAGCTTGTCGCCGACGTGACTCAGGCCACCCACAGGCCTCACCACCTTGTCCACTAACTCCACCGCACCCCCACGAGTCCAACGCACCACTTCCCGTGCCTCTTCATGCCCTGCAGCCTCGGGTTCGACCTCACCCGACTCCGGTGACCGCCAAGGTCGTCGCCGGCGATGTTCCCGGCCACCCCGAGTCCAACCACTGCCACCAAACGCCGCGGCTTGCTCCCAGCTACGCGTAGATGCCCTCCGCCGCTCATTTGGTCACCGGAACGCGTTAATGCACTCACACCGCTGTGTCTAGCCTCGCTGGCGGCTAAACGCCGACGAGCTTGACCTGTTGACCTTGACTGGGTGGGCCCAGGTTGACTCCCCTGAGTCTATGACAAGTGGCCCCCCCCCCCTCTCTGCTAATTAACTTAGATTAGAACTAACTAAATTTAGTTAGTTTAAATAACTGCCGACACACGGGACCCACTGATCAGGTTGACCTGGACGTCCCCTTTGACCACTAACGTCACCCTGACGCACTGCTGACGCAATAAAACATCTTCTGGATTTATTCTTATTCAGGAAATTCCAGAAAATGCCCTAAACTTCTAAAAATCATAGAAATTAATCTGTAACTCCAAATGAAATAAGTTATATATGAAAAATGATCAGAAAAATCCAATCTATCCATCTGCACTGGTTTCATGCATGTTTAAGCAACTTCAACCTGCTGTTTATATTAAAACATGTTAATGCACTTTTCTAAGTCATAGTTTCAATTTGAACTTGAACCTTGGGTTCAAAGTAACTCAAATCCATCTGATTATAGTTGCATTAGCCCAACACATTCATATTGCCATGTCATAGCATGCATCATATTGTGCATTGCATTGATCGTGTTTCTTCTCTGTTTGCCGGTGTTGTTCCTCCTGGGTAGATGTTATACCGATGTTGTGATCATTGACACTGATGAAGACTCAATGATATCTTCAGAAGTGCCAGGCAAGCAAAAAACCCTTGTTCATACCGATACAATCCCACTCTCTCGCTCCTGCTCTCTTTTACTGCATTAGGACAACAACAATTCATCTGTTACTTGCTGCAGTAGCTGAACCCCTTTATCCTTTGCATGACCTGTCATTGCCACAGTAAATAGATGAAACCCACTAGCATGAGTAGGAGTTGTTTGAGCCCTGGTGTGCCTACTCATTCATGCTTGTTTGTCATGCCTGCTACTGCTTAGAGTTGAGTCAGGTCTGATTTATCGGCGGTGAATCAGAGGTGTGTAAACATGTCCTACTGCGTGAGCTAAGTATGTGAACACGATTTGGTAAAGGTAGTGGTGAGAGGCCATGTAGGAGTACATGGTGGGTTGTCTCATTGAAGCCGTCCTCAGGAACTGAGTTCTGTGTTTGTGATCCATGAAACAGCTACTACCACGCATTGGGCCCGAAACCAATGGACCCTCTCGGCTTCTTAATCACCCTTGTCCTCTGTCTAGGAGTTGCAAATAGTTTCTGGTGTTTGTAGTATGCTGGAGGCCGTGGGCAGCGCTGACCAGAGGGGTGGGCTGTGATGCTGTAGGCACGTGGCCGGGTATACCGGGCGCCCGTTTGGTGTCGCGGAACCCTGTACACATCGTTCGGGGTCGTATACGGAAACCTCGGCCGGACTCCCTGCGGATGGAACCTGAATAGGCGATAAACCTGGATAGAGACTTGAGTGTTTAGGTAGGTCATGGCCGACACCCTCGTTGGGCTTCCGCTTAAAGGTTGCCGAGTACATGTCCTGTAAACGGCGATAAGTGGTGAGAGCGTGTGTGAAGAAGTGCACCCCTGCAGGGTTAACATCATCTATTCGAATAGCCATGTCCGTGGTACAAGACTTCTGGGTTGCCTATAATAGTTCATAGACAAGTGAAAGTGGATACTCTAAAATACGCAAGATAAGTGTGAGTGCTATGGATGGCGTTCTCGTAGGGAGACGGGAGCGGATCCATAGTGGTGTATTGATATGGTGAATATGTGGACTCGTGTGCGCCACCTCAAAAGAGTTACTTGCAGTCGTAGTTCAGGATAGCCACCGAGTCAAAGCTGGCTTGCTGCAGTTAAAATCCACCATCCCCTTTGTTGATATTGATGCATATGTAGTTAGTTCAGATGTAAGTCTTGCTGGGTACATTTGTACTCACATTTTCCTATTTTATGTTTTTGTAGAGAGACGTCAGTCTCGCTAGTAGTTCCGCCTGGACTTCGACGTTTAGCTTGTTACCTCAGCTACGATCTTGTGCCCCCGGCAGGATCTGGTAGATAGTCAGGCTTCTCAGCCTTTTTCTTTTGTAGATGTTTGTACTCAGACATGTTAAGCTTCCGCATGTGCTTTGACTTGTATGCTCTGAATGTTGGGTCATGAGACCCCTGTTTGTAATATCTCGCTCCTCGGAGCCTAATGAATACATACTTGAGTCGCAGAGTTATGTTGTGATGCCATGTTGTATTTACACATGTCGAGCATATTGTGTGTATGTTTGAAATGCTTGGTATGTGTGGGATCTGACTATCTAGTTGTTTATCCTTAGTAGCCTTTCTTACCGGGAAATGTCTCCTAGTGCTTCCACTGAGCCATGGTAGCTTGCTACTGCTCCGGAACACTTAGGCTGGCCGGCATGTGTCCTTCTTCGTTCCTGTGTCTGTCCCCTCGGGGAAATGTCACGCGATGAATACTGGAGTCCTGTTGGCCCGCTACAGCCCGGTTCACCGGAGTCCTGCTAGCCCAGTGCTACAGCCTGGATTCACTCGCTGATGACCGACACGTTCGATGTTGGGTCATGGATGCCTGTCCCTGTAAGTTTGTGCCACTTTGGGTTTACGACTAGCCATGTCAGCCCGGGCTCCTTATCATATGGATGCTAGTGACACTATCATATACGTGTGCCAAAAGGAGCAAACGGTCCCAGGAAAATGTAAGGCGACACCCGTGGGAATACCGTGCGTGAGGCCGCAAAGTGATATGAGGTGTTACATGCTAGGTCGATGTGGCATTGAGTCGGGGTCCTGACAACTGGTCCCAACCTGGAGACAGCCGCATCTTCGGAACTAATCTAATGATGAAGCTAAGAAGCAAGTCAAGGAGATCTGAGAAAGATTGCAGATGGCCAAGTCACGACGGAAGAGTTACTATGATGCCAAACACCGTTAGATCAGCTTTGAACTAGGAGAACATGTGTATCTACGAGTCACCCCGATGAAAGGAATTAAGAGGTTTCAGACCCGGGGCAAGTTGGCACCCAGATATATTGGCCCATTCCCAGTCATGAACAGAGTTGGAACGGTTGCTTATCGATTGGACTTACCACCAGAACTGTTAGAGGTACACAATGTGTTTCATGTCTCCTAGCTCAGAAGATGTATCTCTCCACCGGAGAAAAGGACTGATATGGCAGAGATAGAACTGGCAAACGATCTGACATATGAGGAAAGACCAGTTAAAATATTGGATGAGACAGAAAGAGTCACTCGCAGCAAAGTGATCAGGTTTTTCAAAGTTCAATGGGAGCACCACACCGAGGAAGAGGCAACCTGGGAAAGAGAGGAATTTTTAAGGACTGCCTACCCAGAACTATGTTCCCAAGCAGCCAAATCTCGAGGACGAGATTCATCCTAAGTGGGGGAGGTTTGTGACAGCCTGGTTTTTACCTTTTTTCGGACTTGATTTGCCTTTGCCTTGGATTTGAGTTTTTGGAATCAATATAAATGGACTTGTCACTTGGGCATGCTCTTGACTTTCACCCAAGTGACCCATCTGCATCTCATTCAACTCCATTTCTCTCTAAAACCCTAGAATGGCCCATTGAATATTTTTCATAAGTAAAAATATTCATTTCCTTTCTAAAAGCCTATTTAAGAAATTAGAGCTCCAAAGCAACCCCAATTTTTGTAGCTCCAAAAATCCTGAGATAATTCCTGAATTTTCTTTCAACCTTGACCCACCTCCCTGAGTAAAAATATTGCATGACTTTCTGTAATATTTTTGCTAAAGAAAATCTTTTCCTTTCTGGCCCAAAAATGCACTTTGTACAGCAAGTGCATTTTTCCTTAATCTTTTGGAGCTGATCTTTCTTGGGCCTAAACACCCTCCTAAGAAACCCTTAACCCCACGAGATCAGCCCTAATGGCCTTCTAGAAGCTAGCCAAACTTGGCGACCAAGTTTCTGTCAGAAACTTGCCAGCAAGCTTGAGTCACTTCTGGTCGGCTTGGGTTTGAGTTTTCACCTTTCCTAGACTTATCACTGTGTGGACTTTAGCCCATACAAGGTTTGGCAGCGTTTGGGCGTCGTTTTGGCAATGCCAGGGCGGTGACCGTGTGTGGACATGGGGCCTAGCATGCGTTCGACGCGCTCTGCGTCGCGCCAGTACCTCTGTTCGGCGCGTGCCCGAGCCAGTGCTCGCCGACGACTACCGCACCGCACCACCACCTTCGTTTAATCGCGCTTGACCTCTCCCTGGCGCTCGCCCGTGCTGGAGATGCCGCAGTGAGCACGGGCACGTCACAGCCAAAAGGCGCAGTGCACCCATGCTCCTGTCTTCTACTTCCCCTCCTCCCTGTGCTCGTCCGCGAGCGTGGACAGCCTCCGCGTGATCGCTGAGCCTCGCGCGCCCTCGCTGACGCCCCTCGTCGCCTCTCACCGTCTTCCAAAGAACTCGAGCAGTGACACGTACCCCCTTACCCCTCCAGCTATAAATTGAGCCCTCCTGAGGGAGTTCCGGACTAGGGGGTGTCCGAATAGCCGAACTATCATCATCGGCCGGACTCCAAGACTATGAAGATACAAGATTGAAGACTTCGTCCCGTGTCCGGATGGGACTTTCCTTGGCGTGGAAGGCAAGCTTGGCGATACGGATATGTAGATCTCCTACCTTTGTAACCGACTCTGTGTAACCCTAGCCCTCTCCGGTGTCTATATAAACCGGATGGCTTTAGTCCGTAGGACAAACAACAATCATACCATAGGCTAGCTTCTAGGGTTTAGCCTCCTTGATCTCGTGGTAGATCTACTCTTGTAACCCACATCATCAATATTAATCAAGCAGGATGTAGGGTTTTACCTCCATCAAGAGGGCCCAAACCTGGGTAAAAACATCGTGTCCCTCGTCTCCTATTACCATCCGCCTAGACGCACAGTTCGGGACCCCCTACCCGAGATCCGCCGGTTTTGACACCGACATTGGTGCTTTCATTGAGAGTTCCTCTGTGTTGTCACCAATAGGCTCGATGGCTTCTTCGATCATCAACAACGATCCAGTCTAGGGTGAGACCTTCCTCCCTGGACAGATCTTCGTATTCGGCGGCTTCGCACTGCGGGCCAATTCGTTTGGCCAGCTGGAGCAGATTGAAGGCTACGCCCCTGGCCGTCAGGTTAGATTTGGAAGTTTGAACTTCACGGCTAACATCCGCGGGGACTTGATCCTCGACGGATTCGAGCCACAGCCGAGTGTGCCGTACTGTCACGATGGGCATGATTTAGCTCAGCAGCCGGACAGTACCCTGGAGGCCGCACTCGAACCCGCTCCGATCTTTGACTCGGAGCCGGCTGCACAGACCAAGGATGGATGGCTAGACACCACCTCGGGGGCTGCAACCTCTACGGCGATAGAGCCGAACATCAATCTTGTCCCCCATGAAGCTCGTGACTCCGAGATGCCAGACTCCTTGCCGGACTCCGGACCTCCCGCGCCCCCCCCCCCAATCGAATCCGATTGGGCGCCGATCATGGAGTTCACCGCGGCGGACACCTTTCAACACTCACCTTTTTGCGACATATTGAGTTCGCTAAAGTACCTCTCGTTATCAGGAGAGGCCTGGCCGGACTGCGGCCAGGACGGTTGGGATGCGGACGGTGAAGAAATTCAGAGCCCACCCACCACCCACTTGGTAGCCACTGTCGACGACCTAACCGACAGGCTAGATTACGACTTTGAGGACATCAACGGTATGGACGACGATGCCGGAGACGACCAAGAACCAGCGCCTAACGGGCGCAGGAAAGCCACCCCATCCCACAACGTATGCATGGTGGGCACACCAAAAGGAAGCGACAATGAGGAAAAACGGGACGTGGCGAAGGACAACTCCCCCAATAGAAAAACAAAGCGGCGACGCAAGCGCCGCCTGAATACCGGCATCGACAAAAACGGTACCCATATGGACCCGGCCCTAGAGCAGGGCAAAGCAGTGGACGACGCACACGTCAACAAGCAGCCAGCCGGACATGAACCGGACAAGCAACCCATCCCCGGCGAAGATGATCTCACATCACCAGAGCATACGAGTCTACATAACAGGCTCGTCACCACTACAAGAAGTTTGAAGAAGCAAAAGCGGAAGCTCAAAACAGCGGAAGACACACTCAGAATAAGATGGAGCAAAGTACTCAACACCGCAGATAAATATGGCACTAGTCACCAGACAAAGAGCTACCCGAAGTGCAAGTTGTTGCCCGAATTTGACGAGGAGGCCTTCGAGCCCCCGCAGTCAAAAAAGAAAGGGGCCGCCTGGCCAGATAGACGACCAGATGACAGGCCAAGAGCAACACGGGGCGCCACACACAAGCCGACACATGATCAGCATAAAGATCTTCAGAAAAAGGACAACCCGGCCAGGTCTATCTATGGGCCAAAAAAGAAGACTCGAGGAAGGAACACAACCAGCCGAGCATTTGAAGACAACGGCACACCCAAATACAGGGGCGCTGCACACCCACTATGTTTTACCGACGAGGTACTGGATCATGGATTTCCAGCGGGATTTAAACCCATAAACATAGCAGCATACGACGGAACAACAGACCCCGGAGTCTGGATTGAGGATTATATCCTACACATACACATCGCAAGAGGAGACGATCTCCATGCCATAAAATACCTTCCCCTCAAGCTTAAAGGGCCGGCCCGGCATTGGCTTAAAAGCCTCCCAGAAAATACGATTGGGAGTTGGAAAGAGCTTGAGGATGCGTTTCGAGCAAATTTTTAGGGGACTTATGTCCAGCCTCCGGATGCAGATGATTTAAGTCACATAACTCAACAGCCCGGAGAATCAGCATGCAAATTCTGGAATAGGTTCCTCACTAAAAAGAACCAAATAGTCGACTGTCCGGACGCTGAAGCCTTGGCAGCCTTCAAACGCAACGTCCGAGACGAATGGTTCGCCAGACACCTCGGCCAGGAAAAACCAAGAACAATGGCCGCACTAACAAGTCTCATGACCCGCTTTTGCGCGGGGGAAGACAGCTGGTTGGCTAGATGCAGCACCAGCGACCCGAGTACATCCGAAATCAGGGATGGAAATGGAAAATCACGACGCAAAAAAGATCAGCGCCGGAACAAGGAGAATGGCCCAAATAGTACGGCGGTCAATGCCGGATTCAAAAGCTTTCGGCCGAACAACAAAACACTGCCCTTAAAGGATAACAGTGATGAGTTATCCAACCTCAACAAGATTCTGGACAGACTGTGTCAAATACACGGTACCTCCGGGAAGCCTGCAAACCATACCCACAGAGATTGTTGGGTCTTCAAGCAGTCCGGCCGACTTAACGCCGAACACAAAGGGCTCGACACACCAAGTGATAGTGACGAAACCCAAAAGCAGCGCTCCGGAAAACAAAAGACTTTCCCATTAGAAGTCAAAATAGTGAACTCACTTCACGTGATAACACACAGCGCGGCCCTTGCTATATCAGGACACCGTCCGCAAACAGGGGATAGAACCCACCAAAATTCGTTATACCAGCACTTCCTTCAAAGGAGTGACGCCAGGCCTTTTTAGCCAATTTTACAGGCTCTGTACCACTAGGGGTCGTGTTCGGTTCATCCGACAACCTTCGTCGCGAAAAGCTCAACCTCCATCGCCCCATTTAGCAGTAGCCCTTAAGCACGACTGGGGCGTGCAGCTTTCGCGTGCTTTCATGCAATACCGCATTACACGTCTCTTACGCTTAAAAATGCCTGGTCCACGTGGCATATTCTTAAAACTCCAGGTGTCTCTCGACCACGGAGAATGTGCGGCTGCCTAGACAGCCACACATTATTCCGACCTTGCAGGTCAAAGACCCTAAAAACAGGTCATTTAGACCTCGGACATGGATAGACGAGTCCGGCAAGAGGCTTCCCAGCCGCATACCCCCTTCTTCTTCTTTTAGGGGGGCGCGCGCATAAATGATGAAAGCCAATAAAGCTCAACTTTCCTCATCTTCCAAATTATACTTTATTTTGATACACTTTTTGCACGATATTTCTTAGAAACTAAGTCCTCCTCTTTTACAGATGAAGCACGTGCTACACCCATCCAGGATACAGCACAACGGAGACACAGGCACAGACGTGCAGTAGGGACCCGTTGCAAGGATTCTTTTCAGATTAAGACCCTGCGTAAACCTTTCTCACTGTCTCTTGTTGATACACATCCCCCGGTTTCCCACCAGAGCCGAGGAGGAGGCTGGCGTTTTGGCATCGGCCGCGTCAGAAGTTCCCGCCTGTACCTGGACACTAGGGGCTTAGGGCTTCATTCTGCCCGATATCATAAAGACCGAACACCTCAGGGAGTGTTCGGCGTCTCGAGTTAGGCCTTATATACATCAGGTCCGAATCATGTCTTTGGTCAAATGTTGGGTTTGCCAGGCTCCTGTGTTTTGCTGTCTTATGTTCCGTATCATCGGCTAACGCGGCACCAGGAGAACTACTGCGATTGTGCCCCGGTTCGGCCGGGAGAGCACCTCAGTAGAGAAAGCCGAAAACTGACTGTCATGATATAGCGAGAGACTGGTCAACCACTCGATCGACCATTGGAATGTTTAGAATTCCTCCGCTTTGACGAAGGACCGCTTCCCGGTCAGGCACATACGTGCCCCAAGTTCGGAGAAGCGCGGTGCCATCAGGGGCTATATAGTAGCCCCACATTCGAGCTCCTATGGCTAAGTGAAAGTGATAAAGCATTATAGTCCGGTTGCCTAGTTTGCCATGCTATCACCTCCTTAAAAGGACCAAGACGTTGGATTAAGTGTGAAAAAACGTTTTTCTTTTTGCAAACACCCCCGCACCATGTGCGTGGGGGCTGAAGCCAAAGACTGCCATCTTTCAGATTATACATACATATACGGCCGCACAAGAGATAGTTCAATACTTGAACACACAAGTATAAAAAGTCATTGCATTATAAACATGATCTTAGAAATCATACATGTCATTCAAACATAACATCTTTCGAGCACTGCGACTCTATCATACGAGCGCCCTGCAGGACTTCCTCAAAGTAATGCTTGGTGGGGAATCGGCTCTTGTCCGAACCCCGGGATGCAACAGCGGTGGCATCCATCTCCGCCCAGTATGTTTTACCACGGGTAAGAGCCATCCGCGCACCTTCTATGCATGCCGACCGCTTCATCTCCTTAATATGCGGCACTGCCCCAAGGAATTGCTGCAACAAGCCAAAATAACTCTTCGGCTTGGGGCTTTTCGGCCACAGATGAGTTACCACATCCGTCATGGCCAGTCCGGACAATCTATTCAGCTCAGCCCACTCAACCAGCCGATAACTCAACGGAAGTGGACGCTCCGGACTATGGAATTGAGACCAGAAAAGCTCTTCCATTTCATGATCCTCCTGGCTTTGAAAGTGCACGATTGCGTCAGCCGCACTCGCCGCCAAGTCCAAATAAGGATCCTCCGCACCGTACAATCAGCCCAGTTGAGCATACTTCGGATCCATGAACTTCCTATGCAGCATAAAGGGCTTTCCAGCCACAATGCCTCCGACCTGACACAGTTCCTCCTTCATAGCCCGCATCGCACTACAGGCATCCTTGGCTTCGGCATCGGCCTTCTTCAGGTCCTCTTGCTCCGCTCGGCGTTCTCCTTCAAGAACCTCCAGGCGGTCGGTAGCAACTTTTAATTTGATGGCCATTCCGGCCATCTCCTCCCTGCTTCAGCAGTGAGTAGCCTTCTCGGCTTCTAGCTCTTCCGCTGCCTTCAAGGCAGCCGCCTCGCTTTTTCTGGCCTGCTCCTTGGCCCGAGCAAGTTCTGCTCGAAGGTCTTCCACAGTAGCAGCACCATCTTCATCAAGCATACAACTTGTAAGGAATGGGCATCAGCTCCCTTACTAAGCGACCGCGGCGCAATCACATACCTTGTGACTCATCAAGTCGTTTATTGACCAGCGAGATGTCCGCATCTGCAGCGTCGAGTTGCTTCTTCAGCTCGGCAAATCCATCCGTCCGGCTAGCCACCGAACGTTCCGCCACCTGCATAGGAAAGGCGACAGTTAATATCTGAGATTATGATCCTAGGCACGCTGCCGTTTTCGATAGCATACCAAGTCTCAGGGGCTACTATACAGGGCGCACTTCATGTGAAAAACTGTCAACATGTATGTCATTGTTTGCATACCTCAAATCCCGTCAGTAAACTTCCGACGGCCTCATACAACCCGCTTTCGGCGGACGAGATCTCTCAATCACATTACCCACTAATGTGCGGTGATCTTCTGAGATGGATGCCCTATTAAGCAAATCCTGCAGCTCCACCGGCCGTACTCCAATGGGTGCCGAACTCTCCGGCCCCGCCGGACTCAGGGAGACCCTCCGCGACGACACCTCAGGGTCGTCCACCCCGTGCGATGGGGCGGCAGATGGAGGCGTTTCGCTCTCCATCATCTCCGGACGAAGGTCTCCCGAAGATGAGCTGTGCTGAGGTGGGCTGAGATCCGAACTACAAGGTAAAAACTTCGGTTACCTTTAGACATTAAGCAGGGGTGTCTAATAATTATAAAATCCCCCTTTTTACTTACGGCTCGTTGGAGGGCTGATTCCTCCGAGGAGACAGTACGGCCGGGGCGCTTTCTGGCGCAGGACTTTCCGGTACAGATTTCTTTCCCCGCTTTGTGGCCTTGGCCTCCGGGTCTTCGGAAGCGTTCCGCTTCTCCCCCTAGAAGGAGGGACTCTCGATTCCTCCCTTATTAAATGCCTCCTTGGCAGAGGTGATAGTTTCCCCGTGCCCCCCTTCGCCCTCATTTGAAGGTGCAACCTCCAACATTTTAATTAACACGGGATCCTGCGTGGTCTCAGGGAGGGGGACTGGACACCGTATCAGTTTTGCTTGCGCTATCCACTCCTGTCCAGGGATAGCTGGTTAAAAGGCAAGCTCATGATAAATAAATGGATGGTGTGTCCGAACACAGGGCTACTTACTTGAGTATCTGGGCAATTGCAGCTTAGGCCAGCGTCCTCGGTCAATTTCGAATGCGCCTCTTGCGATCCGAAGAACAGTTTATACATCTCCATGGGAGTCAAACCCATGAAGTGTTGAAGAGCTCGCGGCCCCTCCGGATTAAATTCCCCCAGGCGGAGGGGGCAACGTTTGCAGGGCAGTAGGCACCGGATCAACATGACTTGCACCACTGCGACCAAATTGATCTCCCTTTCTTGGAGGACTCGAATCCGGTCCTGCAACAGGGGGACGTCTTTGGGCGACCCCCAGTCACGCCCCTTGTTGACCCATGACGTCAGCTGCTGTGAAGGGCCCGAGCGAAAGACGGGCGGCGGCTTCTGCCTGCTGCCCCCGGGAGCGGTGATATAAAACCACTCCTGTTGCCCCAAGCCGAGCTCCTCTTGGAAAGAGCCCTTGGGCCATGGAGCTTCGGCCCTCTTGCTTATAACCGCCCTGCCGCACTCTGCCTGACGCCCCTCAATCATCTTCGGCTCCACGTTGAAGGTTTTGAGCCATAAGCCGAAGTGAGGGGTAGTGCGGAGGAAGGCTTCACAAACGACAATGAATGATTAGATATGGAGGATGGACTCCGGAGCCAGGTCGTGGAATTCCAGCCCATAGTAAAACATGAGCCCCCTCATGAAGGGATCCGTCGGGAAGCCTAAACCCCGACGAAAGTGAGACATGAACACGGCGATCTCGCCGGGCTCGGGAGTTGGGATAACTTGCCCTCGGGCAGGTAGCCTATGCGAAATCTTGTAGGTTAAATACCTGGCATCTCTCAGCTTTAGCACGTCCTCCGGCCTCGTAGATCAGGACCGGACATTGTAGAGGATCGAAGGTACCTGAATTCGGAGCCCTGGGTGTTGGAACTCAGGGAGAGGGGCGGATTCGATAGAAGATTGAATAAAAAGAACGGGCCTTGGTCTCATTATAAAGAGGAAGAATACCAAGAGCCGTCCCCGTGACCGTTTGGAACCCGCCTTCGATGGAGGGGGTGTGGCAACGGGCGCGGTTGGGTTACCCACGTCCGTATTGATGGGAATCCCGTAATAAGGGGAACACGATCTCTGCTTCGACAAGACGTGCCAAGGAAACCGCCTCGCTAAACGCGCTGAGATGGAACAATAAAAACAATTTGAAGGCTTGGTGGTGGTGTGACGTTACGCCACAAAATACGTCAGCAGATTGAACTTGTGTGAATATTATTCTCTCTACGATGGTGTGTGGAATTTATTTTGCAGAGCCGGACACTATCCTGGTGTTCACGATCTTCTATAAATTATTCAGAGGAGGAACCCGCCTTGCAATGCCGAAGACAATATGCGCGCCGGACTCGTCGTCATTGAAGCCTGGTTCAGGGGCTACTGAGGGAGTTCCGGACTAGGGGGTGTCCGAATAGACGAACTATCATCATCGGCCGGACTCCAAGACTATGAAGATACAAGATTGAAGACTTTGTCCCGTGTCCAGATGGGACTTCCCTTGGCGTGGAAGGCAAGCTTAGCGATACAGATATGTAGATCTCCTACCTTTGTAACCGACTCTGTGTAACCCTAGCCCTCTCCGATGCCTATATAAACCGGATGGCTTTAGTCCATAGGACGAACAACAATCATACCATAGGCTAGCTTCTAGGGTTTAGCCTCCTTGATCTCGTGGTAGATCTACTCTTGTAACCCACATCATCAATATTAATCAAGCAGGACGTAGGGTTTTACCTCCATCAAGAGGGCCCGAACCTGGGTAAAAACATCGTGTCCCTCGTCTCCTGTTACCATCCGCCTAGACGCACAGTTTGGGACCCCCTACCCGAGATCCGCCGGTTTTGACATCGACACCTCCCCTCCGTCCCAGAGCCATCCACCACACCATCCAACCTCCACACACCCACAACACAGCCGTAGCCCGGCTGGGCAGGCCTTTGGCCGTCGTGCCCGACCTGAGCTCGCCGGCGACACCCGTAACTTAGCCACCGCGTCCCCGACCTTCTAGAGCCCAACCAACCACCTAGGCGCGTCCCGGAGACCCTCTGGTGATGTCCCGAAGCCACGGAGCCCTTAGAGCAGCCCCTCACCGTCGCCTTCTTCCTCTCCGGCAAGACCCGATCATCGTCGCCGCTTGCGAGATTGATTGCGAGCAGCTCCGACCGTCTCTCGTCATGCCACGAGTACAGGCAGGTGCGTCGTAGCCCCGTCTCCAATCCTATCCCTCTAGCTTTGCCCAGGAACCCCTCCTCGTCGACGTGAGCTCCGGCGAAGCGCCGCCGCGTTCTGTTTCTCTTCCCCTCCCCTCTCTCCTGACTGGTGGGACCCAGTGTCAGCCTCTGCACTCGCACCCGAAGCGGTATGAGTGGAGGCGTATTTTGGCATTACGCCATCGACGTCACCCCCCCTGGATTTCCTGTTAATTCAAATTTATTCAAATATTTTGACCAGAACTTTGACCATTGATATCTCCTAGCCTATAAGTCCAAATGAGTTAATTCTTTTTGCATTGTGTTTGTTACAGAAAGCTCTAGCAGCACACCAAAGTGTGGATTTTTCCTTGCTGCTTAGAATTTCTGGTGATTTTCAGAGTGGTTCTTGATATTTTGTTTTGTGGTTTTTAAATATTTTCAGAGGGAGAGACTTGTCTTGAAGCTATCCAGGAGGAGTGTGAACCTCCTCTGCACTAAGGCAAGCCACAATAACATTTGGATGGTGTCATATCAATATCTATGATTTTCGACTTGAATATGAGCTAATTTTCATGCATTTAAAATAGTTAAATAATTATGGTTTAATGCTTAGCTACTTTTTCATGCTGGATATGCTTGTTTTAGTTACTGGTTGATTGCATGCAGTAGTTTAATCAATTAGAGTAAAGTTTTTGGCTTAATGATAATGCTTTGATAAATAATGGTAGTTTATTTTGATAATTAATTTTTTACAAAAGATAAGTGACTAAAAATGAGGTTTGAACCAGTGTAGTAACTTCAGTAGGGTTTATTGTTGAGTTGTGCAAGCAAGTTATTTCGGTGATGTTGATCCGTTCTTATGAGTTGCATTCTGAGCATATCAAATAGTTGCATGATCATGGCATCGTATGACTTGTAGTGAGTTTATTTTCAAGTTAAACCTGATAATAATCCAACTTGAATATAACGTTGATCAAGTCATGGTGCCTCTGAATCGGGTTCTTTTCAGTGCGACCACATTTACATTTATGGGGGGTCTTGATTCGGTCCTTTGTCATGCCTCTTACTGGTGCCTCTAACGAGGGAAGGTTATGGGCGTGCGGTACCCTGGCCCGGTAAGCAGACAAAACCTTGTGTGCTTGTCGTTTGTTTTTATGGTACCTTGTCCCCGGTTGGGACCGTTTTGCCACGACGGTGGCCGAAGATACCTTTGATAGGCATGGGCCACCCATGACTTAGCCCTGAGAGGGAGTGAGTCGGAGTGGCCGGGAGAGTGTCATGGCAAGGAAGGATTTCGTCGGAACAACGTTGGTCCACCCGAATGGGAGAGCGAGGTCCTTGAGTTCCTAGTGTGGGTAAAGTGCGCTAACCTCTGCAGAGTGTATTTTAATCTATCGATAGGCGTGTCCTCAGTTATGGACACAACTCGGTAGTAAGTCACACCATGGATCAACAATCATAATTAATCTTGCACACTAACTATTTATTGTTGGCACTGGTTTTATGATGAATTGTGGATCATGTGATGATCGTAAGTGGTTGGCTTCAGTTGTGATCCGGATATGATCACCGTTCGGTTATAGTGGTAACCCGTCTGGTAAGCGAGTCCGTGGGACTCGGTGCATATGTCGGTTTTGTTGCATTAGTAGTATTACTTGCATTGCATTAACTTGATTAGTTGTCATGATATTGTTTGTCATTGTGCTTATGTTTGTTGTGAGCTTGCAAGTACATTCAATGTACTGACCTGGCGTGTCATGCCAGCTTTCAGGCAAGACTGATCGGAACGGAGAGCTTCCCGTGTCTAGCATCGTGTCCATGTCAGTGTCCCTGTACTATGGAGTTCCACTTCATCGTTATTCCGCTGCCGCGTAGTTTATGATCGAGGCCCCTTTGTGTTCATTAAATAATGTACATACTGTTCAGCTGCACCGTGCTGTGCCGCTTGGCCTCTTATCTCGATGTAATATCAGACTTATGTACCCGCTAGCACCAATAAAGCGGTTGTTTCTGTACCATGTTGTTGTGTGTTGCCAGAAGACTTGATCTCTGGGCTGGCAATGCAAGGTAAACTGGTTGCTCTGAGCCTGTTGGAATTTTGTTAGCAGTTGTTGCATTTTCATTTACGAAATCTGGCAGATGGATGTCAAAACAAAGTTTCCTTGACGGTTTCCGTGAGGAAAGGTTGTATGTGATACAACCAGAAGGTTTTGTTGATCCTAAGGATGCTAAAAGGTATGCAAGCTCCAACGATCCTTCTATGGACTGGAGCAAGCATCTCGGAGTTGGAACATACGCTTTGTTGAGGTGATCAAAGCTTTTGGGTTTATACAAAGTTTGCAAGAAACTTGTATTTATAAGAAAGTGAGTGGGAGCACTACAACTTTCCTGATAAGTATATGTGGATGACATATTATTGATAAGAAATGATGTAGAATTTCTGGAAAGCATAAAGGGTTGTTTGAAAGGAGTTTTTTGAAGGAAGACCTCGGTAAAGCTGCTTACATATTGGGCAACAAAATCTATAGAGATAGATCAAGACGCCTGATAAGACTTTCATAGAGCACATACCTTGACATGATTTTGAAGGAGTTAAAAATGGATCAATGAAAGAAGGAGTTCTTGCCTGAGTTGTAAGGTGTGAAGTTGAGTAAGACTCAAAGCTCGACTACGGCAGAAGAAAGAGAAAGGGCAAAGTTCGTCCCCTATGCCTTAGCCATAGGCTCTATACAGTATGCCATGCTATGTACCACACCTACGGTGTGTCGTTCCACATGTCTGGCAATGGGGTACAAAAGTGACCCAGGAGTGGATCAGTGGACATCGGTCAAAATTGTACTTTGAGGAATAAGGAAATGTTTCTCGGTTATGGAGGTTATAAAGAGTTCGGCATAAAGGGTTACGTTGATGCAAGCTTTAACACCTATACGGATGACTCCGAGTATCAAACTGGATACATATAGTGGAGCAACCATTTGGAATAGCTCCAAGTGGAGCGTGTAGCAGCATCTACAATATGATATAGAGATTTGTGAAGTACATGCGAATCTAAATGTTGCATACCCGTTGACTAAAACCTGTCTCATAACCATGAAATGATCAAACCCTAGAACTCATTGGGTGTTAATCACATGGTTATTATTGACTCTGGTAAACTCTTTGGGTGTTAGTCACATGGCGATGTGAACTATAAGTGTTAATCACATGGCGATGTGAACTAGATTATTGACTCTAGTGCAAGTGGGAGACTGTTGGAAATATGCCCTAGAGGCAATAATAAATTGGTTATTATCATATTTCTTTGGTCATGAGAATCGTTTATTATTCATGCTATAATTGTATTGACAGAAACTCAAATACATGTGTGGATACATAGACAACAACATGTCCCTAGTAAGCCTCTACCGGACTAGCTCGTTGATCAAAGATGGCTATGGTTTCCTAGCCATGGACATGAGTTGTCATTTGATAACGAGGTCACATCATTAGGAGAATGATGTGATGGACAAAGACCCAAACTATAAATGTAGCATATGATCGTATCAAGTTTATAGCTAACGTTTTTATTGCATGTCAAGTATATGTTCCTATGACCATGAGATCATGCAACTCACTGACACCGGAGGAGTACCTTGTGTGTACCAAATGTCGCAACCTAACTGGGTGACTATAAAGGTGCTCTACAGGTATCTGTGAGGGTGTCTGTTGATTTGGCATGGATCAATACTGGGATTTGTCACTCCATATGATGGAGAGGTATCTCTGGGCCCTCTCGGTAATATAACATCAGAAGAAGCTTGCAAGCAATGTGACTAAGGAGTTAGTTGTGGGATCTTGTATTACTGAACGAGTAAAGAGACTTGCCGGTAACAAGATTGAACTAGGTATGGAGATACCGACGATCGAATCTCGGGCAAGTAACATACCGATAGACAAAGGGAACTACATACGTGATTAGCTGAATCCTTGACATTGAGGTTCGACTGATAAAGATCGTCATAGAATATGTAGGAACCAATATGGGCATCTAGGTCCTGCTATTAGTTATTGACCATAGAGGTGTCTTGGTCATGTCTGCATAGTTCTCGAACCCGCAGGGTCTACACACTTAACGTTTGGTGACAGTATAAGCATAGTTGAGTCATTGTGGTGGTTACCGAAGGTTGTTCGGAGTCTCGGGTGAGATCCCAGATGTGACGAGGAACTCTGAAATGGTCCCGAGGTGAAGTTTGATATATTGGACGAAGGGTATTGGAGTCCGGAAGTGCTCCAGGGGTACCGGGTAATGACCAGCATCACCGAAAGGGGTTTCGGGAGGCCCCGACAAGTGCTGGGGGGCTCATGGGCCAAAGGGGAGGGAGCACACCAGCCCACTAAGGGGTTGTGTGCCCCAAGCCTCTTTTCCCACATTGCTTTAAGAGGTGGGGCGCCTCCCTAGGGTTTCCTCCACTTACCTTGGGGTCCAAGGAACCTAGGGGGAGGCGCCCAAACCCATATAGGGTTTTTTCCCTTTCTTGGCCGCCACTCCTAGATTGGATCTAGGGGCGCCCCCTCCCTCCACCCTTTCCCCTATATATAGAGGAGGGGAGAGAGGGAAGTCACACGGATATAGATCTATTCGTGTCACAGAGCTGCTCCTCCTCTCCCTCATAGCTATCTTCTTCTCCGTAGTGCTTAGCGAAGCTCTGCTGAGATTTCTCACCACCACCACCACCACGCCGCCGTGCTGTCGGAGGACTCAAGCTACTACTTCACCATCACTCGCTGCATCGAGGAGGTGAAGGCGTCATCAATCCGTACGTCTGTTGAATGTGGAGGTGCCGTCCATTCGGCACTAGATCAAAGCTTGCGGGACGGATTGTGATTGGATCGCGAAGACGTTTGACTACATCAACCACATTTCTTAATGCTTCCGCTTAGCGATCTACAAGGGTATGTAGACCCAATCTCTCCTAGCATAGATGGTCAGCTCCTAGATTGGATCTTGGGTGTTCGTAGGAAAAATTTTGTTTCCCATGCAATGTCTCCCAACACATGGGTGCGCGTCCCTCGGCATCATTCAGAACAGATTGTCCGCCAGGACCCTTTCCAAAGATTAATTGTAAATCGTGACCATAGCAAGTATGTGATCACCAGTACGGAGGGCGGGCTTCTTCCGGTGATCTGCTCACCTTTGAAATGCTTGCCTTTCTTTCGACATCGATGGTTGGTCAGAAGAAATCGACGATGTCCCATGTACACATTCTTCCTGTATTTCTCCATCTATATACTTTCGGTGTCATCTAAACAGTGCGTGCATGCGTGGTACCCCTTGTTTGACTATCCTCAAAGGTTACTGAGAGTAGGTCAATCATTGATGGTTACAAATAGCAACGCATGTAGGTCAAATTCCTGTTGTCTGTGCTCATCCCACACATGTACACCTTTTCCATTCCATAGCTGTAAAAGTTCTTCAACTAATGGCCTAGGTACACATCAATGTCGTTGATGGGTTGCTTAGGGCCTTGGATGAGCAATGGCATCATAATGAACTTCCGCTTCATGCACAACAAAGGAGGAAGGTTATAGATACATAGAATCATGGGCCAGGTGCTATGATTGTTGCTCTGCTCCCCAAAAGGATTAATGCCATCTGCGCTTAATCCAAACCATACATTCCTTGTGTCACCTACAAAGTCCCCCCACCTTCTCTCGATTTTTCTCCACTGCAACCCATCAGCGGGTGCTCTCAACTTCCTATCTTTCTTACGGTCCTCTTTGTGCCATCGCATCAACTTGGCATGCTCTTTGTTTTGGAACAGACGTTTCAACCATGGTATTATAGGAGCAAACCACGTGACCTTGGCAGGAACCCTCTTCCTGCGGCGCTCGCCCTCAACATCACCAGGGTCATCTCATCTGATCTTACACTACTAAGAAAAAGCCTAGTAGTAGCACGGATTAAATAGCTATTAGTAGTGCGGTTGCCTGCGCTACTACTATGGCGCTACAGCTAACTCGTAATAGTAGTGTGGTGCATCCCGTGCTACTAGTATGTGTATTAGTAGCGCCGCGGGTTCCACACGCGCTACTACTAACTACCTGTAGCGCGTGTCTGTGACCCATGCTACTACTATTAATTTCAAAAACCAAAAAAAATTCTCGATGGCATGCATGCTGTCAATAGTGCCAATGGCTCGATCCAGCGACAACAGGGGTCGCCGGAGGTGTGGGCGGGCAGCGGCAGACTAGATCCAGTGACGGTGGTTGAAGAGGGACCGGATCTAGGGCAGAGCAAGACGACGGTGTGTGGATCCTCTTCCGGGCCAAGGCAGAGAGCTCTTGGTTGGCCATGTCGACGACCTGCGAAGGCATGGGCATGGGAGGGAGAGAGAGAGGGAAAAAGAGAAACAAGGGAGAGAGGAAGGAGATGGAGGGTGCACCGGGGATGGACGCCAATGGTGAGGTGCACCGCCGTGGTGGCCTGGAGGCAAGGGGGAAGATGGGCGAGCTCCCGGACGATAGCGACCCGAGGAGGCAGCCTCGTTAGGCGCCATGGAGGAGGAGGTGTGCTTGGGCAGGAGCACCATGGAAGAGCCTATGGTGAGAGGGGGAAGATTGAAGAGGGAGGAGAGATTCAGTCGAGGATGTATGGGGACTTCACCTACCTTATACTTAGTAGTAGTGAGGGGTATAAACCCGTGCTACTACTATCACTTAGTAGTAGCGCGGGTTTGTACCCCTTGCTACTACTATGGCCTATCCCGGGGGGCACGACAGAGACCACTTAGTAGTAGCGAGGGTTATAAACACGCGCTACTACTATCAACTTAGTAGTAGCAAGGGGTATAAACCCGCACTACTAGTAAGTAGCAGTAGAGAGGGTTATAAACATGCGCTACTAGTAAGCATATGCCTATAAGCTTTTCCCTAGTAGTGTTATACCGCAATGCACCGCATACCGGGCATGCATCCAAATCCTCGTACTCACCGCGGTAGAGGATGAAGTCATTAGGGCATGTATGTATCTTCTGCACCTCCAGTCCTATAGGGCATAAAACCTTCTTTGCTTCGTACGTACTGTCTGGCAATTCAGTATCCTTTGGAAGCTTCTTCTTCATTATTTTCAGTAGCTTCCCAAATCCATTGTCAGATACACCATTGTCTGCCTTCCATTGCAGCAATTCCAGAGTGGTTCCGAGCTTTGTGTTGTCATCTTCGCCATTTGGGTACAACCCATTTTTGTGATCCTCTAACATGCAATCGAACTTCAACTTCTCCCTATCACGTTGGCATTGCCTCTTTGCATCAACAATGACCAGGCGAAGATGATCATCGGACACATTGTCTGGATCCTCTTGATCTTCAGCTTCTACCGTTGCAGCATCACCGTATTCAGGGGGCAGATAGTTGTTATCATCCTCTTCTTCTTTGTTCTCTTCCATCATAACCCCTCTTTCTCCGTGCTTGGTCCAAACATTATAGTGTGGCATGAAACCCTTCTCAAGCAGGTGGATGTGAAGGGTCTTCGAGTCAGAGCAAGACTTTGTTTTCCCACAGATAGGGCATGGACAACACATAAAACCATTCTTCTTGTTTGCCTCAGCCACTTCGAGAAAATTATGCAGGCCCTTAATGTACTCGGAGGTGCGTCTGTCACCGTACATCCATTGTCGGTTAATCTACGTGCATTATATATAATTAAGTGTGTCAAAAACCATTACAGAACATCATGAATAGAGAAGTGACCAAATTAATAGAAGTTCATCATCACATTAAAAACCAAAGTACAATAGTGATCAAATGTTATTACTGAAAAAATAAATACATAAAGTTCATACATAGTTCTCATTGAACAACATATATCTCTCTAGAGCATGTAATTAAAACATACATTGAAACTATGTAAAACATTTAAATGCAACAACAAATGCGATCATAATCGCAACTATGGTAACAATTGATCCAACTGCATAATGATACCAAGCCTCTGTATGAATGGCATAATTTGTAATCTTTCTAATCTTCAAGCGCATTGCATCCATCTTGATCTTGTGATCATCGACGGCATCCGCAACATGCAACTCCAATTCCATCTTATCCTCCTCAATTTTTTTCATTTTTTTCTTTAAGTAATTGTTTCCTTTCTCAACTAAAATTAACCTCTCGACAAGAGGGTCGGTTGGAATTTCCGGTTCACATGCCTCGTAGATAAAAACATCTATGTCACGTTGGTCGGCATAATTTTCATAAACACTAAATGAATAGTTATAAAAGATAAAATACAACATCCGAATCATAGACAGGACGAGGACGAACGAGGGCGGATACCAAAACCATGGTACTATATAATAACAAACACTAATAAAAGTAAGAAATTATACAAGTATCTATCTAAATCATACAAGCAAGAATTTTTTTTACAAAGAAGATAAGAACAAGAGCCTGACCACGATGGTGCCGGCGACGAGATCGGCGCGGGTGATCGACGGCGGTGAGGACGGGGCCGGGACAGGACGGACCACCAAACCTAGACAAATCTTGAGGAAAATGGAGTTGGAGGTTGACCTTTGGAGAGGAGAAACCTTAAGTGTGGCTCGGGCATATCATCGAACACCTCATGTGCATAGGAGGTGAGAGCTAGAGCAACACACCACTCCCACCCAGCCGGCCAAAAAATAGAGCACTGAGCGGGCAGGGGCGGGGGTATATATAGGCTTCTCTTTAGTCCGGGTTTGTGGCTAAAACCGGGACTAAAGGGCAACCTTTGGTCCCGGTTCAAGCCACCAACCGGGGATAAAGGTGCTGGGCCAGGAGCGAGGCCCATTGTTTCCGGTTCGTTTCTGGAAACGGGACCAAAAGTGCCTGACGAACCAGGACCAATGGCCCCCAAGGCCTGGCCAGCTCCCTGGCCTCACGAACTGGGACAGTTGCACCCTTTGGTCCCCGTTCATGAGTGAACCGAGATTAATGCCCTTACCCTGGCCTCAACCAAAGCCCTATTTTCTACTAGTGCCACAGTTACTCAGATTAATGGGTCGGATTTTTTCATTTCTTTCGCATCAGGTTCTTTGGGAATAAGAACAATGAGGGAAAAGTTTAACCTTTGCATATCCAGCTTACCCTCCTCAAATCCCTAACCATTGCCATAAAGCCAGATTTAATCACCTCCCGGAAGGTTTGGTAAAACAAAAAAGACAGCCCACCAGGACCAGCAGCCCCATGGGCATACGATCCAAAAATTGCTCCCTTAATCTCCTCCTGAGAAAAGTTTTTCTTAAGGAGGTCATTTTCTTCCTAAGTAACCATGTCATTTTCCTCCCAGAAGGAAGGCCCAAGACAAATATTGTGTTTATTTTCAAACCCAAACAGGTTTTTGTAATAGTTAGTAGCCACATCTAGCATCTCTTCAGTGGTATAGACCGGACCATTATCTCCAATCAACTCGGACAAATGCTTTTTCATGTGTCTATGGTTGGCCAAAGCATGAAAATACGCATTGTTTGTATCCCCGTCAGTGATCTTGCGATCTCTGGAACGCTGCCACAAAGCAGTTTCCTCCTTGCTCCAAATTTGTGAAAGTTCTTTCTTGATCTCAACCGTTCTCTCCTTATCCCTATCATCGATTTGGTTCCTTTCAGAGAACACGTTAAGAATGTCAAACTCGAGCAAAAGCTCTCTCTTCTTTTTCTTAATATCTGCTTCAATGTTAATACTCCACCCCTTAGCTTTCTTCCTAAACAATTTACTTTTGTTCATCCAGACATCTATAGCTATTTACCCGGGGACTGGGGTGTTCCAGGTGTCAGTCTCCAGTTTCCTGAAATCAGGGTGATCAAGCCACCATTTTTCAAAGCGAAAAAACTTTGGGGAGGTAACCTCCGAGCGCAGTATTCAAAATCGGTGGTGTATGGTCACTTCCTACATGAGGCAGTGCAGTCACCATTGACAATGGGAAGTGAGAATCCCATGAAAGGGAGCAAAGATTCTATCTATTGTAGCAAAAATGGGATTGTCTTGGCTATTACTCCAAGTATATTTCCTACTAGCAATATTAATCTCCATAAGAGATCACTTGTTAATCCAGTCATTGAACAAATATGAAAGTTGATTGTTAATAATCCCATTATTCTTTATGGCCATAGACCTGACCAAATTGACATTGCCCCCAAACAAAACTGGGTAGTTGAGACCAGCCATGGTATCATGCAGCTCAGCAACAAATTCTAACTTGAACTCATTATAAGAAGTACCATAAACAGCAACCAGATGCAGATGAAACCATCACTTTTATTTTTAATAGTTGCAACAATGCAAAATTTATTATTAATAAAACCAATTACTTCGAACAGATCATTTTTCGGACCCACAAAGATCCCACCAGCAGTGTTAATTGCAGGAAGGCAATGTCAATCAAACGCCTCCCCACAGAAATACCTTTGAGGATATGATTATCAATAATATCTCTCTTGGTTTCAAAGAAACACAAGAATTCTACATGATTGTTTTTAATAAAGTCTCCTAGACACTGAATTTTTCCAGGTTGACCTAGACCTCCAATATTTTAAAAGGCTCCTATCATTTTACTTTGAACGGGTGAGACAAGCCACAAGGCATCTTCTTGGTATTTAATGTTACCTGAGAATTATTAATCTTCACTTACGTTATTGGAGACGAAATATTTTCTTACTACAATAAAGAAGTAATGTTTAATATTCAGGGTTTGTTTAGTCATACATTGCGTGTGTGGTGTGCCTTTTGTACTGAACACTTGAACAGGCGATCTGCTAACTGAACTTAACTGACCCGTGCTGTGCTTCAGTTATTCAGAGTACATTTCTTTGCTGAAGCAAGAGTTCACTATGCATACACTATCTTGTCCTGGGATGCATTACTCCATACAAGCGCCCATGAAAGGTTCTCAGCTTCAGAGCAGAGTTGCAGTAATACAAATAAACTTGAAAAGCATTTGTATGCATCGGTAATAACATACTCCTATATCGTTATTCCATCAGATAATAAAGTTATAATGTCGGTGATCATCAAGTCATAGATCGACATCTTCTAATGGAGTGGATGCCTACTTTCTGAATTAATAGGATATATACAAGGGAACAATGAGCCCATGACGATAGACGGTTGTTGTTGAGACTGCTGTTGAATTCATGCACCAGCCAACTCATTTAAAAGATGAGACTGATGGAGGGACTCATTTTTTTTTAGTATTGCATTGGCAGGGTCTTGAACTCAAGTCCTCTTGCCTCGGTTACCATGTCGAATTCATGCACCAGCCAAGTTATCCAAAAGTCCGAACTGAGGTAGGTGGGCAATATATTTCAACAACTGCCGCTGTCAGTACTAGGGCTACAAAAACTTTTTCTTGTCTCTCCATTTGGAGGGTTAATGAGAAACGCTGAGGCTTTGAAGCAGCTTGAGAAGATGAGCTTTCCATATTGCATCAATAGCTGTTATGGCGATGTTGGACTCCGGGGCGGCGGCCCCAGGACGGTGGTTGATGTGTCGGTAGCCGTGGAGTTCGTGCGGGCATCACGGCGGCCGCGGTGTGCTTGGTGGAGGGAGGCTCCTCTCTCCTGTCGAGGCAGGTTGGCTCAGCAGCGAGGCGTGGTGGTGGTCCCTGCGTGGCGATGGTGCGGTTGCTGTGCGGGGGTGCGCGGGTCAGTGGAGGTGCTGGTTGGCGTCAGCCGCCCGCACGGGAGTGGTGGTGTTGCCGATCCAGGTGAATCCTTGGCCGGTGCTTGCTGGCCGGCGGCGGCGGCGCTCGTGGGCGTTGCTTTCTTCCTTGGGTGATTTGTGCATCCTCATCTCTCAGGTCAAGATCTCCGGTCAAAAGTCAGGATCCTGGTTGGATCAGGCCGCGGCGGCGGCGTCTGCAACGTCGTTTTCCCTCTCCGGGCGCCATCTTGGAGATCTTGATCCCTTTTGTGCTTCCTGTAGGCTGGACGTGCACGGCATCGCGGTCGGCAGGTGCCCGGCCAGCGGTGAGGTTTGTGTGGCGTTGCTGAGTCGCGGCTTGTCCTTTTGATGTCGAAGGTCCGGTGCGCCAATGGGTGTGCCCATGCTGGTTTGTGGCTGTAACAGAGAAGTCGGAGCTGCGGGTGGCGGGGCCGTTGCGGCAACGATGACTCCATGAGGGCGGTTTTCAGCATGCGGTGCTCTCCGGCTGTTGCGTTGGACTAGGTCGGTGCAAGGCTCGCAACTTTCACCTGTGATGCTCGTCAGCAAAATCGGGGCTGCCGTGTCCTCGACGTTGTGGTCGACTGTTTGGCGTTGTTGTGGCCAGGTCGTCCGCGTGTGCCCCTTATGGGGTTTGTATCTAGGTTTTCGCCCGGTTTTCCTCTAATTAACCGGGCAACTCTCTTCTCCTTAATCAATGAAAATGGCAAATCTTTTGCCTCGTTTCAAAAAAAAAAAGCTGTTATACATTACATTGTTTTTCCAGAGTACGTATTTTTATCGTCTGAAATAACGATGCCTGGACATCCTTACTATCTTTTTGAAACAAACATATTGTAGCTGTTACAGTATATACCAAATACAATAGACCCTGCACTACATAACAGATGCTATACCCTCTGAAGACTGCTGCAGCCAGTTGTATGGTCCTGGTAAATTCCTGCGTGGCCTCCTTCGAGGACAGCCTCTGCCGAACTGATCGCTCCCGCGGGATCATTTCTTACAGGGAAGTAGTAACCTAGCTAGTGTCCCTGCGCTTGTGCTGCCAATCGCCCATAGCTGGTGTCCCTGATCGCTCCCGAGGGGTTTTTTGACCGGAAGTGGCAGGGGTTCTGCCTTTTTCATTATATATAGTAGGGGGCCACCGAAAGTAGTGGAAGTCGACGAAGTAAATTTTTAGAACACGCTGTATATAAATAGGAAATCTGAGAGGGGCAATGATGTTCGGCGTTTATATTATCATTTCAACAAAACTGATTATTTCCCTCGGAGAAACCACTAGTGTTAGCACTGCCATGGTGTGGTCGGATTTAGTAAAACAAGTTGTGTTTTGTTGGCCGCCTCCTTGGCGCACTCACTGCTCACTGGTTTTTGGTTTTGGTGGATTCAATATGCACTGCAGCTGCTCAACGAAATGGACAAACAGGCAACGAATGCTCTATTTTATTCCACGAGGACTGCCAGCTCCTCCCTTTTGGCTCTGTAAACAATACTGCAAGAAAGTAAAACAAAAGCAGTTGCGAGAGTAAATACCATCTATATCTATACCTGCTAATAAAAGAAAAAGGTATTCTTAGTCCGTCATACTATTTTATAGAAAACCCTCTGATATTTTTGACATTAAACCCGCAGTACATATCAAATGTTTTTTAAAATATTCATATCTTCTAAACCGTAATTCCAAATTTAACATGTTATATATGGGATTTGATTAGAAAAATATATAGAATCTCAATATGATGTTATTTTACCTGTTAACCATTTTAAAATAGTACTATCTAGGGTGCAATCTTAACCAACAGTGCATTATCCGTCTTTCTTTTGTATCGGTACTGATCCGGATTGTGGATGAACATCTCAGCAAAATCGGGATTGGAGACGAAGTTGAAGAACACTTGCCCGTTTCTTTGTACGTATTAAATCTACATGCAAGTCGTGCTTAAATAGAAGACATGTGGAATCTTAAACTTGCGCTTTTGTAGGCAAAGACCATCTTTGTTTTGGTCGTAGCTATAAATACTTAGATTAATATTTTGTAAATTAAGAACGTGTGGTATTCTTTCACTAGTAGAAAAAGCCCCATTCGTTCCGGTTCGTAAGGGCCTTTAGTCCCGGTTCTGGAATCCGGACTAAAGGGTCGTTACTAAAGCCCCCCCCCCCCCTTTAGTCCCAGTTCTTATACGAACCGGGACTAAAGCCCCTCCACGTGGCCGTTGTCTAGAGCTCCACCTTCAGTCTCGGTTGGTAACACCAACCGGGACTAAAGGCAATTTTACGTATTTTTAATTTTTTAATTTTTTTTAATTTTTTCGATTTTCAAAGTTCTGAATTATTTTACAATTTAATCTCTAATCACCACTCATCACTGCTAAATTGAATCTCTAATCTCTAATCACTCCTCATCATTTCAAATCATCTAACTTCCCGGCCGGGCACCCATGCTCTCACTACTCCAGCCTGAGCACGCTTAACTTTCGGGTTCTATTCTTCCTCGTTTCCAAGTCTGCACTTGTTGTCTTCTTGACAATAGTAAGATGTCAATCCTATTAACCCTCAGGAGTTTAGCTTGAGCATGAAGTCACATGTTTCACTGTTTGAGTTTGAAACTATTATTCTAAAAAACAATAATTATTTAGTAACACTAATATTTCTTGAATAAGTAGTTTGACCATAGTTTGACCACAGTTTGACCAGATTTGACCAAAATTCAAAATACTGAAATAATTATTTAGTAACACTAATATTCTTGAATAATTATTTAGTACCACTAATACTTCTTGAATAAGTAATTTGACCATAGTTTGACCAGATTTGACCAAAAAATTTTAAAAAAACTAAAATTTGATCATAACTTTTTTTCCTTTTAGAATTTGAGAATTCTAAAGATTTGCAAACAGGCCGTAGGTCGTCAAAATCGGATGTAGAATTTTGTGCTAATTTTTTTGATATATTATGCGGGGTTTTTTCGACATCGTATGCAAAAGATATGGTCGTTTTACTTTTTCATAACACTTTTTTTGCAAAACATTTCCAAAATTAAGTTTTTTAATTTTCCTAACTAATATATGTAGTGACATAACTACATCTCGAAGGATTTTAATTTCTGAAATTTGTATCATTTTCTTTTGCTTTTTACAAAACTGAAAAGGCGATTCAGGGGGGTAGAGTTTGAAAATGGGACCTTTAATCCCGGTTTGAGATACGAACCGGGACTAAAAGGGAATTGCACCCTTTAGTCCCGGTTCGTGTCTAAAACCGGGACTAAAGGTCTAATCATTAGTCCCGGTTTGAGATGCGAACCGGGACTAAAGGGCACCGCACCCTTTAGTCCTGGTTCGTGTCTCAAACCGGGACTAAAGGGCTCATTTGAACCGGGACTAATGTCTTTAGCCGCACGAACCGAGACCAATGCTCACATTATTTGTCCTGGTTCGTGATTGAACAGGGACTAATGGGCTTATCTGGCCCGAACGTATGCCCTGTTTTCTACTAGTGTTTTCTCCCGTTGCAATGCACGGGCCCTTTTGCTAGTACATGGAAAAAGAGTAAAAAGAAAGGCAACTCGTGATGATGTAATTGGTCATGAAACAAGTAGGGATGCCGTAGTATTAGTGCTTAAAACAGGCAGCATCGGTCAGAAATGTCACCATAAGGAGGTATGTATTATGCCCAACCGATCAACATATATACATACATACATAGATAGATAGATATATGCGAGCCAGCGACATGAGAGGGGCACGGGCGACGCGGGCGACTCCCATGGCGACCAGCGTGGCCCGGGCGACCGCCTCCGACGCTCCTAGCGGGCGGGTCGGCGGCAGGTTCTGGTCGCTCGCAGAGACTGACGACGAGGACGATGAGGACGGAGATATCACCAGTGGCTCGCCGGAGTTGTCTTCGCCAACGCCTTCGGATGTGATCTGTGAGGCTTTCAATCCAGGTTATTCGGAGGAGGACGTTGCTACGATTGTCGATGTCGTGGTTCCAATCAACGATCCGGTGCAGCAAGGCTTACGATCTGAAGACAAGATCGAGTTGGTTCGCCGGATAGTTCACCGGAGAGCGGCGCCGTCCGCAATCCAGCCATGGAAGGGTCCAATTCCCAAGGTATGCCTTGCGCCAATTACTTTATCAGACTTCTGGTTGTCGTATTCTTGGACTAGAGTCACTAGAAATAAGAAGAGGAATGGACGGCAGTGGCGCAGCCGCCGGCGCCGGTGGTCGTCGGGACGGCTGAGATCCCGGCGGCAAGGCAATCACGTTTGAATCAGCTATTGGGCCAAGTTGGGCCTGAGGTTGATAGGGCTGATGCGGAGTCGGACATGACTGGGTATGCGGCCCAACATGCGATACACGTAATGGAGCCTTCTGACGTGAATTCTGCTTTATCGCGAGTCGATCATCTGGATAGAGAGATCGCTCCGCCTCCGCCCTAGACCACTAGGGTTCGCCGAACAGCTATTCCCGGTTTCCATTCGCTCGGTGTGGGGCGCGCCGCAAGGAGAACTAGCTCGCTTCTACGTCTTGAGCTTGTGTTGGTTTTCCTCGAAGAGGAGAGGGTGATGCAGCAATAGTAGCGTAAGTATTTCCCTCAGTTTTTGAGAACCAAGGTATCAATCCAGTAGGAGGCTCCTCAAAAGTCCCACACACCTACACAAACAAACTGAGAACTCGCAACCAACGCGATAAAGGGGTTGTCAATCCCTTCACGACCACTTGCAAAAGTGAGATCTAATAAAGATAGTATGATACGATAGATATATTTTTGGTATTTTATAATATAGATGCAAAAAGTAAAGATGCAAATAAAAGTAGATTGAAAGCAAATATGATAAGAAATAGACCCGGGGGCCATAGGTTTCACTAGTGGCTTCTCTCAAGATAGCATAAGTATTACGATGGGTGAACAAATTACTGTCGAGCAATTTATAGAAAAGCGCGTAGTTATGAGATTATCTAGGCATGATCATGTATATAGGCATCACATCCATGACAAGTAGACCGACTCCTGCCTGCATCTACTACAATTACTCCACACATCGACCGCTATCTAGCATGCATCTAGAGTATTAAGTTCATAAGAACAGAATAACGCATTAAGAAAGATGACATGATGTAGAGGGATAAACTCAAGCAATATGATATAAACCCCATCTTTTTATCCTCGATGGCAACAATACAATATGTGCCTTGCAACCCTTTCTGTCACTAGGTAAGGACACCGCAAGATTGAACCCAAAGCTAAGCACTTCTCCCATAGCAAGAAAGATCAATCTACTAGGCCAAACCAAACTGATAATTCAAAGAGACTTGCAAAGATAACTCAATCATACATAAAATAATTCAGAGGAGATTCAAATATTTCTCATAGATAAACTTGATCATAAACCCACAATTCATCGGATCTCGACAAACACACCACAAAAGAGTTACATCAAATAGATCTCCACAAGAGAGGGGGAGAACATTGTATTGAGATCCAAAAAGAGAGAAGTAGCCATCTAGCTAATAACTATGCACCCGAAGGTCTGTGGTAAACTACTCACAACTCATCGGAGGGGCTATGGTGTTGATGTAGAAGCCCTCCATGGTCGATTCCCCCTCCGATGGAGCGCCGACGAAGGCTCCAAGATGAGATCTCGCGGATACAGAAGGTTACGGCGGTGGAAATTGTTTTTCGTTGGCTCTCTGGATGTTTTCGGGGTACGTAGGTATATATAGGAGGAAGAAGTATGTCGGTGGCCGCTCGAGGGGCCCAGGAGACAGGGGCGCGCCCAGGAGGGGTGGGCGCGCCCTCCTATCTCCTGGCCGCCTCGATTGCTTCATGACTTGCACTCCAAGTCCTCTGGATCATGTTTGTTCCAAAAATCATGCTCCCAAAGGGTTCATTCCTTTTGGACTCCGTTTGATATTCCTTTTCTTCGAAATACTGAAATAGGCAGAAAAACAGGAATACGGGCTGGGCCTCCAGTTAGTAGGTTAGTCCCAAAAATGATATAAATATGTAAAATAAATCCCATAAACATCCAAAAGGGGTAATATAATAGCATGGAACAATCAAAAATTATAGATACGTTGGAGACGTATCAAGCATCCCCAAGCTTAATTCCTGCTCGTCCTTGAGTAGGTAAATGATAAAAACAGAAATTTTGATGTGGAATGCTACCTAGCATAATTCTCAACGTAATTTTCTTTATTGTGGCATGAATGTTCAGATCCAAATGATTCAAAATAAAAGTTCATATTGACAAAAGAAATAGTAATACTTCAAGTATACTAATCAAAGTAATCATGTCTTCTCAAAATAACATGGCTAAAGAAAGTTCATCCCTACAAAATCATATAGTTAGGCTATGCTTCATTTTCGTCACACAAAAATGTTCCCAAATTCTACACCCCCGATGACAAGCCAAGCAATTGTTTCGTACTTAAATAATCTCAAACTTTTTCAACCTTCACGCAATACATGAGCGTGAGCCATGGATATAGCACTATGGGTGGAATAGAATATGATGATGGGGATTGTGTGGAGAAGACAAAAAGGAGAAAGTCTCACATTGACAAGGATAATCAACGGGCTATGGAGATGCCCCTCAATTGATGTCAATATGAGGAGTAGGGATTGCCATGCAACGGATGTACTGGAGCTATAAATGAATGAAAGCTCAACAAAAGAAAATTAGTGGGTGTGCATCCAACTTGCTTGCTCATTAAGACCTAGGGCATTTGAGGAAGCCCATCGTAGGAATATACAAGCCAAGTTCTATAATGAAAAATTCCCACTAGTATATGAAAGTGACACCATATGAGACTCACTATATGAAAACATGGTGCTACTTTGAAGCACAAGATATGAGACTCACTATATGAATAACATGGTGCTACTTTGAAGCACACGTGTGGAAAAAGAGATAGTAACATTGCCCCTTTTTATTTTTTTTATTTTTTTTCTTTTTTTTCTTCTTTTTTTTTGGGCCTTTCTTTTTTTTGGCCTTTCTCTTTTTTATTTTTCCTTTTTTTTCTTTGGGATAATGCTCTAATAATGATGATCATCACACTTTTATTGATTACGACATATGAATTACAACTCAAAACTAGAACAAGATATGACTCTATATGAATGCCTCCGGCGGTGTACCGGGATGGTGCAATGAATCAAGAGTGACATGTATGAAAAATTATGCATGGTGGCTTTGCCACAAATACGATGTCAACTACATGATCATGCAATGGCAATATGACAAAAGTAATGTATGTCATGATGATGATGAACGGAACGGTGGAAAGTTGCATGGCAATATATCTCGGAATGGCTATGGAAATGCCATAATAGGTAGGTATGGTGGCTGTTTTGAGGAAGATATAAGGAGGTTTATGTTTGATAGAGCGTATCGTATCACGGGGTTTGGATGCACCGGCGAAGTTTGCACCAACTCTCAAGGTGAGAAAGGGCAATGCACGGTACCAAAGAGGCTAGCAATGGTGGAAAGGTAAAAGTGCGTATAATCCATGGACTCAACATTAGTCAAAAGAACTCATATACTTATTGCAAAAATTTAGAAGTCATCAAAAATCAAGCACTACGCGCATGCTCCTAGAGGGATAGATTGGTAGGAAAATACCGTCGCTCGTCCCCGGCCGCCACTCATAAGGATGCACAAGCCAGGTACACTTCATGTTTCAAATTTGTTACACAACTTTAACCATACGTGCATGCTACGGGACTTGCTAACTTCAACAAAAGCATTCTTTAAATTCATAATCACCCAACTAGCATGACTTTAATATCACTACCTCCATATCTCAAAACAATTATCGAGTATCAAATTGATCATTGCATCCAATTCACTTCCTATGATAGTTTTTATTATACCCAACTTGGATGCCTACCATTCTAGGACCAATTTTATAACCATAGAAAATACCATGATGTTCTAAAATATTATCAAAATAATATAAGTGAAGCATGAGAGACTAGCAATTTCTACAAAATTAAGCCACCTCTGTGCTCTAAAAGATATAAGTGAAGCACTAGAGCAAAAACTATCAAGCTCAAAAGATATAAGTGAAGCACAAAGAGTATTCTAGCAAATTCAATCAAGTGGGCTTCTCCCAAAAGGTGTGTAAAGAAAGGATGATTGTGTTAAACTAAAAAGCAAAAACTAATATAACACACGACGCTCCAAGCAAAACACATATCATGTGGCGAATAAAAATATAGCTCCAAGTAAAGTTACCAATGAACAAAGACGAAAGAGGGGATGCCTTCCTGGGGCATCCCCAAGCTTAGGCTTTTGGCTATTCTTGAATATCTTGGGGTGCCTTGGGCATCTCCAAGCTTAGGATCTTGCCACTCCTTATTCCATAGTCCATCAAATCTATACCCAAAACATGAAAACTTCACAACACAAAATTCAACAGGAAATCTCATAAGCTCCATTAGTGAAAGAAAACAAAACCACCACATAAGGTACTGTAATGAACTCATTTTTTATTTATTTTGGTTTTAAACCTACTTTATTCCAAGTTCTCTATGGTTCATACCACTTAATACTAGCCATAGATGCATCAAAATAAGCAAACAACACACGAAAAATAGAATCTGTCAAAAACAGAACAGTCTGTAGCAATTTGTAACTAACGCAAACTTCTGAACTTTAAAAATCCTACCAAAATAGGAAGTCCTGGGAAATTTGTCTATTTATCATCAGAAAAAAGAATCAACACAAAATCTCGTTTCTGTGATTTAACAAAACTAATTTCGTGCGCGCAAAGTTTCTGTTTTTCAGCAGAATCAAATTAACTATCACCATAGGTTATCCTATAGGTTCTACTTGGCACAAACACTAATTAAAACATAAAAACACATCTAAACAGAAGGTAGATGCAAAATTTATTACTAAACAGAAACAAAAACAAAAAACACAAATAAAATCGGGTTGCCTCCCAACTAGCGCTATCGTTTAATGCCCCTAGCTAGGCATAAAAGCGAAGATAGATCTAAGTAGTGCCATCTTTAATTTTCAGTTTTTTAGCGGAGTCATGCTCGAATCCGGGAGGTTCTTTATGTTTCCCTTCATACTCAGAAATTTTTAGATCTAAATAATCCAACCGCTTATTGCAAAGAGTAATCAACATATTCATGCGGTGAAGATTTCCGCTAACACTTTTAAGAGGCTTAAGAGACTTTTGCAATATTTTTAATACTTCGCAAATCTTCCGAAACACTTGTGTTTCTTCTTGGGTAGGATGTGGTCCTCCCTTTTTGAGGTAGTGTTCCCACTATTCCCTCTATAATTTCATGCGCAATACTAGGATCAATTTCAATAAAATTTCCCTTGGCAATGCAATCCAAGAGTTGGCTATGCGTCATATTTAATCCAACATAAAAATTGCGAAGAAGAATTCTAAAGTTCACCTCTAGGGTGCACTTGCGATAAGATTCCATCATCCTATACCAAGCATCTTTTAAGTTTTCTCCTTGCCTTTGCCTGAAGTGAAGAACTTCAAACTCGGGAGACATAGGAGCGGATAAGGAACTAGCCATAACGACAAGGCAAACAATCTAACACGCGAGCAAACGAAATAAGGCGCGTGAAAAAGAGAGGAGAAGATTGGGAAAGAGAGGGCAAATAAAACGGCAAGGGTGAAGTGGGGTAGAGGAAAACGAGAGGCAAATGGCAAATAATGTAAATGCGAGGGAGATGAGTTTGTGATGGGTACTTGGTATGCCTTGACTTGAGAGAAGACCTCCCCGACAACGGCGCCAGAAATCTTTCTTGCTACGTCTTGAGCTTGCGTTGGTTTTGCTTGAAGAGGAAAGGGTGATGCAGCAAAGTAGTGTAAGTATTTCCCTCAGTTTTTGAGAACCAAGGTATCACTCCAGTAGGAGGCTCCTCAAAAGTCCCACGCACCTAGACAAACAAAGAAAGAACTCGCAACCAACGCAATAAAGGGGTTGTCAATCCGTTCACGGCCACTTGCGAAAGTGAGATCTAATAGAGATAGTATGATAAGATAAATATATTTTTGGTATTTTATAATATAGATGCAAAAAGTAAAGATGCAAATAAAAGTAGATTGAAAGCTTATATGATAAAAGATAGACCTAGGGGCCATAGGTTTCACTAGTGGCTTCTCTCAAGATAGCATAAGTATTACGGTGGGTGAACAAATTACTGTCAAGCAATTAATAGAAAAGCGAATAATTATGAGATTATCTAGGCATGATCATGTATATAGGCATCACGTCCGCGACAAGTAGACCGACTCCTACCTGCATCTACTACTATTACTCCACACATCGACCGCTATCCAGCATGCATCTAGAGTATTAAGTTCATAAGAACAGAGTAACACATTAAGAAAGATGACATGATGTAGAGGGATAAACTCAAGCAATATGATATAAACCCCATATTTTTATCCTCGATGGCAACAATAAAGTACGTGCCTTGCAACCCTTTCTGTCACTAGGTAAGGACACCGCAAGATTGAACCCAAAGCTAAGCACTTCTCCCATGGCAAGAAAGATCAATCTAGTAGGCCAAACAAAACTTATAATTCGAAGAGACTTGCAAAGATAACTCAATCATACATAAAATAATTCAGAGGAGATTCAAATATTTCTCATAGATAAACTTGATCATAAACCCACAATTCATCGGATCTCAACAAACACACCGCAAAAAGAGTTACATCAAATAGATCTCCACAAGAGAGGGGGAGAACATTTTATTGAGATCCAAAAAGAGAGAAGAAGCCATCTAGCTAATAACTATGGACCCGACGGTCTGTGGTAAACTACTCACAACTCATCGGAGGGGCTATGGTGTTGATGTAGAAGCCCTCCATGGTCGATTCCCCCTCCGGCGGAGCACCGGCGAAGGTTCCAAGATGAGATCTCGCGGATACAAAAGGTTACGGCGGTGGAAAATGTTTTTCGTTGGCTCTCTGGATGTTTTCGGGGTACGTAGGTATATATAGGAGGAAGAAGTACGTCGGTGGCCGCTCGAGGGGCCCAGTAGACAGGGGGCGCGCCCTCCTATCTCCTGGCCGCCTCGATTGCTTCTTGACCTGCGCTCCAAGTCCTCTAGATCACGTTCGTTCCAAAAATCACGCTCCTGAAGGTGTCATTCCATTTGGACTCCATTTGATATTCCTTTTCTTCGAATACTGAAATAGGCAAAAAAACAACAATACGGGTTGGGCCTCCGGTTAGTAGGTTAGTCCCAAAAATGATATAGATATGTAAAATAAAGCCCATAAACATCCAAAAGGGGTAATATAATTGCATGGAACAAACAAAAATTATAGATACGTTGGAGACATATCACTCGCCGGGTGCACCGGCCGCCATGGCGGGGCGTGGAAACCAGCCGCCAGCCAAGAAAGGGGTTGCGCCCCCGGCTGCGGCTCCAGCGAGAACTAACATGGTCCCGGCCCTGGGCCGGGCCGCCATGAGGCAGCCGGAGGCGCCGACTGGCCAGGTCGCCGGGCGGGGCGGCGACCATGTTGCTGGGCGGAGCGACACCCAAGCCGCTGAGCGGGACGACGCCCAAGTCGTCAGGCAGGGTGGTAGCCCCGTTGCCGGGCGGGGAAATGGCCCTGGTCGTGATGGCTATGGCGGAGGTGGCCGGAACTACGGTGGTGACAGCTTCCATTACAACCGATATGGACAGTGGGGTGATGACGAATACGATGCATATGGCGAGGGTCAACATCGTGGCTCTTCGTCGGGCGGTGGACATGGCTCTGGATGGTACAATGGCGGTGGACTGGGATGCGGTTTTCAAGGACCTCCCGGCAACTTTGTCGAGGGGTTGGCCATCCCAACCAACTGGTATAACCGGGGAGATTACCGTACTTTCTGAGGTGGGAGAGGAGGGGGTCGGCGCCCGCCTCCACCGCGGCCTCCTCCGCCGCCTGTTGCTACGGCCGCAGTGGCACATGCCGAACCTACTGCTACAATGCAGAAGGCCGCACCTGCTCTTCCCGAGGTGGCTGTAGACACAGTTCGGGCCTTGGCAGCGGTCAGCTTTCCGGTGACCAGCACCACGGTTGTTGGTCGGTGACGGAGGTTCTGAAAAGGTTCCGGACAAATGTGATGGTGAAAAGTTATCAAAGTGGGCTATTAAGAAGAAGAAGTTGCCGTGTTATAGATGTGGCGAGCCGAGGCATTTTTTGGCAGAGTGTACCACAGAATTATGTTATTATTGTTGTAGATCACAGCATGCGACTGATGAGTGTCAGCTTCTTTCTGACCCCAAGCCGGTGGTCAATATCTATGGAGTTTGCTGTTAGGAGCTAATGTTTTTTGAGTCACCTGATATGGCACCTATGACGCATGTGCAAGAGAGCTTCTTCCCTGTTGTTGTCAAGGTTACCAATGGGATTTTGATAGAGGCACAGATTGTATGACAGTTGCAAGACCTAGTACCAGGCAACCACCAGTGGGGCCTTGTCAGGTTGGAGTCCCAGACTTACAAGGTTAATTTTCCCACTAAGGAGGACCAGTTGCATATCCTTAAGTTTAGCATGTGCAGAGTACATAGTACAAATATTATCATGGCCTTTGATGAGTGGAAGGAGAAGAACCCCGAGGGTACACCTTTAGAGAAGGTATGGGTTTGCTTCTATGGTGCACCACACAAATATATTAATCACTTCTTGGTAGCTTGGAGTTTGGGTTCTCTCATTGGTAAGACGGAACAGGTTGACATGTCATTTACTCGTGCACACAGAGCAGCGAGTTTACTTGTCAGTGTAGTCAGTTTGGAGTTTGTACCAGATGTGGTCAAGTGGACGCATGCCGGGGTCACATACATGCTAGAGCTTGAGATTGAGGATACACCGGTACCTTGGGAGGGAGATGAGATTCAGGACATGGATACGACTGAGGGTGATGCTGCCCCCGGGAATCAGGACAAGGGGCCTGAGAGCACACCACGGGAGTCGGGCAGCAGTCTACCGATGGAGTGTGGGGGGGGGGGGTGTTGTGGGCAGGAGGCCCGCAGCCCGAGCCCACCCGCGGCGATCCCTAGTCCTCTGGGGGAGGGGCGCGGGCTGGAGGCCCGCCGTGTCCTCTCACCACGGGGAAGTCCCGGGCGGCATGGTCAGGAGTGCGGGCAGGAGGCCCGCAAACCTTCCTCTCCGACGTTGTCTCCATGCCGCGCTGACGGTTTAGGGGGGGAATGAGACTATCGAGCAGGTGGCTCCATGGTCTCCTTCTCCCATTACTTCGACTGGTGATATCTGATACGTCACCAACGTATCTATAATTTTTGATGTATTCATGCCATGTTTATAATATTTCTACATGCTTTTGGTATGATTTGGTTAGAACTAACCCGGACTGGCACTGTTTTCAGCAGAACTACCATGGTGTTGTTGTTGTGCATAAATAAAAGTTCTCAGAATGCGCTGAAAATCATCGGAGATTATTTCTAGAAAATATAAAAAATATTGGAACAAAAAGTTATCGGAGAGGAGTCCCGTTGGGCCCACGAGGGTGGAGCCCCCCCCCCCCCAGGGCACGCCCCTGTGCCTCATGGACACCCTGTGGGTCATCCTAACTTGTTCTCAACGCCAAACCCTCCTATAAATACAGAAACCCCTGAAACATAACCTAGATCAGGAGTTCCGCCGCCGCAAGCCTCTGTAGCCACCAAAAACCTCTTGGGAGCCCGTTCTGGCACCCTTCCGGAGGGGGAATACATCACTGGTGGTCATCTTCATCATCCCGGTGCTCTCCATGACGAGGAGGGAGTAGTTCACCCTCGGGGCTGAGGGTATGTACCAATAGCTATGGGCTTGTTTGGTTGCCGTTGTGAACAGTTCCTGCATCGCATACACTTCTCAACCCAGCCTGGTTGAGCAAAAACAGGCCAATGTGCCATCTACAAGTTGTTTGGTTGCCTGCATCTACTGTCCCTACATTAGGTAATACGCAAGTGCACTTTATTTGGTTGCCTGCATTGGCCCTAGCGGCGCATGAACACGGCGTTTGGTTGCATACGGCATACATGTTGTGCTTACCTTGTACCCTAGTTGGTGAGCTTACCCACAACGATCACACCTAGCACACCAACGCCACAACACAGTAATGGCAGTGAACTGGGCGAAGATGATGAAGTTCTTCAGCTTTAGCCCAAACTGACGATCCACCTTATGTAGTGACCAGACCTCAAACAGTCTGATCTCTGTGCATCAGTGTCATCCCCGGATCGGTAATGCTGACACACACAGTACTTGAAGGATTTATAACAGAGTAGCAATCACACACTTATTACATCGAATGTCTCAGAAGAGAAATTATTACAATAAATATGGCTTAAGGCCATCTAATAACGATAACAGTGGAAGGCTTGGAAGATAAGCGAGTCCATCAACTCCAACGGCATCATTGAGTATAAGATCACGACCTAAGGCACCTTACTCGCCGTCTGAAAAGTCTGCAACATGAACGTTGCAGCCCGAAATGGGTCAGCACATGGAATATGCTGGCAACGTAACACATAGAGAGTAATGAACAGAATAATGCTATACTACATGCATATATGGCTGGTGGAAACCTCTATGGTTACAGTTTTGCATAAAGCCAATTTTTCCCTACAACAAAGGAATAAATTTTATTTAACTATCATGGTGGTTGTTAAACATTGAGAAGGTTCCTCCAACTCAATCTCAATTAAGCATCATCATTAACCCAACAAAATTAAATTAAAGTAACATGATGAGATTCACATGATAATCCAGATACTAGATACTCAAAACGTCCATAACCGGGGACACTGCTAACCATGATTAGTTTATACACTCTACAGAGGTTTGCACACTTTTCCCCGCAAGACTCGATCTCCTCTGCTTGATTTCTCGCACTACATGGTGTTTGAGAAATGGATGACCGAGACAAAGTCTTTCAGAAGCATAAACTCTTTACTCTGGGTAAACAGTACCAACCTACATCCCCTACATCTACTAGTCTACCACTGAAAGAGGCACACAACATACTCAACTATGCTAGAGCCCATAGTAGCTTGCGGCTGCACACAGAAGTTTCTAGCATGAATAATCTCATGATCCCTTTGAGCCTGGGTGGCGATCCATAGGAGAATCACACGGTACCCCGGGATTTCCAAAAATACAGGCAACACTGGGTTCCCCAGGTGCCTCAATCCACCCAGATGTGAATTAAGTTGCCACCTTAAATAAACCATTAATTAACAATCTCACATCTGTCATGAATACACTCACCCAATCCACGTCTACTAGCATAGCATGGCAATATAAGAAAACGTAGAAGTAACTCCCAAAGGTTTGATAATAAAACAGGTATAGGTACTACCTCTACTACTTCCCAAAACCCACATGTTAATCATATCCTAATCATGCAATTGCTTGAGGATTGATCTAATGTAATAAAACTGGGTAGTAAAGAAGTATGATCAAAGTGTTACTTGCCTTGCTGATGATCCGTGAAACCTAGAGATTTGAAGTAGCAAGCGGCGCACTCCGGGTACTCTATAGCAAACAAACAAGCATACAATAAGCACTCATCTAATGCACAAGTAAAACTCAAATAAGAGATCTAACCAGAAAGTTCAACTTAAGAACTCAGGTTTGCAAAAAGAATCAAAACAAACAAAGCAACGAAATTCATACGGTGAAATTAACAAGCTTCATTTACTAATCTGGACCTATGTCAAATTTTACAGTAGCACAAACTTGTTTGAGTTGGTTAAACGGAAAGAGGGTTTCCACACGAAACTCTAGGCGCTTGAATCACCTGATTCCGATAAACGAGCAAAAACTTATACTAGAACAGAAATCGGATCAGAAATCACGATCAGAAATAATCGCGGAAAATCCGAGAAAAAGAAAAATGGACGAACAGGCTAACGAATGAACGTTCGCTGTCTGCGGCTAAAATACGAAAATCATTCGTTAAAATAACGAACGAACAGGCGTTCGCTAAATAACTAAACCAGGAAAAAAATAAAAACCGATCTGTTAAAAAAATAAATCGGGGTTCTAAAATAAAAACCGACGGTTTTCTCTCAAAAACCGCGGCGGCGGGGGCGGCTACCTCCGGCGGGTCCGGTGAGCGAGGCGGAGGGCTCCGGCGGCGGCGGGGTCTCCGGCGAGGGCGGCGGGTGGCGGCGGGGTGCGGGGCGGCGGCGGCGGGCGACGGCGGCGGGGGGGTGCGGCGTCGACGGCAACCGGCGGCGGCGATGGCACGGATCTGGCGGCGGGGCGGCGCTAGGGTTCGGGCGGAGACGGCTGGGCTGGGGCGGCTCGGCGCCTCGGGCTTTAAAGGCCCGGCCGGGTCAGTGTCCCAGGCGGACACGGCCCGGTAAGGTCGGTTTCGTTTTTTTAAATAATTATGTGCAAAAAAACAATTAAATGAAATACTAAATGGACTCCAAAAATCCCGAAATAAATGTTCCCCATCCTCTAAAATCAAGACGGACAAGATGAACATTTATTTGGGGCCTAAATGCAATTTTGAAAGAAGCGCATTTTTCCTAATTCAAATAAAATAGCGATAAAACTTCGAAATAAAATCTTATTTGATTTTAATATTAAAATCCTCAATATTTCTTTATTTTGGGGAAGTCATTTTATTCCCTCTCTCTTATTTTTGTATTAGAAATAATTGAAGACAAAATAATTAAAATCAAATGATCCTATTTTCAAAATTTGAGAAAATCCAAATATGAAAATAACGAAATCCCCAACTCTCTCCATGGGTCCTTGAGTTGCGTAGAATTTCTAGGATCAAGCCAAAATTCAATAAAATATGATATGCAATGATGATCTAATGTATAACATTCCAAATTGAAAATTTGGGATGTTACAAACCTACCCCCCTTAAGATGAATCTTGTCCTCGAGATTCGGGTTGGCTAGAAAATAGGTGAGGGTGGTCCTTCAGTATATCTTCCTCTCGCTCCCAGGTGGCTTCATCTTCGGTATGGTGGCTCCACTGAACTTTGCAAAACTTGATAACCTTGCTGCGGGTGACTCGGCTGGCATATTCGAGAATCTTGACTGGTTTCTCCTCATAGGTCAAATCACTATCCAATTGAATCGCTTCCAGTGGCACTGTATCTCTCAGCGGTGTATCGGCCATCTCTGCGTGGCACTTCTTCAACTGGGAAACGTGGAACACATCGTGAACTCCTGACAATCCTTCGGGCAATTCTAACTTGTAAGCAACCTCTCCCATACGCTCCAAAACTTTGTATGGTCCTACAAAACGTTGCGCTAACTTTCCCTTAACTCCAAAGTACTTAACTCCTAGAAGTGGAGATACATGAAGATAAACTATGTCTCCAACTTCATAAGCTGTCTCCTTGCGTTTAGAATCTGCATAGCTCTTCTGCCTGGACTGGGCTACCTTGAGCCTATCGCGAATCAACTTCACCTTCTGCTCAGACTCTTTAATCAAATCTGGCCCAAACAACAGGCGGTCTCCAACTTCATCCCACAACAATGGTGTCATGCACCTTGCTACGTCTTGAGCTTGTGTTGGTTTTCCTCGAAGAGGAGAGGGTGATGCAGCAATAGTAGCGTAAGTATTTCCCTCAGTTTTTGAGAACCAAGGTATCAATCCAGTAGGAGGCTCCTCAAAAGTCCCACACACCTACACAAACAAACTGAGAACTCGCAACCAACGCGATAAAGGGGTTGTCAATCCCTTCACGGCCACTTGCAAAAGTGAGATCTAATAAAGATAGTATGATACGATAGATATATTTTTGGTATTTTATAATATAGATGCAAAAAGTAAAGATGCAAATAAAAGTAGATTGAAAGCAAATATGATAAGAAATAGACCCGGGGGCCATAGGTTTCACTAGTGGCTTCTCTCAAGATAGCATAAGTATTACGATGGGTGAACAAATTACTGTCGTGCAATTTATAGAAAAGCGCGTAGTTATGAGATTATCTAGGCATGATCATGTATATAGGCATCACATCCATGACAAGTAGACCGACTCCTGCCTGCATCTACTACTATTACTCCACACATCGACCGACTCCTTCCTGCATCTAGAGTATTAAGTTCATAAGAATAGAGTAACGCATTAAGCAAGATGACATGATGTAGAGGGATAAACTCAAGCAATATATATAAACCCCATCTTGTTATCCTCGATGGCAACAATACAATACGTGCCTTGCAACCCTTTCTGTCACTAGGTAAGGACACCGCAAGATTGAACACAAAGCTAAGCACTTTTCCCATGGCAAGAAAGATCAATCTAGTAGGCCAAACCAAACTGATAATTCGAAGAGACTTGCAAAGATAACTCAAGTATACATAAAAGAATTCAGAGAAGATTCAAATATTATTCATAGATAAACTTAATCATAAACCTACAATTCATCGGATCTCGACAAACACACCGCAAAAAGAGTTTACATCGAATAGATCTCCACAAGAGAGGGGGAGAACATTGTATTGAGATCCAAAAAGAGAGAAGAAGCCATCTAGCTAATAACTATGGACCCATAGGTCTGCGGTAAACTACTCACAACTCATCGGAGGGCAAGGATGTTGATGTAGAGGCCCTCCGTGGTTGATTCCCCCTCCGGCAGAGTGTCGGCAAAGGCTCCAAGATGAGATCTCGTGGATACAGAAGGTTACGGCGGTGGAAATTGTGTTTCGTGGTGCTCCTGGATGTTTTCGGGGTACGTAGGTATATATAGGAGGAAGAAGTACATCGGTGGCCGCCCGAGAGGCCCACGAGACAGGGGGCGCGCCCTATAGGGGGGCGCAGCCTCCTATCTCGTGGGAGACTCGGCTGCTTCTTGACTTGCACTCCAAGTCCTCTGGATCACGTTCGTTCCAAAAATCACGCTCTCGAAGGTTTCATTCCGTTTGGACTCCGTTTGATATTCCTTTTCTTATAGATATGTTGGAGACGTATCACACCTCCTTCCGTATAGAGCTTCGAAAGGGGCCATCTTCAAACTGGACTGATAACTGTTGTTGTAAGAGAACTCCACATATGGCAAACTGTTGTCCCAACTAGATCCATAATCTAGCGCACAAGCTCTCAGCATGTATTCCAGAATCTGATTGACTCTCGGTCTGTCCATCTGTGTACAGATGAAAGGTTGTACTAAACTCTAGCCTGGTACCCAAAGTGCTGTGCAACTGATTCCAGAACTTTGAGGTAAACTGGGTTCCTCTATCTGATAGAATGCTCCTCGGAACTCCATGCAGACATATGATCCTGGTCATGTATATCTTTGCCAACTTAGCACTGGTGTAAGTGGTCTTCACTGGGATGAAATGAGCTACCTTCGTCAAACGATCGACTACAACCCATATCGAGTCATAGCCTGAACGAGTCCTGGGCAATCCCGTGATAAAATCCATGCCTAGCTTATCCCACTTCCATTCAGGTATCGGCAATAGTTGTAGCAATCCTGCTGGCTTCTGATGCTCTGCCTTCACTCTCTGACATACATCACATACTGCTACATACTCCGCAATATCCTTTTTCATTCCGGTCCACCAGGAAGTGTCCTTCAAATCCAGGTACATCTTGGTATTTCCTGTGTGAATCGAATACGGCGAATCATGGGCCTCTTGCAGAATCAACTTCCTGATCTCCGGGTCATTAGGCACGTAAATGCGGTCCTCAAAACATAAGGTATCGTGTTCATCCTCACGAAGACCTTTAGGCCCCGTTTGGATTAGCGTTTCACCTCGTTTTCTGGTCGGTTTGAGATACAGACCTCCTCCCATCATTTTCATCTTAGGCCAAAATCAAGTGTTGACCAGTAACTTACACTTGTAAAATAAATACAAGTGTATAATCTTACACCCATTCCAAGCGGAGCCTTAGCTTTTCCTTTGCTCATCTTCTCCTTTATCTTGGCAATCTCCTTGTCTGCCTTCTGAGCTTCTCTGCTCTTATCCATCAAAGTAGACTGAATCTCCAATGCTGCTACATAGCCTCTCGAAACTATCTCCAAACATAGCTCGCGAAGATCCTCGGCTAACTCCTTCGGTAACTCTCCGGTCATGAGTGTGTTGACATGGCTCTTGCAGCTCAATGCATCGGCTACTACGTTAGCCTTTCCGGGGTGATAATGCAATCTCATATCATAATCCTTGATGAGCTCCAACCATCTCGTTTGCCTGAGGTTTAACTCCTTCTACGTGAAAATGCACTTCAAACTCTTGTGATCCATGTACACCTCACAATGGTTTCCAATGAGAAAATCTCTCCATGTCTTCAAGGCATGCACTACGGCTGCTAACTCCAAATCATGTGTAGAATAATTCAACTCATGGGGCTTAAGCTGTCGTGAGGCATACGAAACAACTCTTCCCTCCTGCATAAGCACCGCTCCAAGTCCTCGACGTGAAGCATTGCAATATACTTCATAATCCTTGCGCTGATCTGGCAGAATCAACACTAGTGATGTAACCAAACGTTTCTTCAACTCCTCGAAACTGTCCTCACATTCCTCAGTCCATTTGAACTTAGTGTCCTTCTTCAACAACTCCGTCATGGGCTTTGCTATCTTCGAGAAATTCTCAATGAACCTCCGGTAGTATCCTGCGAGTCCAAGAAAACTCTGGATCTCTCCGACCGTTGTTGGGGCTTTCCAATTTGTCACGGTGACAACTTTGGTGGGGTCTACTGCTATTCCTTCTCTGGATAAAACATGTCCGAGAAATCCAACTTCCCTCAACCAAAACTCACATTTGATGCATTTGGCGTATAACTGATGTTCTTTGAGCTTCCCAAGTACCAAACGCAAATGCTCCTTATGCTTCCCTTCATTCTTTGAGCAAACCAAAATATCATCAATGAACACCACAACAAACTTATCCAGAAACTCCATAAACACCTTGTTCATCATGTTCATGAAATAGGCAGGTGCGTTAGTCAGACCAAATGACATAACGGTATACTCATACAGCCCGTACCTGGTGGTAAAAGCCGTCTTAGGTATATCCTGCTCTCGAATCTTCAACTGATGGTATCCTGATCGTAGATCGATCTTGGAAAATACCTTAGCTCCTTGCAATTGGTCAAACAAGTCATTGATCATCGGCAGTGGGTACTTGTTCTTGATTGTCACTTCATTCAATCCTCGATAATCAACAACCATTCTTAATGATCCATCCTTCTTCTCCACTAGAAGAACTAGCGATCCCCAAGGTGAAGAACTTGGGCGAATATAGCCTTTATCCAGTAATTCCTTAATCTGCTTCTTAATTTCCTCCAAATCTTTTGCGGGCATCCTGTACGGTCTCTTAGATATCGGTCCTGTGCCTGGAAAAATCTCAATCAAAAACTCAATGTCTCTATCCGGTGGCATGCCTGGCAACTCCTCTGGAAATACGTCAGGGAAATCCTTCACCACTGGTACTTCCTCCTGTACAACTCCTGATAAGGAATTTACTTGAGTTCTCTTCGGCACATGCCGGGATACATACTTGATCCTTCTTCCTTCTGGCGTGGTAAGCAAAATCGACTTACTGGCGCACTCTATGTTCCCTCCATACTTCGATAACGAATCCATGCCTAATATCACATCCAGTCCTCGCGATTCCAATACTATTTGGTCTGAGGGAAACACATAGTTACCAATCTTGAATGGTAACCGATCACACCATAGACTAGCCATATACTCTGCTCCTGGCGAGGTTACTAACATGGGTGACCTAAGGGCTTGGGTTGGCAGTTTATACTTATCCACAAATCCCCTTGATATGTATGAATGCGATGCACCAGTATCAAAATAACAATTGCAGTAAATGACTTAACCAAAAACTTACCTATTACTGCATCTGGCTGGGCTTTAACCTCCTCCACACTAATGTGGTTCACCTGTCCCTTGTTGAAAGGGTTGGGCTTCTTCCCAGAGCTTCCATTGCCATTCCCATTCTTCGCTTCAGGACATTCAGTGGCATAATGTCCAGTCTTTTGGCACTTGAAACATGTAATGTGGCTTAGATCCCTCTTGGCTGGTGTTGAAGGGTTGGTACGGTTCTATCCGTTGCTTCCTCCATTCCCATTACCATTCTTGGAGCCACTATGGTTGTGCGAACTCCCACCTCCATGAGTATGCTGAAAATGTCCTCCCGAGTTCGGGGTAAATCGAGGCTTCTGCTGAGCTCCAGAATTGTACTTCCCTTGTCCATACTTCCTCTTGCGGCTTTCAATTTGCTGCTGCTTCCCTTCAGTCATGAGAGCTCTATCTACCAACTCCTGGTAGTTGTTGAAGGTTGCCACCATCAACTACATGCTCAGCTCATCATTCAGTCCTTCCAGAAACTTCTCTTGCTTAGCTGCATCCGTAGCAACGTCATTTGGGGCATAACGTGCTAGCTTACTAAAGTCATCCACATACTGGCCAACTGTACGCCCTCCTTGGCGCAAGTTACGAAACTCACGCTTCTTCATTGCCATAGCTCCTGCTGAAACATGGACAGTATGGAAAGCCTGCTGAAACTGATCCCATGTGACAGTGTCGATGGGATAAGTGGCTATGAAGTTCTCCCACCATGATGCTGCGGGTCCATCAAGCTGATGTGCGGCAAAACGCACCTTCTCTGCATCTGTGCATCCTGCAGTGGTCAACTCCCTTCCCATCTTGCAGAGCCAATCATCTGCAACTATCGGCTCGGTGCTACTGGAGAACACCGGCGGATTCAGCCTCAAGAAACAGGCTAAGTGATCAACAGGAGGTGGTGGTGGTGGGTTGTTGTTGTTGTTCCCCTGATTCTGATTCTGGACTAGCATCTGCATCAATGCATTCTGCTGCTGGATCAACTGAGTGGGAAAGCAAATCCATTGTCACGTCTCGGAGGCATCTGAGGGTTTAGAATAAGATGAGAGTATAGAATAGAATGAGATCTAGAGAGAAAAACACTACCCATATGCACATGAGACAAATTCAAACAATATCACTTCAATCAATTCAAACAAGGGCATACAATGGTCTAACTATCGTTACACAAGTGCTCGGACTATACTATATACATGGGGGAATACTACTACTGTTATGGTGGTCGACTAGAAAAATTGATCGGTCGAAGACTCCATGATATCTGCTCCATCTTCATCAACAAAGTCATCATCGCTATCGTCTGGGTCCGAGTCGGTGTCGTCGATGAAGATGTAGTTCTCTGGGCAAGTGCAATCATCGTCTTCTCCTCCAGTCGCGGGGAATCCCATATATACTTTTAGCTTCTTCTTCAGATCATTATTATTCTCCACGAGGGTCTTCATTTCCTCCTCATATCCATCGCATGTAGACTTGAGTTCTTCCTCCAGTTCCATGATCCTGGTCATAGCCTTCTTCAGATCTATCATGCCTGTGCACATCTGGTTCTCCTGGCGACGAATGTGCTAGTTTAACTCCTGGATGAAAGCTGCAATTGATCTATCCTTCCTGGTGCTGATCATCTCCCATTGCTCATCTCGACGCCCACAAATCTGGTAGATAGTATCCTTGAGATCCTTGTGGTAAACTTCTCCAATGCGTCCCATGGTGATGTGCGCTGCCATGCTCTTTCCTAGACTCCAGGTTGGTGCATCAAAGGAAAACTCTATGGGCTCAGTGACGGGCATGAACGTCCATCTTGGAACTTGAACTTGAATCATCCAACGCTCCTCTTCTGGTAAACGGGAGATGTAGGTCCCGGTGAAGCTTGGTACTCCGATATTCAGGTATCTAGTAACTTCCTTCAAGTGACGTCCGAAGGGTGTATCTTCATCTGGTTGCGTGAACTTGTTCCTTGCATCCGCCATCCTAAAAGAGTAGAAAAGATGAGGAGTCAAAATGAGAAGAGAGAGTAGTGATCTAGGGCTTTAGCTTAGTGGTCGTGTCCTACAGTTAGCGTGTGCTCTGATACCATCTTGTAGCGGCCAGATCTCAAATAGTCTGGTCTCTGTGCATCAGTGTCATCCCTGGATCGGTAATGCTGACACGCACAGTACTTGAAGGATTTATAACAGAGTAGCAATCAATCACTTATTACATTGAATATCTCAGAAGAGAACATATTACAATAAATATGGCTTAATGCCATCTAATAACGATAACAGCGGAAGGCTTGGAAGATAAGCGAGTCCATCAACTCCAACGGCAGGCACCTTACTCATTGTCTGAAAAGTCTGCAACATGAACGTTGCAGCCCAAAATGGGTCAGCACATGGAATATGCTGGCAATGTAACACATAGAGAGTAATGAACAGAATAATGCTATACTACATGCATATATGGCTGGTGGAAATCTCAATGGTTATGGTTTTGCATAAAGCCAATTTTTCCCTACAACAAAGGATAACTTTTATTTAACTATCATGGTGGTTGTTAAACATTGAGAAAGTTCCTCCAACTCAATCCCAATTAAGCATCATCATTAACCCAACAAAATTCAATTAAAGTAACATGATGAGATTCACATGATAATCCAAATACTAGATACTCAAAACATCCATAACCGGGGACACGGCTAACCATGATTAGTTTATACACTCTGCAGAGGTTTGCACACTTTTCCCCGCAAGACTCGATCTCCTCCGCTTGATTTCTCGCACTACATGGTGTTTGAGAAACGGATGACCGAGACACAGTCTTTCAGAAGCATTAACTCTTTACTCTGGGTAAACAGTACCAACCTACATCCCCTACATCTACTAGTCTACCACTAAAAGAGGTCACACAACATACTCAACTATGCTAGAGCCCATAGTAGCTTGCGGCTACACACAGAAGTTTCTAGCATGAATAATCTCATGATCCCTTTGAGCCTGGGTGGCGGTCCATAGGAGAATCACACGGTACCCCGGGATTTCCAAAAATACAAGCAACATTGGGTTCCCCAGGTGCCTCAATCCACCCAGATGTGAATTAAGTTGCCACCTTAAATAAACCATTAATTAACAATCTCACATCTGTCATGGATACACTCACCCAATCCACGTCTACTAGCATAGCATGGCAATATAAGCAAACATAGAAGTAATTCCCAAAGGTTTGATAATAAAACAGGTAATAGGTACTACCTCATCTACTTCCGAAAACCCACATGTTAATCAGATCCTAATCATGCAATTTTTTGAGGATTGATCTAATGCAATAAAACTGGGTAGTAAAGAAGTATGATCAAAGTATAACTTGCCTTGCTGATGATCCGTGGAACCTAGAGATTCGAAGTAGCAAGCGGCGCACTCTGGATACTCTATAGCAAACAAACGAGCTTACAATAAGCACTCATCTAATGCACAGGTAAAACTCAAATAAGATATCTAACCAGAAAGTTCAACTTAAGAACTCCGGTTTGCAAAAAGAATCAAAACAAACGAAGCAACGGAGTTCAAATGGCGAAAGAAACAAGCTTCACTTACTAATCTGGACCTAAGTCAAATTTTACAGTAGCACAAACTTGTTTGAGTTGGTTAAACGGAAGGAGGGTTTCAAGATGAAACTCTAGGCGCTTGAATCGCCTGATTCCGATAAACGAGCGAAAAGTTATACTAGAACAGAAATCGGATCAGAAATCACGATCAGAAATAATCGCGGAATATTCGAGAAAAAGAAAAACGGACAAACAGGCTAACGAACGAACGTTCGTTGTCTGCGTCTAAACTACGAAAACCGTTCATTAAAACGAACGAATGAACAGGTGTTCGCTAAATAACTAAACCGGGAAAAAAATAAAAACCGGTCTATTAAAAAAATAAACTGGGGTTCTAAAATAAAAACCGACGGTTTTCTCTCGAAAACCGTGGCGACGGCGGCGGCTACCTCCGGCGGGTCCGGCGAGCGAGGCGGCAGGTTCCGGCGGCGGGGGGGTCTCCGGCGAGGGCGGCGGGTGGCGACGGGGTGCGGGGAGGCGGCGTCGGGCGGCGTCGGCGGCGAGGTGCGGCGTCGGCGGCGAGGTGCAGCGTCGGCGGCGAGGTGCAGCGTCGGCGGCGGCGTCGGCAACCGGCGGCGGCGGCGCGGATCTGGCGGCGGGGCGACGCTAGGGTTCGGGCGGCTGCGGCTGGGCTGGGGTGGCTCGGCGCCTCGGACTTTAAAGGCCCGGCCGGGTCAGTGTCCCAGGCGGACACGGCCCGGTAAGGTCGGTTTCGGTTTTTTAAATAATTACACGCAAAAAAACAATTAAAAGAAATAATAAACGGACTCCAAAAATCCCGAAATAAATTTTCACCGTCCTTTAAAATCAAGCCGGACAATATGAACATTTATTTGGGCCTAAATATAATTTTGAAAAATGCACATTTTTCCTAATTCAAATAAAATAGCGATAAAACTCCGAAATAAAATCTTATTTGATTTTAATATTAAATCCTCAATATTTCTTTATTTTGGAAAGTCATTTCATTCCCTCTCTCTTATTTTTATAATAAAAATAATTGAAGACAAAATAATTAAAATCAAATGATCATATTTTCAAAATTTGAGCAAACCCAAATATGTAATAACGAAATCCCCAACTCTCTCCATGGGTCCTTGAGTTGCGTAGAATTTCTAGGATCAAGCCAAAATGCAATAAAATATGATATGCAATGATGATCTAATGTATAACATACCAAATTGAAAATTTGGGATGTTACACCTTAGCACCTTCCACTTTGACGCCTCCAACCTTGCCACTGTCAACACTGATGCCTCCGTGCTGTCGCACCCAGGTGGAGTAAGCTTGTTCTGCTGCATGCCTAGTCTTGAACCCTCTATAGTTGCTGTTGCTATATGATGCCACTTGTGCATTGGCTTCTTCCCATGAACTATAAACCCCTGGAGCCTCACCGATGAACACGGTTTACCACTTTCCCTAGCAATGCACAAGAGCAAGAGTTGAAGCAGCAAATCAATGGAGCACACAAGTAAAAAGTAAAGTAGCACACAAACAACAATGGAGCAGAAGAGAAGTAAAGCATACATGATCATACGGCATAGCAAGTTCAACCTAGCACTACCTTGGTGTTAACCTACCACCACATCCAAAAGAGGGTGTCATCCTACCACCGCAAGTTCACCATTAGCGTGAGGGGTTAGTATATACCACCTCACCAAAATATACAGACCATCAAATTGTTTTTCAGCCCAAGATACACAAAATGTACGTCGTCATCGTCATCGTCATCGTCGTCGCCACCGCCATCGCCGTCGGGGATCATGCACGCTCACAGGCAGCACTACTCTAGTAGTAGTGCTTGCCCAGCCAACTCCTGAGCCACAGCACCCTGTGAGCGTCTGCCATGGCAATGAACCCAACACCCTGGGCCTTGTTGTCAAGCAAGTGGCTGAGAGCTGCCATGAGAGCCTCGTCGTTGAAGCCACCCTGGGTCATGATAGCGCCATACAGGTCAGGGTGGACGTCGAGGGGCTTGCACTCCCTGATGATTGTTGCAACCTCCTTCACCGCCTCAGTCATGCTGCAAAAGACATTGATCTCCTCCCCCGTCAGGCCTCCTCTCTTCCTCTTCCTATCATGGACAGGGTCAAATGGCTTGTCGAAGGGCTTCACAGACGGCTTGTCAGGGCCATCAAGGACCTCGACGTCCGGGGTCCCAGGGAAGTCTGGCATGGGAGAACCAAGAGGCTCCCCCGAGCCCATGGCATGCTTCCCAGTTGCCAACCCGAAGGAGAAGATGTGTTGCATCTGGTTGTAGTTCTGTGTGGGTGTGTTGAGGAACTCAGCGTCCCTTGGGTGGTCCTAAGAATGAAACACAAGTGTTGTTTGTTGCGATTAGGTGTAGGCAATGGTGGACATTATGAAAAGGAAGAATGTTGTGAGCTAACCGCGACATGGCCGACGTAGTGATCTGCCTCCAAAACTATGGAGCAAGTGTTCTCATCCCATAAGGCGCCGCTAGGGTCTATCAGCTTGGACACTTGGATCCATCGACCTCTCCACTTCCTCAGGTGGTTTTACACCTGGGTGGCAGATACTTCCTGCCCACAGAACTCGAACACCTGCTTCGCAACAGTGTTCAAGTGCACCTCCTTGAAGCCCTTGTCAGTCCTAACTCCACTAGAGATGAGCTCACACATCTTGTTCAGCACGAACGTGGACATGAACAGCTGCCACTTCATGTTGTTCGACCTACCATCCTTCTTTGCCTTTGCTGCTACTACCTTGAGTGCAGCGGCGGCAGCAGCAGCAGCAGGAGTTGGCTCAACGAGCACTACTGGCACATAGAGGGAATCAGACGCGAACACCTCTGAATCAGGTGCCATCTTGGACATAGGCTGCGAGTCCTCGATAAACGATGGAGCAAACTGGTTGTCGGACAGGACAAGGGTCTGACTAAGATCTTGCATCTGCGTGGTCATGTCCTACCATTGTAGCAGGCATTGACGGTAAGCATAGAACACAACATACCGAACAATCCATGAAATCAGCAGCATACATGTACATGGTTCATGACTATAATACTAAGCACATATAGTTCATTGCTATCATACTAAGCATACCCGACAACCTATGAGCACGAACGTACATCTACAACAAACAACATGCTACAAATGGACCACCAATACATACAACTCACATATCTAAGACGAATCAACACAAGTATGATGTCTACTACACAACCTTCTTCTTGTAGACGTTCTTGGGCCTCCAAGTGCAGAGGTTTGTAGGACAGTAGCAAATTTCCCTCAAGTGGATGACCTAAGGTTTATCAATCCATGGGAGGCGTAGGATGAAGATGGTCTCTCTCAAGCAACCATGCAACCAACTAACAAAGAGTCTCTTGTGTCCCCAACACACCCAATACAATGGTGAATTGTATAGGTGCACTAGTTCGGCGAAGAGATGGTAATACAAGTGCAATATGGATGGTAGATATAGGTTTTTGTAATCTGAAAATATAAAAACAGCAAACTAATGATAAAAGTGAGCGTAAACGGTATTGCAATGCTAGGAAACAAGGCCTGGGGTTCATACTTTCACTAGTGCAAGTTCTCTCAACAATAATAACATAATCGGATCATATAACTATCCCTCAACATGCAACAAAGAGTCACTCCAAAGCCACTAATAGCGGAGAACAAACGAAGAGATTATTGTAGGGTACGAAACCACCTCAAAGATATCCTTTCTGATCGATCTATTCAAGAGTCCGTAGTAAAATAACACGAAGCTATTCTTTCCGTTCGATCTATCATAGAGTTCGTACCAGAATAACACCTTAAGACACAAATCAACCAAAACCCTAATATCACCTAGATACTCCAATGTCACCTCAAGTATCCGTGGGCAAGATTATACGATATGCATCACATAATCTCAGATTCATCTATTCAACCAACACAAAGTACTTCAAAGAGTGCCCCAAAGTTTCTACTGGAGAGTCAAGATGAAAACGTGTGCCAACCCCTATGCATAAGTTCATTGAACCCGCAAGTTGATCACCAAAACATACATCAAGTAGATCACGTGAATATCCCATTGTCACCACAGATAAGCACGGCAAGACATACATCAAGTGTTCGCAAATCCTTAAAGACTCAATCCGATAAGATAACTTCAAGAGAAAAACTCAATTCATCACAAGAGAGTAGAGGGGGAGAAACATCATAAGATCCAACTATAATAGCAAAGCTTGCGATACATCAAGATTGTACGAAGTCAAGAACACGAGAGAGAGAGAGAGAGAGAGAGAGAGAGAGATCAAACACATAGCTACTGGTACATACCCTCAGCCCCGAGGGTGAACTACTCCCTCCTCGTCATGGAGAGCGCCGGGATGATGAAGATGGCCACCGGTGAGGGATCCCCCCTCCGGCAAGATGCCGGAACCGGCTCCCGAGTGGTTTTTGGTGGCTACAGAGGCTTGCGGCGGCGGAACTCCCGATCTATTCTGCTCCCCGATGTTTTTAGGGTATATGGAGATATATATATAGGCGAAAGAAGTCGGTCAGGGGAGCCACGAGGGGCCCACGAGGGTGGGGTTGCGCCCAGGGGAGGTGGGCGCGCCTCCCTGCCTTGTGGCCACCTCTAAGCTTCCCTTATGTGCACTCCAAGTCCCCAGGATTGCTTATGTTCCAAAAATAACTTTCCCGAAGGTTTCATTCCATTTGGACTCCGTTTGATATTCCTTTTCTTCGAAACATTGAAATAGGCAAGAAAACAACAATATGGGTTGGGCCTCCGGTTAATAGGTTAGTCCCAAAAATAATATAAAAGTGTATAATAAAGCCCGTAAACATCCAAAACAGATAATATAATAGCATGAATGCTTCATAAATTATAGATACGTTGGAGACATATCAAAGCACAAGGTTCAACTTCAAACTCTACTACTAATCTAGCCTACCACATGCTTGAACATCTAGCCCTACCACAAATTGCAACCGCAGCATAGCAATCAACCATATCATCTCACAGATCAGACCACTAATCAACCATGCATCTAGATCAAACCCTAGCTGCAGCTCAGATCTAGCTAGAAGAAACAGAGAGAAAGGGGGATTGAACTCACAGAGGCCATGGCTGGAGCTTGAGGACGAGGGGGGACGATCGTGGAAGATGAACGCCGGCCGGTGAAGGAGCGCCGACGCCGTGGACCGCCGGCCGATGAAGATGTGCCGATTACCTGCTCGCTGTGCTGATGCGCGTCAGCGGGAAAGTTCGAATGGAGGGAGAATGGTGGCGGAAGTTGGGGCAGTGAGGGAGGAGCTAAATAGGGGTGGACTCGGCGGGAGGTGAGCTGAAATCCTTCCGCTGATTTTTCGGCGACGCGGGCGAGCTCGCGCCATCTCCCCTGGTCGCACGAGGGGAGAAGCGCGTCGCTCTCACCTGCCTCGCCCGAGCCAGGCTCGTGAGCTACTGCCGATTTGGGCGTTTCCCCTGGGCCTGGCCTGGACGTGCTTTAAGTTCCGTGTGATGCGGGCTGCACAGTGAATGCAGGAAACCAAACGGGTCACTTTCTTCTAGGCTGGGCCTAATGTGGGCAACCAAACACGCCCTATGTGTTTGATCTCTCTCTCTCGTGTTCTTGATATGGCACGATCTTAATGTATCACGAGCTTTGTTATCATAGTTGGATCTTATGATGTTTCTCCTCCTCCACTCTCTTGTAATGGATTGAGTTTTCCCTTTGAAGTTATCTTATCGGATTGGGTCTTTAAGGATTTGAGAACACTTGATGTATGTCTTGCATGTGCTTATCTGTGGTGACAATGGGATATCACGTGATCTACTAGATGTATGTTTTGGTGATCAACTTGCGGGTTCAGTGACCTTGTGAACTTATGCATAGGGGTTGGCACATGTTTTCGTCTTGACTCTCCGGTAGAAACTTTGGGGCACTCTTTGAAGTTCTTTGTGTTGGTTGAATAGATGAATCTGAGATTATGTGATGCATATCCTATAATCATACCCACGGATACTTGAGGTAACATTGGAGTATCTAGGTGACATTAGGGTTTTGGTTGATGTGTGTCTTAAGGTGTTATTTTACTACAAACTCTAGGGCTGTTTGTGACACTTATAGGAATAGCCCAATGGTTTGATCGGAAAGAATAACTTTGAGGTGGTTTCATATCCTCCAATAATCTCTTCGTTTGTTCTCCGCTATTAGTGACTTTGGAGTGACTCTTTGTTGCATGTTGAGGGATAGTTATATGATCCAATTATGTTATTATTGTTGAGAGAGCTTGCACTAGTGAAAGTATGAACCCTAGGCCTTGTTTCAAACCATAGCAATACCGTTTTCGCTCACTTTTGTCATTAGTTAACTTGCTGTTTTTATTTTTATTTTATTACAAATACCTATATCTACCATCCAAATTGCACTTATATCACCATCTCTTCGCCGAACTAGTGCACCTATAGAATTTACCATTGTATTGGGTATGTTGGGGACACAAAAGACACTTTTTTATATGGTTGCAGGGTTGTTTGAGAGAGACCATCTTCATCCTACGCCTCCCACGGATTGATAAACCTTAGGTCATCCACTTGAGGGAAATTTGCTACTGTCCTACAAACCTCTGCACTTGGAGGCCCAACAACGTCTACTATACTATTACCCATTGTGATGATGATAATTGCTATACTATTGGTGCTATCCATACTATTAATGATGAGAGTGATTGTGCTTATGATATGAAAAGGCCCAAGCTTGGGGATGCTATGTTTGATGAGAATGACATGTTTGGGAATTTATTTGCTGCAATTAATGTTTGTCCCAAGCTTGGGGATGCTATGTTTAATGAAGATGATATTTTTAGTCTCCGAAGTTTTGATATGCAAACTTATTATGATGATAGCATGCCTCCTACCTGTGATGATTATATTGATGAAAGTGGGTTTGGAAGAGTGTCAACTTTAGGAAGTAATGATCCCACTATTTTGGAGGGTGTTGAATCTTATTGTGATAATTATAAAAGTGGATTTGGAGAGGTCATGAGTTTATTTAGTAATGATTCCACTATCTTGTAAGAGGTTTCAATTGATTATGATGAGAACAAAGTTGCTACTTATGATGATTATTGTGATGATACTTATGCTATAAAAAGTAGTGATGATTATATTTATAAAACTTGTCATGATTATGATTACCCTTTTTCTGAACATTAATCTTTTAATGTGGAAACATTTTATAGTATCCAAGTTTCTTATGATACTCCCACTATTCCGAATGAGAAGAATTTTGCTTATGTGGAGAGTAGTAATTTTCCATGCTTGTGAATCATGAAAAGAATTCTTTATGTGATGGTTATATTGTTGAATTCATTCGTGATGCTACTAAAAATTATTATGAGGGAGGAATATATGCTTGTAGGAATTGCAATAATATCAAGTTTCCTCTCTATGTGTTGAAAATCTTGAAGTTATGCTTGTTTTGCCTTCCTATTCTAGTTGATTGTTGCTCCCATAAGTTGTTTGATCACGAAATCCCTATGCATAGGAAGTGGGTTAGACTTAAATGTGCTAGTCATATTCTTCACGATGCTCTCTTTATGTTTCAATTCTTATCTTTTATGTGAGCATCATTGAAATCATCATGCCTAGCTAAAAAGGCATTAAAGAAAAGCGCTTGTTGGGAGACAACACAGTATTTACCCCTACTGTTTTTGTGTTTTAACTTGGTTAAGCTACTGTAGTAATCATGTTTTATAGCTTTTTTTTCAATAAAGTGCCAAATAGAACCTTTGGGAAGACTTGGGTGAAAGTTAATGCGATCTTGCTGTAAAAAACAGAAACTTTGCGCTCACAAGATTAGTTGTCATTTTTAACAGAAGAGTGTTTTTAAGTTGATTCTTTTTTCAGAAGATTAATAGACAAATTCCTCACGTCCATCAGTTTATTTCAGAATTTTTGGATGTACAAAAGTATTCGAGAGTTACAGATTACTACAGACTATTCTGTTTTTCACAGATTCTGTTTTCTATATGTTGTTTGCTTATTTTGATGAATCTATGAGTAGTATCGGAGGGTATGAACAATAGAGAAGTTGGAATACAGTAGATATTACACCAATATGAATTTATAATGAGTTCACAACAGTACCAGAAGTGGTGATTTATTTTCTTATACTAACGGAGCTTACGAGTTTTCTATTGAGTTTTGTGTTGTGAAGTTTTCAAGTGTTGGATAAAGATTCGATGGACTATGGAATAAGGAGTGTCAAGATTTTAAGCTTGGGGATGCCCAAGGCACCCCAAGTTAATATTCAAGGACAACCAAGAGCCTAAGCTTGGGGATGCCCCGGAAGGCATCCCCTCTTTCGTTTTCGTTCATCGGTAACTTTACTTGAAGCTATATTTTTATTCACCACATGATATGTGTTTTGCTTGGAGCGTCAAGTTATTTTATTTTGCTTTGCTTTCTGTTTGAATAAAGTACTTAAGATCTGAAATTATTAAATGTTAGAGAGTCTTCACATAGTTACATAATTATTCGACTACTCATTGATCTTCACTTATATCTTTTGGAGTAGTTTGTCGTTTGCTCTAGTGCTTCACTTATATCTTTTAGAGCATGATGGTGGTTTTATTTTGAAGAAATGGATGAACTGTCATGCTTCACTTATATTATTTTGAGAGTCTTAAACAGCATGGTAATTTGCTTTGGTTATGAATTTAGTCCTAATATGATGGGCATCCAAGGGGGATATAATAAAAACTTTCATATAAAGTGCATTGAATACTATGAGAAGTTTGATTCTTTATGATTGTTTTGAGATATGAAGATGGTGATATTAGAGTCATGCTAGTGGAGTAGTTGTGAATTTGAGAGATACTTGTGTTAAAGTTTGTGATTCCCATAGCATGCACATATGGTGAACCGTTATTTGATGAAGTTGGAGCATGATTTATTTATTGATTATCTTCCTTATGTGTGGAGGTCGGGATCGCGTGATGGTTAACTCCTACCAACCCTTCCCCTATGAGCATGCGCGTAGTACTTGGTTTTGATGACTTGTAGACTTTCGCAATAAGTATGTGAATTCCTTATGACTAATGTTGAGTCCATGGATTATACGCACTCTCACCCTCCCACCATTGCTAGCCTCTCTTGTGCCGCACAACTTTCACCGGTACCATAAACCCACCATTACCTTCCTCAAAACAGCCACCATACCTACCTATTATGGCATTTCCATAGCCATTCCGAGATATATTGCCATGCAACTTTCCACTGTTCCGTTTATTATGACACGCTTCATCATTGTCATATTGCTTTGCATGATCATGTAGTTGACATCGTATTTGTGGCAAAGCCACCGTTCACAATTATTTCATACATGTCACTCTTGATTCATTGCACATCCCGGTACACCGCCGGAGGCATTCATATAGAGTCATATTTTGTTCTAAGTATCGAGTTGTAATTCTTGAGTTGTAAGTAAATAAAAGTGTGATGATCATCATTATTAGATCATTGTCCCAGTGAGGAAAGGATGATGGAGACTATGATTCCCCCAGAAGTCGAGATGAGACTCCGGACTAAAAAAATAGGCCATAAAAAATAGAAGGCCCAAATAAAAAAATAAAAAAATGAGAGAAAAAGAGAGAAGGGGCAATGCTACTATCCTTTTACCACACTTGTGCTTCAAATTAGCACCATGATCTTCATGATAGAGAGTCTCCTATGTTGTCACTTTCATATACTAGTGGGAATTTATCATTATAGAACTTGGCTTGTATATTCCAATGATGGGCTTCCTCAAAAGTGCCCTAGGTCTTCATGAGCAAGCAAGTTGGATGCACACCCACTTAGTTTCTTTTGTTGAGCTTTCATAAACTTATAGCTCTAGTGCATCTGTTGCATGGCAATCCCTACTCACTCACATCGATATCTATTGATGGGCATCTCCATAGCCTGTTGATACGCCTAGTTGATGTGAGACTATCTCCTTCTTTTTGTCTTCTCCACAACCACCATTCTATTCCACCATAGTGATATATCCATGGCTCATGCTAATGTATTGTGTGAAGATTGAAAAAGTTTGAAAATACTAAAGTACGAAACAATTGCTTGGCTAAAACCAGGGTTGTGCATGATTTAAATATTTTGTGTGATGAAGATAGAGCATAGCCAAACTATATGATTTTGTAGGGATAGCTTTCTTTGGCCATGTTATTTTGAGAAGACATGACTGCTGTGTTAGTATGCTTGAAGTATTATCTTTTTTTATTTCAATATTAAACTTTTGTCTTGAATCTTATGGATCTGAATATTCTTGCCACAATAAAGAGAGATTACATTGATAAATATGTTAGGTAGCATTCCACATCAAAAATTCTGTTTTTATCATTTACCTACTCAAGGACGAGCATGAATTAAGCTTGGGGATGCTGATACGTCTCCAACGTATCTATAATTTTTTATGTATTCATGCCATGTTTATAATATTTCTACATGCTTTTGGTATGATTTGGTTAGAACTAACCCGGACTGACGCTGTTTTCAGTAGAACTACCATGGTGTTGTTTTTGTGTAGAAATAAAAGTTCTCGGAATGCGCTGAAAATCAACAGAGATTTTTTCTAGAAAATATATAAAATACTGGAACAAAAATTTATCAGAGAGGAGTCCCGTGGGGCCCACGAGGGTGGAGGGCGCCCCCCCCCCCCCCCCAGGGCACGCCCCTGTACTCGTCGACACCCTGTGGGTCCTCCTGGCTTGTTCTTGACGCCAAACCCTCCTATAAATACAGAAACCCCTGAAACATAACCTAGATCAGGAGTTCCGCTGCCGCAAGCCTCTGTAGCCACCAAAAACCTCTCGGGAGCCCGTTTTGGCACCCTGCCGGAGGGGGAATCCATCACCGGTGGCCATCTTCATCATCCATGCGCTCTCCATGACGAGGAGGGAGTAGTTCACCCTCGGGGCTGAGGATATGTACCAGTAGCTATGTGTTTGATCTCTCTCTCTCTCTCTCTCTCTCTCTCTTGTTCTTGAAATGGCACGATCTTGATGTATCGCGAGCTTTGCTATTATAGTTGGATCTTATGATGTTCCTCCCCCTCTACTCTCTTGTAGTGGATAGAGTTTTCCCTTTGAAGTTATCTTATCAGATAGAGTCCTTAAGGATTTGAGAACACTTGATGTATGTCTTGCATGTGCTTATCTGTGGTGACAATGGGATATCACGTGATCTACTAGATGTATGTTTTGGTGATCAACTTGCGGGTTCAGTGACCTTGTGAACTTATGCATAGGGGTTGGACATGTTTTTGTCTTGACTCTCCGGTAGAAACTTTGGGGCACTCTTTGAAGTTCTTTGTGTTAGTTGAATAGATGAATCTGAGATTGTGTGATGCATATCGTATAAACATACCCACGGATACTTGAGGTGACATTGGAGTATCTAGGTGACATTAGGGTTTTGGTTGATGTGTGTCTTAAGGTGTTATTTTACTACGAACTCTAGGGCTGTTTGTGACACTTGTAGGAATAGCCCAATGGATTGATCGGAAATAATAACTTTGAGGTGGTTTCATACCCTACAATAATCTCTTTGTTTGTTCTCTGCTATTAGTGACTTTGGAGTGACTCTTTGTTGCATGTTGAGCGATAGTTATATGATCTAATTATGTTATTATTGTTGAGAGAACTTGCACTAGTGAAAGTATGAACCCTAGGCCTTGTTTCGAAGCATTGCAATACCGTTTCTGCTCACTTTTATCATTAGTTACCTTGTTGTTTTTATATTTTCAGATTACAATAACCTATATCTACCATCCATATTGCACTTGTATCACCATCTCTTTGCCTAACTAGTGCACCTATACAATTTACCATTGTATTGGGTGTGTTGGGGACACAAGAGACTCTTTGTTATTTGGTTGCAGGGTTGTTTGAGAGAGACCATCTTCATCCTATGCCTCTCACGGATTGATAAACCTTAGGTCATCCACTTGAGGGAAATTTACTACTGTCCTACAAACCTCTGCACTTGGAGGCCCAACAACGTCTACAAGAAGAAGGTTGCGTAGTAGACATCAATACCCGCTCGACCACGCCTTACCCTTCTCCACCGGCAATTAGGTAAGGGTGTCGGAACAAGGACCACATGCCTTGGGAGAGGACTACGGACGAGCTTGTCTCCTTTGCTGGGATCACGGATCCGGTCACGGCTGGCAGGCGTGTCAGCAATCGGATCCAGGGACAGCCAGATGCTAATGACCTGTAGTTAGCGCGCGCTAAGAGGGCGGCCATGCTTCGAGATGTCGAGGCAACTACAGGTATGTCTTTTGATAAGATTTGTTCAATTATGCATTTCGCCTAGCATGAAATTATTGATAAGGCAAATGACTTAGGTGTAACTTTGGGTTCAAATGAAAAAGAGATAGCGAAATCTGTTAATGATTTTTTTGATTTAGAAGCAGAGCGGCCTTCTGAAATAATTCGGAACCACACATCAGTTAAACCTATAAATGACGATGGCATGAATAATTTAGGAATTGTAGCCCTTGAAAGCATTTGTAATAATCTCTTACCTGGTGAGGAGGCCGAAGATGAGGATGGGTCAGAGACTATGGACACTGTAGAGCCTGTAATGATGGAGGGCACTGTCTCGTGTTCTACCGATCCCACGTTTCCGAAGGGTGATGCGGAGAAGCCCAAGCAACCCTGGAAATGGAAAACTTATCCTACTTTGGCGATTCGTAGAAGTGCTGGGGTTAATCTTAAGAAAAAAATTCCATGATGACTTATGAAAAGAATCTTTTGGAATAGCAGAGGTCTAGCTGACTTGGCTAAACGTAGGTTCTTCGCTGAGACAACGATAGAGCAACATTTAGATTTTATTGCGCTTCTGGAAACATGACGAGATAACTTTACCTCACAGTTCCTTGGAACTCTATCCGGAGGAATTGATTTTGATTGGCGCGTCTTACCTCCTAGAGGAAGATCTGGTGGGATATTACTAGGGGTTCAGTATGAAACACTTGAGGTGCTTAACGTGGTTCGTGGAGATTTTGCGGTCAAGTTTCGGCTGAGATCAAATTGGATGGTTTCCGATGGTCTCTTGTGGCTATATATGGAGCAGCACAACCTGAACTTAAAGAAGATTTTTTTAGCCGACTTAGTGCGGATCTGTGGAGATGAAACTTTGCCAATCCTAGTCGGTGGGGACTTTAATATAATTTGGAGGAGAGGTTAGAACAATTACAATTTTGATGGATGTTGGTCTATGATGTTTAACATGATTATCGAGAGTCTTAATCTGAGTGAAATTGAGCTCACCGGTAGACAATTTACATGGGCCAATTCATTGCCCACTCCGACTTATGAGAAGTTGGATAGGGTACTCGCTACACTACTAGGGAAAAGCCTAGTAGTAGCACTGGTTTTTGGCCTATCAGTAGCGCGGGTAAGCGCGCTACTGATAAGGCGCTACAGCTAAAGCTTAGCAGTAGCATCGTCTGGCACGCGCTACAGATATATCTTCTTAGTAGTAGCGCTTTCCATGCCAATCACTACTACTAATTACTAGTAGCTCTTTTGAGAACAACCGCTACTAGTATTATTTCGTATTCCATTTCTTTTGAATTTTAGGTCATATTCATACAATTTTTCATTCGGTAGCAATTTAGAGATTGTTTTAACATCATAATGAGTTATTAAATCACTAGGTGAAAGAACCTTGGATTAGTTTCAAGTGCATGGATCCAAAGTAACCAATGGTCACTGTGGATCCATCCATTTAAAACTAATCCACGGTTCTTTCACCCAATGACATAATAACTTATCATCATCATCATCATAATATCATTAACAACTTATCATCATAATATATCATTGTCATATAACTCCTCATAATCATCATTTTCGTCCATGATGAGACATCATATAACAACTTCGTCACTAGTTATAATAACAACTCATCCTCATCATCATCATAGTATCATAATCACTACTCCTACTCAGCATCACCATCAAGTCTAAGACATTGTAGTCATATATAATCAACACTAACTAATTGTTCTTAATACTTAGGACCTACTCCTCTCTCCTAGCTAAAATACCATAAAACAAATAAGCCGGTCCTTCACCATGATGGAGAATGGACATAAACCTATCTCCAACTTGTGGCTTGCGCACATTCATTTTGTCTCCAATTATTTGCCTGTGCGCATTCATCACTTTGCTCCATTCTTTGATTTTGATCCTTCCATCATTTGAAGAAATCGAGTATGCAGTATGGTAGGCCTCCGAAGGAGTTAGTCGTAAGCTAACCATATGCATATCACCTTCGGTACATAGCATGTCAAGCACAACCTGCTTCGGGAGCCTCTGTTCAAAAACGAAATAGTAACATATATAGTTAGCAATGTATTTTACTTAAGAATAATGTATGCAATGAAGTTACCATCATTAACAAAATCTTACCAAGTTTTTGGCAATGAAGTTACCATCAAGCAATTTATGGACTAGTGGCACATATCTAGTATAATTTGGGCTGATAGAGTGACTGGTTTTGAAGGCTTCAACATCTTCTATGAATGAGACAAGATAAACTTTCTCCTCACAATTAAGCTTGGAGTCATAGTTGTAGTATGTGTTGTCTACTACCTTCCGAGTATTTCTTGAAGATAAGAAATAAGCTGACAATTATAAATAAATAAGTTTAGTATGGACGAACACCAAATATTTTTAAATTAACAACATAAATTGCTGAACTTAACAAATTAGTTTGACAAACTCGCATCTAGGTAAAACTGGAGGCATATCCACATCCACCCAGATGTCGATATTATCATCATCATAATAATATTCGGGACGAATATCAAATCTTATTCGCATTCCCTCCTCAAATCCATATACCTTGCAGAGAGCTTACCAATTAGAGAAACTGAAATGGGAGCGATCGACCGCATTGTAGAACTTAACCAGAAACTCATAACCATGTTTAGTTCTTAAGTGAGCCCTCCTCGTCTCCACATTCTCAAAGTCATCTAAACCAAAACCAAGCTTCTCTAGTACATATGGTCTAGCATGGCACGAGATGTACTATTCGAATTGAAAAAAAAATCCATAAATTACACGGGAACAAAAGAAGCACAAGTGATGATATTTATTACAATGAAATGCTTGTCGTTGTGTACCGTACAAACATCGAAGGTCTCTTCCAGCTTCATGGTGAAAACCTATCATTTTGCAGGTGAGGAAACCTGTTGCACACACCATGGTCATTGTAGCAGTACCCGCACTCCGTGATCCCATCGTCATCAGACATCTCCTGTGTTCAAAATTCAAAGATTATAACTCGGCAAAACCCAAAAAATCCGGCATGACCTTTGCTAAAAAAATGACATATCGAGCGCCTGAAATTTGTCGGAACGGAAATTAATCAACACTCCGGCAAAAAATAGGCCACTTATCGATGGTCATTGCATTTCAATGGTTAAAAATATGAAAAAAAAACATTTGAAAATATCTTATATATAATTCTAACACTAAATAAACTAGTTTTATTAACTACTTACTAAATAAACTAGTTTTATTAACTACTTACTAAATAAACTAGTTCTATTAAGCACTTACTATAAATAAACTATTAAGCACTTACTAAATAAACTAGTCTATTAAGCACTTAATATAAATAAACTAGTTATATTAATCACTTACTAAATAAACTATTTCTATTAAACACTTGCTAAAAATTCTACTACCCTAGTTCTACCCTAAATTTTCTTACTTCTATTTTATTCGAAACACCTACGATTTGCAAGTACAGAGACAAGGGAGAGGGAGGGAGGAGAGAGGAGGGGGAGGGGCGGTCGGAGGAGGAGGGGGAGGGGACGGCCGAAGGAGGAGGAGGGAGGGGCGGTGGAAGGAGGCGGAGGGAGGGGCGGTGGGAGGAGGGCTGCCGGTGGAGGAGGGAGGGGCGGTGGAAGGAGGCGGAGGAAGGGGCGGTGGGAGGAGGGCTGCCGGTGGAGGAGGGAGGAGGGGGCAGCCGCAGGCGGAGGGAGGAGGGCGCGGTGGGAGGAGGAGGGAGGAGGGCACGGTGGGAGGAGGAGGAATGAAAGGAGGGAGTACCTCGGTGGCGGACGGACGACGATGGCGGCGGCGATGGACGATGACGGTTATCGGCGCGGGCGAGAGTGACTGAGAGGGGGAGAGTGAGTGAGAGAGAGGGTCGGCCGCGTGCGTGGGGATAAGGTAGGGTTAGTAGTAGCGCGGGTACGAAAACGCGCTACAGCTAATGAGAATAGCAATAGCGCTGTGCGGGGATGCACGCTACTGCTAAGTGTAAGCATGCAAAAATACATTGTCTGTCAATGCAAAAATACACTGGCCATCAATGATCTTTTTGTGTACAATCTGAATTGTCAATATGAGTCCTCTCCGGTAGGAACCGAAGAAGACTCATATTGCGGCCACAAATTCTACACATAGAGTTCAGTGAAGACCAAGTGGTTGTGATAGCTTGAGAAGTAACATATTTAAGGTGGTAAACACCCTGTTCGCGGAGCAAGGTGGGACTAAACTTGTGGGCTGAACTTAGCAGTAGCGAGTTTTACATAAGTGTGATGCTGCTAACATATATAGCAGTAGTGCGGTTCGTTATAGTGCGCTATTGCTATAACTAGCTGGACAGCAAGGTCATGGCAATTAGAGCAGTAGCGTGGTTTAGAGGGGACGCGCTACTGCTATTTTTCTTTCAGCAACGCATTTTTCTTGCATGCGCTGCTGCTAATTAGCAGTAGTGTTGTATTTTGAAGAGCGCTTCTGGTAAGATTATGTGTATAAGGTTTTCCCTAGTAGTGCTAGTGTGGAATGGGAACAAAAGTACCCATTGGTGTCTGTTCATGCGATGCAGAGAGCGATCTCAGACCACACACCACTTCCTGTAGACTCGGGAGAGGCCACACACATTGCAAACAAGAATGCTTTCTCTTTCGAACTAGGTTGGTTTGAGAAAGAAAACTTTTTGGAGATCATTGCACGCGAATGGGCAAAGCCTGTTAGTGGAAGAACTAGTATTGAGATATGGCAAAATAAGATCAGACATCTGAGACAATTTTTGCGAGGTTGGGCCAGAAATGAGAGTGGGATTTACAAACAAGAAAAAGAACGACTCACTCAATTAATTGAAGCGCTAGATTTAAAAGCCGAAAGCAATCTCCTTATGGTTAGTGAGCAAAACTCCAAGTCCTAAGCTGAGCAAGGCTTACGAGCTCGTCTTAGAGAAGAGGAGCTCAAATGGGCAGTGCGTGCTAAAGTGCTTAAGGTTGTCCAAGGGGATGACAATACACAATTCTTCCATATGATTGCGAATGGCAAACATAGGAAGAAGAAAATCATACAGTTTGAACAGGACGAGGGGACAATTGTGGGGCATGAGAATCTTAAAGCTTATATCTCTAATTACTATAAACAACTTTTTGGGCATCCGGAAGCAAGCATGGCGGCCCTACATGAATCTATTTTTTGAGATATACCTCAGCTCCAGGTAGAGGAGAATGATATTCTCTCTGCACCATTTACCGAGAAGCAGGTTCTCAATGCCATATCACAAATGAAACCGAATAAAGCACCGGGACCAGATGGGTTTCCAACTGAATTCTATAAAAAATGTTGGCATATTATTAAGGATGATCTTATGCCTATGTTTCATGATTTCTTTAGAGGTCATCTTGAGCTGTTTCATGCTAACTTTGGCATGATTATACTGTTGCCAAAGAAAGAAGAAGCAATTCGGATCAAACAATTTAGGCCCATATGTCTTCTTAATGTGAGTTTCATAATTCTCACAAATGTTAGTACCAATAGATTGACACAGATTGCTCATTCAGTGGTACAACCGAGTCAGACAGCGTTCATGCCAGGGCGACAGATACTTGAAGGGGTGGTTGTTTTGCATGAAATGGTACATGAAATCCATTCAAAGAAGCTAGATGTGGTTACCTTCAAAGTGGATTTTGAGAAGGCATATGATAAAGTTAAGTGGCCTTTCCTTCAGCAGGCAATGCGCATGAAAGGATTTAGTGAGGCTTGGCGGAACCAAGTGGGTTCTCAAGTCCAGAATGGTAGTGTCGGAATCAAGGTTAATGATGATATTGGTCATTACTTTCATACATACAAGGGTTTGAGACAAGGAGATTCCATGGCTTCTCTCTTGTTTAATATAGTGGCCGTTATGTTGGCCATTCGTATTGGCAGAGCCAAACAGCATGGTCAAGTGGAGGGGTTAGTTCCTCATCTGGTCGATGGAGGAGTATCCATCTTGCAGTATGCTGATGACACTGTCTTATTCATGGAACATGACATTGGTAAAGCGCACAATATGAAACTTATATTATGTCTCTTCAAACAATTGTCTGGTTTAAAGATAAACTATCACAAGAGTGAGTTGTTCTGCTTTGGGAAGGCCAAAGACGAGCAAGACACCTATAGACAACTGTTGGGGTTTGAATTAGGTTCTTTACTATTTTGTTATTTGGGCATACCAATTCACCACCGTAAGTTATCAAATAAAGAATGGAAGTATATCGAAGATCGAATTGAGAAAAAGTTGAGCTGCTGGAAGGGCAAGCTTATGTCTTATGGAGGTCGGCTAGTGCTGATTAATTCGGTACTGAATAGTATGCCGATGTTCCTACTATCGTTCTTCGAAATTCCAAAAGGGGTACGAAAGCGACTTGATTTCTTCATGTCTCGGTTCTTCTGGCAGTCAGATTAGGCCAAAAGGAAATATCGACTGGCGCGACGGGATATCCTTTGCCGGCCAAAAGACCAGGGGGGTCTCGGTATTGAGAACTTAGAAATCAAGAATAAATGCCTTATGAGCAAATGGCTCTATAGGTTGGAGACAGAGCCGGAGGGCATGTGGGCACAGATTTTGCGCAATAAATATTTGCAGTCGAAAATGCTCGCCCAGGTTACCATGAGACCAACTGACTCGCCATTCTGGAAAGGGCTTATGAGAACGAAAGACTTGTTCTTTCGTATGGTCAAATTCTTGGTTGGCAATGGGATGTCAACAAGATTTCGGGAGGATACGTGGTTAGGAGAGGCACCACTGGCCGTACAATATCCCATCCTTTATAACATTGTGCAACGTAAGGAGGATTACGTAGGCACAGTTTTCCAAACGATTCCCTTGAATATTAAGTTCAGACGTGCATTAGTTGGTGAGCGATGGACTGCCTGGTTGCACTTAGTTTGGAGACTGATAGATGTTCAACTTTCCGACTAGCCGGATTCTACGTAATGGAAACTAGCTAGAAATGGGGTTTTTACGGTGAAATCTTTCTATATGGATTTGATTAATTTTGGCCCAATCTCAAGACCGTTGCATATTTGGAAGATTAAGGTTCCCTTGCGTATTAAATTTTTATGTAGTTTGTCCACAAGCAAGTAATACTCACCAAGAACAACTTAATCAAGAGGCGATGCGTAGGTAGTTCACATTGTTGTTTTTTTTATCATGATGAAACAATACAACATTTATTCCTTAAATGCCCACTCGCCAAATTGCTTTGGAGAACGATTCATATAGCCTTCAACATTAATCCTCCAGTTGACATTCAGTCGTTGTTTGGAACATGGTTAGCTGGGGTTGAACATACTACTGCAACTCGTATTCGGATTGGAATATGTGCGCTTTTGTGGGCTATATGGAATTGTAGGAATGATTTGATTTTTAACAGACAACACACTTTAACTTTCTTGCAGGTCATCTTCAGAGCTACCGCATGGATCCGTACGTGGTCCTTACTCACTCCTATGGACTCCAGAAAGCCTTTGGTTACTGGGTGCAACCAGTGGGAGATGGTAGCACAGGCTATTTTCAACTGGTTCGGATGGCGGTCGCATAACAGGATAGGAGTCTAGGAAGCTTATCCTTCATATTGTCATACCGGTGGTGATTGTTAGCCTGTTTTTTCTCTTTTATTTATTTGCTTCGCTCCGTTTGCGAGCTGTAATACTTTTAAGACTTTGTGATACTTCGTGGTTTGTTTAATAAGATGGCTGCATGCATCATCATTATGCAGAGGCCGGAGGCACACCTCCATTTTCAAAAAAAATCAACATACATACATAGTTTCGTTGTTATAAAATGGAGCTCTTTTGCTGTTCGCTTGAGGATGCAAGTAAGGAGGTAAGTCGCTTTAAGAAAGTGAGATGCTTTTGCGCTTTGCTTTGCGAAAGAAAGAAAGAAAGAAAGAAGCATATGCCTGCTGTGCCATGGATGCCTTGCTTAATTATGGCAGAGATGGAAAATTGCCATAAGCAAGCAAGCAGAAACAGAAAGCCTCATCTGTTTCAGTAAACAGCAGAGGAGGAAATCTACAGTAAACAGCATGCATGCTGTCCAAGATAAGATGGGTGATCTCAGTTAGTGTTATTGCAATGAATGATCCAAAAACAAGGGTTTACTGTCTGCTGCTTTACTTTACACATGTGGAGGACCTCCTCTGCTGCTTTACTGTCTGCTTTCTGTATACATTGCATTGTTTCTAGCTTCATCCCATAAAAATTCCTAGACTTGTCTCCAGAGTCACTCAGTGCACAATACCTATATTCGGTACTGAGCTGAAGTAGTACTGTTTCAGCAAGCAGCAGAGAAGGTCCTCAACATGGCTTTCACTCTCCGACTGCACAAGCACAAGGTATATGTCAGCGGCGATGGGCCGACAACAGAGGAAGTACTACAGGAGAGTGAGAAGCGGCCCAGGCCCAGAAGAAACAAGCAGGCTCCCGCACGCATAGCAGTAGGACGGAAGGAACTGAGAATTCATCCAGATAATAGATAGATCGAGTGAGCAATTCGGTGCTTACTCTGCCATAAGAAAGCACAAAGTTTTAAATATTTCCGTAAGCAGCAGACAGGACATCATTTAATCAGGCTGGCAGATGTTGTATTTACAAAAAATCCATCTTTTCTTCTACAAGAACGTACAACAGACTTGACTAGGAACTAAAAGAAAATCCCAGTCACTGAATTCTTTCATGCAGTATAACACTGATTACATGAAGACTGGGTGATACACATTCTTTTTAGAAAAGGAGGTTGACCTCCGGCCTCTACATACATTGCCTCATTTCAGTCCATAAATCTACGGCCATGATTTTATTAGAAACCGCATAGATGACAGACCCCTAACTACTGTTGCAATGCATGTACAAAGACACCGAATGTCATTAATAACTGAAGTTCAGTTACAAAGTTGTCCTGTCGGAGGGTGCTGCTGCAACCAGGGAGGCTGCCGCAGCGCCAACGACTAGCCATGCCCAGGCTAAGAAACGCGTGGCTAGCTAAACCGGTGACCTCCAGAGGGGTTCGCCTTCGCAACCGCATTATCTGATGCGTTACATCTTTTGGAACATCCGGGGTTGCGGGCACTCGGGTCGTCGCATGCAACTTAGGGAGTATATTGCTCGCGAAAGTATCGATGTCGTGGCTCTTCAAGAAACTATCAAGGCGGACTTTACTTATCGTGATCTTGCGGCCTATGATCCTCTTCATCGTTTCGTGTGGGGTTATGTCCCTTCCGCTGGCCATTCGGGCGGTCTTCTCTTGGGCTGTAATTCTGATGTTTGTGATATTGTAACCTGGGACGTGGGTTCGTTTTTCATCTCTGTTACGATTAAGCATAGAATCACGCTCGCCTCCTGGGCGATTGTGTGTGTCTACGGCCTGGCCGACCACTCTCGCTCGGCTGATTTCCTGAGCGAAATTCAAGTCTTGGTTGGGGCCAAGCAATCTGCTAACATCCCCATTGTTCTAGGGGGTGATTTTAACCTTATTCGTTCGAGCGCAGACAAAAATAATTACAACATCGACTGGTCTAGGATCTCCCTTTTCAACAATGCCATTGCGGCCTGCGCCTTACGGGAACTCGCTAGGACTGGGGCCAGATATACTTGGACCAATAATCAACTCAACCCGGTCCGTAGTGTCCTCGACCGTGTGTTCGTTTCGGCCGACTGGGAGATGATCTTTCCCATGTGTACCTTGGTCGCTGAAACTCGCATCGGCTCTGATCACGTTCCGCTGATCCTGGCCTCTGGGGAGGATAGGATCAAGCGTAGCAAGCGTTTCTACTTCGAACCAGGGTGGTTTGAGGTAGAGGGGTTCATCCCTTTGCTCCTCGCTCGCTGGGAGCTTGTCAGGACTGCGGGTGGCCGTCCCAGGGGCCCCCTCGACACTTGGATTTCGGCAGCCGGGGCCCTGCGCGGCTTCCTTCGTGGGTGGGGCGCAAACCATGGTAGCGATGCCAAGCGAGCTAGGGAAGCTCTTATTGAAGAAATCAAAGCTCTCGATGTTCAGGCAGACTCTAGATCCTTTTCGGAGGCAGAGTGGGCTTGCCGTTACGCCCTCGAAAACCAAGTCCTGGCCATCCTCAGGGAAGAGGAGGAATACTGGCGCCGTAGGGGCGGCGTCAAGTGGGTCACCAAGGGGGATGCTAACACAGGTTACTTCCACGCCTTCGCCAATGGCCGTAAAAGGAAATGTACGATCCTGAGACTGCAATCGGACCAGGGGGTTTTGGTTAGCCAAGCCGATATCTCGAGGCATATTTACGATTTCTTCCTTACCCTCCTGGGAACGGCGGAAGGGAAGGCTTTGCGTCTGCGTGATGACTTCTGGGGGGAAGAATCACGGGTGTCACAAGCCGAAAACGATGGCCTTGCCTTGTCCTTCTCCACTCAGGAGATCGACGGTGCGCTAGGCTCAATGAAGATCGATACCGCGCCTGGGCTGGATGGCTGGCCGGTGATTTTCTTTCGGCGGTTTTGGCCGGCGCTCAAGGACATTTTTTACGACATTATCAACGGTTTTGCGCTGGGCATGGTCGACATCTCGCGCCTCAACTACAGTGTCATCAGTCTCATTCCTAAAGTGAAGGGGGCCGATTCGATTAAGCAATACCGCCCTATTACTCTTATTAACGTCCCTTTCAAGTTATGCTCCAAGGCATACACCACGCGTCTTGCCCCGGTAGCTCAGCGTGTGATCGACCGTAGCCAGTCCGGTTTCCTCAAAGGTCGTAACATCCTGGAAGGCCCGGTGGTCTTGCAAGAGATCGTTCACGAGCTTAAGCGCACACATCATCCGGCCGTGCTTTTTAAGCTCGATTTCGAGAAAGCCTACGATCGAGTGAACTGGGAGTTCATTCGTGAGGTACTCACTCGGAAGGGATTCGAGTCGGGTTTCATTCATCGCATAATGCATCTGGTTTCGGGGGGCCAGACAGCGGTGTCGATTAACGGAGAAGTGGGGAACTTCTTTCGCAACAAACGTGGACTCAGACAAGGAGATCCCTCCTCGCCTTTGATCTTCAACTTTGTTGCCGATGCCCTCTCGGCCATGGTGAACAAGGCCAAGACCGCTGGACACATTCGAGGTGTGGTCCCACATTTATGCCCCGGAGGGATCACTCACCTCCAATACGCGGACAACACCTTGCTTCTCTTCGAGCCCGACGACCATAGTGTAGCCTCGATCAAGCTCATCCTTCTCGCTTTCGAGATCATATCAGGCCTGAAGATTAACTTCGCAAAGAGTGAGGTGATTGCCATAGGGATGGACAATCACCTGGCCATCCGCATTGGCAACTTACTTAATTGCAAACTAGGGAGTTTCCCATGTAAGTACCTAGGTCTTCCCATTTCGGACAAACACATCTCGATCCTCGAATGGGAACCCTTATACGGCAAGGTGGCGAACCGGGTTAGCCCCTGGCGCGGCAGGTTCTTATCCTCTGCGGCCAGGTTGATTCTGACTAACTCCAGCCTGTCTTCCCTGCCCTTGTTTACTATGGGCATGTTCCTGTTGGACGACGGTGTCCACGCCAAGTTCGACACCCCTAGGTCTAAGTTCTTTTGGGAAGGAACTGGGAACAAGAAGAAATACCACTTAATCAAGTGGGCGGCGCTTTGCCGTCCTAAGAAATTCGGTGGCCTTGGGATCCTCAACTCCAAACTTATGAATGTGGCGCTTCTCGTCAAGTGGATCTGGAAACTCTCCCAGAACGAACAAGGGCTTTGGGCTGTTATCCTCCGTGCCAAATATTTTCCCGATGGAAATTTCCTTACCTCAAAGACGAAGGGATCGCCTTTCTGGAATGGAATCCAGGCTGTTAAGCCTGCCTTCACGTTAGGGGCCAAGTTCTGTGTTAAGAACGGGAAATCCACGCGGTTCTGGCTTGACCTCTGGCTAGGGACGGAACCTCTTTGGCAGAGCCACTTTGCCATCTACCAACTGGCCACTAACATCGACATTTTGGTGGCCGATGCGCTTAGATCCAACCCCCCCCCCCCCCCCCCCGCCATATCTTTCAAAAGGCCACTCCTCACCCACGAACGAGCTAGCTGGGACGGGCTCCTAGCTAAGCTGCAGGGCTTTTCTCTCCTCCCTGAGGAAGACACGGTCTCATGGTCCCTCACGAGCTCAGGGAAGTTCTCGGTCCAATCACTCTATAATAAGTTGACCGAGGGACCGGCGCTCGACATAGCTAGGGGGGCTATGGAAAGCGTCCATCCCTCTGAAGATCAAAGTGTTTCTATGGCAATTATTCCGTGATCGCCTCCCTTCTTCTAACAACATTGCCATTAGGCATGGCCCTTCGGATGGCTCTTGCGCGCTTTGTGGACTGCATGAAGATGCCAACCACATCTTTTTCAAGTGCCATCTTGCCCGTTTTGCCTGGAGTGCCGTCCGTAAGGCTTTTGAGCAGACCTAGAATCCCAATTCGGCTTCGGACCTTCGTAGGATCCTTCTTGCGCAGCGGGGTAGTTTCGGACATGTGTTGTGGCGCTGCGTAGGGGCGCTGTGCTGGTCTCTTTGGACCACCCGCAATAAGATGACTATCGAACACAAGTTCCCTAACCATCCTGCTGACATTATTTTCAAATGCCATGTGTTCCTACAGACATGGACTCCGTTGGGGAAACGGCGTGATGCAGATCGGATGCTGGAGGCCATGGAGCGGATCCGCATGATCCAGGTGGAAGCCCGTACCTAAGTTGCTGCTCTTGGAGCTATTTTGGCGTTTTATTTGTCTGGCTGCCTGTTGAGCCACTAGTTTCTGCCCTTCCTTCCCAGGCTGAGGCCAGTTGCATGTTTAGTACTTTTGGCTTCGGCCAGTTTATCCTTTAGCTTGTTACTCTTGTAATGTACTCCTGTGGATGCTGCCTGTCGGTGGGCTTTATTAATTTAAAGCCGAACGCATCGTGCGTCTTCGTTCTAAAAAAAAAGTTATGGATCAAGGTAGGTATAATAATTTTGAAAAAGTGAGAGAACAAGGTAAAAAAAGAATTATTCCATGAAATACATCGACTCAAAAGAATTCTTGACCATAAGTACAATTTCGAAATAGTGAGAGAACAAGGTCAAAAGAAGATGTGTTTCGGTAATGAATTCTGGACGTACTTCAATGAAATCGTAGCCACTGAGTTCTTTCACATAGCAACAGTGATTGCTTGAAGATTTCTTGAGTGACATACAGTGACTCATTCAGTGCATAAAGACCATCTTAGGCATTGCATATTCTGAATTTTTGAGTCTTTAATTCTCGCCACAATCTTTATACTGTCAGCTAAAAAGGGCAACGACAAGGAGCATCAGTATAACCAGATAACCAGATAAGCTCCATCTGTTTTGATATCCAGTTGCTAACCAGATAAGCTCCCCTGTTTTGATGTCCATCCAGTTACTAACAGAAGCTGCTTGAGTACACACTCACTACACCCACTACGCCAACTGATTGGCCGCATGCATCTTCCGGATGCGGAGGCCGGGGGTACGCCTCCTTTTCCAAAACAAAAAAAAACTGCGCCAACTGATGATGGCTGCAACTCTGTGCAAACCATTCAGCTATGTATAGTACAACAAGCCATTCAGATGGTTTAGTCTTAACAGCTTCGGCTCTCTAAACACGCTGGTCGTCAATATTCAGAGAGAGTGAGATAAACACTTCTTTTTTAACACAGAAATCAGAGAATCTGAATGTCTGCAATCTCTAGACATTTTGAGTCTGGCACATTTTGACTATTGATTCTTCCTTCTACAGGAAGGAGCAGGCAGAGTGCAGCAATGAATTAACATCCCTGGCTAGCGAGGTGCCATAAACTTAGCTTCTTATTATCTCTTTGTTTGGCAAAAAACTGATCAATTCTCGTCAATGGCAGCATCTGAATGTTGTAATGTTTTAGCATCACCAATTCGCACTAGAGGATTGAAGAATAAAGGTGTGAAGTGTGAACTAGGTAGCTAGTTACTCTCTTCAAGATTGGGCTGTGTTATGCATACTAGTGTAGCATTCATTCAAGGATCTAATTAGTTGTAGTCGTCAAGTTGCCAGCATTTAATTCAACAGTGGAAAAACTGCTGATTCGTCACCATGTTGATGCGTTGATGCATGGCCATGGAAATGTACCTGAAGACTGAGTGATATACATTGACAAAATTTGAGTGCATAAAGGCCCTCTTTTCTTAGAGATTGCATTCTGACATGACAGAATTTGTCATGTTACAGTCTGAAGTTCAGCCACTTCAAAAGGGCAACAAAGAGGATCCAAATAACTGGCTAACCAATGGCCGTCAGTCTAATCTGAAATAAGGATGGACATCCTCTTCTTAGACAAACAAATATATTCTATTTCCTTTTCCTGAAACTGAAACCCGGCTCCTCTGCTTTTCCTGGACCGCTGCATGCTCTGTTTTTGAGACTGAGGGGCAACTAGAGCAGGCAACTGTTCATTGGAGCATGTACCTGAGATTGGATCTCATTATATGTGGAATCACTCTTTGCATCAAAACACATATACTCGCTCCGTTCTGAATTACTCGTCCAAGAAATGAATGTATCTAGATGTAGATACATCCATTTTTATCCATTTTTGTGACAAGTAATTCCGAACGGAGGGAGTAGTTGTTTGTGTAAATATGTTGCTTGGATGTTTCTCATGATCCATGCCATCTGTGATGTTATGCGAAACTCGATCTACAACTTTTTACAAGATCTAACAGCAGTGTCTGCATCTGTGATGTTTCTTATGATCCATGCCATCTATTAATTCAGCCAGTGAACTTAGAAGAAATAGAGGATTGGAAGCAGGATCTAATTAATGGTACTGATTAATTCTTTTCTTCCAGTTTCCTGGGTATGTACTTCAGTAAACTGAATTTAACTGAACCTTGCCGAGCTTCATCAGTTCTTGGGATTGCCTTTCCTTTCTGCCTTTTTCAAACAAACATCGTACTCTAGCTCTTTCAGTACATGGACAATGATACAACAAAGTGAGCGCAAAAACTCATCAGGTGCACTATATTTAAGTAAGCAGCAGAGGACGACAAAATGGACAAAATGTTGAAAAGGCAAATCATCAGAATAAAAGCAAGATGCTAATTAACCATGAAACAAATAGAGATGCCAAAATACCAGGGGTGGAAATGGAGCAGAACCGGTCATAGATATACCTGAACCGAAGACTCCTGCGGTGCACCTGAAGTTTGAGCAAGGAGAAGATCCAACTAGTTCATTCAAGGCCCACAGCACTGGGGTCAAGATTACATGTTTATAACTTGCTGGCACATCCTTAGCATATCTATACATTGACTTTCTTGATGAACTCCATTTTTTTAACACAAAGTTCAAGAATGCTTGGATTTGCTAAACAGTTGAGGAGGCCTAGATACAAAGACATCAAGTTGGTAGGTTGTACTCAACAAATACATCAAAGGCAATCGAAGAATTTAACAAATGGCGGGACCGTTCTAGTGAGTGGGCTAACTCTGCCACTGCAAATAGGACTTCCTTCATCCCAGAAAGCACTAATTGATCTCTTTGGAATTGCTTGAACCAAATTCCAGTAAGCGCCTCCTCTTGAGAAGGCCTCCTCCAAGTTGGCGCAGTGCGTAATCCATAGTTCCTCGAGGGCTGGGAGCTGCTGCATGAGTCCCTCCGATAGTGTCTCTACCATTGGGCACCGGTCCACCCACAACTTCTTCAGTGCAGTGAATCCACACATTCCATCTGGAAATATCGTCAGAGCGTCACACTTAATCACAGTGAGTTCTCTCAATTTTTTGATGTTACCAATAGTTGTTGGCATGGACACCAGCTTGGGACAAGAAGCGATATGCAATTTTTCGAGAGATGCAGGCAACCTTGGTACCTCCACCAAATTTCCACACTCTACAAGTGAAAATTCCTGGAGTCGAGGAGGCATGCCATTTTCAGATATCGTTGATGGAAGTGAACCAGATAAGTTGGAACAGTGAGACAATTCTAGACAACGAAGATGATTCAAGTTTCTGAATTCTACCGCAGGCCATTGTACTATATTATTGTTGAATGAAATCTGCATTCTTTCAACAAAACCAAAATGATTCCATATATTCCGTTGTAATTTGGATGGTTCAGATGAGAAAAGATAGTCACAATCTTCTATATTGAGCTTCTTAATAAATCTGCCAGGTATTCTTTTCAGCTCCTCTTCAAAGCGCTCTACATTTCCCGTCAAACCTTTGAATTTTAGTGACACGTGAGAGTCACCAATCCTCGAGAAATGAAGGTCAGGAGGCTGCCAACTAACTGTAGGTTCCACTGAAATTTCGCCTTTGCACTCAAGATTAGACTGCATAGACAGATTCATTAGATGGTAAAGGGGAATGTCATTTGGCCAAGTCACCTGTAGATCTTCAAGAAAAGGGAGCATCTTGGGCATGCTTGCTAGCATTGGGCATCGATAAATATTTAGCTTCTTGAGCTGAGGAAATGATACAACCGCTACTTGTCCTGTCAACTCCTGGTGCCATCTCTCTAGCTTAGGCATGTCAGAAACTATCATGGTTTCCAATCTAGGAAAGAGAGGTGGAGAAATACAAGATTCCACGTTGTCTATGTCTTCACTACCAACACATATACTTGTCAAGCTATCCAAATTATACAAATCCAAGTGCCTGAGGGAGGGCAGGTTCCATAATGGTGGAAGATCCTTGCAATTCTGACAACTACTAAGAGAAAGTTCATTGAGATGTTCTAGCCGTGTAGAGTTGTGCATCCACGATGATAGTTTAGCACCAGTATAATTATGTAACAGTAAAACTTCAAGCCTTTTGTGAGGACGGATGGCCTCTAATATTTCTTCTGCGTTAGCATCTACTTCATTTCCAACATTCAAGCTATAATGTCCATACCAATCGAGTGCCAATCGTTTCAAATTATGCTTTGCAGACATATTGCCTTGTTTAGCATTTTCTGCACTATGCACTTTTCTCAGCTCAGTCAAGCAAAGAGCATCACCTAGATTCAAATCTTTCAGTTGATCAATTCCACAACCTGCTTCACTATCAATGACATATTTCGTCAATGTCTGCAGAGAACTCATCCGGCCAATACCTCGTGGCATGCGCTCCAAACTATCACAACCAACAAGGAAGATGTGCCGAAGATTGCTCATATATCCCATACCTTCTGGTAATTTCTTAAGTTTATTACAACCAATGAGCTTCAATGTTTGCAAGCTATACAACATGGCAGTGCCTTCAGGCAGTGCAGATATATTAGAATAAGAACAATCCTTATAGCGAAGATGCTTCATGCTTATCATTTTCGTCTCGATTGAGAATGTTTTCAATGCTCGCAAGGACATGAATTTTGACTTGGCCACACTGAGAGTAGTCCTAGTCCACTTCGACTTACTTTTGATTAATATTGTGCGTGGTCGAGGAGCTAGAATTCCCTTTATGGCTGCAATATTTTTATTACTGACATAATCAAGTGACAAATGTCGAACCTCATGCTGTAGTGAACTAGCATGCTTTTTTTGACGTGATGAAGATCCTTCAAGAATGGAGCAATCATTTCCACTTACAGATTCAGCAAGATCATGCATGAGATCATGCATCTTGCAAGTAGTTTGTTGGTGGATGCACCCATCTAGAAATCTAATGAGCTGATTGCTCTTGCCAATCCCCACATCTTGAAGGAAACATCTCCAAACTAGCACATCAAAAATTTGTTGGCCTCTTGTTTCTGATGCAATAAAGTCGTTTGCCATCCATAACTGTATTAACATGTCTTTATCCATCGGGCTATCCTTGGGGAAAATAGCACAGAAGGAAAAACACAATTTTTCTTCTGATGACAAGTGATCATAGCTTAGTTGTAGTGCAGGTACAATCCTAGTTGCGAGGATGTCATTCTTCCAAACATCACTATCCAGAACAGATAACCATAGACTATGATGTTTCAAACCAAGTAAAGCTGCCATGGTCTTGATAGCAAGAGGCAATCCCTTGCACTTTTGGAGAATACTCTTAGCCATTGAAATTAATTCCTCTTGCTGTTCCACTTCCTTTCCAAATGTGTTTTTCAGAAAAAGTTCCCATGATTGATCCTCATTTAGAACTGATATTTGATGTGGAGGAAGTGTGCCCGTGATAGAAGCAACTCGATCACTGCGGCTTGTCACAATTATAGCACTACCTGAGCTTGCATGTGAGCATAGCAATGGTTTCATAGCATCCCACTTATGTCTATCTTCATTCCAAACATCATCAAGTACTAGGAGGTACCTTTTATTGTCCAACATCTGACTAAGATCCTTCTGTAGTGCCTCCATCTGAGTCAAATCACACTTCTTCATCATGGCCACTTCTATTATAGACCGAATTATTTCTTCAATAACGAAATCTTGAGAAACACAAACCCATATGACCAAATCAAAATGATGCTTCACCCTCTGGTCATTGTGGATAAGTTGGGCAAGGGTGGTCTTACCAATTCCCCCCATACCAACTATGGGGAGCACCATGATATTATGATTATTATCATCAATGTTACTGTTGTCGGAGTGGTTGAGCAGTATATTGACTACTTGTTCCTTCTCATCTTGTTTGCCCACAATCTCTGATTCATTGACTTGAGAGTGTGTTTGCGGATGAACGACGCTTGGTGCCTCGATATGTTGTAGGAAGTGAAATTTGTTCATCTCCACAACCAGTTCATCTATCATCTCAAGGGCATCCTTCATCTTCTTGCTCATCATAAGACGAAAAACAACCGAACCATTGACGGTGAAGTAGCTCCGCACCTGGATTGAAACCAAATAAAACATAGATTAAAAGGCTTCCATTTCCAAATTGAAACTCAAATTTAAATTAGAAAGGCTCCCCTTCCAAATTAAAACTTGAAACTAAAACTAAAAGACTCCCATTCCCAAATTAAAGCCCTAAACTGAAAACAGAGTTAGCCAGAGTGAGAAGTTGTCTTTGCAATTTACCACTATTTTTGTGCAACTATGTAAGAAGCTTGTGGCATACCACTATTTATGGGTTTCCAACTAGGCAACAGGCAGAGGATCATTACTCCTAGTTCCTTCTCAAACCGAGGTCTCCTGGAGTGTACGATTCGTGGGAGGATCATCGCTCCTAGTTCCTGCTCAGAGCGAAGCGCGATGATGGAGTAGGAAAGGGTGTAGGTCAGATCTGGTTTGGTGGCCTAAAGAACCTGATAATCTTCGTCCAGTTCGTCGTCATTTTGTTGTTGATGATATCTTGTGCATGGTTAGTATACATTGGGGCAAATGTTACTTCTTTTATAGTGTTGTCCCACTTTGTTATTCTTTCTTTGTAATTCATGAAATATATTTCGTTTTTATTTTGCATATGCTTTAGAAAATGTGAATGATGGAGCTCATGGGTGCAAACTTGATGGACTTACATGCTATGTTCATAGCAGTGGAGCTCATGGAGCTTATGTTACCTATTGCCTATTATGCAACTACGCTACCTATTATGCACTCGTGAACTTGTTTTGGTTCTGAATTTGTTGAATGTGTATGCACTTGATGGAGATATCTATGCATGTGTGAACTTGATGTATCTATATATTGTTGGATATGTATTCATGTTTTGAACTTGATGGAGATACCTATGCATGTGTGAACTTGATGTATCTGTATATTGTTGAATATTTTTGTTTCAATTGTAGAGCTATCAAAGAAAGCTACTAAAAAGGGCAGTTTGGTTTATATGCTGAGTGTTACACTCGGCTTACATACTCTAAGTTGTATAGCCCAGTATAAAACACTCGGCTTACATAGTCTAAGCCGTGTCGCCTAGAAAGTGCACTCAGCTTATAGTGCTAAAAAGCCCCAGTGCCACAGCTACTGATTTACCTATCACTTCTACTTCAGTACAACCCCCCTAAACACATCAATGGACGAGATCTCTCCGTACCCCTTCATAATAAAGGGTAGGATGGTCTTTGTACACCCACGCCGATACACAATCTGCGTTTTTTTTTTTGAGAATTATACAGAGCCTGTGTATGTACCGTATACAGCCCCAGAAAGTGCACTCGGCTTATAGTGCTAAAAGGCCCCAGTGCCACAGCTACTGATTTACCTATCACTTCTACTTCAGTACAACCCCCCTAAACACATCAATGGACGAGATTTTTCCGTACCCCTTCATAATAAAGGGTAGGATGATCTTTGTACACCCACGCCGATACACAATCTGCGGTTTTTTTTTTAGAATTATACAGAGCCTGTCTATGTACCATATACAGCCCGGCGTACATGCAAGGTCAACTGGACCGGCCCAGCAGCAAACAGTCTCTGAATTTGTTGAATGTGTATGCACTTGATGGAGATATCTATGCATGTGTGAACTTGATGTATCTATACATTGTTGGATATGTATTCATGTTTTGAACTTGATGGAGATACCTATGCATGTGTGAACTTGATGTATCTGTATATTGTTGAATATTTTTGTTTCAATTGTAGAGCTATCAAAGAAAGCTACTAAAAAGGGCAGTTTGGTTTATATGCTGAGTGTTACACTCCGCTTACATACTCTAAGTTGTATAGCCCAGTATAAAACACTCGGCTTACATAGTCTAAGCCGTGTCGCCTAGAAAGTGCACTCAGCTTATAGTGCTAAAAGGCCCCAGTGCCACAGCTACTGATTTACCTATCACTTCTACTTCAGTACAACCCCCCTAAACACATCAATGGACGAGATCTCTCCGTACCCCTTCATAATAAAGGATAGGATGGTCTTTGTACACCCACGCCGATACACAATCTGCGTTTTTTTTTAGAATTATACAGAGCCTGTGTATGTACCGTATACAGCCCCAGAAAGTGCACTCGGCTTATAGTGCTAAAAGGCCCCAGTGCCGCAGCTACTGATTTACCTATCACTTCTACTTCAGTACAACCCCCCTAAACACATCAATGGACGAGATCTCTCCGTACCCCTTCATAATAAAGGGTAGGATGATCTTTGTACACCCACGCCGATACACAATCTGCATTTTTTTTTAGAATTATACAGAGCCTGTGTATGTACCATATACAGCCCGGCGTACATGCAAGGTCAACTGGACCGGCCCAGCAGCAAACAGTCTCTGTAGCAGTGAAACAGTGGAAAATCCAAAAATATTGGGATGCAGGCGGACTCGAATACACGACCTGCTGATGTCTTGCACACGCCTAGAACCATTGGACACAAGTCATTTAGTACTTATGTTTAGTGCGCTTTAGTAACTGATAGTCTCTGCAATGTAAAGCTACTCTGGGTCAAATTCCACATTCCACTTCTACAGAGAGCTTGAGATTTAGCCACCCATTTAGTCAGTGATATGTCATTTTTGTGCACTCTGATCTTTTTAATCAAGGTGCACCTGTAGATATTAATAAAGCAAAAAGTTTTACCCATGAAATATTTGTGCACATTAATATTTGTAAATAGCCTATTCTTAGAGCATTAATCGGATACATGCATCCACACGTGCAATTTTACTAGTATTAACGGAAAATCAGAAGTATACAGATTTCTCAACGTCCAGCTTCACAGTTTGAGCTCATCCAAAGGCCCAAAATGACATTTCAAGTTAAAAAATGTTCATGTTTTTTTGCTGTTCGGTTTAATATTTTTTCCTTCTTTTTTCTCATTTCTTTGTGAAAACAGCAATGAACATTCTTTCAAAATTGTATCGCAGAAAACATTCTTTCAAAATTGCGCCAAGAAATTAAATATTTTCTGAATATCCTTTTTAAACATACAAATTATTTAGACACACATTTAGATTTTTTTTGTTACACATTGAACATTTTTTTCAATACATGCTAAAATTTATCAATATGGATGTTGATATTTTTTAAATATGTTTTTAGGAATTTGAACATTAATATTTCAAAACATGATAATGTTTTTTTATTTGTTCCCAAATTTAAGAAATGTTTGTGTTTCAAACATGTTCACAAAATTTTAAAAAGTATGCGGTTTGTCATATGTGTTCAAAATATTCATAAATTGTTCCAAATTTGTTAAAATTTTCGGAAAAGTGTTCCACATTGTAGAAGTTTCATACACCGGTGGAACAAGAACTGGAACTGTGCTTGTCCATGCTCAAGATATTTGGTGATGCCTCAGGACTACGGGTAAATCTCAATAAAACCTCCGCAATGCCAATCCGATGCTCTGAAGAACACACACACACCTTATTGCAAACTGCCTCGGATGCGACATTGGGAGCTTCCCCTGCAAGTATCTTGGCCTCCCGCTGAGCATACACAAACTGACAGCCGCGCAGCTCAGAGATCTAGTGCTACAAGTGGTGAACAGACTGCCACATTGGAAGCGCGCGACCTTGCCCAAGAGTAGTAGCCTAATCCTCATACAGCCGGTTCTATGCTCCATCCCTTTGCATACCATGCTCGTGCTCAACCTACCGCCTGCAACTATCAAGGCCATTGAAAAAAACTTTAGAGGCTTCCTCTCTTGTGGCAAAAGTGAGGCCCACGGCAACCAATGTGCAGTGTCGTGGAAAATCGGTTTGCACACCGAAGTGGGCAAGTGGACTTGGTATCCCTGATCTGGCTTGGTTAAACTCTGCTTTGCAAGCTAGATGGCCATGGCTGCAGCAGACGGATTGTCTGAGGCCTTGGGCTGATTTTGAGATCCCAATCCCGGAGGAGGCGCGACAAATTTTCCAGTCAGCTGCGGTCACACGATTGGAGACGGCCGCGATGCTCATTTTTTGGAAGACCGATGGCTACAAGGCCAGAGAATGCAAGAGATCGTGACTAACCTGTATAAGCGTGTACGTAAGAGAGTGAGAAGGACCAGATCAGTTCATGATGCTCTGATGGAGGGGGCCTGGGCCACTGATGTTGGGTCGGATATTGATCACCTGTCTCTTATCGAAGTGTTCACTCTTTGGGAGCGGACGGAGCATGTCCAGCTGCGGCAGGGAGTGGACGATGTGACTGCTTGGGCATGGGAAGATAATGGAGTATACTCGGCTCGATCAGCTTATGCAGCAAAGTTCTGGCGCCGGGAAGACTCAAGAAAATGCAAAACTTGTTGATAATTCAAACAACTAATTGGCATGAAGACTTGAATTGGTCATACAAGCCATTGGAAAAAATTGAGGTTTAGAAAAACAACATGCTTTCAAACAAAACCTTCCGGTCTTTTAATGTGCTTTCAGAATTGTGTTTGTTCTTTTTAGAAAATATTCGTGTTTTGACAGTTTGAGCAATTTTGAAAGACAAGAAAATTTTAAATAGAATAGTGTTCGAAAATTCAACAACTTCTCGACCAACTTGAACAATTTTTGAAAACTCTCCCCTCTGGCGGACCCAAACTTGATATATTGTGTGACAAAACTGTGTGCGAGTTAAAAACATAAATAAAAAGTCATCAGACATCAATGATCTTTTTGTGGGGAATCTAACATGTCAGTAGGAAACTTTGCAAGTTCGGAACCGGCGAAGGCTCATAGTGCCACTCTAGATACTGCACATGAGTTCAATGAAGACCGATGCTTGTCCTTGTTTAAAAAAAACGATGCTTGTCGTACTTGCGTAATAAAGTTATTTAAGGTGGTCAACAACCCGTTTGGCGTCGCGAGGTGGGACTACCGACATCACCCTTCGATCGCGCGACGAGCCTGCGCGTTACTGGGTCGATTGACTGCATCGGGTTAGTGGCCGACCCACACGGCACGCCACAACGGGCGACGTCCGTCTGTTTTTTGATTGGCCTGTATCGCCCGCACAGCGTCGTACGACCCCTACGTCGTCGCTCGCCTGCATGCAAGTTGCGTCTATGCATCAAATGAAAAAAAAAATTAAAAATGTTTCCACTTTCAGAATTCTTCACTGATCCAAAAACAAAGTTTGCCTTTTCCAAATTTTGGTCGGAGTTTCTAGAAATGTGTGTGTCTTTCAGAAAAAGAAAGTCGTGTGTTTGAATTTTTTTTCATGTTTTCCTAAAAATGTACGGATTTTGAAATTTTGTTTGCATTTCTATAAATTGTTGAGGATTACGAAAGTTGTTCACATTTATAAAAAAATGTTAGGATTGCAAAAAATTCTTCACTTTCTCCAAAATATTTTGGAATTTCAAAAATTATTCCATTTTTCAGAAAAGTTTGGAGTTTCATAAATTATTTTTTCAAAAATATTTGACTTTTCCAAATTGATCACAATTTTGTTCAAGAATATTTTCGATTTTTTCAGAAATATTTTTATGTATGTACGTCATTGTTTGTTCTTATATCGTCCGCTCTATAGGAAATCACAAGTAGTCCATCGGTCTAGTGGCAAGCAGCGCGTACTAATAGTATTAGGTCCTTAGATCGAGTCCTCGTGGCCTGAACGTGACTTGGGCCGGCCCAGTGGGCAATTAGAGCCTCGTATCCGTACGGCTTATACTGGATAACCAATTATAGAATGTATGCTTATATTACCCTTTATACGTTTTGTGAGGGGGATTGTATCGAAGCGGGACTCCTTTACCTATAAGCCATGTGTCAACCCGAGGCATACTCGGCTTAGCTGTACGTAAGCTGTTACCAGAATAAACCACTCGGCTTACTAGGCATACACGGCTTATGTGTAAGCCATACCCCATGCGTGAAGACACGGCTGAGCTGCCGGTTCGGCTTATATGTAAGCCATGTGCTCGTGTTGGCACAGGTCTTAGCTTGTAATCGGCTTACTGGCACGCTGCGTGGCACCTCCGTTAGCGTAGCCAGCCGTGATCTCACTTTGTTTGCCGTGCGCCAACACTTTATACTCGGCTTACATGGAAGCCGAAAACCCGAGAACTAACACTCCTTATTGGCCGACTGAATCTAAGTTGTGTGCACTATGCAGACTGTAACACTCGACTTACCGTTCGCCGAGGTTAAAATGCCCATACACGGCTTAGAATATTTTTCCTGTAGTGTGTGCACATAGGAAGTGTACAATTAATGCAAATCAAATGCTTGTCGGCAGTGTATTTTCGGCCATGCAGGTGTTGTAGGAATGCCATGGAGAGGAATTTGGTCACAGCACACGGAAAAAGCACAACATGGAGGCCTTAAGAGCATCTCCAAGGCCTGCCCTCAAACAGGCTGCATCCGTTTGGACCGTGCTGTCCACACAGCGGAAGCCATCCAAAATAGACATTGTATCGATCCGCAATATGATCCGGACATGTTTTCTCTCGCAATCCGGAGATAAACGTGGGAGAGGGGGGGGGGGGGGGGGGGCTTTGCGGGAATTCCGACCGCTGCCACGCCCGCTTCTGACCGCCCCAGCCCATCCAAACCCCTCCTCCTTGCCCACGCGCGTTCCCGCCCGAAACGGCCAGCACTGCTCCAGAGCATCAGTGCCCGTATTTATGCCTGGCCAGAGCGGACGCGACCGCTTACTGGCACCGGCACTGAAGCGACATGCCGGCCTAGAGACCGCTGCCTACGCCACTTCCATGTGCAAGCAACTACTTTGTGTTCAAATGACACGACGACTGCCCATCCGTCTGTCTGTCGCCCACATTGATGGCACGCGGTTGCCGAGGCATCTCCTCGGGCGCCACCCGTCCGTCTGTCTACCGCCCACAATTGTTATAAAAACTACTACCCTGGCCATAGCCGCCATCATCTTCCTTCGATCCCTTTCCGCACCACTTCCACCATGGATTCCTCCCCCGCCAAAGCTCTCTGGGATGGGCTAACGCCAGACCAAAAGAAGGAGATAACCGTCATTGTTGTCGGCAGGCTGCTAGAGGAGGACGACGTCCCAATGAAGGACGCGTCCGACGATGAGCCGGCGCACCCCTCCTTGTCGGCGACCCCTCCTTGCCCACGCCACCCTCGCTGGTGCATTGCACTATGACCATGGGCGAGGCTCGTTCCCTATACATGGCTGAGGCGAGGGAGGAGCAAAAGGAGCAATTCTGGGAGGCGCATGTTGAAGCCGCCTACAACCACCAACTCCTCCAGGAGCACCTGCAGGCGGAGGAGTAGCTCGCCGCTGGCAGGGCGATCGCGCTGGACGCGGACTTGGCGGAGCTGGAGGTGTTGGTTGACTCCTACTGCTCTGCCCGCGAGATCCACCTCGCCCACTGGCGGTACCACTAGCGGATGGCGAAGGTAGCGGCCACCTACAAGGAGTGCGATGAGGCGAGCGAGGTGGTGTTCGGCGAGACCGACGACGACGAGGAGGAGGACATTGCTGGCTCCACCGAGGCCACGCCCTGCTGCCACAACTACGAAGCCGGCACGTCGCGTGCGCTGCCGACAGCAAGGAAGAGTTGTGCACGGTAGGTCGCTGCCGCTCTGGTCCCAGGAAGGCCACCACTCCTCCCTTCCCGTTGCCTCCAAGCTCGGTGGGCTGAGCATCACCGACCAATTCGTCGCTCGACGGCTATGTGGAGGCGGACAACTTCAGTTTTCGGGGCTTCGAAGGCGGAGCTGAAGAGCACCAAAGCGGAACTGAAGAAGGTGGTACTGAAGAAGGTGAAGTTTCAGTTCTCGGGGCTCATGGCCGGAAGCGGTACCGGGCGCCAGTTATCATTTAGTTTAGTTTTAGAATAGAACTATTTCCGAAATTTAATGAAATCCATCATGTTCATATGAAATCCGGCATGTTTATATGAAATCTGGCTGTGTTTATATGAAATCCGGATTTGTTTGAACGAATTTCTTCAAAATGTAGGCGGCTACCTTCTGCATCTGTGTCTACGGAGAGATGCGGGAGAAAATTTACGGGTTGCCGTTGCAGATGCCCTAACCAAGGCATGTCTACTTTTCCTTTCCGAACTCTCCGTTTCGACGATTCAAAAAGGGGGGAAACTCTTCAGTCTAGATACTATCGATTTTAGTCCAAAATTCTACAGGAACAATGTTCCACCATCTGTTCCACACATTGCTTCATTATTAATAAACCATTGGACCATTCTCGAGCATGATGTTGTCTTCATTAGTATCACACGACAAAGCACCATCACTTGTAAAGTAACAGTTTTAATAACTCTCCAAATAAAAAGCTGGAAATTTAGGACTAAATAATAAGGGTCTGTCTAGGTCTTAGTCGCAGTCAGATGACATCATCTAACAATAGCCCAGCCCATTTTTAATTTCTCATTTAGTCTGCTACTTTTCTAGTATTGTTGGGCCGGCCCTGCTATTGCGTCTAATGCCTTTGTCAGTTTCTCACGTTGCTCTGTGCCTTTAGGCCAGCGTTTTTTTGAGTCCATCGAGAGTTTCTGGAGATGCTGCTCGTTCTGGCACACAGGCCCGGCCAGTAGTAAGTTTGCATGATTTTCCTTCCATCCGTTTTTTTTGTTTATGTTTAGTTTTTTCTGTTTTTTCCTATTGTTTGTTAAACGTTCATTTCCTTTGAAAAATTAGTTATCAGCTCACTGTAAAAAAAATGGAAGCATTTTGTTTACATTTATCATAATATTTTGGAAAAATTGCTCGTTTATTCTTAAAATTATTCATCATGTGTTGGAAAAAATGTTCCTAAAAAACATCAAGTATTTTGAAAAAAATGTTCACGTGTGTTTTCAAAAAGAACTCAAAATGCAACAACAAAATAAAATAAGCATAAAAAATATAATAAAATATGATAATAATAATAATAATAATAACAACAACAACAACAACAACAACAACAACAACAACAACAACAACAACAACAACAACAACAACAACAACAACAACAACAACATGCAGTTGTAGTCGTGGCGACATTGTGTCTAGTGAAAAGATATGCAACTGCCCCCCTCCTGACAAAACATCATTGAGTTGCAGTCGCGTTGAAGACATGCATGCAATTGCAGTCGGAGGAGACACTTGCAGTTGCGTGCCTAGTGGCAGACATGCAACTACCCCCTCCCCAACAAAAAAACACCAGGGAGTTGCAGTCGCGTTGAAGACATGCAATTGCAGTCGGAGGAGACACTTGCAGTTGCGTGCCTAGTGGCAGACATGCAACTACCCCCTCCCCGACAAAAAAAACCATAAAGTTGCAGTCATGTTGAAGACATGCAATTGCACTCGAGGGCAACACTTGCAGTTGCGTGCCTAGTGGCAGACATGCAACTACCCCCTCCTCGACGAAACACCACAAAGTTGTAGTCACGTTGAAGACATGCAATTGCACTCAAGGGCAACACTTGCAGTTGCGTGCCTAGTGGCAGACATGCAACTATCCCCTCCCCGACAAAAACACCACAAAGTTGCAGTCATGTTGAAGACATGCAATTGCACTCGAGGGCAACACTTGTAGTTGCGTGTGTAGAACAAGAAAGGTAAGTTGCACGCGGATGACATACATATACAATAGCGTGTGGCTGATGCGCATGCAACTCCGTATGATCGATGGATGTGACCGATGACAATACTCTTGAAAAGAAAAGAAAAGGTTGCATACCGATAGTTGACATGTAATTACGCACAAAAACAAAATATGTGGTAATATTTATTAAAAAACAAAAACTAATAGAAAAACAGAAAAAGAAATGGGAAAAGGAAAAATGGGAGCAAAGCAGGTAAACAATCCAGAGCGAAAGCAACAGGAAGCAACGACAAAAAAAAGCAAAAAACAATGAAAAAGGCCCGGCTGAACACCCGCCCAACACAAAAGCAACACACACGCACGCTACAAAAAGGCCCAACAAAACAAGGAAACGGGCTGGTCGCCTTATACAGGCTGAAACAAAGACAAACACACCTGGCGTGAATCTTAAAGCGAACAAAACATCCAACGGCTAACTCGTCGACTGAGACTTTGCGAAGTCTCAGTTGACTGAGTTTTAGCAGCTCCGAAATAATAAATCCGATGAGAGTTTTATTTGTGATTCACTATGCTGGAGCCGACATGCTGGTGAGCTTTGAATATTGATGACCATTGTAACTAGAACTCTTGCACATAAAGTTGCAATTCTTCAGGATGGCTAAGTTTGACCCCAGAGATATTAGGGAATTTTCTTTTAGCTTGAGAAAATGTTAGTTTTGTGCATCACAATGATGTAGAGACCCGAGGTTATCCTCCTTTTCTAATGAAAAGCTTGAGAAAAGGTTGGGGAGAGCGTGCACTTGAGACACTGAGCACTAATAAAAAGATTATAGTATGAGTAGGACAAGGCACTTATATCTCATATTTTATTGATTATCTGAAATTGCTGCAGCTTTTACAGCGAGAGATTATTATCATTATTATTATCATCATTATTATTATTATTATTATTATTATTATTATTATTATTATTATTATTATTATGGACAAAAGAAAAGAATCCAGGTGGCTCAAAAGTTATAATTATTTTATATCTGAATCAACATAATTCAGACAACTAACTAATAACTGATTGAGATGTTGCCACGCATTTGCGCATGCAACTCTGCTAGTTAGAACCTTAAACTCGAATTGAAAAGCTTGGGTTTCCAAATTAAGACCTCAAATTGAAAAGCTTCCATTCCAAATGAAAATATTAAAATAAATGAAAAGGCTTATGTTTTCCAAATTTAAGCCATGAACTGAAAGCAGGGCTAGACGGAGCGCAGAATTGTCGTTGCAATTTAGTACTATTTTTGTGAACGAAATAACTGCACACACGACAATTTGCACGACAATTCTCAGACAGCCGTCTGATCGATGGCTGCGGCCCACGTGAACCCAAGCCATCTATGGCTGCTATATCTTGTCGTTTAGAAATCGGGCACAGCCTATCTTTTAACCAAGCGGAAATGTATTCAGCTCTACACAGTGTGTTTGTAGTGCGTAGGAATTTACGTAGCTTGAAAACACAACCGACCGGAGTAGGAAGAGGATGTATGCGGACGAACCTTGCGTGCGGTGGAGCAGCAGCGCATCTGGGCGGCGCGGCGGCGCAGCGCCTCGTAGCGGAAGTCGTCCAGGACGTCATCGGCTTGGTAGGCGGCAGTCTTGAGGTCCTTGATCCACCGACGAACGGCAGGGTTTGTGCGACTCTTGGAATCGGCGTCCAGCAGGATGCACTGGACGTTTAAGAGATGGCGCTCCAGCTTGTGCCGGGCCTTGTCCAGCCCCCACGCCCGCAGCAGCTCGGCCACCAGCGCATCGCCGGCCTTGGCAGCCACGCGGCCCACCAGCGGTATCAGCAGGGAAGCCATGTCGCCGGTGCCCGGTGGTGGGTGGCTCAAATCAGTCACGATTCTGTGATACTGTGATGTGCTACCCTCTTGGATCGAGATCTGGCGATAAACTCTATCGACGTGCAGGTAAACAAAGGGTTGTTAGCGTTGAGATATCCTTCATATAATATTGCCACTTGTTCTATTGGCCTATTAGGTAAAATGTAGGACAATGCAAATATTTTAGTTTATTGGTTTTAAAAGGTGCACTTGTCACATATGCACTGAATGTATCTTTGAGTCCCCTTGTGGCCATGTCCCTTGACACTAACCAAAGGACAAAAGATAGAGCAATTAACACATGTTATTAATCTTGCCCATTGGTGATTATCGGGATTTCTTAAATTTTAAATATTTGGATTTTCACAAATTTTGATATTCGAAATAATTTCAGGTATTTCAAATGGATTACTCTATCCTCCATTAAATTTAGTTTTCCAATGACCCCGCAAAAAATTAGTTTTCAAATATAGTTGGTTATCTAGTTTTTTTTTAAATTAAAGAAATTTTATGATCCAAAATTTGAAATCAATCTATCAACATTACCCCCTCCTTTCGAGCTTACAAGGCCCGTACACATTTCAAGATTTATGTTTCTTCTTTCATACAAATAAGAGACTGATGTCTTCGTTGCACACCCCCCCCCCCCCCCCCCCCAAAAAAAAAATTACAAACACGAGTCGGGCGCGACATTATCAAATTAAATGCGGACATAGCTAGATTACAATTTTGAAGGTGATTCCCATGCAATTACACTAAAAACTTGACAATTGATATTAGTTAGTACGATAGAGGTTGCATCTTGCACTTAAATTAACTATACATGGTTTATATACACTAAATGTTTAAAGATCATCCTGTGTGTTAGTTGTCTAAAAAATTGCCGACTCATAACAATGCATGAATGAGACAATTATATGTACCTGATGTCCAATAATTGAGCCACTTGTTTGTTATATAATCTTTGAGGGATGCAAGTTGAAATGTATTCTATGAAGCTGCTGCCGGCAATTTTAGAATATAAAATGACAACTGGACAAGAACGTCAGAACAAATGCTGAGTTTGGTTGTAATTAGTTACTGGGCCCCTTAGATTATAAAACACAATCCACAAAATTAGAAGATTTCTTAAGGGATACAAAGTTAGAAGTTTGTTACGAAGGCTTTGTAGCTTGTCTGAAGACTTTCTTCTTTATGCAGATTTATTTTCATTATACCAGTAAGAAAACTTTGCATAGTTATTGTCAGCTCGATTGCACTACTAGCTACCCCTGACATTTTCAGATTTACATTTTAGAACGCCGTCTAAAATGTTAGGACTGATTGAAGGACCAGTACAAATAGGTTTAACAATGCCTCTCAGTGTCATGAAATTAAGAAACTATAAGCTTGTCATTACTGCAGGTAACTACTGCATATATCCATTCATTTCATATCAACAACTTGGCGCGTCGAGGTCTTTCCAACGGGTACTCGGCCTACCTATAAGTCTCTACTCCTAATGTCTGAGTTGGTAGAATAGTATTCACGGTTTATTTTCGTCCCACCACTTTCAACCGTTTTATTTCGCTGGGTTTTTTCATCCCCTCCCCCCGCCCCACCGGTTTAGTTCCGCGTCACCCTATCACACAACGAAAAAAATTGAACGGATCAGAACTTTCCATGCTGGCGCAAGTTATTTAGTAATATCTTTATGTGAAAGAATCAATCACGATCGATCTCTAAAGATCAAATCTAAATTTATTAGCCTTACCATAAATTACTCAATCACATTAATTAAGAAATAAATAACCGTTGATAACCCACAAGTATAGGGGATCGCAACAGTTTTCGAGGGTAGAGTATTCAACCCAAATTTATTGATTTGACACAAGGAGAGCCAAAGAATATTCTCGAGTATTAGCAGCTGAGTTGTCAATTCAATCACACCTGAAAGACTTAATATCTGAAGCAAATTATTTAGTAGCAAAGTAGTATGGAAGTAACAGTAAAGGTCGCAAACGTAACAGTAGCAGTTTTGTAGCAATCGTAACAGTGGCAACGGAGAAGTAACTAAGCAAGGATCAATAGGTGAAAAGCTTGTAGGCAATGGATCAATGATGGATATTTATGTTGGATGCAATTCATCATGCAACATTTATAACATAGGGTGACACAGAACTAGCTCCTGTTCATCAATGTAATGTAGGCATGTATTTCGAATATAGCCATACGTGCTTATGGAAAAGAACTTGCATGACATCTTTTGTCCTACCCTCCCGTGGCAGCGGGGTCCTATTGGAAACTAAGGGATATTAAGGCCTCCTTTTAATAGAGTGCCGGACCAAAGCATTAGCACTTAGTAAATACATGAACTCCTCAAACTACGGTCATCACCGGGAAGTGTCCGACTATTGTCACTCCGGGGTTTGCTGGATCATAACACGTAGTAGGTGACTATAACTTGCAAGATAGGATCAAGAACTCACATATATTCATAAAAACATAATAGGTTCAAATCTGAAATCAAGGCACTCGGGCCCTAGTGACAAGCATTAAGCATGGCAAAGTCATAAAAACATCAATCTTAGAACATAATGGATACTAGGGATCAAACCCTAAAAAACTAACTCGATTACATGGTAAATCTCATCCAACCCATCACCGTCCAGCAAGAGTACGATGGGATTATTCACGCACCGCAGTGAGCATCATGAAATTGGTGATTGATGATGGTTGATGTGAAGGAAATATGCCCTAGAGGCAATAATAGAGTTGTTATTTATATTTCCTTATATCATGATAAATGTTTATTATTCATGCTAGAATTGTATTAACCGGAGACTTAGTACATGTGTGAATACATAGACAAAACATAGTGTCCCTAGTATGCGTCTACTTGACTAGCTCGTTGGTCAAAGATGGTTATGTTTCCTAACCATAGACATGTGTTGTCATTTGATAAACGAGGTCACATCATTAGGAGAATGATGTAATGGACAATACCCATCTGTTAGCTTAGCATTATGATCGTTACAGTTTCATTGCTACTACTTTCTTCATGACTTATACATGTTCCTCAGACCATGAGATTATGCAACTCCCGAATACCAAAAGAACACCTTGTGTGCTATGAAACATCACAAAGTAACCGGGTGATTATAGAGATGCTCTACAGGTGTCTCTGAAGGTGTTTATTGGGTTGACATAGATCGAGATTAGGATTTGTCACTCTGTGTATCGGAGAGGTATCTCTGGGGCCTCTCGGTAATGCTCATCACTATAAGCCTTGCAAGCAATGTGACCAATGAGTTAGTTGCGGGATGAAGCATTACGGAATGAGTAAAGAGACTTGCCGGAAACGAGATTGAACTAGGTATGATGATACCGATGATCGAATCCCGGGCAAGTAACATACCAATGACAAAGGGAACAACGTATGTTGTTGTGCGGTTTGACCGATAAAGATCTTCGTAGAATATGTAGGAGCCAATATGAGCATCCAGGTTCCGCTATTAGTTATTGATAGGGGATATGTCTCGATCATGTCTACATAGTTCTCGAACCCGTAGGGTCCGCACGCTTAACGTTCGATGATGATTTGTATCATGAGTTATGTGTTTTGATGACCGAAGTTTGTTCGGAGTCCCGAATGAGATCACGAACGTGATGAGTGTAAGGGCATATTTATCCCTTAGTAGTTTTGGTGATTGATGACAATGCTTTTGCGGACTTATCGTGTGTATTGAGCTTTTTAGATATATCATGTCTGAACACAAGACGATTTGGTGCCCCTCAAAGACTATTGAAGTATTGAAGACGGCGTTTCTCTATGTTTATTTTTGGTGGATTTGAGTCGTAGGAAAGCCGTACTATTAAGAGGGGGTCCATGTTGGAAAGGTTTGGGTGGAATCTCACGTACACATGTTCCTTTTGCACCACCTTTCCTTAGGCTCTTTGGAGCATCCTCCATCTTTCCATGTCTAGGCAAAATGAAGGACTCCTAGTGTTGCTGAACCGAGACAGGCGGTAGTACTGCTCCACAGAGCGGTACTACCGTGGCACTTGCGGTAGTACCGGGCTCCTGCACGGTAGTACCGCTGCTTGGGAACGGTAGTACCATGGCCTCAGGCCAGGCGCAGATGCTCAAGCGGTAGTAGGGGCGGATGTAATTGTTTACATCTGCGCCCTACACGGTGGTACCGCGCCTTGGGCGCGGTAGTACTGTGAGCTCTGGCCAGGCTCAGTAGCATGAGCGGAAGTAGGGGCGAATGTAATTTTTTACATCCGCGCCCTACACGGTAGTACCGCGCCAGGCATGAGGTAGTACCTTGTCGGATTTTTGCATGGACCTAAACTCGGCGGAAGTTGTCACGAATATAATTTTTTTTGTCTGTGCCCTTCTAAGCCTTGACTATCCCTGCCTTGCATTAGTACCACAAGGGGTCGCGGTAGTACCGCGCCAGCGGTTCTACCGCTCCCTGTCTTAGCACATCAGGTCTAGTCCTGGCCCCTGCCTGGCCAGCGGTAGTACCCGGTCCGCCGCGGTAGTACCGCATGCCCGTGCGGTAGTATCGCTTGGTTGTTGCGGTAGTACTACGTGTCACGGTTGAGTTGGTGGATAACAGTTGGATTTGTTCTTCCACTATAAAAGGGGTGTCTTCTTCTCCGAGTTGACTACCTCTTCCATCCCCAAGCTCCATTGATGCTCTAAGCTCCATTTTCGCCCGATCTCTCTCCCTATCCAATCAAACTTGTTGATTCTCTAGGGATTGCTTGAGAAGGCCTCGATCTACACTTCCACCAAGAAAAATTTGATTCCCCTCACTAATCCCTTGCGGATCTTGTTACTCTTGGGTGTTGGAGCACCCTAGACGGTTGAGTTCACCGCAAAGCCATAGTCCATTGTGGTGAAGCTTCGTGGTGTCGTTGGGAGCCTCCAATTAAGTTGTGGAGATTGCCCCAACCTTGTTTGTAAAGGTTCGGTCGCCGCCTCCAAGGGAACTAATAGTGGAATCACGGCATCTCACATTGTGTGAGGCGTGAGGAGAATACAGTGGCCCTAGTGGCTTCTTGGGGAGCATTGTGCCTCCACATCGCTCCAACGGATACGTACTTCCCCTCAAAGGGAAGGAAATTCGGTAACACATCCTCGTCTCCATTGGTTCCACTCTTGGTTATCTCTTACCTTTACTTGTGCAAGATATATTGTGTTCTATCCTTTGCTTGCTTGTGTGTTTATTGTTGTTGCATCATATAGGTTTCTCACCTAGTTGCATATCTAGACAACCTACTTTGATGCAAAGTTTAATTTGGTAAAGAAAAGCTAAAAATTGTTAGTTGCCTATTCACCCCCCCCCCCCTAGTCAACTATATCGATCCTTTCAATGAGGAGTCTCGGAATGGTCAAGACATAAAGAATGATATATTGGAAGGCTATATTCGGACATCAGATTGGTTCCGGTGAAGTTTGGGTATTTTCCGGAGTACCGGGAGGTTACCGGAACCCCCGGGGAGTTGATGGGCCTTAGTGGGCCTTAGTAGGAAAGGAGAGGCAACGGCCAGGAGGTGGCGCCCCCCCCCCCCCAAGCTCAGTCCTAATTGGACAACGTGTTGGGGGCGTGGCCCCCCTCTCCCTTCCTTTCCCGTTCTCCTTTAGGTGGAAACCTACTAGGACTTGGAGTCCTAGTAGGATTCCCCTTCTCCCGGCGCGCCTAGCTTGGCCGGCCGGCCTCCTCCTCCCTCCTTTATATACGGGGGCAGGGGCACCCTAGAACACACCAAGTTTTGCTTTAGCCGTGTGCGGTGCCCCCCTCCACAGTTACACACCTCGATCATATCGTCGTAGTGCTTAGGCGAAGCCCTGCGCCGGTAACATTATCATCACCGTCGCCACACCGTCATGCTCACGAAACTCACCCTCGTTCTCAACTGGATCAAGAGCACGAGGGACGTCATTGAGCTGAACGTGTGCTGAACGCGGAGGTGCCGTACGTTTGGTACTTGGATCGGTTGGATCGTGAAGACGTTCGACTACATCAACCGCGTTACTAAATGCTTCCGCTTTCGGTCTACAAGGGTACATGGGCACACTCTCCCATCTCGTTTCTATGCATCTCCTAGATAGATCTTGCGTGATTGTAGGAACTTTTTTGAAATACTACGTTCCCCAACAGTGGCATCCGAGCCAGGTCTATGCGTAAATGTTTTATGCACGAGTAGAACAAAAAAGAGTTGTGGGAGATAATAGTCATATTGCTTACCACCAACGTCTTACTTTGATTTGGCGGTATTGTTGGATGAAGCGACCCAGACCGACATTACATGACCGCGTTCATGAGACTGGTTCTATCGACGTGCTTTTGCACATAGGTGGCTGGCGGGTGTCTGTTTCTCCAACTTTAGTTGAATCGAGTTTGACTACGGTCGGTCCTTGTTGAAGGTTAAAACAGCACACTTGACGAAAAATCATTGTGGTGTTGATGCGTAGGTAAGAACGGTTCTTGCTAGAAGCCTATAGCAGCCAAGTAAAATTTGCAACAACAAAGTAGACGACGTCTAACTTGTTTTTGCAGGGCTTGATGTGATGTGATATGATCAAGACATGATGTGATATAAATTGTTGTATGACATGATCATGTTTTGTGACAGAGTTATCGGCAACTGGCAGGAGCCATATGGTTGTCGCTTTATTGTATGCAATGCAATTGCCATGTAATTGCTTTACTTTATCACTAAGCGGTAGCAATAGTCGTAGAAGCAATAGTTGGTGAGACGACAACGATGCTACGATGGAGATCAAGGTGTCGCGCCGGTAACGATGGAGATCATGACGATGCTTCAGTGATGGAGATCATAAGCACAAGATGATGATGGACATATCATGTCACATATTTTGATTGCATGTGATGTTTATCTTTTATGCATCTTATTTTGCTTAGTACAGAGGTAGCATTATAAAATGACCCCTTACTAAATTTCAAGGTATAAGTGTTCTCCCTGAGTATGCATCATTGCTACAGTTCGTCGTGCCAAGACACCACGTGATGATCGGGTGTGATAAGCTCTATGTTCACATACAACGGGTGCAAGACAGTTTTGCACACGCAGAATACTCGGGTTAAACTTGATGAGCCTAGCATATGCAGATATGGCCTCGGAACACTGAGACCGAAAGGTCGAACGTGAATCATATAGTAGATATGATCAACATAGTGACGTTCACCATTGAAAACTACTCCATCTCACGTGATGGTCGGACATGGTTTAGTTGATTTGGATCACGTGATCATTTAGAAGACTAGAGGAATGTCTATCTAAGTGGGAGTTCTTAAGTAATATGATTAACTAAACTTTAATTTATCATGAACTTAGTCTTGATAGTTTTTGCATGTCTATGTTGTTGTAGATCAATGGCCCGTGCTACCATTCCTTCGAATTTTAACGCGTTCCTAGAGAAAGCTAAGTTGAAAGATGATGGTAGAAATTACACGGACTGGGTCCGTAACTTTAGGATTATCCTCATTGCTGCACAGAAGAATTACGTCCTGGAAGCACCGTTAGGTGTACCACCTGCGCCAGCAATTGCAGACATTGTGAATGCCTGGCAGACGCGTGTTGATGACTACTCGATACTTCAGTGTGCCATACTTTACGGCTTAGAATCGGGACTTCAAAGACGTTTTGAATGTCATGGAGCATATGAGATGTTCCAAAGCAAATGCCCGAGTTGAGAGATATGAAGTCTCCAACAAGTTCTATAGCTGCAAAATGGAGGAGAATAGTTCTGTCAGTTAACACATACTCAGAATGTATGGGTACCATAACCACTTGACTCAGCTGGGAGTTAATCTTCCTGATGATAGTGTCATTTATAGAGTTCTTCAATCACTGCCACCAAGCTATAAAGGCTTCATGATGAACTATAATATGCAAGGGATGACGAAAACGATTCCCGAGCTCTTCGCAATGCTAAAGGCTATGGAGGTAGAAATCAAGAAGGAGCATCAAGTGTTGATGGACAACAAGACCACTAGTTTCAAAAAAAAGGGCAAAGAAAAGAAGGGGAACATCAAGAAGAACGACAAGAAAGTTGCTGCTCAGGAGAACAAACCCAAGTCTGGGCCTAAGCCTGAAACTGAGTGCTTCTACTGCAAAGGGACTGGTCACTAGAAGCGGAACTGCCCCAAGTATTTTGCTGATAAGAAGGACGGCAAAGTGAAAGGTATATTTGATATACATGTTATTGATGTGTATCTTACTAATGCTCGTAGTAGCACCTGTGTATTTGATATTGGTTCTGTTGCTCATATTTGCAACTCGAAACAGGGGCTATGGATTAAACAAAGATTGGCTAAGGACGAGGTGACGATGCGCATCGGAAATGGTCCCAAGGTCGATGTGATCGCCTTCGGCACGCTACCTCTACATCTACCTTCGGGATTAGTTTTAGACCTGAATAATTGTTATTTGGTGCCAGCGTTGAGCATGAACATTATATCTGGATCTTGTTTGATGCGAGACGGTTATTCATTTAAATCAGAAAATAATGGTTGTTCTATTTATATGAGTAATATCTTTTATGGTCATGCACCCTTGCTGAGTGGTCTATTTTTGTTGAATCTCGATCGTGGTGATACACATGTTCATAATATTGAAGCCAAAATATGCAAAGTTGATAATGATAGTGCAACTTATTTGTGGCACTGCCATTTAGGTCATATTGTTGTAAAGCGCATGAAGAAACTCCATGCTGATGGGCTTTTGGAATCACTTGATTATGAATCACTTGGTGCTTGCGAACCATGCCTCATGGGAAAGATGACTAAAACTCCGTTCTCTGGAACAATGGAACGAGCTACTGACTTATTGGAAATAATACATACCGATGTATGCGGTCCAATGAGTGTTGAGGCTCGTGGCGGGTATCGTTATTTTCTTACCTTCACGGATGATTTGAGCAGATATGGGTATATCTACTTAATGAAGCATAAGTCTGAAACGTTTGAAAAGTTCAAAGAATTTCAGAGTGAAGTGCAAAATCATCGTAAGAAGAAAATGAAGTTTCTGCGATCTAATCATGGAGGAGAATATTTGAGTTACGAGTTTGGTCTTCATTTGAAACAATGTGGAATAGTTTCACAACTAATGCCACATGGAACACCAAAGTGTAATGGTGTGTCTGAACATCATAACCGTACTTTATTGGATATGGTGCGATCTATGATGTTTATTACTGATTTACCGCTATCGTTTTGGGGTTATGCTTTAGAGACGGCTGCATTCACAATTAATAGGGCACCATCAAAATCCGTTGAGATGACGCCTTATGAATTGTGGTTTGGCAAGAAACCAAAGTTGTCATTTCTCAAAGTTTGGTGCTGTGATGCTTATGTGAAAAAGCTTCAACCTGATAAGCTCGAACTCAAATCGGATAAGTGTGTCTTCATAGCATACCCAAAGGAAACTGTGGGTACACCTTCTAGCACAGATCCGAGGGCAAGATATTCGTTGCTAAGAATGGATCCTTTCTAGAGAAGAAGTTTCTCTCGAAAGAAGTGAGTGAGAGGAAAGTAGAGCCTGATGAGGTAATTGTACCTTCTCCCGAATTGGAAAGTAGTTCATCACAGAAATCAGTTCCAGTAATTCCTACACCAATTAGTGAGGAAGCTAATGATGATGATCATGAAACTTCAGATCAAGTTACTACAGAACCTCATAGGTCTTCCAGAGTACGGTCCGCACCAAAGTGGTACGGTAATCCTATTCTAGAAGTCATGTTACTAGACCATGATGAACCTACGAACTATGAGAAAGCGATGATGAGCCCAGATTCCACGAAATGGCTTGAGGCCATGAAATCTGAGATGGGATCCATGTCTGAGAACAAAGTGTGGACTTTGGTGGATTTGCCCGATGATCGACAAGCCATAGAAAATAAATGGATCTTCAAAAGAAGACTGACGCTGATGATAATTTTACTGTCTACAAAGCTCGACTTGTTGCAAAAGGTTTTCGACAAGTTCAAGGAGTTGACTATGATAAGACTTTCTCACCCGTAGCGATGTTTAAGTCTGTCCGAATCATGTTAGCAATTGCCGCATTTTATGATTATGAAATTTGACAGACGGATGTCAAATCTGCATTCCTGAAAGGATTTCTGGAAGAAGAGTTGTATATGATGCAACCAGAAGGTTTTGTCGATCCAAAGGGTGCTAACGAAGTGTGCAAGCTCCAGCGATCCATTTATGGACTGGTGCAAGCCTCTCGGAGTTGGAATAAACACTTTGATAGTGTGATCAAAGCATATGGTTTTATAAAGACTATTGGAGAAGCCTCGATTTACAAGAAAGTGAGTGGGAGCTCTGTAGCATTTCTAATATTATATGTGGATGACATATTGTTGATTGGAAATGATATAGAATTTCTGGATAGCATAAAGGGATACTTGAATAAGAGTTTTTCAATGAAAGACCTCGGTGAAGCTGCTTACATATTGGGCATCAAGATCTATAGAGATAGATCAAGACGCTTAATTGGACTTTCACAAAGCACATACCTTGATAAAGTTTTGAAGAAGTTCAAAATGGATCAGTCAAAGAAAGGGTTCTTGCCTGTGTTACAAGGTGTGAAGTTGAGTCAGACTCAATGCCCGACCACTGCAGAAGATAGAGAGAAAATGAAAGTCATTCCCTATGCTTCAGCCATAGGTTCTATCATGTATGAAATGTTGTGTACCAGACCTGATGTGTACCTTGCTATAAGTATAGCAGGGAGGTACCAAAGTAATCCAGGAGTGGAGCACTAGATAGCGGTCAAGAACATCCTCAAATACCTGAAAAGGACTAAGGATATGTTTCTCATTTATGGGGATGACAAAGAGCTCGTTGTAAATGGTTACGTCGATGCAAGCTTTGACATTGATCCGGATGACTCTAAGTCGCAATCCGGATATGTATTTATATTGAATGGTGGAGTTGTGAGTTGGTGCAGTTCCAAGCAGAGCGTCATGGCCGGATCTACGTGTGAAGTGGAGTACATAGCTGCTTCGGAAGCAGCAAATGAAGGAGTCTGGATGAAGGAGTTCATATCCGATCTAGGTGTTATACCTAGTGCATCGGGTCCAATGAAAATCTTTTGTGACAATACTGGTGCAATTGCCTTGGCAAAGGAATCCAGATTTCACAAGAGAACCAAACACATCAAGAGACGCTTCAATTCCATCCGGCATCAAGTCACAGAGGGAGACATAGGGATTTGCAAGATACATACTGATCTAAATGTTGCAAACCTGTTGACTAAGCCTCTTCCACGAGCAAAACATGATCAGCACCAAGGCTCCATGGGTGTTAGAATCATTACTGTGTAATCTAGATTATTGACTCTGGTGCAAGTGGAAGATTGAAGGAAATATGCCCTAGAGGCAATAATAAAGTTGTTATTTATATTTCCTTATATCATGATAAATGTTTATTATTCATCCTAGATTATATTAACTGGAAACTTAGCACATGTGTGAATACATAGACAAAACATAGTGTCCATAGTATGCCTCTACTTGACTAGCTCGTTGATCAAAGATGGTTATGTTTCCTAACCATAGACATGTGTTGTCATTTGATAAATGGGATCACATCATTAGGAGAATGATGTGATGGACAAGACCCATCCGTTAGCTTAGCATTATGATCGTTACAGTTTCATTGCTACTTTTTTCTTCATGACTTATACATGTTCCTTAGACTATGAGTTTATGCAACTCCCGAATATCGGAGGAACACCTTGTGTGCTATCAAACGTCACAACGTAGCTGGGTGATTAGGAATACTAGGCGATTACCCGTGCACGCGCACAGGCTAGCTACTTTATATAATAGTGAGGACAGCTATGCTTTGTATAGATGTAGAATAAATTGGTACGATATTTCCTCAATTAGAGCCACATCAAACATAATAGGTTATGATCTAATAGTTCCTAAAGAACGCATAATAATAGTAATAATAATAATAATAATAATAATAATAATAATAATAATAATAATAATAATAATAATAATAATAATCTTAGTAATTAGGATTACATTTTTATGCGATTGTGCAATATAAAAGATCATCATTTAACCGTAAGAATTTGTATGCTCAAATAACTTTGACAGACTTGATTATGCAAGTATTAATTCCACTTTACAAATCGAATATAGGAAAGAGTTAATTGAATACGACACTCATGCTTTTTTACAACACACCAGGCGAACACTACCACTTTGTTAACATCAGTCTCACTGACTAATATCCAAATCATACTTCGTGTTAAACATAAAGTGGAAAACTAATTATGCCAACCACAAATTAGGAGAAGACCGGCTAAGATATTTTTCGAAATAATATATAAAATGATGCTAGTTGTGCAACTGTTTCATATTTGATCACTATCCTTGGAACCTCGGAAGTAACCGAAAGCCTCTCTTTTGATCTCAGATGGCGCCACTATCAAGATCTACCATAAGCATCTTTAGATTATCTTTTACCACCAGGTCACAAAAACAGAGCACGTGAAGAAATTAAAGTGTCATGGTTCACAGTTTATCAGATGCAAAGCAATAGACCGTAATCGACAATAAGCTAAGTCAGTTGCGATGCACTTTTTTCTCCAGAGACACTCATTATTCTCAATTTATACCTAAATCAGCAGCATAATCATCCGAAAAAGTAGCTGACAATATGAATTGTTTGAAAATGGAACATAATATGTAAGAAAACTTTAATTTAAAAAGCATTTTCTCATAATTAGTGCTCCTATAGATAGATAGATGCGTTTAAAGTGTAAAAGGTCACAAAGGAAATTGTCATCTATCCTGCTGTACAGCAAACTTATCTCAGAATCACGTGTATTATTCTAATTAGAATTCCAATTATCATAACTAGTCATCGACCCGTGCGGCTGCACGGGCTAGTTCTGTGTTGTAGCGATTACATACTAAAGTAATCTTTTATGTTTATTAAACACACATAATACATAAATTCAAATTTTTGGACATTAAGATTATAGATGTAAAATATTACTACGAAAATATTTGATGGTTTAGATTGATTTTTCAGAGGTAGAATATCGATGAATATTATACATTAGTACCCCCAATGAATTGATGGTAGCAATTGGTGCATTTGAAACCAAAAGAGACTTGAAAGATAATGGATAAAAAAATTGTAGCCATCTTCTATATTTTGTTCTCCTTATGTACTCCAAACTACGATAAAAGAATGCTAATTTATATAACTATAAGAATCCACAACATCTTAGTGTATCTAATAAAAGTTAGTGGGAAATTTGCAGAAATACTCTATTGCCAACGTAATTCTTTGACATAAGATACCTAGCACTTTAGAGTGATACCAATACCAAACTGCAGTCCCAACTCCATCTATATATTTATTATGGCGGGTGACCCCATATTGGATGTAGTGATAATGTTATTAGATTGTTTTCATATAGAGACAACAGATGATTTTTCTCTCCGGTTAACTAATGTGAATTAGTACATCTTCAACAACAACAAAATTCATAAAGGTCGCATTATGGTGTCCATATCTGTGAGAAGGTCAAACGTGCGTTGAGTTAGATAAGTCTACACCAAGCATGTTCATCTAGCTAACTGAAGCTAATAACCATAAGAAGGTATTGAAAAAGAAAAATACTCACCATATATAATCGTATATATTTTTAGGTTAGGCCCATACACAACAAAAACTGCTTTGAAAATGATAGAAACTGCAGAATAAATGGGTAAAGAATTAAGAGAATTTGAAGATAGAAACCACAGAGAAAAAAAGGTAACTAATTCTGAGAATTTGAAGAGAAGCTTGCTCCAGCCATATGCAACCTTGACATCATATGCACATCTCTTGAAGTTAGCGACAGTTCACCAAGGATGGCACTTGTTGGCTTCTGGCCTGCCAGCAATATCAGAATCTTTCAGAGCTTTGTATTAAAAGTTAGGCTTAGTACTTTCTCTAAAAGTAGGATAATGTCATCAATCAATCTACATATCGTAGGTCCAATTTGTTCTGGGACATATAGCCTTTAATTCAGCTCATCAATTAATTCTGTCTATTAGAGAGACCGCATACAACCTGAAAATCGAACATAATTAGGGATATAAACCATTGCTGGCCAACTACAACTACATAACTATTGTAGTATTGTAGTGGTATATCCATACATATAACGTGCTCTACGCCAGTTTTCACTTTCTCTAGAAAAGGGCACATTTAACTGAATAAACAGTTCTACATAAATAATAATAAATATATAGATTACTCCATTTGAACTACAAAAAGATCCATAGATTACGTGTAGTTTCCTTAACAGTAGGAAGAAAATATATATTTGCCTGTAGATAGAAGGTAGATCTGTGAGGTGGATAAGGGCATATAGCCTAAAAACTGTCGCTCTGATGTGAGAAACCGTGCTTTGTATGTCTGTCCATTTGTTCATATATAGGAAAGGCAATTAAGCTCCCAGCAGGGTGTAGAAGAAACATGTAAAAAAGATCCTCAATGTCGATTTTTAAAAGCAACGACGCCGATATATACATGCAAAAATATATTGCCTCACCCATAGGTTTTTACATCAGGGCAAAGAACTACGGGATCTTGGGAAGCGTCACAAAATATGTTAGTAATTTGGTATTTTTACCGGAAACAAAGTAATTTGGCATGGCGCAGAGCCGAACATATATTCAGTAGGTCTTCTTGTGATATAATTAGACCTGACAATAAGTTGTGGATAGCCCATATGACAGCATAACTGAAAATGTACTAATATCCTAAGAGATTCCTAGTATAACTCGTCCAGTGACTTGTCTATAAAGATTGGACACTGGATCACACACTTAAGCCCCTGTAGGGAAGAACGGAAAATATTGCTGTATTTTCCTCTACCAGCTCTATTCTAAAAGCATGATATGAATAAATTACGTAAAACATGAGAAAGTGGAACAGAACATGAAGTAACATAGTAAACATTAGATGTACCATATATTCCTGATTGTCCACAATGTGCAATAGCACTATTTTCTGTTAAAGTGATAACATCAATGGAAGAACTCCAATCTGAAAGTTGTGGACATAACATGGAAGATTTGGACAGGGTATTATAGGCAAATTATATGAGTAAATCTGAAAGTTGTGGGCATAACTGGCAACGAAACTGAATGGTGTCCAGAATGTGAATAGCTTCGTTGCTAGTCTGCTGCAGTTCCTTCACTTAGCAGCTCGTGCAAAAAGTAAATACATCATAGTTGTCGATACAGCTCCTCCATTGCATCAACCATCATGGGATTAATTTAATGAACTGAATAGGCTAGATTTATGCGTTGTCAGAACTTGGAAGGTGGAGAGATTCAAAGAATGCAGAGCAACGGGATCAGTCTCACATGTGCAAACGGTGTTGCAGGGATTGTGTGCTGCAGCTGGAGGACATGCAGACCACCCCTGGTGGTTCTCCTTGTTTCGTAAAGTGCATGATCAAGATGCGACAGCGCTGATAGATGGGCACCTACAGTACCAAGTTTTGTGTTTAGGATTGATTTATTGAGAGTTACGTGATTAATTGAATGGGCAGTAGAATATCACAGATTTAAGGAAAACGGATTACTTGCCTGCATAGGAGTGACTGACGATGAACCCTAATAGTGTAGCGTCTATCTGCTCATAGTTCCTCCACCGGATCTGAAGCTTCACCAACAAAGGCGACTATCCAATCTGATTCAAACTGTATTTGATGTGCCTCCTACTGCACTGTATCTTCAAAGGTGAATTGAAGTTTGCTTGAAACATATAAGTTGAGGGGATTGAACGACCTCCTCCTCGGCCAACATGGACTGCATCGTCGTTGGGAGTTGGGGTATTGAAGATTCGACCTGGAAGGAGATTGGAAAGAGGCTGGTTGGAACACTTTAGATGTTTTGTTGCCTGATCAGAACGGGGAAGAGATCATACTGGACAGAGGAAGAGGATCGGATGAGGAGGAGCCGCGCGAGCGATCTGTTAGGGCATGTACAATGGTTATATCTTAGCCTTATCATTGCTGAGGTGGAGGAGAGAGAAATGAAAAAAGAGTTTTGTCTTATCTTAGTTAAGAGATGATCTCTTAGCATAGTTTGTCTCACCACAAATTTAGGAATAGAGATAAGACTAAGATATAACCCATTGTACGTCATGTTTTATTGTCATATCTTAGTTGCATGGTGGGTGTAAGATAAGGCTGTCTTATCAACCATTGTACATGCCCTTACTCGGGCGGAAGGATTTGCGGAGGATGAAGTCTGCAAGGTAGTTGTTTTTTTTTTTCGCTAGAAGAGGTTTACGTGGGACATCAGGTCACGTGGGACAGCAGACTTGGTTTTTTTAATAAAAATTGAGGTACACGTGGGACAGAAGCCAAGGACTCCTATTGTACCTCATCCTACGGTTATAGATGATTAATTTCGAGATCTTACGGACAGTATATTTAGTTTTGAGGATTAACATAGAGCCTCGTATGGTGCCTCCAATTAGTAAATATACTAGTCGCCAACCCGTGCATTCACACGGTCTAGTTAATTAACATTGCATTTGAACCAATATTGATGATTCTAACTATGTGTTTCGCACAAACACAACTACTTTTAGGCATGTCATATAAAACATAAAGGATTTGAAACAAAGGGATTTATATGAGAATGTATTTCCACAAAAGTGTTAGTTCGATAAAACACATTAATTAATAAGATGAAAACCAAATAGTTTGTGATGCTATAATTTGATATTAATTCTTTACGCTGATTCGCTGTCCTTTATATATGTGACGATGTACATTTCATTTTATTCGCACTTTAGAGCATGCAAAATCGTCGAATCGTTTCTTATTAGGTTAGACTTATTCATATGCATATAGACTTGAACATTTATACATCTACTATCTCAATATATTAGCATGGTTAGCAATGATATTTCTCCATGGAATTATTAAATTGTATTACCTATGACGTGTCAAAAGATCTTATGTTCTCCTTAATGATGAAAAATTGTTACAGTTGGAATCTATGTATATCTTGAATATATGGTAAGAAAACATTTTCCTTCATATACGTGAAACTTCATATATCCTTCGAAATAATCAAGTAAGGAAAACTATTGGTAAATAAATAACACACCTAGTCAGATATCTTAAAAGTCGAGCACCAAGAAAACAAATAAGTTGGAATTAAACAAACAAACGCGGCTGAAAAAGGAATTTAACAAACAACATAACTCAATATTTATTTAAAGTCTGAAGAGCGCCACAACTTCAAGAGAATTTTATTTTGTTGGACATCGTAGCAAAGAACCTTACAGATAATGTATTTTTATTAGATGTACTTAAATGAAGTATACGTATAAAATTTCAACTTGGATCATAGATGGCATACATGTAAATTTACTATGTAGATGATGGTCTTGTTATGTTAATTTGTTGTTGACTATTTTATGCTTAATAAGATGGCCGTGTGCATCATGCTGATGCAGAGGCCGGGGAAGCCCCCCTTTTCGAAAAAAAAATGTTAATTTGTTGTCCGGCAAGCAATGCATACTGGAAAGAGAGTGTGAAATTATTCTATATTAAAGGACATGTCAGATTGGAAGTGCAGGATATCAATAGATCCAAGAAGAGTCCTAGAGCTAGAGAACGTGATATATGCTTGAGGTGATGTTGATGACCAACAGATTGATGTGTACTCTAGCAACATAAGCAGCTACCAGCTACTCCCTCCGTTCCAAAATAGATGACCCAATTTTATACTAACTGTAGTATAAAGTTGGGTCATCTATTTTGGAACGGAGGGAGTACTATACTACTCGAAACACTTGACAACCCTCGGTTGTTTGCACGAAACGGATGACGAAGCATCAATAACTGCACTTAACTCGTGGGATAATTAGACCTGCAAGGCACATCGTTAACCAATGAAATCTATAACACAACTAATGAATTCAAGTAATGAAGCCATCATCTCAACATCACTGCAGTCTGTTGTGATACATTGCCGCAAAACCAAAATCAGTACTTCGAACTCAAATGCCCAAGAAAAACCACAACCCAGTTCCCCATCTAAACGACTGGATGCCATAGGAACTCTGGTTCCTTTCAATTTAACGTACATAGTCTGTCTGTGCTTGGTCGTTCTTGATGTTGTATGGCCAGGAAAAGCATGGCCCTATGACCGGTAGCGCCGCAACAGACTGAGAGCATAGGGAGAACCCTGCCTGTCACACTGGAGGAAGAAGACACTGTCACTACTAAATAGGATATTCGGATTCCATGCACCTTTAGAGAGGAAAACGGATGGCTCAATCGAGATAAAGTTTATAAATCCTATTATATTGCACGTGATTGACATAACTAAAGAAACTGGTACTACTTTCCGACCTGGAGACGTGGAAAATGTACATGAAAATGTTCCAAGTCCAAGAGCCATAGCTTCTCTTAATCCTGGAAACAGAACTATTAGTTCTACCAAGCAGATAAGCTGATATTTGGACAACATTAAAATCCTCTCCTTAGTAAGAATATCTTTAAGGCATCCAATAAACATCAAGGCGAACTGGTTGGTTGTACGTTGATTTTGTACATGTAGAGAACAGATGTATATTGCAGGGTGCCGCTCAGTGCGATGCAGATCTACCCAGCTTCTTCTTCTCCGCTCGCTAGAAGAAATAATCTTGTCAAGTGCACTGCTCAAAACTGAATTTTCTTGATGCATGAGTCATTACGGATGAAGCAGACTTACTGTACGGTTTTGTGATGAAATTGACATGCTAAAGAACAGATGAGTGATCTACTGATACGAAGGTTACTTGCCTGCAAAGTAGGAACAACATTAACGTGAGATAAATGACATTAATTAACAGAAATAGGTTTGGAGTGTGAGTTATCTTCTTGCCAATCAAGTATACTCATGAATCCTCTACTTGGCAGTCTAGGGACAGCGAGGCCAGTAATCATGTATTGCACGCAGTTGACTGCTGCCGTTGGGTCGATCCATGTGTAGGGACAGCGATGCCATTAATCATGTATGGCATGGGCATGGCGAGGAAAGAATTGGGAGGTGACTGTATTGCGGGTTCTAGTGTGTTGTTCTTTTAGATTGAGAGAGGCGGAGCAAGAGGAAAAACAGCGGAGGTAGATGAGTTGCAGCCCTGCAAGCGAGATGGAGATGTTTCCTCGGCATCCCACAACAGAAGTTTTTTTTAGGCGAGCACAGCGGAAGCGTTTGCTAAAGAGATGGATTAGTTGTTTCTTAGAATTTTTTTAGAAACACTTGTTTGTTAGCTGGAATATAATTTTACAACTGACAAACTTGTGTGGGCCTTGGAGCAGATTTTTTTCCCAATCTGATTTTTTATTCAAAGTTGACCAGAATTTCAACAGAGAATGGTGAGAGAAAGGAACGATGTAACTTGTAGATGGATTCTTTTATGGGACTTATAGATAGATTGAGAGTTTGAGAGCGTGTTTGCTTCTATTTAGGCAACCCATTTTTTATCGAGGACCCCATTAGCCGAGTGGCTTGTTATTTCTGTTATTTATTTATTTATTTGATAAATGGAGAGTCCTGTTTCTTTACGGACAGTTTAACTTGAGACCGCACTAATTATTTGTTGGTAGAACAGTTCAACGCCGAGATAGATATTTGTTGAACAAACTTAGTTTTTTTTTTGCACGAGAATTAACTGAGTTAATCTAAGCCATTATAACTCGGTCCCACCAGATTAACGGTCCGTAAAATCTAATTAACGTGGGAATTTTTAGGAAGTGCCTAATTAGTATAGGTATAGATATAGATATAGATAGATAGATAGATAGATAGATAGATAGATAGATAGATAGATATAGATAAGATATAAGAAGGATAAAACTTCTAGTTCCAGCCTGCAGCTTATGCATATATTAGATAAGAAAAAGGAATAGTAGAAACCAATCAGAAGTTCAACTACTTTGTTTGATCCACAAAACAATGTAGCTTTGGAGTCCTTGCTACAAAAGACTATTAGCTATAAAATGATTTTGGAAAGACATTAGGTTTTTTGGGTAAAATAAATTAGATTTTTTCCAGTTACATCCAAAAATGTCTGCGCTCCAATCTAGATATGAAAACATAACTCGTGCAAAAATAGTATCTAAGGTAGTATGCAAAGTTCTGATAACATCGCAAAACTAAAAAATGTACTGCTGGTGAGTTTGCAATCGTGGACTGCAGTGTTAAAATTATGAACCAATAGCAACCAGTTCACCTATAAATAGAAATAAACCTGAACTAATAAAGCTCACATACACATAAGTTGCTGCAGCACTAATAAAGCTCATATATAGTGTCCATGTTTATGCTAGATGGTTACGTGAGGCTTGTTTTGAACATGCGAAGAAGTGATTCAGTGATTACATAAAAATTATATGACCCGGAGAGGAAAGCGCCCCAATTACTATCTTTGCCCAGTTGAGTCAAATTGTATGCAGTGTATTTCTCAGTTGCTTTAGCAAATAAAAGTAATTTCATTATTACATATTTTCCATGGTTCAGTATTTGTAAGTTGGCCCCACAAGTATTCATAGATGTAAAGACACGTAGGTGTATAGCTTTCGAGCAGACCAATGAAAGTCTTAGAAGTATCGAGCTTTAAAACTAAATCATAACATACAGGGTTTGTGATCCATGTACAAACAGAACAACTCAGTATAATTTATTCTTGAATAGAACTTGCATCTTGTTCAGCCATACACATCTTCTCACAATGTTCCACTAATTTATCTCCTCAAGCAACAAAGATCTTGCTTGGTTCTATCACCTCAAACAACAAAGATCATGGCTGGTTCTTCACTCTCAACCACTCTATCCTCATTTCATCCAATTAGTGATGGGTCCAATCATTCCGCTTAACATAATACTTACCTTGAGAGAGAATAAATCTTGCTGCATGTGTGTCTTTTTTTCTTATAATCAATTCAAATGCCTATGCATCTGAAAGTTCAACTAATTGCAAACATTGACAGAAAAATGGAAAAGCCTCTGCTTAATTAAAATTAAAAAATTAATGAATGCCAACAGCTGTACCACATAATGCATTTTAGCAACATCAGTATCTGATTTAAACATCGATTTGGACCCACATAGGAAGAAAATTTCTCAACTACCAAACTATCTACTACAGTCAGCAAGGATGGAGCACGGAAGTTTATACTATAACGGGGGAATAAAAAATAGAGCACATGTATTATATATTGCAAGGATGTTCATAAAAATTAATTGTACACCAATCCTACTGATATCTTAGGAGCTTCAAACACTTTTTTGGGACCATGGGAGAGCCTGACCCTAGATTGCTTCCCGATGTCTCTCTCCCTGCATATCAGTGAAAATATTGTACTAACAAATTAAGGTTATTGTTTCTACTTCCTACCAGGTTGTAGGCAGTCATCACTCATCAGTAGACATAAGTAAAATTTATCATGGCACTGGTGGTAGCATTCTCGATAATCTAAAACAGCTTATGTAGTATGGCTAATTGAATAGAGAATGGAAGCAAATCTAATGGAGACACAGACAATTAGCAATATCAGTTTTCACACATATGCCACATCGCTTGGAAGGCACATACAAATAGCATAGAGAGAACGGAATGTCTAAAGAAGAAGTATAGATGCAGCTATCAAACTGATTAAAAATTACCTGCAGAGTAGATATCCGATGGTGAAAAATACCGCATGACAGTTATTGTTCATCAATAAATTATGATGTCAACCTAAATTTTCTCCTATTCAGCAATTAGTAACTATAGTATAGAGAGGAGCTCGAGTGTCCTAGTCATGCTTGCAGACAACCTGTAGAAAAATACTCAGAGTCTAGGCATCATACTTTGCTTAATAATGAAAAAAATGTAATGATATTACCATTGAGATAATAAAATATTTAGGATGTATTTAGAAGAAACAACACCTGATATCCAGATCCTCGAAATATTCAAACTGTAGGCATAATAGACGTTCTATTAACGTTGCAAGACTCAAGTAGAATGATACGATGCATAATAGACCTTCTGTTAATGTTGCAAGACTCAAGTAGAATGATACCATGCATTTTGAAGAAACATTAGGCAACGTCCATATCATCTACTAATGAAAAGAATTAAATCTTTTTGCTACGGTCAGATGGCATGGAAAACCATAAACTGAGCTTTCTATTAGCATCAAAGTGAACTGGAATCAAAGTAAACTGTTAGGCCAATGTTTTAATTGTTTATGTAGGAAACAAAGACCAAGCGTGATCTGTGAGATCCCACCGTGCTTCTGGATGAGCTGAAGACCACCACAGAGCTGGCTCACATCTATTGTTTACAACCTTCATAGATAGACAATAGAAAGGCACAAAAAACGAATTTGTCTTGATCAGGTTGTTAGTGATCAAGGCAATCTAGGGATCCGGCTAGACAATATAAAGGAAATATTCTAGAATTATGGGTTACCTGCCTGCTAAGTGGGGGCTATGAACTCAGCAGCTTGACCAACGCCCGTGGTTCCCCGATCTTCTTCACACAGCGAGTACTCTCACACAGCCGTGGGTACACATATCCCCCTTCAATTCGTTGACAGTCTAGAAAATAGACGATACATCCCAACATGGTTGCAGACTTGCACTTGGAACCAAATAAGACTCAAAGGTTAGAGAAGAAGGGGATCAAGTAGAGAGGCTAGATTGGATTGTGGCGTCCTTGAAGATTGAACTGCAGCGTGGATTGGGGCATTGGGCATTATATTAAGGATGAGAAGCAGAGAGTACCTGTTGGAGTTGTGTCGAATATAGTGTACAAGGTAGATTATAGTTGGACTTGTAGTTGTATCGTGTTTACATAGGATGTGGAGTCGTGTCCTAGTAGGACACTTGTATCCTAGGCCTCTCTTATATAGCGGGGTAGACACACGATGTAACCTATGCCAACATAATAGCACAGGCGCGCAAGGGGGAGCCGGCGGCATGTGCCGGCGCCCGGGTGGCCGGTGTGCGGTATTGTGACGGTGTCACGGGAGGGAGCGCCCGTAGTCAGGCCCCGGGGATGTAGCCATATCGGTGAACCTCGTTAACAAATCTTGGTGTCGGGCTCGTGTGATTGCTTGGTCTTCGGATGATCGACGGTATGTCTTGAATTTATTCTAACAAGTGGTATCAAAGCTAGGTTGTTCGGAGGCTGTGGATTGTTGATCTGGAGGAAGTAATCTAGTTTGAGATGCAGCCGGTTGCGGTGTGGTTCTCGACGAGATTGGAAAGAAGCGATCAGGAGTACATCGTTGCGTCTAGCAGGATTTGTTTTCTGGCGAGATGCGTCCGGCAGGCGGCGGCGCTTACCAGATCGGTTTGATCTCGGTGAGTCGTGGCACAGTTGCAGCAGAAGCGGCTCGGAACAGGCTAGGAAGGTGTGCACCACGTGGTCTACTCGTGAGGCAGTCGTGCAGGGCATCGGCCCAGCTAGGTGGAGCGCATCTGAAGCCCAAGTGCAGGGCTGTAGCCAGGAGGACGGTCGGTGCGCCCAAGCGCACGCACGACACGGTTTGGTCCAGGTGGGGCTAGCTGGTGCCACGCGTTGAAGCGTTGGAGCGTTACAGACCGAAGGAAGCCAGAAGCTAACACGTGATTTGTTTGAAAAAAAAACGACACATGGGCTTAGTCAGATCGTGAAGTTGTCACGGAGAAAGAAAAGAAAAAGAAAGGCCGGCTACAACATGTGATGAATCAGGAGTTTTAGCTAATTAGCTTTGTTGATCTGATTTGGTATGTTCACACAGGAAGGCTATCTGGACTTTGCTTTGGTTTTCTTCGTTGGTATGCACATTTGTGTATGGATGGCGATGGTCACGATGACGGCTTGAGGAGTCTAGGGTGTGTCGTGCAGTCGAAGAATTTCGGCTGGGTCAGGCAGTCTGGCGGATCGACGTGAGTCGGTTGGTACAGAAGACGGTGGTGGAATCGGCGCTGACGACGTAGGAGCGTGATGCTGATGGTGACCGACTTCTGGGCGTGGAAACACGTGGCACAAGCCCGAGGCTTGTGTGGCTTCGACAAGACTATGGCGCGGGATTGATTCAAGGTTGTGTATACACGGAGCTTGAAGTCGATGAGGCGCGTGGGTGGACTGATCATCTACCATGGAGTCATGTTGAAGGTGGAGCTAGATTGAGGGGCTACGGCGTAAGTGCACAGAGAGTCGAAGCCTATTCAGCGGCGGGAAAAAGCGAGTGACATGCAATTCGGACTGGAGCCAGTGGTCTGATGGAAGCGTGAAACTCGTCATCGATCGGTGATGACCGGTGGTACTCTGCAGTGGGGGTTGAGTCGTGTGGGTTCACGACCCTTGAGACTTGACCGGGACAGCGGAGGCTCGACACGGTAATAGCGGCGAGGCGTGCGGTACGCGCGGGACATGGAGACGGGCCAGGGCTCTGGTGGTCATACATGTGGTGAGACAACTGCGAATTGGACTCGGGATGACTACAAGCAATGGTGAAATTCCTTCAAGTTTCAGACAGGCAGTCAAGAAAGGAGCGGTGATGTTGAGTTCAGGTAACTCTTATGTGTGACACCCAATATGTGAGTTGTTCACTTTCAGGCAGGTCAGTGATCGGTGTGTGATGGCGTTGGACTGATACTCTGGAAGTTGGGAGCGCAAACTAGAGTAATGTGGAACTTGATTTTTGCTCGAGTGTTGACTGTGGTCAAGAAAAAGAAGGGACTACAAGTTGCAGGTGGAGTCATATGGAGTCTTTGGAGTAGCAGCGGTGCTCATGGGATAAACTCAAGTCCAATGTACATGGAAGTTTGACGCATGGACGAACTCAAGGTGGTGGAGAATATTCGCCAAGGTGGAGTTTGTTGGAGTTGTGTCGAATATAGTGTACAAGGTAGATTACAGTTGGACTTGTAGTTGTATCGTGTTTACATAGGATGTGGAGTCGTGTCCTAGTAGGACACTTGTATCCTAGGCCTCTCTTATATAGCGGGGGTAGACACACGATGTAACCTATGCCAACATAATAGCACAGGCGCGCAAGGGGGAGCCGGCGGCATGTGCCGGCGCCCGGGTGGCCGGTGTGTGGTATTGTGACGGTGTCATGGGGAGAAGCGCCCGTAGTCAGGCTCTGGGGATGTAGCCATATCGGTGAACCTCATTAACAAATCTTGGTGTCGTGCTCGTGTGATTGCTTGGTCCTCGGATGATCGACGGTATGTCTCGGATTTGTTCTAACAGTACCCATTGAGGTGGAGGTGAGGAACACCGACGGTAGTAGGGAAAGTCTAAGATTGGATCGTGGTCAGCTTTGCGGTCGGGGAGCGGACGTCTTGACGGGATGAATAGGAGACCGCACGAACGTGGAGCTGTAGATAGATTGGGCTAGGTTTTTCTTTTTCTTTTTTTACTATTGATAAAGGATTTCAGGCTTTTCGAGTTTTTTTGCCTTGTATTTTATAGATTGATCTAGACCGTAATAACTTGGTCCCACCAGATGGACGGCTAGTAAATTCTAATTTACATGGTAATTTCTTGGGAGTCTGTGATTAGTATAGGTAGGTATAGGTAGAGGTATAGATAGATAGATAGATAGATAGATAGATAGATATAGATAGATAGATAGATAGATAGATGCTCTACAGGTGTCTCTGAAGGTGTTTGTTGGGTTGTCATAGGTCGAGAATAGGAGTTGTCACTCTGTGTATTGGAGAGGTATCTCTGGGCCCTCTCGGTAATGCGCATCACTATAAGCCTTGCAAGCAATATGACTAATGAGTTAGTTGCGAGATGAAGTATTACGGAATGAGTGAAGAGACTTGCCGGTAACGAGATTGAACTAGGTATGATGATACCAACGATCGAATTTCGGGCAAGTAACATACCGATGATAATGGGAACAACGTATGTTGTTGTGCGGTTTGACCGATAAAGATCTTCGTAGAATATGTAGGAGCCAATATGAGCATCCAGGTTCCGCTATTGGTTATTGATCGGAGACATGTCTCCATCATGTCTACATAGTTCTCGAACCCGTAGGGTCCGCACGCTTAACGTTCGATGATGATTTGTATTATGAGTTATGTGTTTTGATGGCCGAAGTTTGTTTGGAGTCCCGGATGAGATCACGGAAATGGTCGAGACATAAAGATTGATATATTGGAAGGCTATATTCGGACATCAGATTGGTTCCGGAGAAGTTCGGGTATTTTTCGGAGTACCGGGAGGTTACCGGAACACCCCAGGGAGTTGATGGGCCTTAGTGGGCCTTAGTGGAAAAGGAGAGGCAGCGGCCAGGAAGTGGCGTGCGCCCCCCCCCCCCCCCCCCCCCAAGCCCAGTCCGAATTGGACAAGGGGTTGGGGGCACGGCCCCCCTCTCCCTTCCTTTCCCCTCATCCTTTAGGTGGAAACCTACTAGGACTTGGAGTCCTAGCAGGATTCCCCTTCTCCCGGCGCGCCTAGCTTGGCCAGCCAGCCTACCCCTCCCTCCTTTATATACGGGCACAATGGGGCACCCTAGAACACACCAAGTATTGCCTTATCCATGTGCGGTGCCCCCCTCCACAGTTACACACCTCGATCATATCACCGTAGTGCTTAGGCGAAGCCCTATGCCAGTAACATCGTCATCACCGTCGCCATGCTGTTGTGCTGACGGAACTCACCCTCGTCCTCAACTGGATCAAGAGCACGAGGGACGTCATCGAGCGGAACATGTGCTAAATGTGTGCTGAACACGAAGGTGTCGTACGTTCGGTACTTGAATCGGTTGGATCGCGAAGACATTCGACTACATCAACTGCGTTACTGAACGCTTCTGATTTCGGTCTATGAGGGTACGTGGACACACTATCCCGTCTCGTTTCTATGCATCTCCTAGATAGATCTTGTGTGATCGTAGGAATTTTTTGAAATACTACATTCCCCAACATGTTGATGACGATGGCGATGGATTCCCCTCTCCGAAGCCCCGAACGGACTCCAGATCAGCCCTCCCGAGAAAGAACAGGGCTTGTGGCGGCTCCGTATCGTAAAACGCGATGAATCATTCTCTCTGATTTTTTCTCCCCGGACGTGAATATATAGAGTTGGAGTTGAGGTCGGTGGAGGTCCAGGGGACCCACGAGGCAGGGGGCGCACTCTAGGGGGCGCCCTACACCCTCGTGGACAGGGTGTGGGCCCCCTTCTGTTGATTATTTCGCCAATATTTTTTATTAATTCCAAAACGTGACTCCATGAAGTTTCAGGTCATTCCGAGAACTTTTATTTCTGCACAAAAATAACACCATGGTAGTTCTACTGAAAACAACTTCAGTCCGGGTTAGTTCCATTCAAATCATGCAAGTTAGAGTCCAAAACAAGGGCAAAAGTGTTTGGAAAGTAGATACGTTGGAGACGTATCAACTCCCCCAAGCTTAAACCTTTGCTTGTCCTCAAGAAATTCAGTTGACAAACTGAAAGTGATAAAGAAAAACTTTTACAAACTCTGTTTGATCTTGTTGTTGCAAATATGTAAAGTCAGCATTCAAGTTTTCAGCAAAGATTATGAACTAACCACATTCGCAATAAAATTTCGGTCTCATGTTTACTCATATCAATGGCATAATCAACTAGCGAGCAATAATAATAAATCTCGGATGACAACACTTTCTCAAAACAATCATAATATGATATAACAAGATGGTATCTCGCTAGCCCTTTCTGAGACCGCAAAACATAAATACAGAGCACCCCTAAAGATCAAGGACTGACTAGACATTGTAATTCATGGCAAAAGAGATCCAGTCACAATTATATACTCAGTGCAAATTAATAGCAATGCATGCAAATGACAACGGTGCTCTCCAACTAGTGCTTTTTAATAAGAGGATGATGACTCAACATAAAAGTAAATAGATAGGCCCTTCGCAGAGGGAAGCGGGGATTTGCAGAGGTGCCAGAGCTCGAGCAGAGATAAATAATATTTTGAGCGGCATACTTTCATTGTCAACATAACAACCAAGAGATCTCGATATCTTCCACTACATACGTTATAGGCGGTTCCCAAAGAGAATGATAAAGTTTATACTCCCCCACCACCAACGAGCAAATTCCATGGCTGGTCCGAAACAACGGGTACCGCCCAACTAACAACAATCCTGGGGGAGTTTTGTTTGCAATTATTTTGATTTGATTTGAGCATGGGACTGGGCATCCCGACTACCGGCCATTTTCTCATGAATGATGAGCGGAGTCCACTCGTCGTGAGAATAACCCACCTAGCATGGAAGATACAGAAAGCCCTAGTTGATACATGAGCTATTCGAGCATACAAAACAGAATTTCATTTGAAGGTTTAGAGTTTGGCACATACAAATTTACTTGGAACCGCAGGTAAATACCGCATATAGGAAGGTATGGTGGACTCATATGGAATAACTTTGGGGTTTATGGAAGTGGATGCACAAGCAGTATTCCCGCTTAGTATAGGTGAAGGCTAGAAAGAGACTGGGAAGCGACCAACTAGAGAGCGACAATAGTCATGAACATGCATTAAGATTAACCAACAATGAGTGCAAGCATGAGTAGGATATAAATCACCATGAACATAAATATCGTGAAGGTTGTGTTGATTTTGTTTCAACTACATCCGTGAACATGTGCCAAGACAAGCCACTCGAATCATTCAAAGGAGGATACCACCCTATCATACCACATCACAACCATTTTAATAGCATGTTGGCACGCAAGGTAGACCAGTATAATCTCAATCCTAGCTAATAAAGCATGGCATGAATAACTATAATCTCTAATTGTCATTGCAAACATGTTTCATTCATAATGGGCTGGATCAGAAACAATGAACTAATCATATTTACAAAAACAAGATAGGTCGAGTTCATACCAGCTTCTCTCATCTCAATCATTTCATCATATATCATCATTATTGCCTTTCACTTGCACAACCGAACGGTGTGGATAATAATAATAGTGCACGTGCATTAGACTAAGCTGGAATCTACAAGCATTTAATTCAAAGGAGAAGACAAGGTAAGGTAATATGGGCTCTTAGTTAGATCAATAATAATGCATATGAGAGCCACTCATCATTTTCATCATGGTCTTCTCCTCTTAACCCCCAAAGAAAAGAAAAGAATTTCAAAGAAAAAATAAAACTATTTACACGGGAAAGCTCCCAACAAGCAAAAGAAGAACGAGAAATCTTTTTCGATTTTCTTTTAGTAGTAGTACTACTAAAAGCATGGAAAGTAAACTAGCTAAAAGCTACAACTAATTTTTTGGGGGTTTTTCTCAAAGTTTTTCAAACACACAAGAAGAAAGCAAGAAAAAGAAAATAAACTAGCATGGATAGTACAAAGAAAAAGTATGAACACTGACAACTAGAATGAGTGTGTGAACATGAATGTAATGTTGGTGAGAAATATGTACTCCCCCAAGCTTAGGCTTTTGGCCTAAGTTGGTCTATGCCATGGATCAAAGTGGTCCTCTCCGGTGTACTGAGGAGGGTCCTCGGGGTGCCACTGGTTAGCGAGCTCCTCCGGATCCCACTGATAAATAGACTCCCAATATGGATCAAGAGGTGGCTCAGGCTCAGGCTCTGGGACTCATGTCAGCTCCCAGTATGCATAAATGTCCTCGGGCAGGATGAGATACGTACCTAAATGTATATTAAACAAAGAGGGTGCAGGCAAGGTGTCAGTGTCAAAACCGGCGGATCTCGGGTAGGGGGTCCCGAACTGTGCGTCTAGGCAGATGGTAACAGGAGACAAGGGACCCGATGTTTTTACCTAGGTTCGGGCCCTCTTGATGGAGGTAAAACCCTACTCCTGCTTGATTGATATTGATGATATGGGTAGTACAAGAGTAGATCTACCACGAGATCAGAGAGGCTTAACCCTAGAAGCTAGCCTATGGTATGATTGTTGTTCGTCCTACGGACTAAAACCCTCCGGTTTATATAGGCACAGAAGAGGGTTAGGGTTACACAGAGTCGGTTACAATGGTAGGAGATCTACATATACGTATCGCCAAGCTTTCCTTCCACGCCAAGGAAAGTCCCATCCGGACACAGGACGAAGTCTTCAATCTTGTATCTTCATAGTCCAGGAGTCCGGCCAAAGGTCATAGTCCGGCCATCCGGACACCCCCTAATCCGGGACTCCCTCACAAAGTAATAGTCTCACACTTAGTTTTACCAAATACCAAGTTATATTTAAGTCTCTTCTTCTTATCTTTAACAATAAAATCATGTGCTACCATACTCTTATAGTCTAAGAAAATAGTGGGCAGCAACTTTTCCTCTTTCTCATAATGCCTAATAGGTATCTCAAAGTGTTTAGCAAGGCGTGAAGCAAAGATACCTCCAAAAATGGGGCCCTTTGAACGGTTCAGACTCAACCGTTTAGCAACAATAGCGCCTAGACTGAAAGTTGTATCATGAAACAAAGCATGGTGCAAAATAGCAAGGTCAGGAGCACTAAGGCCCCCACTATTCCCGCGACCAATTAAACATCTACTAGCAAATATTGTATAGTAACGTAGAACAGGGAAATGTACACTAGTAATCCTTGCATCTGAAACTTTTCTCGTTTCCCCTACAACAATTCTATCAATAAATTCATCCACATCACTAGGATGTGGTTCCTCGACGCTGTCCTCAAAGGGCAACTTGCAAACCACACAAAAATCATAGAGTGGCATCTCCTTAAACTCATTATATAAATAAAACTCCACCGAAGGTGGTGATCTTCTAGCATGGAAATGAAAGTTTTGCACAAAAATATTAGTGAGTAGCATATACCGTTCACACTGGTCGTGGAGGAAGTCGGTGATGCCTGCATTCTCAGCCAAATAATAAAAGCAGTCATGAATTCCGGCGGTCTCAAGAATGCATCACAAGGCCATTCACATGGCCGAACCTCCGCGGTGCGAGGAAGATTGTACTTGGGCTTTTTATTCTCTTCATTCAGTTTTTCCTTCGAGCTTTGGCTCGAGGAGCCTCTCAAGAATCTCTTCATCATTTTATTCCTCTGAAAACTTTCTGAAATTTTTAGTGACTCAAAATAAAAGTGAACCAAACTCAACAAGATTGATAGCAACTACTCCCACAAGTGCCTAGAGGCTAAATCATGCATTAAAACTACTTTAGACCATATAAATTTGACATGCAAGATTAAGAACAGGGTCACCTCAGCAGCAAAAATTTGCAATAAATAAAGCACTACAGCAAAAACTAATTGGACCATTGGAGGAGTCACATACCGAAGAACAATCCCCCAAAGCTGTTTTGTATATGGAGCTTTGAGCAAGGAGATCGAAAATTACAGCAAAACGAGCAAGAACACGGGTTTGAGCTACGTGATGATTTTTTCTGGAGGAAGACGAAGTGTGTGGGTGCTGGAATAAGTGGAGGGGGGCCACGTGGGGCCCACGAGGTAGGGGGCGCGCCCAGGGGGTAGGGCGTGCCCTCCACCCTCGTGACCAAATGGTGGGGTCCCCCTGGTGTGTTCTAAGTGCCAGAAATTCTCAAATATTCTACAAAAAATCATACTCCATTTTCAGGTCATTTGGAGATCTTTTATTTTCGGGGTATTTTTTTATTCCATGGATAATTCAGAAAACAGATAGAAAATACTATTTTTGCTTTATTTATTCTAAATAACAGAAAGTAAAAGGAGGGTACAGAAGGTTGTGCTTTCTAACTTCATCCATCTCATGCTCATCAAAAAGAATCCACTAACAAGGTTGATCAAGTCGTGTTAACAAACTTCTTTCGAATAACATGGAACCGGAGAATTTTCAAGTAACACTAGGTTACCTCAACGGGGATATGCATGTCCCCAACAATAAGAATATCATATTTCTTTTTGACAGTAGGAAGAGGGAATTCAAAACTTCCAATAGTAATCGTTGAAGTTTTTCGAATAGAATTGATACTATGAACTTGAGGTTGTTTCTTCGGAAAGTGTACCATATGCTCATTACCATTAACATGAAAAGTGACATTGCCTTTGTTGCAATCAATAACAGCCCCTGCAGTATTTAGAAAAGGTCTACCAAGGATGATCAACATACTGTCGTCCTCGGGAATATCAAGAATAACAAAGCCCGTTCAAATAGTAACATTTGCAACCACAACAGGCACATCCTCACAAATACCGATGGGTATAGCAGTTGATTTATCGGCCATTTGCATAGAGATTTCAGTAGGTGTCAACTTATTCAAATCAAGTCTACGATACAAAGAGAAAGGCATAACACTAACACCGACTCCAAGATCACATAAAGCAGTTTTAACATAGTTTCTTTTAATGGGGCATGGTATAGTTGGTACTCCTGGATCTCCAAGTTTCTTTTGTATTCCACCTTTAAAAAGTGTAATTAGCAAGCATGGTGGAAATTTCAGCTTTCGGTACCTTTCTTTTATTTGTAACAATATCTTTCATATACTTATCATAGGGATTCATTTTAAGCATATCAGTCAAATGCATATGCAAAAAGATAGGTCTAATCATTTCAGCAAAGCTCTCAAATCCTCATCATCCTTTTTCTTGGATGGTTTGGGAGGAAAAGGCATGGGTTTCTTAACCCATGGTTCTCTTTCTTTACTGTGCTTCCTAGCAACGAAGTCTCTCTTATCATAACGTTGATTCTTTGATTGTGGGTTATCAAGATCAACAGCAGGTTCAATCTCGACATCATTGTTATTACTAGGTTGAGCATCAACATGAACATCATCATTAACATTATCACTAGGTTCATGTTCATTACCAGATTGTGTTTCAGCATCAGAAATAGAAATATCATTGGGTTTCTCAGGTGTGTCAACAATAGGTTCACTAGAAGCAAAGCAAAGTCCTATCATTTTTCTTTTTCTTTTTATTAGAAGTACTAGGTGTATCAGTATTAATTCTCTGAGAATCTTGCTCAACTCTCTTTGGATGGCCCTCAGGATACAAAGGTTCCTGGGACATTTTACCACCTCTAGTCATAACTCTAACAACATTATCATTGTTCTTATTATTTAATTCATTGAGCAAATCATCTTGTGCCTTCAGCACTTGTTCTACTTGAGTGGTAACCATGGATGCATGTTTACTAATAAGCTTAAGGTCACCTTTAACTCTAGACATATAATCACTCAAGTGTTCAACCATATAAGCATTACGTTTCAATTGTCTACCAACATAAGCATTGAAGTTTTCTTGTTTAACAATAAAATTACCGAACTCATCCAAGCATTGACTAGTAGACTTATTACGAGGAATATCACCTTTATCGTATCTATAGAGAGAATTTACCTTTACTACCTATGTCGGGTTATCAAGACCATGTATTTCTTCAATAGGTGGTAAATTCTTAACATCTTCAGCTTTAATACCTTTTCTCTTTCATAGATTTCTTTGCCTCTTGCATATCTTCATGACTGAGAAATAAAATACCCCTTTTCTTCGGACTTGGTGTAGGAGTTGTTCAGGAAGTGTCCAATCATTGTCATTACTCAATATATTATTCAAAAGCAATTCAGCTTGCTCAACAGTTCTTTCCCTGAAAACACAACCAGCACAACCATCCAGGTGGTCTCTGGAAGCATCGGTTAGTCCATTATAAAAGATATCATGTATTTCATTTTTCTTGAGAGGATGATCAGGCAAAGCATTAAGTAGTCGAAGAAGCATCCCCCAAGCTTGTGGGAGACTCTCTTCTTCAATTTGCAAAAAAATAAATATTTTCCTTAAGGCAGTTTGTTTCTTATGAACGGGAAAATATTTTGCAGAGAAGTAGTAAATCATATCCTGGGGACTACACACACAACCAGGCGCAAGAGAATTAAACCATATTTTAGCATCACCCTTTAATGAGAAAGGAAACAATTTAAGGATAAAGTAATAGCAAATTTTTTCTTCATGAGTAAATAGGGTGGCTATATCATTCAATTTAGTTAGATGTGCCACAACAGTTTCAGATTCATAGCCATAGAAAGGATCAGATTCAACCAAAGTAATTAACTCAGGATCGACAGAGAATTCATAATCATTACTAGTACAAATGCCCGTGCGTTGCAACGGGCGAAATTGCTCAAAAAATGCAACGGGCGAAAAATACTTTAAACCTGTTCGGTGCGCCATTACGCGCCATTTCCTATATTAATTTCTAATAAACATCGGTAATAAGGTTACACTATTATCGTTTTTCGGAGCATGAATTGTGGACAAGAAGAAGCCACCTAAACGTCTTTCATTCATTTTTATTTTTTGCTTTTTGGAAAAACATGTATATTTCTTTGTTTCTTAAAAAATGAACAAATTTGAATTTGTGTGTTTTTGTTAGAACTGAAACATATTTTGAAGACGAACATTTGAACAAATGATTTTTTTTTGGAATGCAATTAATATGGATCGGGGGAGTATTAAGATTTTAACTTCTGTGAATAATTTTGAATGTATTTTTAAAATTGGACTATCTTTTGGAAAGTTTGATATTTTTTTAAAGCATGAACATGTTGAAAAATTTGAATATTTTTTGAAAGCAAGAACAAAGTGAAATAGTATTTTTTTTAAATGCACTCTCGGTGTCCGTATTAAAAAAGGATTTTTGGTGTCCACTTGATCACAAACCAGTCTGAAGATGGCAACCAAAGACAATGAGCTCAGCGAGAAAAATGTAAAACTAATTTGTAATTCCACAGAAATGACCCTTGCAGAATCCATACAAAACGCAATCCAGCCAACCATTTTATAATGATATACTTAAAATAAACTGAATGACGCTACATGTTGTTTCAGAATCACGTTTATATTCTCTCCTATAGAAGAATTACTTCGGTTCTTTCAAGACAGAACCATACAACAAAATGTTTGAGATGTCAAAATACTCTGAATCAGTTTATACACTTTGAAATATAAATTCAAGCCATATACATCCTGCTTCTGCAGCTAGCCTAGCAAGTATTACCTTCTGGAACCAAAAACTTGAAAGTGGAATAGCACAGAATTAGTAAAGAACTAACCTCCATTTGAAGGCAATTGCATGCATTTGTGAATCCAAGCATAGTTATCTTGAAGAAATAATTCTGCAAATACAATATGGATCAAAAATTCAGAGATCTCATGAGAGGTGGACTGATGCCCAATATATCGGGAAACAATATGCATGTTTCACCATGTAGCTAGAACTGAAGCAAATTACCTAGAAGGAAATAGAAAGAGAAATTAGTTCATGATCCAGGGACCAAATTGGTAAACAATACTATTGTATTGAAAAGAAACATCAACATCCATAAATTTCACAATGACACAACTACAGTCTTGTGCCATATTCGGTTACACACCATGAAATGGAAGAGAACCGCACATAGTGCTGAGCAGCTGGCTTTGCCTGACCGAGCAGCGGGAAACAAAATTTGCAATTTTTTGCTAATTTCTATTTTATTAACTATAAACACGGGAGCTTCAAAAACATAGTACAGTGAAAAGGATAGAAGAAGATTGCCAACTAACTTTAAGGATCTTGTTCAACTGCAGCATAAAACCACAGTTGCAATAAGCTAAATTACGTAAAATAAAGATAAAAGTAACCAAAGTAACATGTTCCTTTCTAATCCCTATTTATAAATTTTAGCCACATCTTGCTACTGGCAAGGAGGGTGGGATTTCCAGAACTCAGCTGCACTACTGCTTATAAGACAATTAAGAAGAGACCATATGTGGCTTCGGTCCAGGATTTGGTTTAGCGCCAAAACAACGCTTGGATCCATGAAGAACATTTCATCTCAGCAAACGCAGCTACAAATATTTTATTGGGTCATGTATAGAGAATGGGCAGATAACACCAATCAGTTCAGGATTGATCCAAGGCCACCCAGAACTGTCCCGAGATTCACTGCTGTCAGAATGGAGCAGATGCATTTAGTTAAGCATGAATATTTGCCGTGTGATTCCACAGTATGCACTGTACGTACTTTAGTTAAGTATATGGATATATATCTGAACTTGCAAAATATACATTGGTTAGTGCTATTCTTTTTTATTCAAATTTTGTGTTCCACCATGATATAGAAATTGCATATAAAATACAGTTCAAAATAGGTGATGCAAATGAAATTACATATATTTATCACCGTTATATGTTCAGTAAGTTTTCTTAAATATATTTTATTTACCATATATTTTTACACAAACACAACATGACAACAACACAGGTTGTTATCGTGGTGGACAGCAACAACACCCTCCCTAACGTAGATATCGCCGCAAGGTGCATTGGTCTGTCCGCTTCTTCTCCCGATGTATATGTTTCTTGGCAAAATTTGTTGTGATACTAATCTTCCAAAGATTGTTGTAAGAAATAACTATATTTACTATCTTATCTCATCAGTGGGCTAATTCTATAAAAGAACTAATAAGGAGATTTCTTAGCAGTACTTTATATGTTTGGAGCAGTGAGATAATTTTAGCATATATGACTTTCTTTCTCTTGCCTTTCCTGATTTTATTTTCCCCTCCATTTTTTTTTCAGGTTCCAAGGTTTGGCCGCAGCTAGCTTGATTTGGAGACATTTCCTGTTAGGAGTTAAACTTTTGTTTGTAGGCATTGAGCTTTGGTTGTACCTAGCTTTGTTACTTGGTATACCTCTGTTGGTGTTCAGGTAAACACTATCTACCACATTATTTAATCTGGGGTTTACTCTGGTGCCAAGTGTACTATATTGCTAGATTTAACTTTAATCTATGAGTTGCTCTGTATCTATTTCGGCATAAATGGTTCATACTAGGATTTAATTAGTGATCTTACTTCTGTTGCTTCTTCGTGACTATGAAATATATTGCATTTTCATGGAAGCGGGAGCCGGGTAGTTGTGGAGCGGGTCGTGGGAGAGGCGGTCGGCGAGCGTGGGCTGGACGGGAAGGTGATTCCTGTGATGGCGACATGTCGGCGGGCAGGGCAGGGTCGATCGTGGCCATAATGGTGTTTCCGAGGGAGAGTGAGGCATCTGCCATCGCGCAGCTGAAGAAGTCGATGCTCAATTGGGGTGAGGTTGGCCACCGTGGCCGGCGTGAAAGCTGACGGACTTAAGGCCGGTGACAGGTTCGCCACCGTCGCACCGTCTCTCAACTTGGTGGAGACGCGAAAGGAGAGCCGTGGCGCCATGAAGACCTCGACGCATGCTGCCGTGACTGAGGGAGTCCTGTATTAAGGGGTGTCCGGATAGCCGAACTATCACCTTTGGTCGGACTCCTGGACTATGAAGATACAAGATTGAAGACTTCGTCCCGTGTCCGGATGGGACTTTCCTTGAGGTGGAAGGCAAGCTTGGCGATACGGATATGTAGATCTCCTACCATTATAACCGACTCTGTGTAACCCTAACCCTCTTCGGTGCCTATATAAACCGGAGGGTTTTAGTCCGTAGGACGAACAACAATCATACCATAGGCTAGCTTCTAGGGTTTAGCCTCCTTGATCTCGTGGTAGATCCACTCTTGTACTACCCATATCATCAATATCAATCAAGCAGGAGTAGGGTTTTACCTCCATCGAGAGGGCCCGAACCTGGGTAAAAACATCGTGTCCCTTGTCTCCTGTTACCATCCGCCTAGACGCACAGTTCGGGACCCCCTACCCGAGATCCGCCGGTTTTGACACCGACATTGGTGCTTTCATTGAGAGTTCCTCTGTGTCGTCATCTTTAGGCCCGATGGCTCCTCCGATCATCAACAAAGATGCGGTCCAGGGTGAGACTTTTATCCCCAGACAGATCTTCGTATTCGGCGGCTTTGCACTGTGGGCCAATTCGCTTGGCCATCTGGAACAGATTGAAAGCTACGCCACTGGCCATCAGGTCAGATTTGGAAGTTTGAACTATACGGCTGACTTCCACGAAGACTTGATCTCCGACGGGTTCGAGCCACAGCCAAGCGCGCCGCACTGTCACGATGGGCATGATCTAGCTCTGCCGCCGGACAGTGCCCTAGAGGCCGCACAAGTGTCCGCTCTGACCTTTAGCTCGGAGCCGACTGCGCCGATCGAGGACGGGTGGCTGGACACCGCCTCGTGGGCTGCTATCTCTATGGCGATGGCGCCGAACACCAACCCTGTCCTTTGCGAAGCTCGTGACTCCAAGGTGCCGGACTCCTCTCTGGACTCCGAACCTTCCGCGCCCCTGCCGATCAAATCCGATTGGGCGCCGATCATGGAGTTCACCACCGCAGACATCTTTCAGCACTCGCCCTTTGGCGACATCCTGAATTCACTAAAGTCTCTCTCTTTATCAGGAGAGCCCTGGCCGGATTATGGTCAGCAAGGTTGGGATACGGACGAAGAAGAAATTCAAAGCCCACCCACCACCCACTTTGTAGCCACTGTCGAAAGTTTAAACGACGTGCTCGATTTCGACTCCGAAGACATCGACGGTATGGACGATGATGTAGGAGGTAAGCATGAACCAGCACCTATAAGGCACTGGACAGCCACCTCATCTCACGATGTATACATGATGGACACACCTAAAGGAAGCGACGACGAGGAACAACGGGACGCCACGAGGGATCATTCCCTCGAAAAGCAGTCAAAATGGCGACGTAAGCGCCGCTCAAAATCCCGCCTCGACAAAGACAGCAGCCATACAGACCCAGCCATAGAGTAGGGCGAACCAGTGGACGACGAACACACCATCGTGCAGCCGTCCGAACAGGACAACCTGGATAAACAATCCGTCCCCAGTGAAGATAACAGTCCGGACGATCTCACGCCGGACAAGTCGCTGGAGCAGAAGAACCTCCACAAAAGGCTCGTCGCCACTTCGCATAGCCTGAAAAAGTAGAAGCGGAAGCTCAAAACAGCGGAAGATGCGCTCAGAATCAGATGGAGCAAAGTACTCAACACCGCAAACAAATACGGTGATAGTCGCCGAACAAAGAGCTACCCGAAGCGAAAACTACTTCCCGAATTTGATGAGGAGGCCGTAGAGCCCCCGCAATCAAAAAACAAGGAGACCACTAGGTCGGATAGACGACCCCATGGCAAACATAGAATGGCAAACGGCGCCGCGCACAAGCCGGCATGCTATCCGCACAATGATTCACATCAAAAAGATGGCCCAGTTAGATCTATCTACGGGCCAAGAAAGCAAGCTCTAGTAAGCAATGCAACACATCAAGTATCCGAATATTACGGTACACCTAAATATAGGGGTGCCGCACCCCCCCTATGTTTCACCGATGAGGTTCTGGATTATAAATTTCCAGCGGGATTCAAGCCCATAAACATAGAGGCATACGACGGAACAACAGACCCCGGAGTCTGGATTGAGGATTACATCCGCCACATACACATGGCTAGAGGAGATGACCTCCACGCCATAAAATACTTACCCCTCAAGCTCAAAGGGCCAGCCCGGCATTGGCTCAAAAGCCTCCCCGAAAACACCATTGGAAGTTGGGAAGAGCTCGAGGATGCTTTTCGGGCAAATTTTCAAGGGACCTATGTCCGACCTCCGGATGCAGACGATTTAAGTCACATAACTCAACAACCCAGAGAGTCAGCCCGAAAATTCTGGAACAAATTCCTTACTAAAAAGAACCAATTAGTCGACTGTCCGGACGCCGAAGCCTTAGCAGCTTTCAAACACAACGTCCGAGACGAATGGCTCGCCAGACACCTCGGCCAAGAAAAGCCAAGAACAATGGCCGTATTAACAAGCCTCATGACCCGCTTTTGCACGAGAGAGGATAGCTGGCTGGCAAGATGCAGTACCAGCGACCCAAGTACATCTGTAGTTAGGGATGGAAACAGGAAACCGCGACGCAGCAAGGACCAACGCCGGACCAAGGGAAACAGCCCGAAGAGCACGGCAGTCAACGCCGGATTCAAAAGCTCTCAGCAAAATCATAAAAAACTGCCCCTTAAGGATAATAGGGACGAGCTATCTAACTTAAACAAAATCTTGGACAAGATATGCCAAATCCACAGTACTCCCGGGAAGCCTGCAAACCATACCCACAGAGATTGTTGGGTCTTCAAGCAGTCCGGCAAACTCAACGCCAAACACAAGGGGCTCGACACACCAAGCGAGGACGATGACGAACCCCACAAGCAGAGCACCGGAAAACAAAAGAATTTCCCACAAGAAGTCAAAACAGTAAACTCACTTCACGTGAAAAAAGGGAAAATAGAGCGGTGCCCATAGAGGTACGCGCCATATGGCCTATCCCAGAGGAGTCCCGCAACTGGTTGTTAAAACCAATCACCTTCGACCATTAGGATTACTCTAAAAGTATCCGAAATGCAGGATGGACTGCCTTGATATTAGATCCGATAATTGACGGACTCCAATTTACACAAGTCCTCATGGACGGCGGCAGTGATCTAAACCTGCTATACCAGGATACAATCCGCAAAATGGGGATAGACCCAACCAAAATTCGCCATAGCAACACTTCCTTTCAAGGGGTAATGCCAGGCCCATATGCCCATTAATTGTACGGGCTCTCTACTGCTAGAAGTTGTGTTCAGGTCACCCGACAACTTCCGCTGCGAAAAGTTAACCTTCCACCTCACCCCATTTACAAGTAGCTACCAAGCACTACTGGGACGCGAAGCTTTCAACCGCTTTAACACAATACCGCATTATGCATCCCTTACACTTAAAATGCCCGGTCCGCGAGGCATCATCTCCTTAAAGGGAAATATCGAGTGTTCCTCGAGCGCGGAAGATTGTGTGACTGCCTTGACAGCCACACACTAAACCAGCTTCACTAATCAAAGCACCTAAATAGGTCGTTCAGACCCGGACACGGTTAGATGAGTCCAGTGTAAACATGCAAGGGCTTACTAGCCGCATACCCCCGCACAAGGAGCTCCGCGCATGTACAACAAGGGACAATAAAGCTCAATTTTATTCATTCTTTGAATTGTACTTTGTTTATTTTAACATACATTTTCGCACGATCTTTTTCAACTAAGTTCCTCTCTTTTACAGATGAACACCGTGCTACACCCATCCAGGATGGATACGGCGCAACGGAGACACAGGCGCAGACGTGCAGTAGGGACCCGTGACAAGGATTCTTTTCAGATTAAGACCTTGCGTAAACCTTTTTTACTGTCTCTTGTTGATACACATCCCCTGGTTTCATGCTATAACCAAGGAGGAGGCTGACATTTGGGCATGGTCCACGTCAGAATTTTGCGCGTACCCGGACACCAAGGGCTTATTACCAAGGGCGTTGTTCGGCCCATTTTCATAAAGACCGAAAACCTTATGTTGTGTTCGGCGTCTCGAGTTAGGCCTTATATGCATCAGCTCTGAATCATGTCTTTGGTCAAATGTTGGGTTTGCCCGGCTCCTGTGTTTTGCTGCCTTATGTTCCGCTCTATCGGCTAAGGCGGCACCAGGAGAACTACTGCAATTGTGCCCCGGTTCGGCCAGGCGAGCACCTCAGTAGAGAAAGCCGAAAACTGACTGTCATGATATAGCGTGAGACTGGTCAACCACTTGATGACCCGCCGGAATCTATAGGATTCCTCCGCATTGACGAATGACCGTTTCCCGGTCAGGCACATACGCGCCCCGAATTCGGGTGAGCGCGGTGCCCCTAGGGGCTATATCGTAGCCCCACTGTCAAACTCCTATGGCTAAGTGAAAGTGATAAAGCATTATAGTCCGGTTGCCTAGTTTGCTGCGCTACCACCTCCTTTATAGGACCAAGACGTTGGATCAAGTGTGAAAATGCGTCTTTTGCAAACACCCCTGCATTCTATGCGTGGGGGCTGAAGCCGAAGACTGCCATCTTTCAGGTTATATACACATATACATTAGCGGCCGCACAGGAGGTATTTTAATTCTTGAAAGGCACAAGTATAAAAAGCTCTTATATTTCATCAATACATTGTTTCACAAATAATGCATGTTATTCGAACATAATATCCTTCGAGCACTGCGTCTCTATTAAAAGAGCGCCCTGCAGAACTTCCTGAAAATAGTGCTCGACAGGTACTCGGCTTCCGTCCAAATCTTGGGATGCAACATCGGTGGCCTTCATCTCCGCCCAGTATGTCTTGACACGGGCAAGAGCCATCCGCGCACCCTCTATGCATGCCGACCTCCTCACTGCATTGATATGCGGCACCGCACCAAGGAACTGCTGCACCAAGCCAAAATAACTCTTTGGCTCGGGCCTTTTCGGCCACAAAAGACTCACGACATCCTTCATGGCAAGTCCGGATAACCTATTCAGCTCCGCCCATTCGGCCAAGTGATCGGTTAATGGAAGTGGGCGCTCTGGATTATGGAACTGCGACCAAAAAACCTTTTCCATTTCGTGATCCTTTTGATCTCGGAAGTGTTCGGCCGCGTCCGCGGCACTTGCCGCCAGGTCCAGATAAGCATCCTCCACACTCCACAGCCGGTCCAACTGAGCATATTTAGGATCCACGAATTTCCTTCGCAACAGAAAGGGCTTTCCAGCCTCGATATCTCCGGCCTGATGCAGCTCCTCCTTCATAGCTCTCATCGCAGAGCGAGCATCCTTGGCCTCGGTAGTGGCCTTCTTCAGGTCCTCTTGCACCACTCGATCTTCTTTTTCAAGAAGCTTGCAGCGGTCGGCAACATTCTTTAACTTCATGGCCATCTCGGCCATTTCCTTCTTGCTTTGGCAGTGAGCAGCCTGTTCGGATTTTAGCTCTTCGGCCGCCTTTAAGGCAGCCGCATCACACTTTCTAGCCCGCTCATTGGCTCGGGCGAGCTCCGCCCGAAGGTTCTCCATGGAAGCGGCACCATCTGCATCAAGCATACATGTTGTAAGGCACGGGCATCAAGCTCCCTTACCGGTTGTCCACAGAGAAATTGCATACCTTGCGACTCGGCAAGTCGCTTATTGAAAGCGCGATGTCGGCATGCGACTCGGCAAGTCGCTTATTTGAAGCGCGATGTCGGCATCAGCCACGTCAAGCTGCCGCTTTAGTTCGGCAAATTCATCAGTCCGGCTAGCCACCGGACCCTTCGCCACCTATATTGGAAGGGTGACACATTATACCTGGGATTATGATCCTCGGCGCGCTGTCATTTTTGACAACACACCGAGCCTCAGGGGCTACTATGTACACAGGGCGCATGTTATATGCGGAACTGTCAGAGGGTACATCATTTTGCGTACCTCAAAGCCTGTCAGTAAACTTCTGACGGCTTCGTGCAATCCGCTCTCAGCGGATGAGATCCTTTCAATCACCATACCCATTAACGCACGGTGATCTTCTGAGATAGACGCTCGCCCGAGTAGATCCTTCAGCTCCTCCGACCATACACCAGGTGGTGCCGGACTCGTCCGATGGCCTTTTATGAAGGCCGGATGCGGAGGGCTTTGAGGGGACATACGACTGCCTTCCGGCCCCGCCGGACTCGGAGAAACCCTCCACGACGACACCTCAGGGTCGCCCGCCTCGCAAGACGGTACGGCAGGGGGAGGCGTTTCGCTCTCTATCATCTCCGGACGAAGATCCCCCGAAGATGAGCTCTGCTGAGAAGGGCTGGGCTCCGAACTACAAGGTAAAATTTCAGTCATCTTCATCAGAAATAGGGCGGGGATATCCTTTATTTTAAAATAAACTCCCCTTTTTACTTACGGCTCGGTAGAGGGCTGATCCCCTTGGGGGCATAATGCGGCCGAGTCATCTCTCGGCGCAGGACCCTCTGGCAAAGATTTCTTCCACCGATTTGAGACCATGGTCTCCGGGTCTTCAGAGGTGGTCCTCTTCTTCCCTTGGATGGAGGGATTCTCGATCCCCCTCTCCTGACAGCCTCCTTCGCGGAGGCAGTAGCTTCCTTGTTCCCCCCTTCACCCTCTTCCGAAGGCGCAACCTCCAGCATCCTAGTTAACACGGGATCCGGCGTGGTCTCGGAGAGGGGGGCCGGACACCTGATTAACTTTGCTTTCGCTATCCACTCTTGTTCAAGGAACAACTCTTTTAAAGGGCAAAGTTCGTAATAAATACGGGATAGTGTGTTCGGATACAGGGCTACTTACTTGAGTATCCGGGTGATTGCAGCTCAGATCTACGTCCTCGGTCAAGTCCGGACACATCGCTTGTGATCCAGAGAGAAGCTTGTACATCTCCACGGGCGTCACGCCCATAAAATGTTGGAGAGCTCGTGGTCCCTCCGGGTTAAATTCCCACAGGCGGAGGGGGCGACATTTGTAGGGCAGGATGCAATGAATTAGCATGACCTGCGCTACTACGACCAGAGTGATCTCCCTCTCTAGGAGGAATCGAATGCGGCCCTGTAGCAAGGGCACGTCCTTGGACGGCCCCCAGTCAAGTCCTTTATTGACCCATGACGCCAGCCGCGGTGGAGGACCCGAGCGAAAGGCAGGTGGCGCCACCCATTTGGTGCCCCTAGGAACTGTAATATAAAACCACTCTTATTGCCATAGGCCGAGCTCCTCTTGAAAAAAGCCCTCGGGCCACGAAGCATTAGCATTCTTGCTTATAACAGCCCCTCCGCACTCTTCCAGCTGCCCCTTGATCATCTTTGGCTCCACCTTGAAGGTCTTGAGCCACAATCCGAAGTGAGGGGTAATGCGGAGGAAGGCTTCGCATACGACAATGAACGATGAGATGTGGGGGATGGACTCCGGATCCAAGTCATGAAATTCCAACCCATAATAAAACATGAGCCCCCTCACAAAGGGGTCCGTCGGGAAGCCTAGCCCCCGAAGAAAGTGAGACATGAACACTACGCTTTCGCCAGGCTTGGGAGTGGCAATAACCTGCCCTTGGGCAGGCAGCCTATGCGAAATTTCGCTGGTTAGATACCTGGCATCTCTTAACTTTAGCACGACTTCTTTCGTAACGGAGGAAGGCATCCACCGGCCTTGCAGGTCGGAGCTGGACATCATCGAAGGTCCGAAGCGCCTGAATCTAGAGCTTTGGGTGTTGGAACTCGAGGCGAGGGGCGGATTCGATTGAAATTGAAAGAAAGGAGTGGAGCCTTGGTCTCTTTATAAAGAGGTTGAATACCAAGAGCCTTCCCCGTGACCGTTCGGGACTCGCCTTCGATAGAGGAGACATGCCAACGGGCACGATTGGGTTACCCACGCCCGTATTGATGAGAATCCCGGAATAAGGGGACACAATCTCTGCTTTAACAAGACGTGCCAAGGAAACCGCTTCGCTAAACGCGCTAGGGTGGAACAGTGAAAACGATTCGAATAAAGACTTGGCCGTGGTGTGACTCCACGGAATACGTCAGCAGATTGAATCTATGTAAATATTATTCTCTCTACGGTGGTATGTGGAACTTATTTTGCAGAGCCGGACACTATCCTTGTGTTCAAAATCTTCTATGAAGTATTCGGAGGAGGAACCCGCTTTGCAATGACGAAGACAATATGCGCGCCGGACTCATCGTCATTGAAGCCTGGTTCAGGGGCTACTAAGGGAGTCCTAGATTAAGGGATGTCCGGATAGCCGAACTATCACCTTTGGCCGGACTCCTGGACTATGAAGATACAAGATTGAAGACTTCGTCCCGTGTCCGGATGGGACTTTCCTTGGCGTGGAAGGCAAGCTTGGCGATACGGATATGTAGATCTCCTACCATTGTAACCGACTCTGTGTAACCCTAACCCTCTTCGGTGCCTATATAAACCAGAGGGTTTTAGTCCGTAGGACGAACAACAATCATACCATAGGCTAGCTTCTAGGGTTTAGCCTCTCTGATCTCGTGGTAGATCTACTCTTGTACTACCCATATCATCAATATTAATCAAGCAGGAGTAGGGTTTTACCTCCATCGAGAGGGCCCGAACCTGGGTAAAAACATTGTGTCCCTTGTCTCCCGTTACCATCCGCCTAGACGCACAGTTCGGGACCCCCTACCCGAGATCTGCCGGTTTTGACACCGATAGTGACCATGACCAGTCCATTGTGCTTGTAATAAAGATACTTTTTTTGGGGTGCTGGTAATAAAGATACTAATTGTATAGATACCCCCCAGCTTCGGAAACATTAGATAAATATCCAACTTTTTATTGAAAAAACTTGATTCAAGATAAATGAAACCTTTCCTATATACAATGAGCTTCGGAAATACCCAACTTATTATTGAAAAATCTTGATTCAAGATAAATGGAACCTTTCCTATATACAATGAGCTTATTATTGAAGGTTGCATCGATTGTGCTATTATTGCTGAAATAAGAAGCTTATGTGAATTTGTCAATCTTTTTGTACCTTGTAATAGTGATTGTCAGTCTTTGTGTACCTTGTAATAGTGACTGTCAATCTTTGTGTACCCTGTAATAGTGACACGTGAATGCGTGAAGTTGAGTGATACTCCCTCCGTAAAAAATATAAGAGTGTTTAGATCGGAAAGTCAATTTGGCTCCCAGGAGCATATGCCTCCGGGGCCAAAAAAAATTTGAAAAAAAAATAAAGACAAATTTTGTTTGTATACTTAGTCACATCCATCTGCCACCTGCAAATTTGGAGGCAAAAAGCTTAAACATTTTGCCTTGTGCAAAAAAACAAATTGAACACCAAAAGTTACCCCAAAATGGCAGCCCAAATTTGTTTTTCTTTTTGGCCGATTGATACATCTCCAACGTATCTATAATTTTTGATTGTTCCATGCTATTATATTACCCCTTTTGGATGTTTATGGGCTTTATTTTAAACATTTATATCATTTTTGGGACTAACTTACTAACCGGAGGCCCAGCCCATATTGCTATTTTTTTGCCTATTTCAGTATTCCGAAGAAAAGGAATATCAAACGGAGTCCAAACGGAATGAAACCTTCGGGAGCGTGATTTTTGGAACAAACATGATCCAGAGGACTTGGAGTGCAAGTCAAGAAGCAGCCGAGGCTCCCACGAGATAGGAGGGCGCCCCCCCTATAGGGCGCCCCCCTATCTCGTGGGCCCCTCGGGCAGCCACTGACGTACTTCTTCCTCCTGTATATACCTACGTACCCCGAAAACATCCAGGAGCAGGACGAAACACAATTTCCACCACCGTAACCTTCTGTATCCGCGAGATCTCATCTTGGAGCCTTCGCCGGCACTCTGCCGAAGGGGGAATCGACCATGGAGGGCTTCTACATCAACATCCTTGCCCCTCCGATGAGTTGTCAGTAGTTTACCATAGACCTATGGGTCCATAGTTATTAGCTAGATGGCTTCTTCTCTCTTTTTGGATCTCAATACAATGTTCTCCCCCTCTCTTGTGGAGATCTATTCGATGTAAACTCCTTTTGCGGTGTGTTTGTCGAGATCCGATGAGTTGTGGGTTTATGATCAAGTTTATCTATGAATAATATTTGAATCTTCTCTGAATTCTTTTGTGTATGATTGAGTTATCTTTGCAAGTCTTTTCGAATCAGTTTGGTTTGGCCTACTAGATTGATCTTTCTTGCCATGGGAGAAGTGCTTAGGTTTGGGTTCAATCTTGTGGTGTCCTTACCCAGTGACAGAAAGGCTTGCAAGGCACGTATTGTATTCTTGCCATCGAGGATAACAAGATGGGGTTTATATCATATTGCTTGACTTTATCCCTCTACATCATGTCATCTTGCTTAATGTGTTACTCTGTTCTTATGAACTTAATACTCTAGATGCAGGCAGGAGTCGGTCGATGTGTGGAGTAATAGTAGTAGATGCAGGCAGGAGTCGGTCTACTTGTTATGGACGTGATGCCTATATACATGATCATGCCTAGATAGTCTCATAATTATTCGCTTTTCTATCAATTGCTCCACAGTAATTTGTTCACCCACCGTAATACTTATGCTATCTTGAGAGAAGCCACTAGTGAAACCTATGGCCCCCGGGTCTATCTCTTATCATATTTGCTTTCAATCTACTTTTATTTGCATCTTTACTTTTTGCATCTATATTATAAAATACCAAAAATATATTGATCTTATCATACTATATTTATTAGATCTCACTTCCGCAAGTGGCCGTGAAGGGATTGACAACCCCTTTATTGTGTTGGTTGCGAGTTCTTTGATTGTTTATGTAGGTGCGTGGGAATTTTGAGCAGCCTCCTACTGGATTGATACCTTGGTTCTCAAAAACTGAGGGAAATACTTACGCTACTATTGCTGCATCACCCTCTCCTCTTTGAGGAAAATCAACGCAAGCTGAAGATGTAGCAAGAAGGATTTCTGGCGCTGTTGCCGGGGAGGTCTTCACTCAAGTCAAGACATACCAAGTACCCATCACAAACCCATCTCCCTTGCATTTACATTATTTGCCTCTCATTTTCCTCTCCCCCACTTCACCCTTGCCATTTTATTCGCCCTCTCTTTCCCAATCTCCTCCTCTCTTTTTCGCTTGCCCTTTTTTCTGCTTGCTTGTGTGTTGGATTACTTGTTGCCATGGCGCAAGATAATACCAAATTGTGTGATTTCTCGAATACCAATAATAATGATTTCCTTAGTACTCCGATTGCTCCTCTTAATGATGTTGAGTCTTGTGAAATCAATACTGCTTTGCTGAATCTTGTTATGAAAGATCAATTTGCCGGCCTTCCTAGTGAAGATGCCGCTACTCATCTAAACAATTTTGTTGATTTGTGTGATATGCAAAATAAGAAAGATACGGATAACAATATTGTTAAATTGAAGTTATTTCCGTTTTCACTTAGAGATCATGCTAAAGTTTGGTTTTTGTCTTTGCCTAAAAATAGTATTGATTCTTGGAACAAGTGGAAAGATGCTTTTATCTCTAAGTATTTTCCTCCCGCTAAGATTATCACTCTAAGGAATGATATCATGAATTTTAAACAACTTGATCATGAGCATGTTGCCCAATCTTGGGAAAGAATGAAATTGATGCTTCGCAATTTCCCTACTCATGGTTTGAATTTATGGATGATCATACAAAAAATTTATGCCGGTTTGAACTTTGCTTCTAGAAATCTCTTAGATTCGGCCACGGGAGGCACGTTTATGGAAATCACGTTAGGAGATGCTACAAAACTTCTTGATAATATTATGGCTAATTATTCTCAATGGCACACCGAAAGATCTTCTAGTAAAAAAGTGCATGCTATAGAAGAAATTAATGTTTTGAGTGGAAAGATGGATGAACTTATGAAATTGTTTGCTACTAAAAATACTCCTCTTGATCCCAATGATATGCCTTTGTCTTCTTTGATCGAGAATAATAATGAACCTGTGGATGTGAATTTTGTTGGTAGGAATAGTTTTGGAAACAATGCTTATAGAGGAAACTTTAATGCTAGACCGTTCCCTAGTAATTCCTCTAATAATTATGGAAATTCCTACAATAATTCTTATGGTAATTTTAATAAGATACCCTCTGATTTTGAGAATAGTGTGAAAGAATTTATGATTTCTCAAAATAATTTTAATGCTTTGCTTGAAGAAAAATTGCTCAAAGTTGATGATTTGGCTAGGAACGTTGATAGACTTTCGCTTGATGTTGATTCTCTTAAACTTAGATCTTCTCCTCCTAAGCATGATATCAATGAGTCTCTCAAAGTAATGAGAATTTCCATTTACGAGTGCAAGGAAAGAACCGGTAGATTGCGTGCTAAAAAAGATAGCTTTATAAAAGCGTGTTCTTCTAGTTTCCATGAAAATAATGATGAGGATCTTAAAGTTATTGATGTGTCTCCTATTAGATCTATGTTTCGCAATATGAATTTTGATAATTATGGGACTGATGATGAGTCAACTTTTCCTAGAAGGCGTCCCAAGAATTCGGAGTTTTTAGATCTTGATGCTAAATTTGGTAAAAGTGGGATTGGAGAGGTCACAACTTTAAATAGCGTTGAACCCACTATTTCAGATTTCAAGGATTTTGATTATGATAATTGTTCTTTAGAAGGTTGTATTTCCTTGTTGCAATCCGTTGTTAATTCTCCTCGTGCTTATAGTCAAAATAAAGCTTTTACCAAACATATTGTTGATGCCTTGATGCAATCTTATGATGAAAAACTTAATTTGGAAGTTTCTATACCTAGAAAACTTAATGATGAGTGGGAACCTACTATAAAGATTAGAATTAAAGATCATGAGTGTTTTGCTTTGTGTGATTTGGGTGCTAGTGTTTCCACGATTCCGAAAACTTTATGTGATATTCTAGGTTTCCATGATCTTCATGATTGCTCTTTAAATTTGCACCTTGCGGATTCCACCATTAAAAAGCCAATGGGAAGGATCAATGATGTTCTCATTGTTGCAAATAAAAATTTGGTGCCCGTAGATTTTATCATTCTTGATATAGATTGCAATCTTTCTTGCCCTATTATTCTTGATAGACCTTTCCTTAGAACTATTGGCGCGATTATTGATATGAAGGAAGGGAATATTAGATTCCAATTTCCATTAAAGAAAGGCATGGAGCACTTTCCAAGAAAGAAAGTCAAATTACCTTATGAATTTATCATGCGGGCTACTTATGAATTTAGTGCCAAAGATGGCACTCGTTAGATCTATCTTTGCTTTTATGCCTAGCTAGGGGCGTTAAACGATAGCGCTAGTTGGGAGGCAACCCAATTTTCTTTATGTTTTTTATTTTTGCTCCTGTTTAGTAATAAATCTTGCATCTACCTTCTGTTTAGATGTGTTTTTATCTTTTAATTAGTGTTTGTGCCAAGTAGAACCTATAGGATAACCTGTGATGATAGTTGATTTGATTCTGCTGAAAAACAGAAACTTTGCGCGCACGAATATAATTTTGTTAAATCACAAGAACGTGCTTTTGCGTTGATTCTTTTTGCTGCTGATATCTACCTAATAATAAAGCACGGTGGGATTCTGTCGTCCGTCACCCTTATTTGCAAAAAAGTCCTTGCAGTTTGTTGAAATCAACCCGCAGTCCATCTTTATGTCATACCAAACCGTTTTTTCAGTTTTCTTGGAAACCCCCCTGAGATTTTAGGTAATCAACCCACCGTCCATATTTAAGTCATACGAATCGTTTTTTTGTGTTTTAACAGAAAACCCTCTAACCTTTCGGTTAATCAATCCGCAGTTTATCTAAAACAAAATTATCCATATCTTTTAAATCGTAACTCCGATTTTAACATATTATATATGAAATTTGATTAGAATCCAAATATATTGTTACTTTTAGCTGTTAAATATTTCTAAACAATTAATTTGGATGCAAACTTAATCTATAGTGCACGGTCTATTTTTTTTTCGCACTGGCGGCGATCCAAATTGCAAATAAACACACATTAAAACTAAATTGAGAGGGAAAAAAACATTGATAACCACGCATGCACAACTCTGAAAAACCTCGCGGGAAAAAACAACATTTTTCTCATCTTATTCTCAGCGATTGTGTGCGTGCGAGCGCACGTGTGTGTGTATTTGTGTGTGCGTATGTGTGTGAGAGAGAGACGCCTTAGGACTGGCCATATTCAAATGCGTTTTCGTTGTGTGAGCATTGAGACCACCGTCGGAAACACAAATGTGATGCCATTTTAAAATAAAGAACGTCTATGTATCAAGGTCTCGAGTCGTGGTTATTGGGTTAAGAGCATGTGTTTTTTCTGTCCCGTTGCAACGCACGGGCTCTTTTGCTAGTCAATAAACAAATTTTCCAGGACTTCCTATTTTGGTAGGATTTTTAGAGTTCCATAAGTTTGCGTTAGTTACAAATTGCTTCATACTGTTCTGTTTTTGACAGATTCTGTTTTTCGTGTGTTGTTTGCTTATTTTGATGCATCTATGGCTAGTAAAATAGCTTATAAACCATAGAGAAGTTGGAATAAAGTAGGTTTAACACCAAAATAAATAAAGAATGAGTTCATTGCAGTACCTTATGTGGTGATTTTGTTTTCTTTCACTAACGGAGCTTATAAGATTTCCTGTTGAGTTTTGTGTTGTGAAGTTTTCAAGTTTTTGGTAAAGCTTTTGTGGACTATGGAATAAAGGGTGACAAGAGCCTAAGCTTGGGGATGCCCAAGGCACCCCAAGATATTCAAGAATAGCCAAAAGCCTAATCTTGGGGATGCCCCGGGAAGGCATCCCCTCTTTTGTCTTCGTTCATTGATAACTTTACTTGGAGCTATATTTTTATTCGCCACATGATATGTGTTTTGGAGCGTCGTGTATTATATTAGTCTTTGCTTTTTAGTTTACCACAATCATCCTTGCTGTACACACCTTTTGGGAGAAGCCTATTTGATTAGAATTTGCTAGAATACTCTATGTGCTTCACTTATATCTTTTGAGTTTGATAGTTTTTGCTCTAGTGCTTCACTTATATCTTTTAGAGCACGGTGGTGTCTTAATTTTGAAGAAATTACTAGTCTCTCATGCTTCACTCATATCTTTTTGAGAGTCTTTTAGAACAGCATGGTATTTGCTATGGTTATAAAATTGGCCCTAGAATGGTAGGCATCCAAGTTGGGTATAATAAAAACTATCATAGAAAGTGAATTGGATGCTATGGTCAATTTGATACTTGATAATTGTTTTGAGATATGGAGGTAGTGATATTAAAGTCATGCTAGTTGGGTGATTATGAATTTAAAGAATGCTTGTGTTGAAGTTAGCAAGTCCCGTAGCATGCACGCATGGTTAAAGTTGTGTAACAAATTTGAAACATGAAGTGTACCTGGCTTGTGCATCCTTGTGAGTGGCGGTCGGGGACGAGCGATGGTCTTTTCCTATCAATCTATCCCCCTAGGAGCATGTGCGTAGTACTTGATTTTTGATGACTTCTAAATTTTTGCAATAAGTATATGAGTTCTTTTGACTAATGTTGAGTCCATGGATTATACGCACTTTTATCTTTCCGCCATTGCTAGCCTCTTCGGTACCGTGCATTGCCCTTTCTCACCTTGAGAGTTGGTGCAAACTTCGCCGGTGCATCCAAACCCCGTGATACGATACGCTCTATCACACATAAACCTCCTTATATCTTCCTCAAAACATTCACCATACCTACCTATTATGGCATTTCCATAGCCACTCCGAGATATATTGCCATGCAACTTTCCACCGTTCCATTCATCATCATCATGACATACTTTACTTTTGTCATATTGCCATTGCATGATCATGTAGTTGACATCGTATTTGTGGCAAAGCCACCATGCATTATTTTTCATACATGTCACTCTTGATTCATTGCACCATCCCGGTACACCGCCGGAGGCATTCATATAGAGTCATATCTTGTTCTAGTTTTGAGTTGTAATTCATATGTTGTAATCAATGAAAGTGTGATGATCGTCATTATTAGAACATTGCCCAAAGAAAAAAAGAAAAAAAAAGAAGATAGGCTAAAAGAAAAAAAGAAAGGCCCAAAAAAAGAAAATAAAGAAAATAAAGAAAATAAAATAAATAAAAAGGGCAATGTTACTATCTCTTTTTCCACACTTGTGCTTCAAAGTAGCACCTTGTTTTTCATGTAGTGAGTCTCATATATTGTCCTTCAAAGTAGCACCATGTTTTTCATATAGTGAGTCTCATAAGTTGTCTTTTTCATACTAGTGGGAATTTTTCATTATAGAACTTGGCTTGTATATTCCTACGTTGGCTTCCTCAAATGCCCTAGGTCTTCGTGAGCAAGCAAGTTGGATGCACACCCACTAGTTTTCTTTTGTTGAGCATTTATTTATAGCTCTAGTGCATCCGTTGCATGGCAATCCCTACTCCTCATGTTGACATCAATTGATGGGCATCTCCATAGCCCGTTGATTATCCTCGTCAATGTGAGACTTTCTCCTTTTTGTCTTCTCCACACAATCCCCATCATCATATTCTATTCCACCCATAGTGCTATATCCATGGCTCACGCTCATGTATTGCGTGAAGGTTGAAAAGGTTTGAGATTATTTAAGTATGAAACAATTGCTTGGCTTGTCATCGGGGGTATAGAAGTTGGGAACATCTTTGTGTGACAAAGATGAAGCATAGCCTAACTATATGATTTTGTAGGGATGAACTTTCTTTTGCCATGTTATTTTGAGAAGACATGATTACTTTGATTAGTATGCTTGAAGTGTTACTATTTCTTTTATCAATATGAACTTTTATTTTGAATCATTTGGATCTGAACATTCATGCCACAATAAAGAAAATTACATTAAGAATTATGCTAGGTAGCATTCCACATCAAAAATTCTCTTTTTATCATTTACCTACTCGAGGACGAGCAGGAATTAAGCTTGGGGATGCTTGATACGTCTCCAACGTATCTATAATTTTTTATTGTTCCATGTTATTATATTACCCCTTTTGGATGTTTATGGGCTTTATTTTACAATTTATGTCATTTTTGGGACTAACCTACTAACCAGAGGCCCAGCCTATATTGCTGTTTTTTTGCCTATTTCAGTATTTCGAAGAAAAGGAATATCAAACGGAGTCCAAACGGAATGAAACCTTCGGGAGCGTGATTTTTGGAACGAACATGATCCAGAGGACTTGGAGTGCAAGTCAAGAAGCAGTCGAGGCTCCCACGAGATAGGAGGGCGCCCCCCCCCCCCTATAGGGCGCGCCCCCCTGTCTCGTGGGCCCCTCGGGCGGCCACCGACGTACTTCTTCCTCCTTTATATACCTACGTACCCCGAAAACATCCAGGAGCAGGACGAAACACAATTTCCACCACCGTAACCTTCTGTATCCGCGAGATCTCATCTTGGAGCCTTCGCCGGCACTCTGCCGGAGGGGGAATCGACCACGGAGGGCTTCTACATCAATATCCTTGCCCCTCTGATGAGTTGTGAGTAGTTTACCATAGACCTACGGGTCCATAGTTATTAGCTAGATGGCTTCTTCTCTCTTTTTTGATCTCAATACAATGTTCTCCCCCTCTCTTGTGGAGATCTATTCGATGTAAACTCTTTTTGCGGTGTGTTTGTCGAGATCCGATGAATTGTGGGTTTATGATCAAGTTTGTCTATGAATAATATTTGAATCTTCTCTGAATTGTTTTATGTATGATTGATTTATCTTTGCAAGTCTCTTTGAATTATTAGTTTGGTTTGTCCTACTAGATTGATCTTTCTTGCCATGGGAGAAGTGCTTAGGTTTGGGTTCAATCTTGCGGTGTCCTTACCCAGTGACAGAAAGGGTTGCAAGGCACGTATTGTATTGTTGCCATCGAGGATAACAAGATGGGGTTTATATCATATTGCTTGACTTTATCCCTCTACATCATGTCATCTTGCTTAATGTGTTACTCTGTTCTTATGAACTTAATACTCTAGATGCAGGCAAGAGTCGGTCGATGTGTAGAGTAATAGTAGTAGATGCAGGCAGGAGTCGGTCTACTTGTTATGGACGTGATGTGTATATACATGATCATGCCTAGATAGTCTCATAATTATTCGCTTTTCTATCAATTGCTCGACAGTAATTTGTTCACCCACTGTAATACTTATGCTATCTTGAGAGAAGCCACTAGTGAAACCTATGGCCCCCGGGTCTATCTCTTATCATATTTGCTTTCAATCTACTTTTATTTGCATCTTTACTTTTTGCATCTATATTATAAAATACCAAAAATATATTTATCTTATCATACTATCTTTATTAGATCTCACTTTCGCAAGTGGCCGTGAAGGGATTGACAACCCCTTTATTGCGTTGGTTGCGAGTTCTTTGTTTGTTTATGTAGGTGCGTGGGACTTTTGAGGAGTCTCCTACTGTATTGATACCTTGGTTCTCAAAAACTGAGGGAAATATTTACGCTACTATTGCTGCATCACCCTCTCCTCTTCGAGGAAAACCAACGCAAGCTCAAGACGTAGCACCGATGAAACACCGCCGCTCCGCTTCGCATGAAATTTTCATGCATGCTTGCAACACTAACACAAACATCTACAAAAAAAATCGGAATTTTTTTAAAACATTTAATATAATTTTTTGTGTTACTGTTCGCTACTTTACTGATCGAAACACTCTTATATTTCTAATTTAGAGAGGGAGTACTAATACTATTTAAAAATGGATGATATATATCCAGTTATCAGTTCTTGGGTGGCGATCGATTTGGCTAGTTAAGGAGATACGAAGGTTGCCCAGAAGGAAAAAAAGTGAAAATAATTTATATTCGTCGTTGCATGATGAAAACTGGATGTAACCATGTTTAACTTGTATTTCTAAATTAGAATAATAATTTGATCAACGTGTTCATATTTTTATTATTCCGTAGCAACGTATGGGTATTCGGTTTTTGCCCGTAGCAACACACGGGCGTTCTACTAGTCAAGTACAAAATACGGGTTCTCAGCAAACGACAGGAATGATGGCGCCTTGTGGATCATTTGTAAGCCCAGTGCCCTGCTTGGCATCTGACACGGGCCAATCAGAGATAGACACGTGACCCCTCAGTTAGCCAAGTATCATCGTCACAGTGCACGACATATCTATAGACACTTGGTTTACTTTTCCTGCCCGGTGCAACCATGACCTGCCACATCTAACATTCTTAAAGAGTTGCTCCCCACTTTTACCTATTGTCTCAACATGCACAATATCCACATCATCACCATGTCACATCATCAATACTAAATAAGAGCAACCCACTAACTCATTTCTCTAAACATGCAGCCCTCCCACCACACCAAGCTTCCACATCATCATTTATTTTGATAATAAATGTTTTACCCATCACAGAATATTATTCTGCCATGTCAGCAACCGAGCGGTTCAAAGCATATGGGTCCAATGATGTTCACCCCTTCCTCTGCTCTCCCCTATTCATCTTCTGGTGTTCCACTTAGGAAACTGATCGAAAAGGTATTGATGGATTCCATTCAGCTTCTTAGTCTAAGGCAGTAATTTTTTGTATATATAATGGTTCCCTTCATTTCCCACAGTATATAAATCACCACAATCGCCACCCAAGCTCGCCCTCGAGTGCTCACATCGTACGATTCCCTTTTACGTCCTTGGCCTTCCTGTTCGGATCCCTCAAGTGGCTAATGGGTCGGATGGTGTGTTACCCGGCGATGGCGGCTTCTGGCATCATCTACATATTTTCCAAAGTTTATACAAAACCGCATGAGGAAAGATCCCATCAAGTAGTACTCAGTCGGCTCTCTCTCTCCACTGTAGAGTCAGTGGGATGGACCGGTGGAACTAGCTAGCATCAACCAGGCAAAGGTACTCATGGAGTTGGAGAACGAGCAAGGCCGGAGGCTCTCCACTCACGTCTCTTCTCTCCATTGTAGCACGCGCATGTCTCTTCTCTCTGCAGACCTCCTATTACATAGGCAGTACCAGATCTAAATTGTTTGTTGTCTCAGATGGTTTATTCAGAAGTTCGGATGTCTCTCTATCCTTCAGGTCTCGGGCCGGCCGTCTGCACAATCGCGGAGTCCTGATTCTTTCATTCCTTTTGTGTGAAACTCTGAGTTTCAATTCTCGTAATGTAACTAGGAAATTTCGTATGATTTCTGCAGATCATATGGATTTTAGGTGGCTAATTTTTTTAGGTCCAAGTCTCTGCTTGGAACTGAGAGTTGTACTGGTTTCTGAAGCTTATGTTGTACTGGTCTTCTCTGCTCTTTTAGGATCACTACATATTTTTCTTGAGGGATTCACATGGCTAAATGTTAACCATATCTATTGCAGCATTTGAGGACAAATTCTGCATCATACTTTACCGATTGCTATGACCAGTTCAGATATCAACATGAATTTTCTTTATTTCTGTATGGTCATGTATCATGTAGTCTCAAATTCTGAAGGCCTTTTAAGGCACTGGCTCCATTAATCTTATATGATGTCTATTAATATTTTTGGACACACTCAATCGCTCTGGTTTCTTCCTGATGTCTTTTGTTTCTATGGTTAACACTGAAGCAGGCTAAATTTAAGAGTTGGTTAACAAGTTTATTAAGTGAGGATGTATCTTCACCTTTTGAGATTCAGAATAGAGATATTCCTTCTTGAACAGGAGCGTCGTCGGTAATGAAAATTATTTCTTCGCTCTGCTCTTTCTATACGTACAAATGAACTCAGCTATGCATCACATATACTTCAGTTATGAATTATATTATCATAAACGTGTATTTAATATCTCAATGTCCCTGGTTGTTTCAGAATAAAATAGGTATTGTTCATCGTGGTCCTGAAATACACAGTTTATCTATATAATTATTGTGATGGACTGAAATATTTGATTGTTGATATATAGCTAAACTCATGTTGATCTCTATTTTTTCGTTTGAATCATGTTGTTTTGACATGTCTATTTTGGTGTTCACTTTAGATCTTACGGTGTGCTACCCATATGAAAAAATAGATCTAAAGATATTACCATCATCGTCCTTATATAAGTAGTTCATACGGGACAGGCATGTTTCCATCTATTATTTCGGATTTATTTTGCCTCCTAAGTGGGTTATCAATTGTTTTCTATAATACGATATGGAAACACTTCTTCTACATGCTTCAGTCATTTTCATGAAAGAGACCATGAAGGTATTGAATTAAAACAATGTTTCTTTCTATATTCAAGTTGGGCGTATGCCTTCTCTCAATAAAAAAAAGTGCAGTTTAGTGGATCAATGAACCCATAAATCTGTCGGGGAATATGTACATATATTCCGGACTCAATATTAAGAAATTGTCAACACATACCTCATTTCCACACCTTTGTGAAACAATGCTTCTTATAAATAGAATATGTTTATATATATATATATATATATATATATATATATATATATATATATATATATATATATATATACCTTTTTTGTTCTCATAGATGTCCCACAGCAACGCGTGGGGTATCATCTAGTTTAGATACATTATAACTAAGCACTCTAGGAGCTCTCTCAGGCTATTAGCGTAAATAATCGATCGGGCACTGGTAAGTGACCTCTTCGATTTTTTGAAGGCAGCGACCTCTTCTCTTCCTATCGTAAGAGATAAATACACTAGTGGTCACTGAAGTTAAGATCAAAGCACGGTACGGTCAGTGAACTTTAGAGTACGCTCAATACGATCATGAAATATGAATTGTGGTGGTCACTGATTTATCGTAGAGCTCTGTATTCTATCTGCATGGACCTGGTTGACTAAGCACGGGGGTGAAGATTCGAACCAGAGACCTACCGGTCGAAGACCGCATGGGCTAACCACTTGAGACAACACGTTTAGCTGGGTTTTTTTTGCAGGGAAATTTGGGAGCTCTTTATTCAACACTAACAGCTCCAGCTGAATCAGCTGAGAGACTGGTTACAAGAAGACTCGGAATGGAGTCCATCCAACATTCGGTTACATCCAGGGTGCTAGCTTGTTTAGCACAAATGTGAGCCAAAACATTAGCTGATCTCCCTACATGCTGAACTACAAAAGACTGAAAATGAATGACATGCTCCCTAATCTCGGCCAAGATAGGCGCCACAACCGCACGAACATTGTGACGCGTATTCCAGAGATTCACAATCTCCAAATTACCAGACTCGAAAACCACCTCAGAATAGCCTCTTAGATGAGCAAAGAGAACACCATCGCGTAGAGCGAGTGCCTCGGCTATAAGAGGATCAGTGATTCCCGGGTAAGGTTTGCACCATGCAGCTAGAAAGGATGAATGTGTTCTCGCGACTCCACCTGCCCCTCCCCTCCTAGCTTCCATTGCAACACTCCCATCAGTGTTGATCTTGATCCAGCCCAAGTCGGGCGGTCTCCAACCATGCCCCGGCAAAATTCGCGCGTGTTCGCGGGGAAGTTCAAGAACAGATAGAGCTTCTTAGGTTTTCTTCATGGACTGAACAGGATCAAGTTCCTTCTTGCCATGTGTGGCATTGTTTCTTGAGGTCCAAATCGCCCACATGACAGTAACTAGTTTTGCTTTCTCAGACTTTGAGAACATCGGATCGCATATAACATCCTGAGACCATGTAAGTGGGTGCAGCTCCGATCGCTTGATGTCAAGCCAGTCCGGCGCTGCGTTCCAAAAACGTCTGGCGTGGGTGCAATCCAGTAACGCATGCTTCATGTCTTCCTCTGCGTGAAGACAAAGTTTGCAGGTGCCAATGGTTGTGATATGGCGGTACATGAGCTTAGATTCAGCCGGCAGGATCCCATGCAACACCCGCCACTAAAACACTCTTACCCTTGGCAAAACCTTGAGCTTCCATAACCGGGACCATAACTGTTTGTCTGTCGATGAAGTCTCGGTGATAGTCCCTTCCTCTAGAGCCAGATGCTCGTTACGAGTCATTAGAGCATGATACGCTGATCTTACAGTATAGCATCCCGGCCGTTCGTGAGCCCATGCATAAACATCATCGCCCCCACCCCGCCTGAGTGGGATGTTAAGAATTGCATCCGCTTCGGGGGTGATAAAATTTTGACGGACCACATCCACTTTCCACGACCAATTGACCGTATCAATAAGATCTGAGACTGTTTGCAATTGTGTATTAGTGCTTCTGACAGTCGGAGTCATCGAAAGAGTACCGGGAATCCACTTATCATCCCAGATAGAGACCGAACTGCCATCTCCAATGCGTTTGATCAGACCACCTTGCAAAGAATCCCTCCCCGCAATGATGGCATGCCACATCACCGAGGAAAACCGCGGGGTTGTAGCTTGCATAAAATCACAAGTGGGAAAATATCTCCCTTTGAGAACTCTAGCACAAAGCGATGATGGATTCGTCATCAGTCGCAAGCCATGTTTGCCGAGAAGAGCTGTGTTGAAAAGCTCAAGATCCCGGAAACCCATTCCCCCCTTCTCCTTTGGACTTGCCTGTTGGAAATGTGCCCTAGAGGCAATAATAAAAGTATTATTATATTTCATTGTTCATGATAATTGTCTTTTATTCATGCTAGAACTATATTATCCGGAAATCGTAATACACGTGTGAATACATAGACCACCATATGTCCCTAGTGAGCCTCTAGTTGACTAGCTCGTTGTGATCAACAGATAGTCATGGTTTCCTGGCTATGGACATTGGATGTCATTGATAACGGGATCACATCATTAGGAGAATGATGTGATGGACAAGACCCAATCCTAAGCATAGCACAAAGATCGTGTAGTTCGTTTGCTAGAGCTTTGCCAATGTCAAGTATCTCTTCCTTAGACCATGAGATCGTGTAACTCCCGGATACCGTAAGAGTGCTTTGGGTGTACCAAACGTCACAACGTAACTGGGTGACTATAAAGGTGCACTACAGGTATCTCCGAAAGTGTCTGTTGGGTTGACACGGATCGAGACTGGGATTTGTCACTCCGTATGACGGAGAGGTATCTCTGGGCCCACTCGGTAATGCATCATCATAATGAGCTCAAGGTGACCAAGGTGTTGGCCACGGGATCATGCATTACGGTACGAGTAAAGTGACTTGCCGGTAACGAGACTGAACAAGGTATTGGGATACCGACGATCGAGTCTCAGGCAAGTAACGTACCGATTGACAAAGGGAATTGTATACAGGGTTTGATCGAATCCTCGACATCGTGATTCAACCGATGAAATCATCGAGGAGCATGTGGGAGCCAACATGGGTATCCAGATCCCGCTGTTGGTTATTGACCGGAGAGTGGTCTCGGTCATGTCTGCATGTCTCCCGAACCCGTAGGGTCTACACACTTAAGGTTCGGTGGCGCTAGGGTTATTAGGAAGACTAGTATGTGACTACCGAATGTTGTTCGGAGTCCCGGATGAGATCCCGGACGTCACGAGGAGTTAAAGAATGGTCCGGAGGTGAAGTTTTATATATGGGAAGTTGTCAAACGGACACCGGAAAGTTTCAGGGGCATACCGGTATTGTACCGGGGCCACCGGAAGGGTTCCGGAGGTCCACCGGGAGGGGCCACCCCTCCCGGGGGACCACATGGGCTGCGTGGGGCAGGAGCCAGCCCCAAGTGGGCTGGGTGCGCCCCCCCTCCTTGGGCCCTTGCGCCTAGGGTTTGGGGGGGAACCCTAGAGGGGGCGTCCCCTTGCTTGGGGGGCAAGCCCCCCTCCCCCTCCCCTTGGCCGCCGCCCCCCCTCTAGATTCCCATCTAGAGGGGCCGGCCCCCTTGCCCCTTCCCCCTATAAATAGAGGGGCGAGGGGAGGGCTGCAACACACAATTGAAGGCGCAGCCCCTCCCCTCCCTAACACCTCTCCTCCTCCGCGTGTGCTTGGCGAAGCCCTGCCGGAGAACTGTCACTCCACCATCATCACGCCGTCGTGCTGCCGTTGGAGCGATCTTCCTCAACCTCTCCTCCCCCCCTTGATGGATCAAGAAGGAGGAGACGTCTCCCGTACCGTACGTGTGTTGAACGCGGAGGTGCTGTCCGTTCAGCACTTGGACATCGGTGATCTGAATCACGTCGAGTACGACTCCATCATCACCATCCCCTTGCAAGCTTCCGCACGCGATCTACAAGTGGTATGTAGATGCAAACTCACTCCCTTGACTCGTTGCTTAGATGAACTCATAGATGGATCTTGGTGAAACCGTAGGAAGAATTTTAATTTTCTGCAACGTTCCCCAACAGTGGCATCATGAGCTAGGTCTATGCGTAGTTCTCTTTGCACGAGTAGAACACAATTTTGTTGTGGGCGTGGATCTTGTCAACTTGCTTGCCTCTACTAGTCTTTTCTTGCTTCAGCGGTATTGTGGGATGAAGCGGCCCGGACCAACCTTACACGTACGCTTACGTGAGACCGGTTCCACCGGCTGACATGCACTAGTTGTGTAAGGTGGCTGGCGGGTGTTTGTCTCTCCCACTTTAGTTGGAGCGGATTCGATGAAAAGGGCCCTTATGAAGGGTAAATAGAAGTTGACAAAATCACGTTGTGGTTATTCGTAGGTAAGAAAACGTTCTTGCTAGGACCCAATTGCAGCCACGTAAAAGATGCAACAACAATTAGAGGACGTCTAACTTGTTTTTGCAGCGATTGATCATGTGATGTGATATGGCCAGAAGTTGTGACGAATGATGAATTGTGATGTATGAGATCATGTCCTTGTAATAGGATTCACGACTTGCATGTCGATGAGTATGACAACCGGCAGGAGCCATAGGAGTTGTCTTTATTTTTTGTATGACCTGCGTGTCATTGAAGAACGCCATGTAACTTACTTTACTTTATTGCTAAACGCGTTAGCTATAGAAGTAGAAGTATTCGTTGGCGTGACAACTTCATGAAGACACGATGATGGAGATCATGATGATGGAGATCATGGTGTCAAGCCGGTGACAAGATGATCATGGAGCCCCGAAGATGGAGATCAATGGAGCTATATGATATTGGCCATATCATGTCACAACTATATAATTGCATGTGATGTTTATTATGTTTATGCATCTTGTTTACTTAGGACGACGGTAGTAAATAAGATGATCCCTTACAAAAAATTTCAAGAAGTGTTCTCCCCTAACTGTGCACCGTTGCTACAGTTCGTCGTTTCTAAGCACCACGTGATGATCGGGTGTGATGGATCCTTACGTTCACATACAACGGGTGTAAGACAGATTTACACAGCAAAACACTTAGGGTTAACTTGACGAGCCTAGCATGTGCAGACATGGCCTCGGAACACGGAGACCGAAAGGTCGAACACGAGTCGTATGGAAGATACGATCAACATGAAGATGTTCACCGACGATGACTAGTCCGTCTCACGTGATGATCGGACACGGGCTAGTCGACTCGGATCGTGTAACACTTAGATGACTAGAGGGATGTCTAATCTGAGTGGGAGTTCATAATTTGATTAGAACTTAATTATCATGAACTTAGTCTAAAACCTTTGCAAATATGTCTTGTAGATTAAATGGCCAACGCTCATGTCAACATGAACTTCAACGCGTTCCTAGAGAAAACCAAGCTGAAAGATGACGGCAGCAACTATACGGACTGGGTCTGGAACCTGAGGATCATCCTCATAGCTGCCAGGAAACAATATGTCCTAGAAGGACCGCTAGGTGACGCTCCCATCCCAGAGAACCAAGACATTATGAATGCTTGGCAAACTCGTGCTGATGATTACTCCCTCGTTCAGTGCGGCATGCTTTATAGCTTAGAACCGGGGCTCCAAAAGCGTTTTGAGCATCACGGAGCATATGAGATGTTCGAGGAGCTGAGACTAGTTTTTCAAGCTCACGCCCGGGTCGAGAGATATGATGTCTCCAACAAGTTCTATAGTTGTAAGATGGAGGAAAATAGTTCTGTCAGTGAGCACATACTCAAGATGTCTGGGTTGCACAACCGTATGACCCAGCTGAATATTAACCTCCCAGATGAGGCGGTCATTGACAGAATCCTCCAGTCGCTCCCACCAAGCTACAAGAGCTTTGTGATGAACTACAACATGCAGGGGATGGAAAAGACCATTCCTGAATTGCTCTCTATGCTAAAGTCAGCAGAGGCTGAAATCAAGAAAGAACATCAAGTGTTGATGGTCAATAAGACCACTAAGTTCAAGAAGGGCAAGGGCAAGAAGAACTTCAAGAAGGACGGCAAGGATGTTGCCGCGCCCGGTAAGCCAGTTACCGGGAAGAAGTCAAAGGATGGACCCAAGCCTGAGACTGAGTGCTTTTATTGCAAGGGGAAGGGTCACTGGAAGCGGAACTGCCCCAAATACTTAGCGGATAAGAAGGCCGGCAACACCAAAGGTATATTTGATATACATGTAATTGATGTGTACCTTACCAGTACTCGTAGTAACTCCTGGGTATTTGATACCGGTGCCGTTGCTCATATTTGTAACTCACAGCAGGAGCTGCGGAATAAACGGAGACTGGCGAAGGATGAGGTGACGATGCGCGTCGGGAATGGTTCCAGAGTCGATGTGATCGCCGTCGGCACGCTGCCTCCATATTTACCCACGGGATTAGTTTTGAACCTTAATAATTGTTATTTAGTGCCAAGATTGAGCATGAACATTGTATCTGGATCTCGTTTAATACGAGATGTCTACTCATTTAAGTCTGAGAATAATGGTTGTTCGATTTATATGAGAGATGTGTTTTATGGTCATGCTCCGATGGTCAATGGTTTATTCTTAATGAATCTCGAGCGTAATATTACACATGTTCATAGTGTGGATGCCAAAAGATGTAAAGTTGATAACGATAGTCCCACATACTTGTGGCACTGCCGCCTTGGTCACATTGGTGTCAAGCGCATGAAGAAGCTCCATGCTGATGGACTTTTAGAGTCTCTTGATTATGAATCGTTTGACACATGCGAACCATGCCTCATGGGCAAAATGACCAAGACTCCGTTCTCCGGAACAATGGAGCGAGCAACCAACTTGTTGGAAATCATACATACCGATGTGAGCGGTCCAATGAGCGTTGAGGCTCGCAGAGGATATCGTTATGTTCTCACTCTCACTGATGACTTGAGTAGATATGGGTATGTCTACTTAATGAAACACAAGTCTGAGACCTTCGAAAAGTTCAAAGAATTTCAGAATGAGGTAGAGAATCAACGTGACCGAAAGATAAAGTTCCTACGATCAGATCGTGGAGGAGAATACTTAAGTCACGAATTTGGTACACACTTAAAGAAATGTGGAATCGTTTCACAACTCACGCCGCCTGGAACACCTCAGCGAAACGGTGTGTCCGAACGTCGTAATCGCACTCTATTGGATATGGTGCGGTCTATGATGTCTCTTACCGATTTACCGCTATCATTTTGGGGATACACTCTAGAGACAGCTACATTCACTTTAAATAGGGCACCGTCTAAATCCGTTGAGACGACACTGTATGAATTATGGTTTGGGAAGAAACCTAAGCTGTCGTTTCTAAAAGTTTGGGGATGCGATGCTTATGTCAAGAAACTTCAACCTGAAAAGCTCGAACCCAAGTCGGAAAAATGCGTCTTCATAGGATACCCTAAGGAAACTGTCGGGTATACCTTCTACTTAAGATCCGAGGGCAAGATCTTTGTTGCCAAGAACGGATGCTTTCTGGAAAAAGAGTTTCTCTCGAAAGAAGTAAGTGGGAGGAAAGTAGAACTCGATGAAGTACTACCTCTCGAACGGGAAAGTGGTGCAGCTCAGGAAAATGTTCCTGTGATGCCCACACCAACCGAAGAGGAAAACAATGATGATGATCAAGGTACATCGGATCAAGTTGCTACTGAACTTCGTAGGTCCACAAGGACACGTTCCGCACCAGAGTGGTACGGCAACCCTGTCCTGGAAATCATGTTGTTAGACAACGGTGAACCTTCGAACTATGAAGAAGTGATGGCGGGCCCAGATTCCAACAAATGGCTTGAAGCCATGAAATCCGAGATAGAATCCATGTATGAAAACAAAGTATGGACTTTGATAGACTTGCCCGATGATCGGCGAGCGATAGAAAACAAATGGATCTTTAAGAAGAAGACGGACGCGGATGGAAATGTTACCATCTATAAAGCTCGACTTGTCGCTAAGGGTTATCGACAGGTTCAAGGGATTGACTACGACGAGACATTCTCTCCCGTAGCGAAGCTAAAGTTCGTCCGAATCATGTTAGCAATTGCCGCATACTGTGATTATGAGATATGGCAGATGGACGTCAAAACGGCATTCCTTAACGGGCATCTTAAGGAAGAACTGTATATGATGCAGCCGGAAGGTTTTATCGATCCTAAGAACGCTAACAAAGTATGCAAGCTCCAGTGATCCATTTATGGGCTAGTGCAAGCATCTCGGAGTTGGAACATTCGCTTTGATGAGATGATCAAAGCGTTTGGGTTTATGCAGACTTATGGAGAAGCCTGCGTTTACAAGAAAGTGAGTGGGAGCTCTGTAGCATTTCTCATATTATATGTAGATGACATACTCTTGATGGGAAATAATATAGAATTTCTGGACAGCATTAAGGCCTACTTGAACAAATGTTTTCCAATGAAGGACCTTGGAGAAGCTGCTTATATATTAGGCATCAAGATCTATAGAGATAGATCGAGACGCCTCATAGGTCTTTCACAAAGCACATACCTTGATAAGATTTTGAAAAGGTTCAAAATGGATCAGTCCAAGAAAGGGTTCTTGCCTATGTTACAAGGTGTGAGATTGAGCACGGCTCAGTCACCGACCACGGCAAAAGATAAAGAAGAGATGAGTGTCATCCCCTATGCTTCAGCCATAGGATCTATTATGTATGCCATGCTGTGTACCAGACCTGATGTAAACCTTGCCGTAAGTTTGGTAGCAAGATACCAAAGTAATCCCAGCAAGGAACACTGGACAGCGGTCAAGAATATCCTGAAGTACCTGAAAAGGACAAAGGACATGTTTCTCGTTTATGGAGGAGACGAAGAGCTTATCGTAAAGGGTTACGTCGACGCTAGCTTCGACTCAGATCTGGATGACTCTAAGTCACAAACCGGATACGTGTATATGTTGAATGGTGGAGCAGTAAGCTGGTGCAGCTGCAAGCAGAGCGTCGTGGCGGGATCTACGTGTGAAGCGGAGTACATGGCAGCCTCGGAGGCAGCGCATGAAGCAATTTGGGTGAAGGAGTTCATCACCGACCTAGGAGTCATACCCAATGCGTCGGGGCCAATCAAACTCTTCTGTGACAACACTGGAGCTATTGCCCTTGCCAAGGAGCCCAGGTTTCACAAGAAGACCAGGCACATCAAGTGTCGTTTCAACTCCATCCGTGAAAATGTTCAAGATGGAGACATAGAAATTTGCAAAGTGCATACGGATCTGAATGTCGCAGATCCGTTGACTAAACCTCTCTCGCGAGCAAAACATGATCAACACCAGAACTCTATGGGTGTTCGATTCATCACAATGTAACTAGATTGGTGACTCTAGTGAAAGTGGGAGACTATTCGAAATATGCCCTAGAGGCAATAATAAAAGTGTTATTATATTTCATTGTTCATGATAATTGTCTTTTATTCATGCTATAACTATATTATCCGGAAATCGTAATACACGTGTGAATACATAGACCACCATATGTCCCTAGTGAGCCTCTAGTTGACTAGCTCGTTGTGATCAACAGATAGTCATGGTTTCCTGGCTATGGACATTGGATGTCGTTGATAACGGGATCACATCATTAGGAGAATGATGTGATGGACAAGACCCAATCCTAAGCATAGCACAAAGATCGTGTAGTTCGTTTGCTAGAGCTTTGCCAATGTCAAGTATCTCTTCCTTAGACCATGAGATCGTGTAACTCCCGGATACCGTAAGAGTGCTTTGGGTGTACCAAACGTCACAACATAACTGGGTGACTATAAAGGTGCACTACAGGTATCTCCGAAAGTGTCTGTTGGGTTGACACGGATCGAGACTGGGATTTGTCACTCCGTATGACGGAGAGGTATCTCTGGGCCCACTCGGTAATGCATCATCATAATGAGCTCAAGGTGACCAAGGTGTTGGCCACGGGATCATGCATTACGGTACGAGTAAAGTGACTTGCCGGTAACGAGACTGAACAAGGTATTGGGATACCGACGATCGAGTCTCGGGCAAGTAACGTACCGATTGACAAAGGGAATTGTATACAGGGTTTGATCGAATCCTCGACATCGTGGTTCAACCGATGAAATCATCGAGGAGCATGTGGGAGCCAACATGGGTATCCAGATCCCGTTGTTGGTTATTGACCGGAGAGTGGTCTCGGTCATGTCTGCATGTCTCCCGAACCCGTAGGGTCTACACACTTAAGGTTCGGTGGCGCTAGGGTTATTAGGAAGACTAGTATGTGACTACCGAATGTTGTTCCGAGTCCCGGATGAGATCCCGGACGTCACGAGGAGTTACAGAATGGTCCGGAGGTGAAGTTTTATATATGGGAAGTTGTCAAACGGACACCGGAAAGTTTCGGGGGCATACCGGTATTGTACCGGGGCCACCGGAAGGGTTCCGGAGGTCCACCGGGAGGGGCCACCCCTCCCGGGGGACCACATGGGCTGCGTGGGGCAGGAGCCAGCCCCAAGTGGGCTGGGTGCGCCCCCCTCCTTGGGCCCTTGCGCCTAGGGTTTGGGGGGGAACCCTAGAGGGGGCGCCCCCTTGCTTGGGGGGCAAGCCCCCCCTCCCCTTGGCCGCCGCCCCCCCTCTAGATTCCCATCTAGAGGGGCCGGCCCCTTGCCCCTTCCCCCTATAAATAGAGGGGCGAGGGGAGGGCTGCAACACACAATTGAAGGCGCAGCCCCTCCCCTCCCCAGCACCTCTCCTCCTCCGCGTGTGCTTGGCGAAGCCCTGCCGGAGAACTGTCACTCCACCATCATCACGCCGTCGTGCTGCCGTTGGAGCGATCTTCCTCAACCTCTCCTCCCCCACTTGCTGGATCAAGAAGGAGGAGATGTCTCCCGTACCGTACGTGTGTTGACCGCGGAGGTGCTGTCCGTTCAGCACTTGGACATCGGTGATCTGAATCACGTCGAGTACGACTCCATCATCACCATCCCCTTGCAAGCTTCCGCACGCGATCTACAAGTGGTATGTAGATGCAAACTCACTCCCTTGACTTGTTGCTTAGATGAACTCATAGATGGATCTTGGTGAAACCGTAGGAAAAATTTTAATTTTCTGCAACGTTCCCCAACATTGCCAAGGTCGGCCAAGCCTTCCAATGCAGTGAATTACGATCCAGGGAGCTGCTCCACCAATATTTAGCGAAGGAGGAATTGAGGCTCTTACACACCTTCTTTGTTAACCTGAAGCAACTCATGCTGAAAATGGGTATAGCTTGGGCTACAGTTTTTATACGCACTTCCCTTCCAGCACAAGAAATCATTCTTTCTGACCCTCCTTGGAGTTTGCTTCGAATCCTCTCTCCAATATGGTCAAAAGTACCGCTGGTGATCCTACCCACAGCTGTAGGTAGACCAAGATAACGATCGCTGAAAGCTTCTACCGAAATATTCAGAGTTTGTTTCAGCAGTAACTTATCCGGGGCAGAGGTGTTTGGACTAAAATAAATTGAGCTTTTCTCTTTATTAACAGCCTTCCCTGAGCCCCTCTCATAAATTCTCAATATTTCATTGAGCCTTTGAGCACTATCCACCTTTGCCTGCATAAAAATTAGACTGTCATCCGCGAAAAGAAGATGATTAATCCACGGAGGTCGGTAGCTAACTCGAATGCCTTTATCCACTCTCACACCTCCAAAGTGGTTCAGAAGTGAAGTTAAACCCTCCGCACATAGCAGGAATAAGTACGGAGACGCTGGGCACCCCTATCTTAGCCCCCTCGAGGGGGTGAAAAAAGGAAGAAGTTCGCCATTCACCCGTATTGAAAATCTGACTGAGGTGACACACTTCATGACTAGGCGAACAAACTCCATACAGAAACCAAGTTTCAACATGATCGCCTGCAAATAATGCCATTCTACGCAGTCGTATGCTTTCATCATGTCCAACTTGATAGCACAGACAGCATTCCCCCCTTTCTTCCTTCTTTTCATCGCATGCACACTCTCATGTGCAATTAGCACATTGTCAGTTATCAGGCGTCCAGGGACAAACGCACTTTGTTCAACACTGATAATATCATCCAGGAACTCTCGGAGACGGTTAGCAATGGCCTTGGAGGCGATCTTATATAAAACCGGACAGAGAGAAATCGGATGATATTGAGTGATACTTTGTGGGAATCGTACCTTGGGGATCAATGTGATAGAAGTATCATTTATCCCCGGTGCTAGTTCTCCCCCATTAAGAAAGTCAAGCACCGCTGGAACAATGTCGTCTTTGAGAAAACTCCAGTGACGCTGAAAAAACCCAGCCGTGAAACCGTCCACCCCCGGGGCCTTCGAGGGAGCCATCTGGAAGAGGGCTCGGCGCACCTCCTCCTCTGTAAACGGCTTGCTAAGTGCATCGTTCATAACAGGATTCACCCGAGGCTGTACAACATCCAGCAATTCATCCATCTGATGAAAACCTTGCGAGGTATATAACTTCTCAGAGAACTGCTGCACCTCCGCACGATCTTCCTCCAAACTAGTACACACCGATCCGTCACTACGCACAAGATTTTCTATCTTATTCATACGCTTGCGCTGGGCGGCCCGGGCCTGAAAATAGCCCGTGTTTCGGTGCCCTTCCCGCAGCCATGGAACACGTGATCGTTGACGGAGCCAGATTTCTTCTTGATGCAGAGCCAGCTTAAGTTTCTGAGCCACTGCTTTCTCTTCTTCACTATGTCCCCGCCGCAAAGGATTGGCACACAATCGGGAGAGCTGCTCACGCAACTTCCTAATCTTGCATGACAAACAGCCAAACTCCTTCGCTCCCCACACCGCTAGGTTGCCCTGAAGCACTGTAAGAGCTTGAGTCACTCCTCGTAGTCCTTCCCGGCCCGCCCCCTTCTGCCATGAGTCAAGTACCAGCTTATCATAGTCCACGTGCGTCTGCCACATGTCCTCATATCTAAAAGGTTTTGGCCCTCTGGGCACTGCCGTTTCCAAGTGCTCGCGGAGTTCCGCTAACACAAAACAATGATCTGACTCCGTTGTTACTATATGTCTGACCTTAATGTGTGAAAACACCTGTAAGAAAGCGGAGTTACCAAACGCCCGATCAAGCCGGGCTCTCACATTCGATCTGCCGAACTGCATGTTATCCCATGTGTACTCAGTCCCAGACCAACCCAAATCAATAAGAGAACAGTCGTCCGTCACTTCCCTAAACGCCCTCATTTGCCATTCCGGTCTGGGAGTTCTGGAAAAGTGCTCTGAACCATTCAAGGTCTCGTTGAAATCTCCAATGCACATCCACGCATCATGTTGAATTGCATATAGTGTCCTCATAAATCTCCATCTATGATGACGATCCTCAACTCTCGGTGCACCATAGAAACCTGTCACCCTCCATTGCTTCGCGCCATCACATTTCTTCTGCACCATCATATCAATATGGCCGGAACTATAGTTCATTAACTCTGCATCCAGTTCCCCGGACCAGAACATACTGATTCCCCCACTGAGACCGGCGCTGCTAACTGCAAAACAGCCCGCGAACCCAAGCAGGAGTTTCAGACTTTCCACTCTATTTGCCGAAATCTTCGTCTCCATAACAAACAGGAGATCGGGCCCTTCTTGCTTCACAATGTTGCGAAGCTCACGAACTGCCGCGGGGTTCCCAAGCCCCCGGCAGTTCCAACTTAGGCAACTCATTGTTCCCAGCGGGGCTACAACGCAGCCACCGCCGATTCATCCGAATTCTGAGAATTGGTGGGTGTGGGCTTTTTCTTCTTCGGCTCCCGCTCTGTGACAACATCTCTGTCCTCACCTACCGATGCATTCTCTCCCGCCCTGAAAACCACCATTCATTGGTGGCTTCTTTCTCTTGCACCTGCTCCACGATAGTCACCGGTGGCAGCGCAATCTGTCTATACACTTGTTTCTGACTCTGAGGACCTCCCTTCCTTTTGTTCTTCTGATTGTTTTTCTTTGGAGGGGAGACAACCTCAGTATAAGCATCTGTATTTGCATCTGTTTTCGCGCCTATTTTTGCATTCGTCGTACGAGCCTCCTTGTTGCTATTCTAACTGGATTGCTACTCTTTAGACGAGCCATCGCTGGACATTGGTTTCTTCTTCTCTTCCGGCGCTCTCAAGCTCGTTTTAAACGGTAAATCACCATTCTCATCCCGTGATCCAGGCGTCGGACAGTGAAGATCCGAGTGGCCCAATCGTCCGCACGAGAAGCAGAAATTGGGTACATGCTCATACTGTATGTCATACCAATCCCTGCTGCCTCTCGCTGCAGAATCGATCAATATCCACCTGCGCAGAGGCTTCCTCACATCTATGGTCACCCTTGCACGCAGGAACCCCCCAACGGGATCAAACTGGACCGCTGATGCGTTCGTATCAATCTGCCTAGCCACAGCTTTGCCCCTCGTGTCACTCCTCAGGTTGAACGGCAGGTTCAAAACCCTAGCCCAAATCTTGAGTTTGTCAAATTGCAGTTCTGACGGCTGCATACTCTCCTTGAACTCAGTAAGAATCACAGCATGTTTGCTCACATGCCATGGTGAACCCTCCCACACGCGATCGCGATCGCGCTGAGTCTCAAATTCCGCCACAAAGATGTTCCCACCAGCCGATCGGAACACCAGACCTCTAGGGTTCCCCCAGGCCGGCCGCAAAGCGTTGGCAATTGTCTGAATATGCAATAAATTCCGATGGAGAACCTTCCCCGCAATCGCCCAGGTTGGCCTTGCGCCGTCATCAACATCATCCAGGATCAATGGCGTTGCCTCCTCTTCCGTGAGATCTAATTTCCCCATGGCTTCCTCCATGCGTGCCCTCGCCGCCCTTGGCGAGAGAGCATCCTTTCCGCTCGACGAACCTGATGCCGCAGCCATCAGATTCCCTCTATGCAGCCCGCCAGCAAGAATTGACCGGCGGCCGCCCTCTATCCACTCGAAACCCTAATCGCCTCCTGAGGTGGCTCTTAGTTTTTCGGGGAAACACTTCCTACCAGAGACTTGAATATAATAGTTAGGGCCAACACGTTTAGCTGTTACTGCTGCAACTTATATTGATTTTCATATAAATACCCATGCATGCACCCACGGATCCACGTACACAACGGACGCATGCACACACATACTCGGATGCATGTGTTGCAACGCACCTACACGTCCATCCGGTGGCTAACCAAGTCACCCTAGTCTTCAGGAGCTGCCGCCCACTTGCGCATTTTGTGAGCATGTCCCAGCCGCATGCAGCGCTGGGCCTGGCTACGTGCCGTATATAAGGCGACGTAGCTGCATGGTTCGAATCACACTCTCGTAGGAATTTATTTTTCTCTTATATCCAATGACAGGTGGGACTCCATATAGTAGGGAGACTAATTTGACCGGTCAACTAGACAAAATACTGAGCTCTACGGTGAGTCAGTGACCGTATAATCACCACAACTCGTATTCAATGACCGTATTAAGCGTATTCTGAAGTTCACTGACCGTATCGTGCTTTGACCTCAACTTCAGTGACCACTGGTGTATTTATCTCCTATCGTAATATCGCCTCGCTCATCGCTCAGGCCCCTTCCTTCCCCACCCTCGGCCTAACCCTAGCCGCACCCTTCCTTTCCCACCCTCGTCTTAACCTAGCGGCACCATTGAAGGCAGAGCCAGCAACTGGGCAGTGGGAACGGTGAACCACATCCCTTCACAGCGGCGTGGATCAGCTCCATGGCGACCTCGCGCGCTCCCTTCCCGACCTTGACCTCGAAGAACGGCTTCCCCTACATCGCTATTATGTTCGTGTGTGATTTCCTTCTTCCATCAAACAATCACTCCTGATGTCATCTCAATCTCAATTTTTCACAGGTGTTGCTATATTGGATGTGGTAAATTGATTTGGGCAAATCTTGGAGATCGGGAGGGAGGAGGTTGTGCTGCGGGGAAACACAACCAACAGAGGTCGCTCGAGTAGGTTTTTGAGTTATTTTCGTTATACCAGATCAGTTAGCTGAGGTCGAAGAGAACCTTGAAGATTCGGATTCATCACTCTGAAAGTCGTACCTTACTTGAATATTGATTCTTAATTATTTTTTTATGTGCAGGGCATGGTGCTCTCCGCTGGTTTTACTCCCTGGTTGAACAAGCTCTTCATCCATGTTACAACTTACAAGATAGGTAGAATTGTTTTTTTCACAAGATAGGTAGAACCGTTTTATTCTTGCCTCCTTCTCAGTTTATTTTTGGATAAGCACATCAGTTCAGAATTTGTGCTGTAAAAATTTAGTGTCTCTTGGACTACACGATTCTATTATAAAGGTAACCTTTATCAGCACCTGACCACTTGCTTGCACGCGATTGAAACTACTACCGTTAGCAAATATCATTTGGTATCATTGTCATGTAGAATGGAAACAATTGGAATGAACAGATGAGGTTAATTATATTTCCAATATGTTATTTAGTGATCAAAAATACGGACACACTAAATTCTAAACCGGCAAATATATGTTGCACAGATTCTAATCTATTATAATTTAGCATTTGTCGCTAATACTGCAAGTGTTAGTATGACATATTTATGCTTTACTTTAGGTATCTCCCAGCTACGTAAAATTGGATTTCCCTAAAAGAAACAGAAAGAAGCAAATCACATGATTATGTGGGTACTAATTTACATATTTTAATATTCTGCCTATTTTGAGGCAAGTATCTAATTTTACTCGACCAATAGCGTGCACATAGGTATATGGGCACTTACACATGCACACACATACACTGAGACTCAATTACATTAGAATATGTCTAAATTCTTCTTTGCTTAGCTTCAAAGATGTAGGAAAGACAGTTAAGTAATAGCCATGGACAATTTTCAATTATGAAGATAGTAGGTAAGTATCAAAGGTGAGGTGTATTTGGTACTAGGTTTCTGCCAATATTCAGTAAGAGGAAAAAAATGAGTTTGAAAACCGTTGTTGTGTAACTTTACAGAGGAGCTATCTTATTTGTACCAAGTAGATATATCTGCAGTAAATAATCCTATACCATATGACGCTTCAGTTCATCGCCGTTTAGTTCATTCTTATATTTTTTCTATTACTCCGTGGAAGAATAAAACGTCCCTAATGGATTTCCCCTGTTTTATTCACCTCTTTACAGACTAGCTGCTGATGGATTTTGTGTGTTCCAAATGTAATTCGTCGGACTCAGTTCAATTCCTACAAATGGCAGGAGAGATGCAAATCAACCAGATTGTGCACTGCAAGGTTTGCTTCTTATGCTTGGTGCAGATGTGATGTAGTTAGAGATTAGTTATTATGTGCATCAGCGTCTGTACATTTTTAAACGGTATTTCATTAGACATGAGAACAAATGTAAACTTCCAAGGTTCTTCTTTCACCATTGCAACAGTGAGCAGATTTTCAGCTTTCTTTCTCAAAATTGTTTATCAGAATGGCACATGTTCCTATTTGGGGATATTTTTGAAAGAGCAATCCTCTTACTGTGTGCAAATTGACGGCGAATATGATGCTACAGCTTCTATATTTCATTAAACAAGAATTGTGTGTTCTAGTACCGAACTGGAAATTTTAATAGGTTGTATTCTTTCTCTTTACGTTTCCAAAAATGATTGGAATTTCTAAAGTTATTCACGAATAAATAATATTTAAAAATATCAAAACTTCTCTCATTTTAAAAATCATGTTTTCCAAAAAAATACAAAATTTGTGAACAATTTTTACATACATGAACATTTTTCCAAAATGATGAGCATTTTAGAATTCACAGACATTCTTTCAAATCCGAAACAATATTTGAATTTGTGAACAATTTTTTTGATTTCTCGACAATTTTTTGGATTCATGAATGTTTCTTGTATTCACGAAATTTTATTGAATTCATATTTTTTTCAAACTTGCGAATATGTTTAAATATGCAAACCTTTTTTCTTTCTCAAACATTTTCTATTTTGTGAACATTTATTGAATTCGTTTTTAATTATTGAAAGTGACATTTGCAAGGGCTCCTGAAGGAGCACTCGCTCTAAGTTGCTCTACGCAATACCATTGTGAATCAGAAACGGGTGTAAAGTTTACACCTTGAAAAGGACGACCCAAGCACGCACTCGAAGCCTATCTAACTTTTTTTTCTTACCGGGCGGGGTTTTACCAAAATCACTAATTAAGGAGCATTTCTTTCAAAGATCGCTCCCACTTTCTCAAGTTGTGACAAGTGGCTTTATTAAAAATGTTTTATCTCTTAAACCGTGTGTCCCAATCTCGAACCATTTTCACCATTGGATTTCTCGCGTCGAGATCTTCAAAACTAGATCCATGTTGATAGGTTTTGACAAAAAAAAACTTTAGAAAAAAAAGGACAAAAAAGCGAACCGGGAGCACTTTTTTTCCTTTTCGAAAGAGACACGGCCGTGCCTCTCGCAGAAGGAAAAAAAATGGAAAACACATTTTTTTCGTTTCCAAGAGGCATGGCCCGCAAAAGCATGACTGTGCCTTTCACGGAAGGAAAATCGTGCCTCTAGCGGAAGGAAAAAAAATAAAAAACAGCTTTTTTCCGTTTTCGAGATGCACGGCCGTGCCTCTCATGAAAGCACAACTATGCCTCTCGCGGAAGCAAAACCGTGCCCCTGGCAGAAGGAAAAGAAATAAAAACACGTTCTTTTTTTCATTTTTGAGAGGCACGGTCATGCCTCTCGTGAAACCACAACCGTGCTTTTCGCGGAAGCAAAATCATGTCTCTCGCAGAAGAAAAAAAGTTTTTTTACGCAAAAAAAGTATTTTTGGCACAAAATTTAAGGAAGACCGGTGAAAACCAAAAAGTAAAAAAAAGAAAAACAAAAGGGTTTAAAAAGCCAAAAATGCGTGCGGAAAAATAAAAAAACAAAATCCGAAAGGAGCGCCCAGAGCACGACACGTGGCGAAGGATGAGAGCGCGACATCTGGCCAGCTCTGAAGTGAAAGTTAGGAGTCTCCCGAAGGAGCGCTCGCGAACTAGTCGCTCCCGTATTTTACAGGGGTATTTGCTGAAAATAGCAATCCAATCAGGCTCAAAGGTGGCCCAGTCTCCTCAGAGCTGGCCAGATGGGCCGGCCCGGCCTGGGTTATACGGGCCTGGCACGGCACGACCCAGCTAGGCACATGAACTACACGGGCTGTGCCGGGCCGGCACGCGTGCTGCCTTACCAGGCCCAGGCACGGCACTAATATTAAACGGGTTGGCCCATCGACACGTTTAGCCGTCAGCCCACCTATTTTTTTACCTATTGGGCTGCATATTAGCCTATAAAAATAAAAAAGTAAATGGGCCGTGCCGGGTCGGCATGCGTGCCCAGCCACCAGGCCCAAGCACGGCCCTAGGTGGGCCACATGCCGGGCCACGGCCAGGCACGCGTGCTAACGGGCCGGCCTGCCAGGTACAGCCCAGTTGGCCGAGTTTGAGTCTCCCGAAGAATTGAAACATACGGAAATAGCAAGTCCTCTGAGGGCCTATCCACAAAAACCCTATCCCCAAAATCCCCAGCTCCAGCGCCCGCGAACCACTCGAACAAGATTCAGCTGCTCCTCCACGCTCCGACCGACCATGGCGCGCGCCGCCGTCTCCACCGCGCCGCTCTCCCGCCTCCACTCCCCGACGCCTTCCGTCCCGTGCCACCCTCTCTCCCACGCCCATTCGCAGCTCCGCATTCACCAGCAGCGCAGGCCCCTCACCGTCGCCTCGGCGCTGCCCGAGGTCGCGGACCTGCCCGGGCTCTCGCTGCCCGCCGCGGCGGCCGCGGCCGCCGCCCTGGCGGCCGCGGTGTCCCTCTCCGACCCGGAGCGCCGGCGCAAGGCGCAGGCGGAGGCGGTGGGCGGCGGGGACAAGGAGGCGGTGCGCGCCTACTTCAACTCCACGGGCTTCGAGCGGTGGCGCAGGATCTACGACCCGGCCACGGACGACGTGAACCGCGTGCAGCTCGACATCCGCGAGGGCCACGCGCAGACGGTGGCGGCGACGCTGGCCATGCTGCGGGACGCCCCCGACGTGCCCCTGGCCGGCGCCACGGTGTGCGACGCCGGGTGCGGCACGGGGTCGCTGTCCATCCCGCTGGCCGCCGCGGGGGCCTCCGTGCTCGCGTCCGACATCTCCGCCGCCATGGTCTCGGAGGCTCAGCGGCAGGCGCAGGCCGCCCTCGCCGCCGGGACGTCGCCGGGGTTCCGCATGCCGCGGTTCGAGGTGCGGGACCTGGAGAGCCTGGAGGGGCGGTACGACGTGGTGGTGTGCCTGGACGTGCTCATCCACTACCCGCGGGAGGAGGCGCAGAAGATGATCCGCCACCTCGCGTCGCTCGCCGGGAAGCGGCTGGTCATCAGCTTCGCGCCCAAGACGCTCTACTTCGACGTGCTGAAGCGCGTCGGCGAGCTGTTCCCCGGCCCGTCCAAGGCCACGCGCGCCTACCTCCACTCGGAGAAGGACATCGAGGAGGCGCTCCGCGCCGCCGGCTGGCGCGTCAAGAACAAGGGCTTCATCTCCACCCAGTTCTACTTCGCCAAGCTCTACGAAGCCGTCCCCGTCGCCGCCGCCTCGTCGTAGCAAATGCGTTCATCATAGACCGGGATTTTTATTCTTGTAGAGTGTAGCTAATACATGTATCTGTAAACTCTAATCTCTCGGTGGTTCAAGCATGATTCGTTGTTGTCATCGTGCTGCGTCAAAGCTCGGCATTGCGCCATGAGTTTCTTCTTGGATAATGGAGGAATGCCATCGCCATGAATGGACATCCTAGCATTGCTCTGCTCTGGTCTGTATGTATGCTAGTGGACTCAGAGTCAGTGAGGAGATGTGGAGCAGAGCGGCTGTTTATAGTCGAGCGCGCGCGCGCCCTAGCGGAGGCTATGCTGAAGATAATGCAGGGCGCCACCAGCATCCATCGATGCGCGATGCTCTCCACCGCACGCTGCAGTGTCCTCCCCGTCCACCCACAGCCGCGCGTCGGGGTCCCCGTGCCACGCCGGCGCGCGCGGGCGCTCACCGCCGTCTCGGTGAGGCCACGCCGCGGAGGCGCGCGCCGGGACCGCTCGTGGGACGACGACGGCGGCGGCGGGAGCGGCGACGAGGACGGCGTCGACGAGAGCTTCTTCGGGGACGCGCGAGACGAGGAAGACGAGCCGGAGGAGGAGGAGCCGGGGCGACGGGCGGCCGGCTCGCCGGAGTCGGCCGCGGGGCAGCTGCGCGGGTCCGACGTGCTGCGGGCGCTGCAGCGGGCGGCGGCGGCGAAGGAGGCCAAGAAGAGGAGCAGAAGGAGCGCGGGCGGGGCGCGGCCGGCTGCGCGGCGGCAGGGGAAGGGCGGCGGCGCGAAGGCCGCGGAGGAGGCCGTGGCGGGGGAGGCGAGGCCGATAGAGATAAGGCGCGAGTGGGCGCCGAGGATCCGGGAGCTGGAGCTCAGGGTGCAGCAGCTCCTCCACAAGCACCAGTAGCAACCACAAAATCATGGTCGTTGGTTAAAGAGCTCTGTTGATTAAAAATGGCCAATCCATGTTTGTGCCGGCGAAGAAGCGTGCTCTGAATCTGTTGAATTTTGATTCTTGGAACACAGACAGCTCTGCTTTTTATGCATTCCCTTCTCATTCTGAGATTTGGTCATGAGTGCGTGCGTTTTAGAGCCAGGGTGCAAGATCGACTCGGCGACGCGGCAAACACACGGCAAACCCACCCATCAAGGCTTCAAGAGAGCGGCGCGCAGGCGGGGGCGACGCCAAGGTGCTGCAAAGGGTGGGGACACTGGGCCTCGCCGGAGTAATATCAGCCGCCCTACTTCTACGCCGCCAAACAGCTCGGACGGCATTCCCCGGCCTCCGCCATCGGGTGCGTGCCGTATTGCGTCGACATCTATGCGGCGGTGCTCCATTTCACCGACTCGGCATCGCCGCAACTTGTCTAGCTATGGACGCCAGGCGTGGATTAGCTCGGCGCCCGCTCTCTGTTCGACAATATGTCTCAAACGGGCGAAATGCCATATGACGACAGAGGCGGAGACGACTTCGAGGAAGTCCAAGTAGATGACTCCAAGCCGGAGGTGTACGCCCAGTAGCCGAAGCAAAATAGCGGCGAGACGGACCTTAATCCGGTGGATTGGCCGGCCAATCCAAAGAAGAGGGGTAGAGGAGAAAGTTTTAACATGTGGGCGGACAAATTATTATGCGATGTGTGATTGGCCACTAGCATCGATCCGCCCATGGCGCAGAACAAAAGGCGCAATATTCTTGTCCAACAGTGGCGAAGCCATACTTCAGCTGTGTAGTCAATTGACTACACAGCTTTTTGCATAAACAAAATAAATCAAGTTGAAATTATGCCAAAAAATCTAACAAATGCATACATATGACTACACAACATTCAGTTGACCACACATGTTTCGATTGCTGGCACCGCCACTGTTGTCCAACATTCATCCTTGGTTCCATGGGAGCCGGATCCCCTGACGTACGGTCACCTGACGTTGGGCCACTGACGCGTGGGTCCGGGTCCACACGTCAGCGAGTGCGCCGTACGTCAGAGGAGCTGCGTCCGGTTCCATGAGCACAAGAATTACAAGCCCTACCGCAGCGAACTCATTCACGGTCGTTGGAAAAAGGCACTCACCCATTGATGATGGTACACCATCCAAGAGACTATGACCAAGTATTGCGGCTATTTAAAACAACTAGTCGGTCGGTGGTAGGTGGTGCGCAAATCGTCAAGCAAGTAAGTTGTTCTACGTGTTGATCATTTGACCGGATATGCTATATGATTGGTCATTTTGCGAGTATGCATCTTGTTGACAAAGTCTTTTCTTATAGTCCTCCCGTGCGTGCAACATGTACTTGAGGGTGGAGAAGAAGAGCTTTCTGTTCATGCATTGTTAATTAAACTTGAATGCGCAACCCAAGAAGCAACTTGGCATTGCCAATTCATCAAGAATCGGCATTGGGAAGGAGAAAGAAGTGGGTGAACCAACCGACCCAACAAAAGTGCCACCCAAAAAGGTTAGAAGGGTGTTTTGTGGAAAGAAGTGGGAGGAGAAAAGTTGAAGCAAGAAGGGTGGCGGCTAAGATAACAAAGAGATTCGAGAACATCTTGGTGAAGAAGGAGGAGAAAAGTGTCAAACCTATGATGTGAAGTAGAAAAAGAAGGTAGAGAGGTTTAACATCTTGATGGCGAGATTGAGAAGAATGTCAATCTCGAAGAGAAGGAAACCTGGCTCGAAAAGAAGAAGGTTGAGCTCAGGACTGCTTCGGAGGATACCAAGATGTTAACCACGAGGATGTACGAGTTAAATTCAATACGGCAATGATCGTGTGTGACGTCCGTGTTTACGTTATTGAAGCGCTTGGCGCCCGAGATGAAGGCAGCCGAGAAGGCGGCGGGTGGCGAGGAGCCGACGACGGAGCGAACGAGGAGGCTCGAACAACCGATTTTGCAGGGCAAAAAAAAATGTTTTTTCATGAACTGACGGACTGAAAAATTTGTGATCGAACCCATGTAAAAACTATGATATTGGTCTATTTTTGGTGTCCCCGGCGATGTGAACACCGCATTGGACAGACTCTCTGACGAGGCCAGAGGAGCACGAAACTCAAACCGGCAGATTCTTTCACCTCGAATTTTCTTTCTTTGGGGGGCGTGACCTGATTCCTCAGCGGCATGGAGTGACAGAACATCTGTTCGGTTTAGCACCGTCGGCTAGTGAACTTTTTTCTTTTCTTTTTGGCGCTAAGTGAACATTTTTCTTTTTTTTTTGGGCCTGAAGCTGATCATAAAAAACACATGCGCGCAGTGACAGTACAGTTGCTGGGCTCAGCACTGTCTGTAGCTAACATCGTGGCATCAAGTTGATCTGAAAAACACATGCACACAAGTAGTATTAAACGTCGAGGGCCAGTGGAAATGGTGACTTAGCCAGGACATCCACTGACATGTAAACTAATCGGGATGGCGACTGAAGCACCACTCGCAACTAACTTCGAAGAAAAAAGCACGCTGTCTTGCCTGCAAATGCATAGGAAATTAAAACCCCATCTGTTGGTCGCCATCTCGAAGGACGCCGTGGCGAGCACCGACGCCCAAGTGTTTTGTTTCCTCCACTGTGCTGAAAGTTCGGGAACGGCCCTTCTTATCTGAAATATGAAAGTTCTGTCTTTCTTATAGAAACAGACACGGGAAGCAGGGAGCCAGGGGACCTTATCTTCATCATGGTGAAAATCGACGATGTTGGATCCGGCAACCGCGGCGGCGTTCGAGCATCATTTCCTTTGTGAAGGAGCTGCTTTTGAAGAACTTTTCTCGTAATTTTTGTGTTGTCAAGAGATAGTTGGTGCCCATGGTCGTTGTTTTGTTCGCTTCGTTTTTTTTTTCCATTCATTCTAGGCATAGCTTTGGTCTTGTATGACTTTGCTATTTGCCAACAGGATCTCTTTTGTGTGTGCTCTAGTGTTGGCTGTGTGCATCTTAAATCTTAATCATGCAGAGACAGGGTGGATGTTCATTATGCATGTATCCCCGTGATGCTACATTATGAATCAATAAAAATCACCTTTATAAAAAAAAACTAGTAAAAGCAGACATCATTAGCCCCTAACACAAAATTTAGTTGGTTTCAAGTGGTTTGACCATTCAACTATCCAACTGAAGGCTTTTTATTGGGCTAATCCCTCTACATGGAGGTAAGATGGAAGCCATCTTGGTCTACGAGTCAAACGCTTGTGGACTGTTGATATTGGTTGAACCGATCGATGGTTGGGATGTCTCCTTGTGTGAGGACAAAAAGCAAAAAAAAAGTGTATACTATATAAGAGCAAGATAGAGCATCAAAAACACACCACATCCAGGAGAGACAAAGATAAAGCCTATCTAGATTGGTGGTTTCTTGATGATCTTCACTAAATTTGTTCATCAGAGGCTCAAACGTGATTGGACCGACTCCACTTTTGGTGAATTTGTTTCACACTCAGGGCAATGTGATTTGGTTCGTTATTTGAGGATTGATTGAGTGGAACGCGAAATTCAAGAGTGGTTTAGTCAGACCTGCTTGGTGAGGAAGTCTTGAGATATTATCCGTCAGAGGGGTCAACCATGATCCTCACCTTGAACTTGCCCTTGTCAACCAGGATCTTCATCACTTGATATCATCCTCACATGGGCACATGGAGTCTTTCTCTTAATGCAAGCTCATGAGAAACACCTAACCACATAGACATAGAAAACACATGGTATAGGTTAGTACACAGTACACACATGACAAATTCTTACCATACCACAAGATACCATGCGGCACATGATTTGCGCTTATGTGTTTGACCATTTAGAATTCAATCTTCGATCTTTATCCTGGTCAACCTTTATATATCTTTACTCCACGATCTATATTGATGTCTTGAAAGCCACAGTGAATGATTCCCATTACTTCATTGCTTCAAAACTTTATCATCAATACCTCAATTTGTCATGACCATATTGGGGTTCTCTACATGAGTATGATATTGGTCATCACTTGCTATTATCCATGCTCCATCACAATCTCTTGAGAGGCATGATGAATTCTTCACTTGAATTAATTGCTTCACGACTTGACGAACCATGGATCAATCAACTCATCATGAACTCGTCTTCAAGCCACATACATCATTTTTATCTTTAATCTCCTCTCAAGATCTTGATCCATTATAGCCCAACTCATAAGTTGAAGCATGACAACTTTTGAGATCCTCCAATGAATTCCATTTTGATCACATCTCGTTCATCACATGGAATTCATATCGATCATATTTGATTCAATCATTGAACTCATTCTTGATGCACAACTATATGTAGATGACATTCATTCTGAATCCATTCAATCTTCTTATTGCATTACCCATGGAACAACCTTCATAAATAACTTTATGCCATTGTTTCTCCATAGGAATTGTCACTCATTATTAACTCTTGATGCATATGTTTGTGTTGATGGATTTCATCCTTCAATTCATACAATATTCATCATGCATTGCCAATGGAACTTTCCTTCAAATGTATCTCTCAATGCAACATTAGTCTATAAGGATTGTCACTAATTAAAGAAACCACACATGGGGACTACATGAACTTTTCTGTAAAGTCAAAACAAGGTCACGTCTTCATGAAACCTCCCAAAAACTTGCACTACAGGCCAAAAGTATCTGTTTTTTCACAAGTCAAGGGACTATATTTTATATTAGTGAGGGACAATTTTCAGGCTTTCGGTACAACTGACGAATGAAAATAATTTCCCCCTCCATTTATTAATCTTAGCTTCCTAAGATTTTATAACGATACAATAGTTCAAAATGACAATTCATAAAGTTGGCACACTGTACAACATTGTTTTTAGTTTGTATATGATATACAAAGTGAATAAATTGGATTGGCCATCCAAAAATGGAAGAAATGCTACTTAAAAAGGAATAATCGGCACCATTTATATGAAGAGTTGACGCCATGTATGAACCTAGTTCGATCCGTTGGATGCACTAAAATTGAGATTAACACGGATAGTGAAGAGGTGGTTTTCATCCTTGAAATATCGTATCTTGCCCTCCATCACAAGTGACATATTTGACGATTGTTATTTCATGGCTTTAGATTTCAATCATGTTTTATATGATCATTGTAATGGAGAAAATAATCAAGTTGTTCATGAACTAGCTAGGATAGCTAGATTCTCTCCTCCTAGTGTTGGTTGGATTCACCCCAGGATGCGGTGATTTTCATGATTGTAAAGGATGCTACTACCCTTATAGTTGAATACATGAGGAGATGATTATAAAAGAAGAGTTGAAGCCAGGTAGTTAGCACTTATCGGGGATTAGATCTGTATAATGCAACATGCTAAGAGAGTTGCTTAAGAAATTGACTATTTTTTTCTTAAAAACCAATGCTTATTTCTACAGCAGGTGCCTAATTAAGCAAAACTTAAAAAAAATGAGCATCAGTGCTTAAGTAAAAACTGATTTACTTTTTGAAAAACCCATTTAAGCACTATGCATTGTATATATATGGTATTAGAAAAATGACAAACCGAGGAAAGGCGGCAACCTAACTTGACACCGCTGAAGGCCATGAGAGAGGAGGAGGAAAGGGCAAAGGGGAAGAAGACATATGGCCAATCTCCTGAGACTATAACTTGTGATTGTTCTTCTTTAAATCATCATCAGATTCAATATTGTAAGTAACCAAGATTTTTTTTTCTTTAAATTTACGCATTAAGTTGATTGATATTTTGAGATTAGCACTGGGAGATAAAATTAGATTATATGGTTTTAACGGTACTCCATCTATTTAGACATAAGAAAATCTCGTGTGTAGGCAATAATTGATCTGAACATTGCTCAAGGCTCATTATGTTTGTAGTTTTCTTTTATACTTTGATTTTTTTGATGGATAACATTCGTTTCACGAGAATGAAGGTACTAGAATTTTACAGGGTTGTCCTCATTTCTAACGATTCTTAGCATTAGGTAAGGTATTGTGAAAAATTTATAAGGATTGAGGTGGACATGACATTTCAATTCTACTACTCCCCTCACTCATATTAATTGTCGTAGCTTTAGTCAGAGGGAGTAGCTAATTATCCGTGTGCCGCAGTATGGTTCAACATCAATCGTGTCCGACATAAGCTTACACCCACCATATTCTAGATCTTGGTTTGATTTGAGCATGTGTAGGGGAAGACGATAAGTATTTTGATTTAGTTGAGGTTTTGGTAAGATTTGATTTCACCGAGTTAATGCATTGCATTGTTTGTAGTAGGCGAGGGAAATATCGATTTGATTTAAATTATTTCAAACCAAGGAGGGGGACGCGTGAAGATGAAAATATCCAATGAAGGGGGAAGGAGGTGAGGATAATCATATCAAATTTCCTTTAATAGTACTTAGAGATAGAGATAGAGATAGAGATAGAGAAGATACATTTTTGCAATTTGGAAATCCTGTGAGCCGAATGAGCCTTAAATGTGAGCCGAATTATAAAAGAGGAAAATTTCTCACCCGAGTCTCCTCGTCGTCGTCGGGCCGGCCGGACCGACGGAGCCCTGAGCCCTGAGCCCGTCCCCTTTACCGACAAATCACGCGACCGCGTGCCCACCAAATCCCAAATCTCACCGTCTCCGCCCCCCTCCCCGTCCCCTCCCCTCACCCCCAGATCGCACCAACCGCCGCCGATGGCCGCCGCCGCCCCGCCGCTCGCCGCGGCGCTCCTGGCCGTCCTGCTGGCGCTCGCGGCCCCGGCGACGGCCGAGATCCGCTCCACGGCGATCCGGGCCGACCCGCGCACCATCATCCCGCTCGACGAGTTCGGCTTCTCCAACCAGGGCGTGCTGGAGCTCAACGTCACCGGCATCGCCTTCGACCCGCCCGCCTCCCCGGACCTCGACCTCTCCCAGTTCGGCTTCTTCCTCTCCACGCTCGACGCTTGGGTGCACGTCCTCCGCCAGCTCCAGGACCTCGAGGTCACCTGCGCGCTCCAGTCCGACCTCGTCAGGCTCGCCTACTCCTTCGACCGCCTCCGCCCGCCCGCCAACCCCGCCGGCGTCCCGGTCGCCCGCTCCTCCTCCTTCACCCTCGCCTTCCGCGTCACCGAGCCCGGCCAGTACACGCTCGTCTTCGCCAACTGCCTCGCCGGCGCCGGCGGGGACCTTAAGGTCTCCATGGACGTCAGCTCCGCCATGTACAACGTCGACCCGGCCACCGGCCAGCGGGCCTACCTCTCCGTCGGCTCCTCCGCGCTGCCCTCCATCTACTTCCTCTTCTGCGTCGTCTACGCCGCGCTCGCCGCGGGATGGGTCTCCATCCTGCTGCGCAAGCGCACCGCCGTCTTCCGGATCCACTACTTCATGCTCGCGGTCCTCGTGCTCAAGGGCTTCAACCTCCTCGCCGAGGCCGAGGACAAGTCCTACATCGAGCGCACCGGCACCGCCCACGGTTGGGATGTGCTCTTCTACATCTTCAGCTTCCTCAAGGGGATCTCGCTCTTCACGCTCATTGTGCTCATCGGCACCGGCTGGTCCTTCCTCAAGCCCTACCTGGCGGACCGCGAGAAGAAGGTGCTCATGGTGGTCATCCCCCTGCAGGTCGTGGCCAACATTGCGCAGGTGGTCATCGATGAATCTGGGCCGTATGCCCGAGACTGGGTCACCTGGAGGCAGATATTCCTGCTGGTGGATGTGGTCTGCTGCTGCGCCATTCTCTTCCCGATTGTCTGGTCAATCAAGAACCTCCGGGAGGCTGCCCGCTCCGACGGGAAAGCCGCAGTGAACCTGATGAAGCTCACCCTTTTCCGCCAGTATTACGTGGTGGTCATCTGCTACATTTACTTCACGCGTGTTGTGGTGTACGCGTTGGTGACCATCACCTCGTACCGGTACCTCTGGACTAGCGTCGTGGCTGGAGAGATTGCCACCCTTGCATTCTATGTGTTCACTGGGTACAGGTTCCGGCCTGAGGTGCATAACCCATACTTTGCGATTGATGATGATGAGGAAGAGGCTGCAGCTGAAGCACTCAAGTTGGATGATGAATTTGAGCTATGAGTACTAAAACTTGGCGGCCTTTTCCCTGCCAGTGCTACACAGGTGTTATATGTGCTTCTACAGGACAAATGCTTTTCACAAGACAAATGCGATAGACTGGTATCTAGTCCATACCCTTTTGTTTTTCATTTCAAGTTAGTTAACATTTTGCGTTACTGTAATTTGGTATCAACCACCCTGTGTGTGTGTGTGTGTGTGTGTGTGTGCGTGCGTGTGTCAAGCAATGCAGCAGCTTGATTGTACTTAAATACATTCTTGAGATGAGCTGTTCTTCATTGTACCTCTGTAGCTATTGTTGTATCTAGATGTTTACTTTCTGTCTGGTAAAAGAAGTTGACTGTGATTCAGTTTGTTGATTCATATGATGCTAACTGTTGCTCTGAGTTCTGACTTATTCTACATTACCCGTATGCACGTTCTGTTGCTTTTGTTCTGTAGGATCCTTTTGTTGTATAAAAGGGAAACAAATTGAAGTCTACAATGCACTTGAGTAGGGGAACACAGAAATTAATGGCTGGTACCTAGAGCAGCACAGTATGTTGCAAATGCTGTTTGTATTTCACATGATTCTGACCTACTTGCATGTTTCGTGTGCATTATAATTGTGTTGCGTATGCTTTGATAGTGCTGTGAAGGTTTAACATATAAGCATCACCTTGGTCCTTGAAATTTTGCCCCTAGAGTCAGTACACCTGTCTAGTTAGAGTAAACTGCCACTTTTGGTAGTTTGTCTGGTTTGGGATTTTCAGGTAGGACTATTGAGCACACATCAGCAAAGACAGTAAGTTGCCCCTTGAAATGTCTAATTTGACTATATCTAGTTGATTTTGGTATTTCAATTATTGAATAAGGTTATATGTCTATGAATTTTATCTACAGTTTGCCCTTGTCAAAGTACTGAACTGTTGTGTTGAAAGGTGTGCTGGGCTATGGCCAATCTGGACTTTGATCCTTGAAATTTTGTCCCTAGAATCAATACACTGTCTAATTAGAGTACATCTCCACTTTTTGCAGTTTGTCTGGTTTGGGATTTTCAGTTAGGACTGTTGAGCACATATCAGCAAACGCAATAAATTGCCCCTTGAATGTCTAATTTGATTATGTCAAGTTGATTTTGGCATTTCAATTCTTGAATAAGCTTACATGTCTATGAATTTTATCTACAGTTTGCGCTTGTCAAAGTACTGAGCTGTTGTGTTGAAAGGTGCGCTGGGCTATGGCCACTCTGGACCTTTTTATTGTGTCACATCTCATTGCAGCATTGATTTTCATAGTTAGGTTAGTATGTTTATTTTAGAGCATCTTTGCTGGTTGTTTTCAGAATCATACTAAACAGTTGTATTACTTACAGTGGCACTCCAGATAGTTTCTCTGGTCTTAACTGAATCATCTTCCTGTATTACATTGCCTTCTTTTTTTCTTCGTAGTTTACTGCATCTTCAGATATACACTGTTTTGCTATGTCTCAAAATGTTCCTAATTTGATCTTAAAAAATGAGCGCGTAGTTTAAAATTTCGATCTGGTGGGCATGATTTACGGCATCTAGAATGATGCCAGCTTTGTTCTGTAAGTAGAAGACCAAAATGTCTCACCATCTCCACCTGGGATCATAAATGTTCAGTTTGCTTCGTATATACCTCTCTCCTTATATTGAAATCGAACTTGATATCTATGAGGCTTGGCATCTTCCATGATTCAATCATTGACACTGGATTCTACAAGGGCAGATGGTTCCATTTCTTGGTCCTTTTAGGGTTTAATGAACCCGGGCCTAATTAAGTATAGGCTTGGGCTCGTGGTTGAATGCATCAGCAAACAGAATAAGTTGCCCCTTGAAATGTGTAATTTGACCATGTCTAGTAGATTTTGACATTCCAATTTTTGAATAAGGTCATATGCTCTACAAATGTTATCTACAGTTTGCCCTTGTCAAAGTGCTGAACTGCATTAGGCTATGGCCAATCTGGAGTTTGATATTGTGTCATATGTCATTGCAGCGCTGACTTTTTCTCTCTTTTTGACCTGATACACAGTAGTGAAGTCATTAATTTTTTTTGTGCTATATGAAACCATTTGATCAGGAATCTTCCAACTTCCATTGTACAAGAAAAATGAGTGGGCTATAATAAACACGCAAGTGGCACATTGCATGAAACATTTCAGTTGGACTGGATACTTTTATTGGCCCCCAGAGGACTTATATGCCTCTAGGGAGATTGAATTGCCGTCACATCTTGTTGCATTAGTATAAACATGGAAGAAAAGTAAATCGGTTCCCTGCTAGACTAGGAAAATTGAAAGCCATTTCTTAATTCAGTTTGGAGTCCTGGATTTTTGTTCAAAGTATCATGTCATTAGAAGAGGTGTATCTTTGCTGCATGCTCTGTTTTTTAGTCGCCGACTAATCGCCGATTAGTCGCCGACTAATCGCCAAGTCGTCGCGGCATGGCTGGCTCGCGCAGGCGACTTGACTCAGGGAGCAAGTCGCGCGACTCGCGTGGCTCGCCGGCGACTTGGTGCAATTAGTCGCGCAACTCGCTGGCTTGCGTGGCTTGCTGCTGCTATATATCTCATCATGTGGGAACTGGGGAAGGAGGAGGACCGAAGGAAAGAGAGCGCAGGGTGGGCTCTATATGTGCTCTGCTTAGATGTAGTATATAAAAGATAGCGCAGGGTGGGCTCTATATGTCCTCCGCTTAGATGTAGTACATTTTCTCTGCTGTATATGTGCTCTGCTGCTGCTGTATATCTATGTGCTCTGCTGCTCTATGTACTGTTGTGCCATGGTGATTTGGGGCGACTAATCTAGCCAAGTCGCTGACTCAAGCCAGCAAGCCACTAGCCGCAGCCTCGGCGACTTGGCTTGACTCGGCGACTCAAAAACCTTGGCTGCATGTATTTTCAGAATTGAACTAATAGGTGTATTACTTGAAAGTGGTACTAGCAGGTGTGGGGTGGGGGGTAGTTTTTATTTTCTAGAGCATCTTTGCTGGATGTATTTTCAGAAACGTAGTAAACAGGTGTATTATTTACAGTAGTAGCTGCAGATGGTTTCTCTTATCTTAACTGAATAATCTTGTATTACATAGTGTTCTTTTTTTCTTCATAGTTTGCTGCATTTTCAGATGTACATTGTTTTCCTATGTCTCAAAATGTTCTTAGTTTGTTCTTTGAAAGTAAGTGTGTGGTTTGAAATTTTGATCTGCTGGACATGATTGACGGCATCTAGAATTATGTCAGTTCTGTTTTGTAACTAGAAGACCAAGGTGTGTTACTCACCTGGGATTGTAACTGTTTATTTTGCAATATTCCTTATATTGAAATCGAACATCATGGTGCTACTTGATATTTATGAGACGTGCATCTCCCATGGCTGAATCAGCAACACTGAATTCTACAAGGGCAGTTGATTCATTTCCTTGGTCCTTTTAAGAATTTAATGGATCTGGGCCTAGTTAAGTATAGGCTTGGGCTTGTGGTTGCATGCTACCATTGCCCTAGCCCATGTATTTTCAGAATTGAGCTAAAGATGTGTATTACTTCGAAGTAGCACTAGCAGGTTTGGGGGTAATATTTCTGATTTTAGAGCTCCCAGTCTATTACTTACAGTGGTGGCCGCAGATGGTTTCTCTTACCTAGCGACAATCATCTTCTTATATTACATTCTTCTTTTCTTCATAGTCTGCTGCATCTTCAGATGTACCCTGTTTTGCTATGTCTCAAAATGTTCCTAATTTGGTCTTTGAACATAAGTGCGTGGTTTTAAATTTTGATATGCTGGACATGATTTGCGGCATCTAGAATTATGTCAAGCTTTGTTCTGTAACTAGAAGACCAAAGTTTCTTGCTCACCTGTGGGACTTAACTGTCCATTTTGCTATATTCCTGCTATTAAAACTGAACTCGATGGTACTAGTTGATATTTATGAGACTTGGCATCTCCCATGACTCAATCAATGACACTGGATTGTGGATTCTACAATAGCAGCTGATTCCATTTTTTGGTCTTTGAGGATTTAATGGACCTGGGCCTAGTTAAGTACAGGCCTGGGCTTGTGGTTCAGTGCTGTCATTGTCCTAGCCCAGCTTTCTTTGCCTCTGGAGTTGTAATTTCAGATCTTTCATTAGCCTGTCCCTGAAGCATGATAGAGAAGATACTCTCCAGAGCGGCAGTTCCTTGCATGCAAAAAATATAATAAATTTCATTCATAGACATATTATTCCAGTCTTTTGCATCTGTAACTAGGAAGTTGCATGTCGGTATGACTAATATTTTCTCTTACTTGTACAGCTTTGACTGCTATTGATAAAATATGTTTGTGGGATGGCTAAAAGATCTTAACATTGCTTTGGGTCTACGACAGATGATCTAGAAACAAGTAAAGTGGACTTGAGGTAGTACTAACTGGAAGTCAAAGATGCATGGAGGCCATTTAAATAGTTTTAGTGCATATACCAACACCTCGAGTTTTGCAAAAGAAAGCGTAGTTATGGTTTGAAAAGGTTCAACTTTCCCTGCTGCAAATTAGCTGGCAAGTAATCCTTGGTTTCTATGTGGTGAAACAACTAGTATTATTTTATTATAGAGATGAGCTTAATAGGATTTGATTTCCACCCGGACCGGGAGAAGGAAAACGTCCCGATCGTGCTTGCTAGGGTAAACCTTACTGAATCTACCATAATGAAAAGTTCGTTATGACGTGTTGACGGATGGTTTCAGAACCGGTGATCATTAACAAGGTGGAGCAACTTTTCATCTAGTGGATGGAGCTATGCATGGCAAAGCCCGGATTCTAGCTTCCCTAGTAATTGTTCTCCTCCTTTTTGCTCATGTTAACATCAGATCTTTAGGGAAGGCACTTCTCCTCAGAGTTAGTGCCTGGAGCTGCTGACTTGATTTGGTGTTGAAAATTTGCAGCCTTCCTTATCGTGCAGCTAAAACAAATCAAGTTTGTTACTCCTCTGGTGTTGTGGGCACTCCCTAAGTCACTAGCTCTTGCCGGCCTGATCATGCACGCTGCAGACATGGACAAATGGTTATCCTGGTATGGGCTCTCCTTTTACCCTTTATGTTATGCTATTTTGCTACTGCTTAGCTAGCTAGGGAAAGATCGGATGTATCTTCTCCATGAATGACTTTGGTGGCCTGTCGCAGTCTAGTTCCCAGATGGTGCTTGCCTTGGTCTGCACTTGTTGGCATGTTTCCCATCCATCTGCACTGGGGGTTGGACATGGTCTGATGATTGATCCTTCAGATGCAGGTTGGACAGTGTCGCCAGGCTGCACGTATGCGACACTGGTGGTCGAAGCTGCTGCCGCTTTACTTGCTCTCAGGCCTGATGCCCACAACACGAGCCAAAGCAAAGGAGGACGTGGCATCGCAGTGTGAGCTGTCTGGTCCATGGGAAGAAGTGTGAAGCACACCACATTCCACCGCGTTTGCAACCCTTTTCCATGTGATTGATGGAAGAAGATGGATCGGGAGTGCTCCACGGTGTTCAAGAATTTCAGTTCTGAATCCAACCAGGTGTGCTGAGTAAGTTACTATGACTTCATCAGTATGGTTTGAGGATCGATGTCGATGCACCTGTAGTGCAATATTACGTTACTACATTCCTGTGGGATTGCAACTTTTTTTGCATGTGATTGATGGAAGGAGATGGGATCGGGAGTGCACTACGGTGTTCCAGAATCTTTATTCTGAATCCCACCAAGTGTGGTTAGTCTATGCACCTGTAGCACGACGTTACTTGCTTTTTGCCAGTCAGGATGAAGGTGAGTTCTCTTCTCCCGGCAAACTGCGACTTCTTTCGAGATTTAATTGCACTGTAATAATCTTCTCATGAGCTCCATCTTGGCTTGTTTCTGAGGCCAGATGCTAACTGCAGAGCTGATGTTCTCCGTGCCGACTTTGGACCACCATCAGAGAGGGTTTCTACACGCCACATCAGGTGTTACCGCGCAAGTAGTTTAGCCATAGCACATCACCAAACATATATAGATAACATATTTTTCTCACTGTTGGTCAGTTTTCCTTTGTCGAATGCACCTGTCTGCTTTCAGGTTGCCTGCACGCAAGAGGCTTCTGGCCAATTCTTGATTGCCATACAGCTGAACTGAAGTTACATCTGACCTAAACCCGGCACGGTCCACACGGACACTGCAGACAACGCTCGAACTGAAGCCTCTTCCAGGTTATGAAAAATGTTTGCTAGGTCAGGGGCGACCGCCTATATGTCTTGTTTGCGTCGGATGGAGACCGTCGCCACATGGCACGCAATCTTCCTGCTCATACATTTTGTTTTCGACGGGTCGCTGCTCTGATTTGGTATAGTGGCGCCGGTCGTTTGGTGCGGGTGAGTCCAGAATGGTAGGATGGTCCTCCCAAATAGCCAGGCAGGACCGGAGAATTGACTGTTCGAACAGTTGCTCTTTGCTTTTTTTCCTTCTGATTTTATTTTTTCTTTGCAGGAAAATTGTTTCCTCTGTTTAGGAATCAGGACAAGGCGTCGAGGATAGTCATTCATCAATGCACCCATGGAAAAAAGTAAAAAAAAAAATACTGCAGGTAATAGTACACCAACAGACCATTTTTTGTCTTCCAGAAAGAAGTGGATTTACTCATACAGTTTGTCCTTGTTTTACAGTCCAGATTTGATGTGTGCAAGTGCTGAAGAAGGCTCTGATTATCTACTCCCACTATCAGCTCAAACATAACTCAGCCGCTAGTGTGGGCGGCTGCTACCTAGGATTCCTAGGACTACTTACTCTTCCGTCCTTGCAATCGTGGTGGGGTGCCGATGATTAGACGCGCGCCTGATCCCCTGACGGCAACATACATAGTGGCGATGGCGGCTGTCAACGGTGCATGGCATGGAGGAGCAGTAGACAGGCGCCCTGATGATTAGCGCGCTGACCACTTTGGTCTTGGAGATCAATCATTCTGCAAAGCTGCTGCAGGCCAAGGGGGTCATGGTGGACTAGAGAATCCTTGGCCTTGGCCTTGGCCTTTTGATTGTGCGTGGCGCCTTTGCCATGCACGGGTTCAGCCGTTAGCGCGCGCATGATGATGATGCCTCCTAGTCGTTGGCCACGCCCGGTCCGGACGGCCGGCGCATGCATCAGATGCATATGCATGATGGATGATGCCAAAACTTTGTCATAACTCGATCACGCCATCTACTTAAACTACAGTTGATAGTTTAAAGCAAGCTCCATCATGCTTGTGCTTTGTTTCTTTCGGTTGTTGTTGCTGCTGCTCTGCTGCTGTAATACGTATATACATGAGTATTGTTTATGCCTATGCGATTAGTTTGGTTAAGCAAAGTACATGCATGATTTAATCCTTTTTGTTTGTGAAAGAAAATGGGTGCAAGCTAGTCAAATTGACGGCAAGTACGACGAGAGCAATATTGAGGATCGAAATCATCACATGGAATGGAACTATTTGAGGGGAGCGGGGCCGGACACTGCTTTTTTTTTTAAACGGAGGCAAAAGATTTGCCTCATCAATTAATTAAGAAGAAGAGAATTGCTTAGTTAATTAACGAAAAACCAGACGAAAACCAAGGACACTGCTCTTTACAATGCTACCGATCGGATGAAGTACACCCTAGAGGATATTCACCTGATTTTGTGCTTTAGAATCGTCTTTCACCAAAGACTCATGCATGCTGGGGGTCTATGTTCTTTAGAATCGTCTTTACACCTATATTGTTGGACTTGAGATGAACATCCTCCAGGGTCAGAAGTCAGTCAGGAATCCAAAGACGATTCTAAAGCACCAAGTCAGCTGGTGTCCCGACCAATCTTTTGTTCCAGCTCTACAAAGCTGTTCCCGGAATTGCTTCTCACACGCTCTTCGAATGTCAGATGTTCCAAGAGAATGTAGGCCGCGATGTTAACCTATTTGCAGGTATGGACTGGCTGCCGATGTGGCGCAACATTAGGCAGTTTTTTGTGCCACCGAGGTGTCCACGCAAAAGGCCACTCCCCGGTCCGTTGCAATTCTTGTGTGTTAGAAAATCTCGCAAGAAATAAACACTAAGGTCTTCAACTAAAAATCATCAGTGCCCTTTGTGCCGGCGTAAACATCAGGGAGGAAGGTCGAGCTTGGCTCATTGTCCTTCTGTGGTTTGAGCTCGTTTTACTTTAGATCTTGACCAACATGTTTCCTTCTTCTTAATCAATGAAAAGGCAAAGCTCTGCCTTGTTTCAATTATAAAAATTGAAGTACCCGACCGACAGAATAGTTAAAGAGGTCAACTAACAAAGTTGTGTGCTCATAAATTTACAATTAGCTAATGAGTACCGTACCACAATCTATCGTGGATGGAAATCAATGCATGGAATGGGACGATTTTAGGGGTGAAACACTTCTATTTGGATGCTCGATATAGGTTTAAAGTACACATCATCTCAAGCCAAGCTACTCGAACGAAGTAACCCAAGAGGATTGGGCGCCTCCTAAATGCAAGATATTCGCATGGCTTGCCCTTTAGAATCGTCTTTGGGCATCGGACCGACTTGTGACAAGAGGATAGCCTCACCAATCATTATGCTAGCTCCGCAAAGACACTCCTGAGATTGCTTCCTACATGCTCTTTGAATCTCGACATTTCAATAGAATATGGCCCGCGGCGCTATCCTATTTACTAAGCATGGATCAGCTGGCTATGTGGCATACCATTGGGATGGTTTTACATGCCATCCATGCATCCCCGAAAAAGGATAGCCTCCATTAGTTGTGATTGTGGCGCGTTGCAAAATCTTGAAAGAAAGGGCTTTCGACTAAAAATCACCTTTGCCCTCTGTGTTGGTGGAAAAATCACCGAAGAAGGTTGGGCTTGGGTCATTGGGAAGCAAAGCATTTTGCACAAATTATGCCTCAACATGTCTTTTTTCCCCGAACAATCGGAGAGGGGGGTTAGGAGGCTCTAATGTTGCTCTTTTAGTTAGAAAAATAGTGAATTCTGGTTTTTACCCCCTATTTTGACATTTTTGACACTAATTACCGAGAGCGGCGTTTTGGCTCCTAGGTGCATATGCACCCATTGTCAAAATACACATTTTAAAAAGTTGAAAAATTCAAAACAAAAATCCCATGTGTATATCCGGACATTTTATGTGCGTTCACAAGGCTTCGGTGAAAAACGACGTTTTTTGTGGCTTGTGTAAAAAAGATAAAGAAATGCCTCGTGAGAATGAAGCATCAGAAATTGTCTTTTTTACACCAGCCACAAAAAACGTCGTTTTTCACTGAAACCTTGTGCACGCACATAAAATATCTGGATATACACGTGGGATTTTTGTTTCGAATTTTTCAACTTTTCGAAATGCGTATTTTGACAATGGGTGCATATGCACCTAGGAGCCAAAGGCAATTACCGCTAATTACCCCATTCAGCACGATTTCATCTGTTTTACCCCATTTTGGCAGAACTGTTGCCACAATTTACCCTATTAAAAATTATGCGAGCGTTCTGACCGATGGGTCCCAATTGCAAGGTCTAGCTGGCATGCCACATTGACGGGTTTCTTCCTGATGGTTTTTCTGCACGCTGAACCGCATCGCCCTAGCTTCTTTCGACCGCCCAGGCTCGAGATTATCGCGCCAGAGTAGCTCGGGAAACATATACTAACTCTCTGCCGTTCATCATATTTTCTACCCGAAACTGAAGTGCACACGACAAATAGTTTGAACGACCATTGCGAGTGTTCGTGTGTTGCCATGCATGGATGGCCTGATTGTTTTATCGTTCATAATTCTTGTCCATAGTATTGGCTGCATAGCACTGCTCTTTACTAGCTATCACGGGAAAGGAACTTCTAAAACATCATTTAACTAGTTCATGCTTGACTATAGGTATTCAGATATGTACGTGCATCAAATTTAATGAAGTAGTATATTTACACCATTTTTAATCTGATCCATGGAATCATGCATACTTATGGTCGTATATGATAATACTTAAGTAAAACATACATGATTTCAGGTTATATCAGTCACAATTTCTCCTATAATTTATTCAATGGGAAGATGTCACGCTGATCAAGTACTGCTATCTCATCACAATTGCCGTAATGGCTACCCCTCGCCCCGTCGATTGCCAGCGCCAGGCCTTCATGTCTTGCCTGCCGTCCGTCACCTACGTCGTCCTACCCCCTCCTAACGAAGGATGCGGTTGTATTAGGCCAGATTAGGGCAGGATCATGCGTGTGATTGCACTGCTAGCAATCCGTGCCGTGAATAATGGAGGCTAGTGTGGTGCGTTCCGACCTAGGCGACTTGGCCATCAGGCGCTGTGAGGTGCTCGGGTGCGATCATATCTAGCCTGCCCGGTTGGGAGAGGCTAGGTGATATAGTTCGGTGTGCGGAAAAACCTTCAGAAAAAAGGACGCCTACAATTGGGTCCCATTGGTAAATTGTGTCAACACTTTTCTTAAATGGGGAAAAACGGATGAAATCCCGTTAAATGGGGTAATTAGTGTAAAAATGTCAAAATACGGGGTAAAAACCGGAATTCACTCTTAAAAAAAGAATCAACGAAAAGGCCCCATTCGAATTTTTAAAATTGAAGTACCCTACGTAATGTTGTAAGTGGTGAACTATAACAGACTTTCTCTCTGCTCACCCGATTTCAGTTAGCTAATTAACTATCAACTGGAGAAGGAAAAATCTGCCACCTGGAAAGTATATATGGACTTTGCGCATGACAAATGACATGATATCTTTAAAGTGGACTAGATCTTTGTTCTGCTCTAAATTATGAATGATGAATATACAAAAGCCAACCCCTACGGCTTTGGAGCCGCCACGCACGGCCGGCTCCATGCATGCGAAGTTAATTAAAAACCAAGCAAGGCATCCATCCATCCATAAAAGCAAACTACTACTCCATGGCTGACTTGGTGTTAGCTCGTGCCAAGTCCAAATCAGCCCTGCAAACCTCCACACTTACATAACACGATCAATTCATGGCCTACACGTAAGGAACAAAATAAAAGAGAAACCACATACGCACAGACATTCTTGCTCCTGATCATCGCCCAAAAAGATGTTGGCAGAGTATTTTTTTTTCTATCTTCTTTCCTCTTTCCGGAGGGCGAGCTAGCAAGAAAGAAACTGGAAGGAATTAAGGGACAGCAACCGGCGCTTGACAAGCCTACCAACATCGCCGTCGGTGACCGGTCGTCGCCGACGGCAGTGCTAGCCGAGCTTCGGGGGTACGCATCACAGCACGTACCGCCAGCGCCACAGACATCAATCAGATGGATGGATGGATGGCGAGATCGTATCCATCCCCACATTCCAAACTCCACCAAGAAATGGCCCTGGCCAGTGGCCAGGCCAGCAAGGAGTGAGTGCCATGGAGTACGTGGAGCGACGGAATTCGATCGCCGTCCGGCGGTGCTGGCTGGCGTTGGAAAGCCATGGTGGCTGGTTATTTGACATGGAGATAGACGATGGGGCGAGCCGGCCCACACACCCACTCACTCGCACTGGCCAACGACAACTAGCCGTTGATTCGGTCATCATGCCTGTGCTGTGCTTTGCATGGCCCCAATCCGCACGCGCGCTGACACCATGCACGTAGCTACCACATGCTCAGTTATCTGGATACTTTTCTCCCCACAAAATCAGCACACTACCACGTGCATACGTTAAGTATCCATATCCATCCTTGATTCATCACTCGGCCGGCTTTACTTGGTGATCTTGTCGTTGCGACGTCCATCGACCGATCAGTTAGTTAGTAGTCCCATGATTACCGCATACGTAGAGAAGCTCATTAGCGAGGTAAACAAAGTTACTAGCGTATATGCCTCCATTAGAGAGAGATCGCCGGCTATAATTGCGCTACGGAAGAAGTGTGCACACCCTCCACTACTCAAAGAGCCGGTCGAAGGCGAGAGACCATCATGCCTGACAATTCAGTTTTAACGGTGCCCGCACCAGCTAGCAGAGCCAATGCACGCTCCCTCACTCTCAGTGAGCAAGTGAACATTCCACGGTAAGCTACCTAGCTCAAGTTTAGCAACAACAAAAGAAACAAATAACAACAAACATAAAAAATAGATAGACTGTTGTTGCCGCTGGCGTCTAGAAGGTCGAATTCTATGTGTGCCTATGCCCATAGACACTTGGCCACGACGGCGACGGAGGAGACAAAGCGAAATCCCGCGTATGTAGTTGATGTTCCCACTCCTCCTCAAGCGGCCCGTGGGTAGGGCCTGCGCCATGCTGACAAACATACCCGGCGTCCCGTCCGGTGATGGAGATAAAGCGCGCGCCTTTGGTCGCAAGCAGCGTCGCTCCTGCAGTGACCGAGCTAGTCGTGCGGAATCTGCTGATACCCCTTCTATCGGATGATGGACGTGTGTTTGGTTCGTCCGTGGGTTCCAGCTAGCATAGCATGTGTCGACGCCCGTCCTGTGCTACCGTCGGTAAATCGGGAGGTATCCTCGGCCTCGCTGGACTCATCTCTGCGTCGCTAGTTTTGGCATCACTTCCTCTTTGTTTTTGTCTTTTTTTCCCCCACTTTCTGTGAACGAGGGGACAAATGTGTAAGCAAACAACACACTGTCCTCCGATGCCACGTACATATTTCTATTACCGAGAAATGCTTATGCCCTGCTTTATATATAAAGTAACGATCAATCCACCATACAATTCAACACACACCACTGGGCACAACAACACACGCACTCAAGGCAAGATACAAGGGTGATAGGAACAGCTACAAGCACCCTACTACTACTACAAGCAAACTACAGGTAGGAAGAAAGAGCACCGCTTGAAGCTTTCGGGGCCCTCTCCTGACCGTAGAGGAGCTGAGCAAAAGGAACCACGAGGTCCAAAGGGAAGTGGTATGATATATAGATGCATGGTTTCAGTTTGAAAATGAAAACCATATCTTCCACTAGGCCATTGAGCAACAACAGCACTAGCGGAGCTTCAACAAGGCTGAATGGGCCATGGCCCGCCTAGCCCATTGAATTTTATACACTATATATCTAGTTCGGGCCTGAAAACAGTAGCCCATAGGCTGTTTTTTCTATTTGGCCCGCCCACCTTTGGGTTGCAAGCTCCGCCACTGAACAACAGTACTACAACTTCCACCCCAAAACAACAACAACAACAACAACAACAACAACAACAGTACTACAGCGCTACGGCAAGCGATATATGCACATGATTTCCTGCCATGCACCGACTACTGTAGAGCCGATGATGGTCAACCCACCCATCCCATCCGTGTCGAAAATTCTTGTCTTTCCGCGTCGCCACGATAGATGAGCAGAAATGCACCCGCCGGCCGATGCGCTTTTCTAGTAAAAAAAAGATGAGGAAGTTCCCGTCACCCAAATCGGTCGATCATTTCCGGTAAAACTCGTCATCACAGGCACATAGTTCGTTCATGGGGCCGATCGAAGGTCTTGCAGGTCGACACGCTCAGCCTGGGTCGGATTAGTTTAGATTAGATATCCAGCTGCACGTCATCCGTCGAATCCATATATCCATCCATCCATCGATCGGTCTGTCTGCCGACAACTACTAGCTTCCATTCTTGATTAATTTAACTCATCGTTTGGTACGCACGACCACTCCTGCAGCAGCAGCAACATTGATGCATGCACGGGTCGATCGTGCGATGCACGGAGACACAGACACGGACCTGGTAGGTAGTAGGCGAGCGCCGTGATATTGTTCATCAAAGGAAAAGAAAGGAAAGAGAGTAGGGCCGTTTGGAGGCCAGCGGCGGGGCACATCAGGGCCGGAGTGGCCATTAACGGCTCGACACACAGCTCGCGATTACCATCGGCCGTAGGTACGTAACGGAGAGAGACCGGCGCATCGAGCTCGAGCGCATGCAAGTTATGCAACGGGGTAGTTGATCAGTGCTCTGTCGGTACATGTCTGAAAGGGTGAAAAACACACAAAACATAAGAGTTCCTCTGCCTGCCACTGTAATAACCGTACGTGTTGTCTTAGGGGAACCACGTTCCACATAATTCTCTTTCCGAGATGCACGCAATAGTCTTCAACCAAACAACGTCGTCGTCGATCGTTTCCTTTTTGGCAATAGGAAAGCGCTAGCTCGCACGGAAAAGACGTAGCACGTACGACGAGCCCGGCCGGCTGGCGCCGTGCTGGCAAGGCTGTTCAGTGCGCGTTCGCCACCGCGGCCACGCGCGTGCTGGACAGTCCCCGCGGGCACGGATCGTACGTGCGTGCGTGTCGACGCCCGCTCGCTGGAGCGCGGGGGGGGGGGGGGGGGGGGGGGCAGGCATGCACGACACATGCATGCGGCTACGTTGTCGTTGCGTACGATCGACATATATAGGGCTATCACGGGGCTTGCAGCACGGAGAAGATCGATAGGCGGCCGGCCTCCACGACGCGCCGGGGCGCCATGCGGCTGCAGAAACTGTTAGAATAAATCCGAGGCATACCGTCGATCATCCGAGGACCAAGCAATCACACGAGCACGACACCGAGATTTGTTAACGAGGTTCACCGATATGGCTACATCTCCGGGGCTTGACTATGGGCGCTCCTCCCCATGACACAGTCACAATACCGCACACCGGCCACCCAGGCGCCAGCACACGCCGCCGGCTCCCCTTTGCGCGCCTGTGCTATTATGTTGGCATAGGTTACATCGTGTGTCTATCCTCGCTATATAAGAGAGGCCTATGATACAAGTGTCCTACTAGGACACGACTCCACATCCTATGTAAACACGATACAACTACAAGTCCAACTGCAACCTACCTTATACACTATATTCGACACAACTCTAACAAACTCCACCTTGGCAAATATTCTCCACAACCTTGAGTTCGTCAATGCGTCAAACTTCCATGTACATTGGACTTGAGCTTATCCAATGAGCACCGCTGCTACTCCAAAGACTCCATATAACTGCACCTGCAACTTGTAGTCCCTTCTTTTCTTGACCAGGGTCAACACTTGAGCAAAATTAAGTTCCTTGTTACTCTACTTTGTGCTTCAACTTCCAGAGTATCAGTCCAACGTCATCACACACTGATCACTGACCTGCGTGAAAGTGAACAACTCACATATCGGGTGTCACACATAAGAGTTACCTGAACTCAACATCACCGCTCCTTTCTTGACCGCCTGTCTGAAACTTGAAGAAATTTCACCGTTGTTTTTAGTCATCCCGAGTCAAATTCGCAGTTGTCTCACCACATGTATGACCACCAGAGCCCTGGCCCGTCTCCATGTCCTGTGCTACCGCACGCCTCGCCGCTATTACCGCGTCGAGCCTCCGTTGTCCCGGTCGAGTCTCAAGGGTCGCGACCCACACCACTCAACCCCCACTGCAGAGTAACACCGATCATCACCGATCGATGACGAGTTTCACGCTTCCATCAGACCACTGGGCTCCAGTCCAAACTACGTGTCCCTCGCTTTTTTGTCCCGCTTGCTGAATAGACTTCGATTCTCTGGATCCTTACATCGTAGCCCCTCAATCCAGCTCCACCTTCAACATGACTCTATGGTAGATGATCAGTCCACCCCTGCGCCTCATCGATTTCAAGCTCCGTGTATACACCACCTTGAATCAATCCCGCGCCAGTCTTGTCGAAGCCGCCCAAGCCCTCAGGCATGCGCCACGTGTTTCCACGCTCCAGAAGTCGGTCACATCAGCATCACGCTCCTATGTCGTCGTCGCCGATCCCACCACCGTCTTCTGTACCAACCGACTGACGTCGATCGCCAGACTATCTAGTCCGACCCAGCCGAACTTCTCCGACTGCATGACACACTCGAGGCTCCCAAATCGTCTTCCGCGAATTCTCATCCATCACATAATAATTCCATCTTAGCTGACCTGACTTCCTGCAACGCCTTCAAGCATCACTGTTGTGCCATCAAAACTTTCACCATTGTCTGTCATAACCCAAGGTTTTCAGTTCCGTGAACTTCTCCACCTCAAACCCGGTACCCGTTGGCGCCATAGTTCTTTGTACGGCTGACTCTATGAAAAAATAACCGAGCTCCACCACAATGCCCCAAGTACACAAGCAAAACCTGATGAGGTACACCCCTGTGTACTAATAGCAAAAATCGTGATATGCTCCTGGCTCAGTATATGATGCTAGCGTTGCCTTGCCAAGTCTCTGCTTTCCAATGGATGCACAACGTGATGGTCTTTTTCCCTCCGCTCAAATCGATTTGTTTGTGCCTCTTTCCGTGTCCTACACGAGGACCCGGTCCTCCTTTTTTTTCTTCAAACAAATCTCGTACGTGTAGCTTGCACCGCGCCTGCACATAGCTCCTCAGCCAGCCTCGCCTGTGCGTGGCCTCACACCCTGCCCTGCTACGCCTAGTCCACGGCCCGACCACGTGTAGCTCCATGGGCCACCTGCCTTGCAGCGCTCCAAGGGCCTTGGGCCAGCACACTTCCACGCATCTGGCTCAGTAGAATCTCGTCCGACTAGGTTTCCAGCGTGCGTGCCTTGTGCTTCGGATCGAATCCGACCTCGCCGCCATGTGCACACGACGCCTTACCCAAATCGCTGAAGTCTTCTGCAGTCCTGCTATGACGCTGCCGCCGTAGTACGCTCGCCTGATCTATCTGATCGCCGCACGTCTTGTCTGACGCTGCCGCACGTCTTGCCTTTCACTGATATGCTTTCTTCAATCTTGCCGAGAACCATGCCGCAACCGGCTGCATCTTGAACTCGATACTTTCTCTGGATCAACAATCCACGGCCTTCGAACAACCTAGCTCATGATACCACTTGTTAGAATAAATCCGAGGCATACCGTCGATCATCCGAGGACCAAGCAATCACACGAGCACGACACCGAGATTTGTTAACGAGGTTCACCGATATGGCTACATCCCCGGGGCTTGACTACGGGCGCTCCTCCCCGTGACACCGTCATAATACCGCACACCGGCCACCCGGGCGCCAGCACACGCCGCCGGCTCCCCCTTGCGCGCCTGTGCTATTATGTTGGCATAGGTTACATCGTGTGTCTACCCTCACTATATAAGAGAGGCCTAGGATACAAGTGTCCTACTAGGACACGACTCCACATCCTATGTAAACACGATACAACTACAAGTCCAACTGCAACCTACCTTATACACTATATTCGACACAACTCTAACAGAAACAACGTGCGGGCGTTCGATCATACTCCCTCCATTTCGAAATAAATGACTCAAATTTATACTAACTTTAATATAAAGTTAATACAAAGTTGGTTTATCTATTTTGGAACGGAGGGACGTACGGGTGGAGTTGAAAAGGAGATAAGCGTGCACTGCCCTGCTGCTCATGCGCGTTCCGTGTGTACGTGCAACGGGTTAATCACCGCGCGCACAGCTAGCCGAGCTATTTGGAACACGTGATATATATAAAAAGCAGAGGAATATAAAAGTATAGGAGTACTATATCCTCCACCTGCACATCTGTTCAAAGGGCGGTGTACTAGCAATTATTTTAACGCTGAGTGGTGTATACAATTATTGGACTCCCTCCGTATCAATATTCAAGACGCCTTTTGACACAATGACAGTGGGAAAAACGTGTTTTTTCCTATATGTACTCTTTCCGTCTTATAATGTAAGTCATTTTTTGAGAGTTAACCACATTTGAGGCATCGTTTGCGGAAAACTACCAGGTCACTAATTTTTTGTAAAAATCACCGCGGATTCAGTAAACATTTTGCAAATAGCATTGATCAGGTGATTTGACTCATTTGATCACTTTCTGACAAGTGGGACCAGATTGTAAGGAGCTAACCTGGCAAAGTTTTGACAGACACACCCCTGAATTCTAAAAAGAAAAAGCAATCAAACCCTCCTCCCCCTACCTTGATCCCGTTTGGATCAGGAGAGGCCCCGAGCTGCCCAACCCCCGCGCCACTCCGGCGACCTCGCCGCAGCCGGCAAGCACGCCGGCGACCACCGCTGCCCTGCCATCCTCATCCCATTTCTTTCCTTCTCCTCTAGGACGACCCGCACCTCGCCCCTACCTAGCCCAGCCGCTGGCAGCCACACCCATGTTGACGGCGTCAGAATCCGCAACACCCCGTAGCCCCCCGCTGCTCTCCAAGCACGACCGAGGCCATGGTCGAGCAACCGCCCGGCTCCAACCGCGCGGCGGCGCACGGGCCCGACCTGGCCGGCACCGTCGAGGAGCTCCCCGCAGCCGTCTGCGCCGACGAGGTCCGATCTCTCTGCGCTCATTCGCAACCTGCAGGCCTCACGTAGGCGGGCATGGTTGGAGGTCGAGGCCGCTGAGCTGCTGGTCGCCGCACCAGCCCGTCTTCCCAGCCCGCGAGTCGCGACCATGGAGTGTCGGCGGCGGCGAGTAGCGCACTACTAGGGAAAAGCCTAGCAGCAGCGCGGGAGCCGACGCTACTAATAAGGCGCTACAGCTAACTTATAGCAGTAGCGGTAGCGTGGGTAAAAACCCGCGCTACTACTAATCTGTAATCTCTGAATATTTTTTTTGAATTTTTTCGATTTTTTTTATTTTCCCCCCTAATTTTCTAATTTTTGAATTATTTTAACCTCAAATCTCTAATCACCCATCATCGCTGCTCAATTTAATCTCTAATCACCCCTCATCATTCCAAATCATCTAACTTCCGGACGGTCACCCATCCTCTCACTACTCCAGCCTGAGCACGCTTAACTTCTGGGTTCTATTCTCCCTCGTTTCCAAGTCTGCACTTGTTGTTTTCCTGAGAATAGTAAGATGTCAATCCTATTAACCTCGGGAATTTAGCTTGAGCATGAAGTCACACATTTCACTGTTTGAGTTTGAAACTATTGTTCTAAAAAATTAGTAACACTAATATTTCTTGAATAATTAGTTTGACCATACTTTGACCAGTTTTGACCACAGTTTGACCATAGTTTGACCAGATTTGACCAAAATTCAAAAAAACTAAAATAATTATTTAGTAACACTAATATTCTTGAATAATTAGTTTGACCATAGTTTGACCAGATTTAACAAAAATTAAAAAAAATTGATTTTTTTTGAATTTTTTTGCCTCCAAATCTTAAAGGCCCCGTAACTTTTTTCTGTTAGGTTTTTGAGGATTTAAAAAATGTTTAACGGGGTTCCCCCAGTTAAAATCGGATGTAACTTTTCGAGTAGATGCTTTTTCATATAAAAAACTTTTTCATCCGAGTTCGTATGCAAAAGTTATGGCCATTTTACAAATTTCCAGAGAGATTTTGCAAATAAAGTCGAAATTCATATTTGTAAATTTTCCCAACAACTAGACCACATATCACATGGGAAACTTATTTTCTTTTATTTTTTTGATATTTTTATCATTTTTTTATAAACTGAAAAGGCGGTCCGGGGGGGTAGACTTTGAAAATTTTGCAAATAGGCCATACCCCGCGCTACTACTATGGCAGACGATTAGTAGTAGCGAGGGGTAAAAACCCGCGCTACTGCTATCAACTTAGTAGTAGCGCGGGTTTATAACCATCGCTACTACTATGGCATGGTCCAGGGGCCACTTAGTAGTAGCGAGGGCTAAAAACCCGCGCTACTGCTATCAACTTAGTAGTAGCGAGGGTTAAAAACCCGCGCTACTACTATGGCATGTCCCGGGGGGCACGGCAGAGACCACTTAGTAGTAGCGAGGGTTATAAACCCGCGCTGCTGCTATCAACTTAGTAGTAGCGAGGTTTAAAAACCTGCGCTGCTAGTAAGTAGCAGTAGCGAGGGTTTTTAACCCTCGCTGCTGCTAAGATTCTGTGTATAGGCTTTTCCCTAGTAGTGGCGGGCGGAGCCGCCACGGAAGCGTCCTGCAGGCAGCGACCAGAGGGAGGCCGCCTCAGCGTCGGGGGAGGCGGGTGGAGACGGCTGCGACGCGGTGACGGAGCAAGTTGCGAGCTCTGCCCGGCACCGTGGTCGGCGAGCACCAAGTCACTCCTGGCACTTGTGCAAAAGAGGGGTTGATTGCTTTTTCTTTTTAGATCTAAGGGTGTGTATGTAAATGTTATGGCAAGTCAGCTCCTTACAGTCTGGTCCCACTTGTCAGAAAGTGATCAAATGAGTCAAATCACCTGATCAGTGCTATTTGCAAAATGTTTACCGAATCCATGGTGATTTTTGCAAAAAATTAGTGACCTGTTAGTTTTCCGCAAACAATGCCCCAAATGTGGTGGTTTTTTGCTTTTCACTCCATTTATTGACATTACACTAGTGTCAAAAAATGAGTAAATTGCAAGAAACCACCACATTTGTGGCTAGGTTTGCAAGGAAACCACCAACTCGTTAATCCATTGCAGAAAACACCAAAAACTTTGTTAAGTCGTTGCAAAAAGCATTGATCGGATGATTTGGCCCGTTTAATCACTTTCTTACAAGTGGGCCCAAATTGTAAGGAACTGACTTAAATAAAAAATACACATACACCCTTAGATCTAAAAAAAAAATAAAAGCAATGAGAACCTTCCCCTTGGAACACCAACGCTGTATCCACTACGCGTCGGCGCCGTGCTGCTGCCATCCGTCCGGCACGGTGGCACCCTATCCACAGCCCGACGTCATGTAACGGGAGTGCTCGGCTCCGCAGCTGCTCGACGGTAGCTCCTCGACGGCGTGCAAGCAGCCACAACAACTCGACGCCGCTCCTCCCTGGCTCGACGCCGTGCAAACAGCCACAACAGCTCGACGCCGCTCCTCCGTGGTTCGACGCCATGCAAGAAGCAGCAGTAGCTCGACACCGTGCCCGAAGCAACACCTCAGCGCAACTAGGGACGCCGTGCGGTGCACCACCACCAGGGGTTGGGCGTGGCTCTCTTGGAAGGGGGCTGCACGACGGTGTTGCCCTCCTAGCCCGAGCCGGCGATCTGCAAGAAAGTGACGAGGGCGCTGCCATGCCGGTCAAGGGGCCTTGGAAGGGGAAGAGGAAGGTAGGCTCTCCTGGAACGGGGCAGCACGCCACGGCGCCTCGCAAGGTGGATCGGGGCGCTGGGTGCCTGGATCCGGCGGGTTAGGGCGGCGCCGCCGGTTTAGGTGAGGTGGCCGGAGCCGGAGCCGACGCCGGAGGAAGGTCTCGCGCAGGGGGTAGGTCGGGATGGGATGGGTTACGAGCACAGGGAAGGGGGAGGGATGGGTGGGGGTCTGGTTGCTTTTTTTATTTTAGATTTAGGGGTGTGTATGGCATTTGTTTCCTACTTACAACCCGGTCCTACTTGTCCGAAAGTGATTAAACCGCCAAATCATCCGATCAGTGCTTTTTGCAACGACTTAACAAATTTTCCGGTGTTTTCTGTAATTATGGAAACAGATCCTCAACTCACTGTTTCATAGGTGTAATCTCGACCAAATGAGGTCTCTTCTTCTTTATTTTTTTGCGAGGAGACTAGATGAAATCACGGCTAACAAAAAAGTGCACATGTGGAGTCCGACTGTATGGAGGTGATCGAAACTATGGAAAATGGTGGATTTACGGCATCGGGTGCAGCAGCAATCTACTCGGACTGTGTGGTTCTCATCATAGGCTATACTTCGATTTCTTTTGTTCACTGCCCTAGGGAGGCAAATTCCGTCGCTCATAGTTTAGCAAGGCAAGCGGTGTTGACTCCATCTTCCTTCTGGAGTGAGGAGCCACCAGCTTTCATTGTAAAGGGCTTAGTGGATGATGTAACTCTATTTTGATCCAATAAAAGATTTCCGAAGTTTCAAAAAAAAAGTGCACATGTGCATATCTTCAAATTAACAATCAATAAACTACAACTCCATCCGCAACTTTGGTCAGTGAATTAGGTACTCCTAGCACAGTTGTAGTATATATCTTGAAATATCAAAGTCAACATCCATTGTTCTCCTGTGTCGACTTATGCTATCCATAATTTTCAAACGCAATTATTTCTATCAATTTCTAGTCTCCATCCTGGCTTTTAGCTCCTGTAGAGGGAAAAGCAGGAGACAGATATGCACAGCAGGGCCCGGGCCGAACCCTACAACTGAGCTGCAGAATCATCCGCATGCACACCTTTCTTTACAAGAGAAGTCAAGAAAGCTGTTCGATTAATTGCTCTGGGCTTTCTTCCCTCCAATAGCTAACCTCGATGGATCGTCTGCTGGCAAAGTAAGCGATCTAGTACTCCCTCCGTTTCTTTTTAGTCTGCATATAAGATTTGGTCAAAATCAAACTTTGTTAACTTTGACTAAGTTTATAGAGAAAAATATTAAGATTCACAATATGAAATCAATATGGTTAGATGCATCATGAAATTAATTTTTATACCATATAGTTTTAGTATTGTAGATGTTGATAATTTTTTCTACAAAGTTGATCAAACTTTACAAAGTTTGACTTTGACCAAATCTCATATGCAAACTAAAAAGAAACGGAGGGAGTATTGCTCCTATCCTCCAACTAAAGGTGAGCTATGCAACTAAATTTAGTACAAAGTTGAGTCATCTATTTTGGAACGGAGGGAGTAGTACCGTGTGAAACTTGATTTCCTCTTATAATTTATGACAACGTCACGCATGAACATGAAATAAAAGAGAGAAACGGCTGCCACGCACACATCTTTTACTTTCTGCAGCTTAATTTCCTCTTAATTTATGACAGCGTCAACCCGTGAACATGAACGAAAAGAGAGAAACGGCTGGCACAGACACATTGGTCGACGGTGCTGTTCTGTTGCCGTGGTGGTTATGCTGTGGTGCCTGATGATTTACCCGGCGATGGCGGTCACGCAGAGGGGATCATTTCGGTTTTGGGCATGGTTTTCGTGGAGATTTTTAGGGTCACGTGTCCTTTCTCGGATGCCGGTTGCCTCGGCGTGGCCTCAAGGTTGGTGGCACTTATCCTCACCAACGAACGTAACTAATCCAAGGCTAGCTAGCTTGGCAGCAGCTATATATGACCACCCCCCGTCCGCCATTGTTTCCTTGCACCCCATCACCGGCAACAACTTCATTCCCCCTCGACTCAACACCATCGTCTCCCCTCCCCTCCTACTCCCTCCCATCATTTGTTGCTAGTTTTAGGCTATAGCTAGGTGGATCATTTCACTCCAGCTACAGTAGTGCCTCTTTATCTATCCTCTAGTGATCGCTGTGTGTGTGTGAGGGATTCACCCGTCGACCATGAGCATCTCTGTGAACGGGCAGTCGGTGGTGCCGCCGGGGTTCCGCTTCCACCCGACGGAGGAGGAGCTGCTCACCTACTACCTCGCCAAGAAGGTGGCCTCGCAGCGCATCGACCTCGACGTCATCCGCGACGTCGACCTCAACAAGCTCGAGCCATGGGACATCCAAGGTGAGTGCATGAGTTCCTAGCTTCGATGCACAATGCTAGCTTGCAAGTACGTACGCATGAACTAATTGGCCATGGAAAAACGCGTGCAGAGCTGTGCCGGATCGGAACTGGCCCGCAGAACGACTGGTACCTATTCAGCCACAAGGACAAGAAGTACCCCACGGGCACGCGCACCAACCGCGCCACCGCCGCCGGGTTCTGGAAGGCCACGGGCCGGGACAAGGCCATCTACTCCGCCGCCGGGTCCGGCCGCATCGGCATGCGCAAGACGCTCGTCTTCTACAAGGGCCGTGCCCCGCACGGCCACAAGTCTGACTGGATCATGCACGAGTACCGCCTCGACGACGCCGTCCCCGTCAACCCCACGGCCGGCGACGCCACCTACTACTCCAGTGACTCTTTCCCGGTACGTGCTCTGCTAGTACAGTCTTTCTCCGCAAGTCTCCAGACTGTACAATACTGTAGGACGTCGCAATTGCATCCACGGCGGCCGGCCGACAGGGATGGAGATAGCTCGCTAGTGGTGCATGCGTGATATTAATGTACGTACTGTACGCACGTACTCTACCGACTATAGACGACAAAGTCTAGTGAAGATTATGTCCGGGTGGTGGTTGGGAATGGGGACACACATGACATTGTGCAATGGAATTAGTTGTAAATTTGCGAGTGGGGAAAGGGGGCTCGAAGTAGTGTGCAGTTGGTTTAGCATACTTGCAAACAAACATAATCTACATTTTTTATTTTTTTTAATAACGGGCTACACGATTTACCGATGTGTAGAAGCTATGAAAAATATACTACTAGCGAAGTTAAGTCCTATTTAGTGTTTCCCTTAAATCATAAAAAAATATATGAAAAAGCAAGCATACGATCGGACATAGTAGATGATATATCACGTATACTTGACATCGGTCACACACATGTTCAGACCAAAAAAAAGATCACTGATCGACCATCATAATTCATTGACGTTATTTTCTTTAGCGTTTAAAATGCATAGCTTTTAGCGGAAAGGGCTCTGCAGAAGCTTACCTCATTGACACAACTACACCACACCGTCTCTCTCTCAAAAGAAAAAAGAAACTTGTATGACAAACTACTGCTAGAAGTAGTTCCTTCGAAAATTCAACACCATGCATAATTAGCCTAGTCTAGTCACGACAGACAATTGCATGTAATTAAGCACGTCACGCGCGCTTGATTAGTCAATTGACGCTGTTTATGGTTAAACTCGGTTCCACTTTGTATTGTGGATTTGCAGCCCCTCGGCTGTAACACTATAACTTTGCAATAAAAACTTCTGTTACCCCACAAAAAATATATAATTGACGCTGTCTATCCGTATCATATGAACAGATACACGGCGTGGCTGGCGACCAGTCCTCGACGCAGGAGGACGGGTGGGTCATCTGTCGGGTGTTCAAGAAGAAGAACATCGTCGTGCAACGCCAAGCTGGCCAGAACCACGGCGGTGGCGGCGCAGCGTCCAACAAGCTAGTCGGCGCCGGTGCCATGGAGCGAAGCCAGAGCAACTGCTCATCGACGTTGACAGCCGCCAGCGACTACGCCAAGGTGCAGATGATGCACTGCTCCGCCAGCGTCGACGGGCTCGACCACATCCTCAGCTACATGGGCCGCTCATCCACGGCATCGTGCAGGCAGGAGACCAAGCCCACCAACCCATCATCGTCAGCACTGGACCACCTGATCAACAGCGCGTGCCACAACGGCACCAGCACCCCGTACGACAAGTTCATGAAGCTCCCACCCCTCGAGCACGTCGGCCCCGGCGACCTTCTCCCGTCGCCGGCCGAGTACGGCGGTGACCGGGACGCTCTCGACCGGCTCGCCGCCTACGAGCTCAACGGCCTCTCTAACCCTGCGTTGGTCCAGACGACGAATGGCATGTCCCACATCGCCGACGAGCTCGGTGGCGCCGCCTCCTACTCCGACGGTAGCACGCTACACACTCCCTCCGTCACAGGGACCGGCAACAACGACCTGTGGAGCCTGGCGAGGCCAGTGTCATCGCTACACGCAGACTTGACGATGACCTGGTTTAAGGCTGTCGGATGCTGACACTGTCCTAGCCCAAACTTGCCTTTTTTGTTTGTAAGGAAATTTTCATATATCAAGCTAATACTATCGCATCGATTGAATGCGCAGATTCTAGTACTCCCGAACTAAAACCACAACAAGAATTATGAAATGGGGGGAGTACATACCAGGATGCACAGAGTCAGTATGTCTAAACAAAAGGTGTCATACAGAAAAAGTAAAAGTAGTTAAATAACGAGTAAATTGCAAAAAACCACCACAATTGTGCAGAAGTTATCGAACACCCACCGAAATGCATGTTTTCTGGTGTTTTTTTCCTGAAGCATTCATAACTTCGACCCAACTGTGGTGGTTTTTCATAATTTACTGATAAATAACCTAAGATAGAGGAGGTCCTATCAAAAGACAATATTACATGTGATACAGAGAAGTAGAAGTAGATAATTAACCTAAGATGATGGAGGCCCTATATATCCAAAGACTACACAAACATCCATGATTGGAGGACACCTCGCCCTATTGCCTTTTCGTCCCGACCCCTTTGTATACCCCCCTCTCCAACCCAACCATTAAAATGCCCGAACTTCCGCACTGCTGCCTCATCAACTTTGTTGCGCCGATGACCATGTGCGGGTAGCGCGCCTTGGACTATGGGTCCAAAGCAATAACTTTGTGGCATCTCTCCCCTGTTCTTCGATACAAATATCTCGTGATCAATCAGATGTAATTTTCAGTGTAATGAGTTATCACTTTAAGACCAGAATATTATAGATTATTTATTAGTTTGTTTTGGTTCTTTGTTGCATGATTTGTATAGTACATGCTCTCTGATCTATTAGTCTTGCACTACCCACATTTGTATGATTGATCTCTAAGATAGAGATTTGTATGTTGGTTGGGTTTAACCTTCCAAGTAATCTATCTGGGTGGCAGAAAGACCAAAAAGGCTTGTAGTGTGTAATTGTCTCTAAAGATAAACAAGATAGTTGCCTAGTTGTCTCGTTGATGGACCGAAGGTAAAGAGAATATACTATCAACATTATGTTACCTTGCTTGATGCAGTGCTCTATTTTATTACTTAATAGTTAATACTTTGAGATGTGTGATGAATTTCGGTCTTGAACTGGAGTATTAGCGATAGACGCAGTTGAATAATAGTCTAGTGATATAAGGACGGAATGTTTATATGGTGATATGTTGATCAAAGTCAAACATAAAAAAATGCCCCCCGCAAATAAAAAATACTCAACTGTAATACCGTGGTGTACAGGGAGCGTGCATAGACGCTCGGCGTAGCTTTTGCCGTGGTGAAATTAGGCTTTGACGAGTGGTTTGCCCACTCAGCTTATAAGTTTTTTCCTGTAGTCTTAATTTGCCGGCCAGAATGCAGGGGAGTTCTTTTCTCTCGGTGAGACGCGAGTTCTTCGAGATTAAATTGTAATTATCTTACTCATGAGCTCTATCTTCGCTTGTTTCTGAAGCCAGATGCTAATTGCAGAGAGATTTTCTACACACCACATCAGATAGCACATCATTAAACATAGATAAATATATTTTATAGTTAGTTAGCTTTTCTTTGTCAAATGCAATAGTCTCTTGTCTGGTTGCCCGCACGCCAAAAGCTTACCATACAGTTGAACTGACGCTACACCTGACCTACACCCAACAGGGGACACTCCAGGCAACTCTGGAACTGAAGCGTTCTCCAGGCTAGGAAGAATGTTTCCTAGATCAGGGGCGACCACCTATATGTCCTGTATGCATCAGATGGAGACCGCCGCCATATGGCTCGCCATCTTCCTGCTCATACATTTTGTTTTCGACGGGTCGTTGCTCTGATTTGGTATGGTGGTACCTACATGTCGTTTGGTGCGGGTGAGTCCAGAATGGTAGAATGGTTCAACCAGTTGTTCTTTGCATTTCTTTTCTGAAATTCTTTTAATTTTTTTTGCCGGAATGGCTTCCTCCGTTCGGGACAAGGCGTCGACGCAGCCCACAAAATCATGTAGAGCATCGTGCAGGTAACCTGGTGGCCTGTGCAACACATGTAATAGTAGTATACACATAAGCAAAGCGTTAAAAAACCCTGAACTTTTTCTTACAATTTATGCTTTAACAGTGCACGTTCTATCAAAGAAATAAAAACGGTGCAGATTTGGTCTGTGCCAGTGGTGAAGAAGGATCTGATTATCTACCCAACTCAAGCATAGCTCAATCATTCACCCACTAGCTGCTGCTACCTAGGATTCCTAGTACTATTCTTCTGTCTTTATACGAGCGTGGTGGGGTGTTAGGTGCTGCTAATGCACATCATTAGACGTCCGATCCCCGACGGCAACGTAGTGGCGGCCGACGGTACATGCGGGAGCAGTTACATGCACATTCGCCGGGTGCTGGCCGACGTGATGATTAGGGAGCCGACCTCTTGGAGGAGATCACACAGCAAAGCTGCTGCAGGCCAGGGGATCATAGTGGAGGGAGAATACTTGGCCTCGGCCTTTTATTTGTGCGTGTGGCTTTGCCATGCATGAGTTAGGGCATCTTCAACCAGCGTGTCTCAAAATTGTACTCATTATGTGTCCGCGAACGGGTACAGACATGTCCGTGGACATAGATACGGGAGCTGGTCATACTATCAAATGCATCAAATTTGGACAGCAGGGATGTGCTCGACGGACCAAGAGGAAAAAACACATGGGTTGTGAGGACATATGATCCAACTGACAATGGGCAAAGCGGAGCCTCGCATGGTGTCTGGACATCCGCAAAGCACCCCAAGTTCCAATTTAGTGAAATTAGAACATGCAGATTGGTTAGCAGACATTTGAGGTAACACGTTGGATGAGAAAAAGTGCCCGAACTGCTTGGGCCGAAACTTTACTGGCATTTTGAGTCACCACATTGGATATGCCCTTAGGTCGTTAAGGCATGCATGATGATGCCCCGTATGCCATGCCCGGTAGGTGCGGTCCATGCATGGTATGAATATGCATGATGCCACCCTGATGGCAAAACTTTGTCAAAACTCCATCACACGATCTAATTAAACTAGAGTCGATAGTTTAAAGTAAAATCTATCATGCATGTGCATTTGCTTCTTTCGCTTGTTGATGTTGTTGTACATATAATCATGAGCGGCATCCTGCAGAATATCAATCACACGATCTAATTGTAAGAAGAATAGAACTCTGCAATCAACACTAGTAGAAAAGGGGGCAATGGTCCAGGCCAGGTCAGCCTATTAGTCTCGGTTCAATCCAGAACCGGGACCAATGGGGGCATTGAACCCGGTTCGTGAGCCCTGGGGGCCGGCCGGGCCACGTGGGTCAGTGGTCCCGCTTCGTCTGGACCTTTTGGTCCCGGCTGGAGGGACGAACCGGGACCAATGTGCCTCGCTCCTGGCCCACCATCATTGGTCCCGGTTCGTGGCCTGAACCGGGACCAAAGGCTGCCCTTTAGTTACGGTTCTTACCACGAACCGGGACCAATTAATTGCCTATATATACCCCTCGCCCACGAACAGAGCACTCCCACTGCTCTGTTTTTCGTGGCCGGCGAGGAGAGAGCTTTGTGGTGCTCTAGCTCACCTCCTCTGCACACAGGTGTTCGAGGAATGCCCGAGCCACACTACTTAAGCTTTCTCCTCTCCAAGCTCAACCTCCAAGCTCCATTTTCCTCAATATTTGTCTAGGTTTACCGGTCCGTCACGTCCCGTCCCCGTCTTCACCGCCGTCGATCGCCCGCGCCGATCTCGTCGCCGGCACCACCGTGGTGAGCCTCTTGTTCTTATATTCTTTCTGAAAGGAAATTTTTTTTACTTGTATGTTTATATAGATACCTGTATAATTTTCTTATTTTTATTATTGCATCTTATATAGTGCGATGGTTTTGGTATCCGCCCCCGTCGGCCCTCGTCCTGTCTATGATTCGGATGTGGTATATATTATCTTTTCATAACTATTGGTTCATTTATTGTTTATAAAAATTATGCCGACCAACGTGACATAGATTTTATTTATCTAGGAGGTTGTTGAACCGAAAATTCCAGCCGACCCTATTCTCGAGAGGTTAAATTTAGTTGAAGAAGAAAATAATTTCTTGAAGGAAAAAATTAGAAAAATTAAGGAGGAGAAAATGATATTGGAGTTGCATGTTGCGGATGTCGTCGATGATCACAAGATCAAGATGGATGCAATGCGCTTGAAGATTAGAAAGATTAGAAAATATGCCATTCATACCAAGGCTTGGTATCATTATGCCGTTGGATCAGTTGTTACATTGGTTGCGATTATGATCGCATTTATTTTCGCATTGAAATGTTTTACATAGTTTCAATGTATGGTTTAATTAATTTAGATGCTCTGCAGAGCTTTATGTTGTTAGATGAGAACTATGTATGTACTTTGGTTTTAATGTGATGATGAACTTCTATTAATTTGGTCACTTAATTATCTATTCATGATATTCCGTAATGATTTTTGACACACTTAATTATATATAATGCACGCAGATGAGCCGGCAATGGATGTACGGTTCAAGACACACTTCCGAGTACATTAAGGGCGTGCATGATTTTCTTGAAGTGGCTGAGGCAAACAAGCAGAATGGTTTTATGTGTTGTCCATGCCCGATATGTGGGAATACGAAGTCTTACTCTAACCGGAAAATCCTTCACACCCACCTGCTTTACAAGGGTTTCATGCCACACTATAATGGTCGGACGAGGCACGGAGAAATAGGGGTTATGATGGAAGACGGCGAATAAGAAGAGTACGATGACAACTATGTGCCCCCTGAATACGGTGATGCTACTGAACATCAATAGGAACCAGACGATGTGCACGATGATGCTGCAACGGGCGAAGCTGCTGAAGATCAAGAGGAATCAGACGATGTGCCCGATGATGATGATCTCCGCCGGGTCATTGTCAATGCAAGAACGCAATGCGAACGTCAAAAGGAGAAGCTGAAGTTTGATCGCATGTTAGAGGACCACAAAAAAGGGTTGTACCCCAATTGCGAAGATGGCAACACAAAGCTGGGTACCGTACTGGAATTGCTGCAGTGGAAGACAGAGAATGCTGTGTGACAAAGGATTTGAGAAGCTACTGAAAATATTGAAGAAGAAGCTTTCAAAGGATAACGAATTGCCCGACAGAACATACGCAGCAAAGAAGGTCTTATGCCCTCTAGGATTGGAGGTGCAGAAGATACATGCATGCCCTAATGACTGCATCCTCTACCGCGGTGCGTACAAGGATCTGAACGCATGCCCGGTATGCGGTGCATTACGGTATAAGATCAGACGAGATGACCCTGGTGATGTTGACGGCGAGCCCCCAGGAAGAGGGTTCCTGCGAAGGTGATGTGGTATGCTCCTATAATGCCACGGTTGAAACGTCTGTTCAGAAACGGAGAGCATGCCAAGTTGATGCGATGGCACAGTGAGGACCGTAAGAAAGACGGGAAGTTGAGAGCACCCGCTGACAAGTCGCAGTGGAGAAAAATCGAGAGAAAGTACTGGGATGAGTTTGCAAGTGACCCAAGGAACGTATGGTTTGCTTTAAGCGCGGATGGCATTAATCCTTTCGGGGAGCAGAGCAGCAATCACAGCACCTGGCCCGTGACTCTATGTATGTATAACCTTCCTCCTTGGATGTGCATGAAGCAGAAGTTCATTATGATGCCAGTTCTCATCCAAGGCCCTAAGCAACCCAGCAACGACATTGATGTGTACCTAAGGCCATTAGTTGAAGAACTTTTACAGCTGTGGAATGAAAACGGTGTACGTACGTGGGATGAGCACAAACAGGAGGAATTTGACCTAAAGGCATTGCTGTTCATGACCATCAACGATTGGCCCGCTCTCAGTAACCTTTCAGGACAGACAAAAAAGGGATACCACGCATGCACGCACTGTTTACTTGACACTGATAATATATACCTGGGAAGTTGCAGGAAGAATGTGTACCTGGGACATCGTCGATTTCTTCCGACCAACCATCAATGTCGAAAGAAAGGCAAGCATTTCAAAGGCGAGGCAGATCACCGGAAGAAGCCCGCAATGCGTACCGGTGATCACGTACTTGCTATGGTCAATGATTTACACGTAATCTTTGGAAAGGGTCCCGGCGGACTAGCTGTTCCAAGTGACGCTGGGGGACACGCACCCATGTGGAAGAAGAAATCTATATTTTGGGACCTACCCTACTGGAAAGACCTAAAGGTCCGCTCTTTGATCAATGTGATGCACGTGACGAAGAACCTTTGCGTGAACCTGCTAGGCTTCTTGGGCGTGTATGGGAAGACAAAAGATACAACTGAGGCACGGGAGGACCTGCAACGTTTGCATGAAAAAGACGGCATGCCTCCAAAGCAGTATGAAGGTCCTGCCAGCTATGCTCTTACCAAAGAAGAGAAGGAAATCTTCTTTGAATGCCTTCTTAGTATGAAGGTCCCGACTTGCTTCTCGTTGAATATAAAAGGAATAATAAATATGGCAGAGAAAAAGTTTCAGAACCTAAAGTCTCATGACTGCCACGTGATTATGACGCAACTGCTTCCGGTTGCATTGAGGGGGTTATACCGGAAAACGTCCGATTAGCCATTGTGAAGCTATGTGCATTCCTCAATGCAATCTCTCAGAAGGTGATCGATCCAGAAATCATACCAATGCTAAGGAATGATGTGGTGCAATGTCTTGTCAGTTTCGAGCTGGTGTTCCCACCATCCTTCTTCAATATCATAACGCACGTCCTAGTTCATCTAGTTGACGAGATTGTCATTCTGGGCCCCGTATTTATACACAATATGTACCCCTTTGAGAGGTTCATCGGAGTCCTAAAGAAATATGTCCGTAACCGCGCTAGGCCAGAAGGAAGCATCTCCATGGGCCATCAAATAGAGGATGTCATCGGGTTTTGTGTTGACTTCATTCCTGGCCTTAAGAAGATAGGTCTCCCTAAATCGCGGTATGAGGGAAGACTGACTGGAAAAGGCACGCTTGAAAGGGACTTAATAATATGCAAGGACGGATATTCTTGGTCTCAAGCACACTACATAGTTCTACAGAACTCTACCTTGGTGACCCCGTATGTCGATGAACACAAGAACAGTCTACGCTCCAAACACCCGGAGCAGTGCGATGACTGGATTATATGTGAACACATCAGGACTTTCAGTAGTTGGTTGGAAACACGTCTCAGAGGTGACAACACTGTTTGTGATGAGCTGTACTTGTTGTCCAGGGGACCATCTTTGACTGTATTGATTTGGAAAGGATATGAGATAAATGGGAATACATTTTACACGATTGACCAAGATCAAAAGAGCACCAACCAAAACAGCGGTGTCCGCTTTGATGCAACAACCGAGAGGGGAAAGGACACATATTATGGTTACATAGTGGACATATGGGAACTTAACTACGGACATGATTTTAAGGTCCCTTTGTTTAAGTGCAAATGGGTCAATCTGTCAGGAGGCGGGGTACAAGTAGACCCACAGTACGGAATGACAACAGTGGATCTGAAAATTCTTGGGTACACTGACGAATCGTTCGTCCTAGCCAATGATGTGGCACAGGTTATCTATGTGAAGGACATGTCTACTAGACCGAGAAAAAGAAAAGATAAGGAAGCGAATACATCATATGATGAGCCAAAGCGCCACATAGTTCTTTCAGGAAAAAGGGACATCGTGCGAGTGGAGGGCAAGACAGACATGTCTGAAGATTATGAAAAGTTTCATGAAATTCCTCCCTTCAAAGTCAAGGCTGACCCCAGCATCCTGATAAATGATGAAGATTATCCATGGTTACGGCGCAATAAGCAAATGACACAAGCGAAGAAAAAGTGAATACTTTCTCCCGCAACTATTATGATGATACCATGCCAACTTTGTAACAGACGAGTATGATACCATTGTCCGTTTTGTACATGCACATGCTATGTGGGTGAATTTATGATACCATGCCAACTTTCAACTTTTTCAGAGTTCATTTGAAATTCTTTAATGTCTTATGGTTCGGCCCTCGTAATACCATTAATCCCGTTTCGCTCCTTGTCAAGTATGTTCTCACCAAGAACACTCTATAGGCGCATCTATGTTCATTTTTTTAGTAAAGTTAATCACAAACTTGTGATTCACACAAATTTCAAAGAATTCAAATTTTAACTATTCAAATTTGAAAACTAATGGCACTAACAGAAAGTTTATAATTTTGCTGACCTAAAAAAAGAACTAAAAATAAAGCAAAAAACAAAAGAAAATAAATAATGCAGAAAACAAAATAAAATATCAACAATAAGTATTTTGTTGTAAGTATAAACAAAATAAAATAAATAAAGCAACAAAGAAAACAAAAAAACAACAAAAGTGTTTTCAAATTTGAAAACTAATGGCACTAACAGAAAGTTTATAATTTTTCTAAAACTAAAAGCAAAAAAGAATTAAAAAATAAAGCAAAAAACAAAAGAAAATAAATAATGCAGAAAACAAAACAAAAAACTGGAAAATAATTAAAAATAGCAACAATAAGTATTTTGTTGTAAGTAGAAACAAAATAAAATAAATAAAGCAAGAAAGAAAACAAAAAAACAAAAAAAGTGTTTTCAAATTTGAAAACTAATGGCAGTAACAGAAAGTTTATAATTTTCCTAAAACTAAAAGCAAAAAGAATTAAAAAATAAAGCAACAAACAAAAGAAAATAAATAATGCAGAAAACAAAACAAAAAAACTGGAAAAAAATAAAAATATCAACAATAAGTAAAGAAAACAAAAAAACAAAAAAAATGCCTCCTACTGAGCCCGCACGGCCTGAATACGACTAGAAACCCTACCATGGGCCAGGATTCAGGCCCGCAGAAGGCCTAGCAGGCCCACAAGCAAAGCAGTGTCTGACTGGGCCCATTGGCCTGCAGTTCACAGGAGTTCGAGTGGGAAGAGGCAGCGGTGCTTATAAACAGGTCCGGGGCGCTCTCAACTAGCGAGGTGGGACTAAACTCCCACCACCACGCTGCTGTGCAAGGCCATTGGTCCCGGTTGGTGCCACGAACCGGGACCAATGCAACGAACCGGGACCAATGCAACCCTTTGGTCCCGGTTCATGGCATCAACCGGGACCAATGCCCCCCCCCTTTAGTCCCGGTTGGTGCCACCAACCGGGACCACTACAAGAAATATGTCAACTTATGACCTTCTGTCAGTGACCCTGAAAGAATTGGTCATAGATTTATGACCATTTGAGACCAATTGGTCAAAAGCTGTTCGAGGGGCTCCAAACCCTAAACCATTGCGACCATTTTGGTCAGAAAGGTCATAATTTCCTTACATGAAATGGTCATAAAGCTAACATCGCTAGTCCGCTGCCTTATTTCTAGTTGTTAACGACCAATATAGATGGTCATAGCCTTGTAAATTGTGGTGGGTTGCTATGACTAGGCGCCACCTCATCAGTTTTGCCTATGTGTCATGTCCATGTGGCAGTTTTTGCCCTAGGTTGTGAAGCAACCTATATTTCTGTCATTCCCAAAATTCCCAAAAAAATCTCATAAATTCTTTGGGTCATATCTTTGTCAAATATGTAAAAACCTTCCTTTCCTAGTTCAAAATTAATTCAAAAATATTCATTTTCCTATTCTGTTCACAGTAACAGTTTGTGAAGGAAGTACCACTTTGGCATGTCCAAATAGTATCCATTTTCCACAGTGCTTTCCTATGCCCAAATAACCATCCTCCACCAAATGTCAGCTCAATCCATTCATTATTTTGAGCTGAGCTTCAACATTCGTATTTATGTCCAGTGTGGTGGTTTGCAAAGCAAGTACCACCTAGGCTCCTCCTTTTGAGCTGAAAATTTGTGAAAACGGTCTTCTTAGTAACTAATCATCCTCAGCCAAAACTCACGCCCATTAGCCTTGTACATTTCCCGTACCGCTAATCAAACACTTGGCTGCTAATTCATGTTTGAGCATCGATTGGTCTCCTCGTCAGAATCTTATGTTGTAATCTTCTTCCTAGCACCAACATGGGGAGTGCCCAACCCTCTAGACATGCCTAGGCCGCCCAGAACACATGGCAACGCCACGGTCACGCGATGACTACGCGCAGGCATGCGAGTTTACGCGCTCTAGAGTTGGGGCCCTCGGCCACCGCCCAAACCTCGACGTATCGCCACCAAACCATGTATTTATGATTAAATAGGTCCTTATGTAACTAGAAATGATTTTTGGAAAAAATAAATAGCAAACTATGAGGCAGTTGCAGTTCAAATTTGACCCGCTTCCAACTGAATCGGCAGAAATTTGTCGTTTTCACGAGAGGTGGATCAAAAAATTTTACACCAGACCATTTTGTCAATTGTGCATTAAATATGGCCTAGTATTTTATAAAAATGATTTGGTCTAATTTTGCAACAATTAATTGGTAGTTCCTTCACAAAAAAACCTCCTTTCGGGCACTCGAAAAATGGAAAATGTTTTTTCCGTCCAACGAAAATGAAAACTTCCTTAGGCAACATTGTTTGCTATTCCAATATGCACCCTTGTGCACAATATGAGATCATTTGAACAAACTATGCCATGAATGTGGCCATAAGATTGATCATTTGGCTTGAAAGCCATGAATCTTCACACTTGATACCTCCTTTCTGAGAACACTTTTTTAAAATAATTACTGTATTACAAGTTTATTATTTTTCCTGGAACCTTGGTCACATATAATGACACAATGCGAAGGTTTTCCAATTTTTTGATTTTTTTTGAATTTTTTATGCCCGTTTCAAAATGCGGTCAAAACGGCGGGCTTGACCGTTCCTAGCTAGTGGTTGAATCTTGGAATTTTTTTGGTGTTTCTATGATTAAATAGATACTTATGTAACTAGAAATGATTTTTGGAAAAAATAAAGAGCAAAGTATGACGCAGCTGCAGTTCAAATTTGACCCGCTTCGAGCTGAATCGGCAGAAATTTGTCTTTTTCACGAGAGGTGGATCAAAACTTTTTTCACCCAACCATTTTGTTAATTGTGCATTAAATATGGCATAGTATTTTATAAAAATGATTTGGTCCAATTTTGCAACAATTATTTGGTAGTTCCTTCACAAAAAAACCTCCTTTCGGGCACTCGAAAAATGAAAAATGGTTTTTTCGTCCAAAGAAAATGAAAACTTCCTTAGGCAACATTGTTTGCCATTCTAATATGCACCCTTTTGCACAATATGAGATCATTTGAACAAACTATGCCATGAATGTGGCCATAAGATTGATCATTTGGCTTGAAAGCCATTGATCTCCACACTTGATAGCTCATTTCTGAGAACACTTTTTTAAAATAATTACCGTATTACAAGTTTGTTATTTTTCCTGGAAACTTGTCCACATATAATGACACAATGCGAAGGTTTTCCAATTTTTTGATTTTTTTTGAATTTTTTATGCCCGTTTCAAAATGCGGTCAAAACGGCGAGCTTGACCGTTCCTAGCTAGTGTTGAATCTTGGATTTTTTTGGTGTTTCTATGATTAAATAGATACTTATGTAACTAGAAATGATTTTTGGAAAAAATAAATAACAAACTATGAGGCAGCTGTAGTTCAAATTTGACCCGCTTCCAACTGAATCGGCGACAATTTGTCTTTTTCACGAGAGGTGGATCAAAACTTTTTTCACCCAACCATTTGGTCAATTGTGCATTAAATATGGCCTAGTATTTTATAAAAATGATTTGGTCCAATTTTGCAACAATTATTTGGTAGTTCCTTCACAAAAAAACCTCCTTTCGCGCACTCGGAAAATGAAAAATGGTTTTTTCGTCCAAAGAAAATGAAAACTTCCTTAGGCAACATTGTTTGTCATTCTAATATGCACCCTTGTGCACAATATGACATCATTTGAACAAACTATGCCATGAATGTGGCCATAAGATTGATCATTTGGCTTGAAAGCCATTGATCTCCACACTTGATAGCTCGTTTCTGAGAACACGTTTTTAAAATAATTGCCGTATTACAAGTTTGTTATTTTTCCTGGAAACTTGTCCACATATAATGACACAATGCGAAGGTTTTCCAATTTTTTGATTTTTTGTGAATTTTTTATGCCCGTTTCAAAATGCGGTCAAAACGGTGGGAATGACCGTTCCTAGCTAGTGGTTGAATCTTGGAAAAGTTTTGGTGTTTCTATGATAAAATAGATACTTATGTACCTAGAAATGGTTTTTGAAAAAAATAAATAGCAAACTATGAGGCAGCTACAGTTCAAATTTCACCCACTTCCAGCTGGATCAGCGAAATTTGTCTTTTTTACCATATGTGGATAAAATCTTTTGACACCCAACTATTTGGTCATTTGTGCATTAAATATGGCCTAATAGTTTATAAAATTGATTTCATACAATTTTGCAATAAATATATTGTAGGTCCTTCACAAAAAACTCATTTTGGGCACCCAAAAAAGGGAAAATGTTTTTTTTTGTGCAAAAAACTCATTTCCGACGACACCTTTTTAAAGATATTTATCTTATTCCATGTTGTTATTTTTTTTTTGAAAACTTGTTCAAATTTTGGTGACACAATGAGAAGGTTTTCCATTTTTTTTAGAATTTCTCAGATCATAAAGTAGCTTAAATGATTTTAACACATTATTTTAAGTCAACTACGACCAATTTAGATGGTCATAAAATCGTACTGCATTCTGATTGGTCCGTGGACATATCACGCGGATCGTGTATCCAACACCGTCGGATGCTCGGGGATCCAACGGCTGTCCTCGACCCATCCACACCAACCCCGAAACCCTAGCTATGTTCTCCGGGTAAATTTCCATCCACCCCCCCGCCTCCTTTCTTTCCCTCGCTAGCTCCACCGATCCAGATCCCTCCCCGCCTTCACTCCTCTCCCCGATCCAGATCCTTCCGCCGCCGCCCCGTCCTCCCCTTCCTTCCGCCGTCCACCTCTCCCCTCGCCTCCGCCACCCACCTCTCCCCTCGCACCCAGCCCCCAGCCGCTCCCGCTCCCCTTTCCCCATCGCCGCCGCCGCTCCCTTCCGCACCCGCAAGTTCATGACCAACCGCCTGCTCGCTCGCAAGCAGTTCGTGCTCTTCCACCGCGGCCGCGCTGGGCTGGATCTACCGCGGCCACTCCCTAGATGGAGATCCACTCGATTCCTCTCCCTCCCCCGATTCCTCTCCAATCCCGCTGGCTGGAGATCCACTCGAGCTCCCCCGTGATTCATCTCCAATCCCGCCGCCGTCCCCGGCTCCTCACCACAAGCTCCAGCAAGCCCGCCCTCCCCGCGCCCCTCGGCAGCGGCCGCTGCGCCCTGCGTCTCGCGAGGCGACGAGCTCCGCAGCGCCTCCGACGACCGCGCCCGGAGGCCGCTGCGTCCTCCCCGACAAGGCCGCTGCCGTCCTGGCGGCGTGCCTAGGCCCCGCGGCGGCGGACCAGCCCGGGTGGGTGCCCCTCGTCCCCGCTTGTTTTCCCCCTCCGAGAGGCTGTAGCTGACCCCCTCCCTGACCTCGGCTTATGGATGCATATCCGTCGAGGGATACACCATCGCCGGTTGGGGAGCAGGATCTGGCGCTGGGGTTCAAGGTCAATGCCAAGGGCACTGCTGCTGCACGCCTTCATCAGCGTCTTCTCCTGGCGCAACGAGACCATCAACGAGACCAAGGGCTCGACTTCTTCTTGTTCTCTGGAATTTTTAGAGTAGCATTTCTTTTCACCATTGACGAACATCTCATTCTGGTGTGCTCCCTTGTGGATCGGTAGGAAGCCGCTACACATTTTTTGGGGGCCTAAATACGATTCAAGTACGTTAAAATTCCCCTATTGAGGATCGTTGATTCTCGTACAGCGAAACTTGCCTTACTAGGTGGTTAGGTGTGATTAATTAGCACCATTTGTAGCACTCGCGAAGTTATATCTTCAGTTATGAACTTTCATTTGCTCATGAAATTCAGTTACCATCCGTCTATGCAAATCTACACAAGAAAGGCATAAACCTTATGTATCTTTGCAAGCTTTTACCTGTAAGATGTCGCTGATATCTGCATTTACTTATGTGTGTTGAATTAGTAAGGTGGTATGACATGAGGACTCAGGCTTGGTCAACATTCCTGCAGGTTTAGGCATCTCATAAGAAATGCTACTCTAAAAATAACCTACATTCCTGCAGGCTTATACCAAAAATTCAGTGCAATTTTGTTTAGGTATCGAATCAGCCATGAGTTATTGCCTTTTCTGTGCGCTGCTCTACTTATTAACTGTGGTTATGGTAGCATTGTGGCGCTGTTGCTTAATTAGTGGCTATAGTTGCTAACTAGCATGTGATCTGGAGTAAAATCAGCTGTCTCTTAAATGGCTTCTATAAGCTGGATGTCATTAGTTATGTCCAAGTTGTGTTAATGGGCTGCTGCTTTGTGATGTAACCACCAAACTCCTGGTTTTGCAGTTTGATTGCTGCATTTATCTCAACTTCTGGTTGACATTTCTACTGATTATAGAATTTTACAGTGGTACTTATGCTGAAATTTCTGAATCTGATTCTGACTATGATGCTTCTCTGATGACATATATCCTGTTGCTTTGTTGCATAGGATTCTTGATCTTGGTCGTGGATCTGTGAGTGTCAGTGTGTGACCCTCCCTAGCATCGTGAGATCTGCGGATTCCACCGGTGAGGTAACCATGCCCTTCCTCATGCATTGATGAACTAGTAGCTGAATTGCTGTTGTGATCACTTGCAATTGAATCACCCTGGAGTTGTTACCCTTGCTGTATCCTGTGCACTGCTCTCCTTATTAACCGTGGGTGTGGTTGCACCTCTGCAACGCTGTTGTTTAATTAGTGGCTACTACTACTAACTAGTATTTGCTCACTTGGAACCAAATCAGCTGGGAGCTGTTGGCCTGGAACGATCTGGTGAAGGACAAGTTGGTCCATAGGTCCTCCTGCCTGCTATCTCTCTCTTTGTAGCTGACGGGTTGGGTTGTGCTTGGATGGGCCATGTTGTAGCTTACAGACATTCTGCATACTAACTCAGCCTCCGTATTACAAGTTTAAAAGAATTGCTGCGTAGTTCACAAACCTGGGACTAAACATTTCATTATTTTTGCTCTTGATGACTTTTACTTGGACTTTCAGTTTCAATAAGCCACATCCTTGTATAAAACTTAACACTGTCATGCACCTGTTTGCGCGTATGCCTATGATAGGGTTAGGACCTGCCGCACCTTTAGAGTTGAAAAAGTGATGATTTAGCTCACTTTCTTAACGTGATGTTGCTGCTGTACTCCATAAATTACTGAACATTTGTTAAAACTCCAAAAATACAGTATTTGCTACTCGCCTATTAGTGTTAGCAGTATTTGCAGCTGGAGTATTTAGAGATTTAGTTTCCTATTCCAAATTTTGTATGTTTTTGATGTGAAACGCTTATGCATGACTAAGTGTTAAGTTGATACAATTTTGAGTCTGCACTGCTGTATGTTTTTGATGTGAAACACTTATGCATGACTAAGTGTTAAGTTGATACAATTTCTTTGATAGACAAGCATGGAAATATGTATTAACTTTACTGAAAGTAGATAAGCATGACAATTCTGTTCAATTCTGATTTCTTTTGTAGTCAATTATGTTCAACTGATTTCTGAATATTTCTGATGTGACCTGTGGCCAGGTACCAGAGGCGATCGGCGTCCTCCTGGTGGCGCTGCTCCTCACAAAGTGTTGAAGTTGGATTACCGCCTCATGTTGATGGCATTGTTTCTTTTTGGTGATCTAATGTCGCTTAGGTTGCTACTGCTATGATGGAAGCGCACCACAACTTTAGTTGATGCGTATCTGTTTTTGCTTGTTTTAGTTGAGGTTGGACGTGCAGACTTGTATGTGCTGTTGTGTGTATTTGGATGAATCATTTCTGAATTTAATCATTTAATTGAGAGAATTTTTGAGTGTTTATTGTTCAAATGTGTAAACTGGAAATCAGGGAATAATAAAAAGACCAAATGGTCTACTGGATCAAAAATGCTACAGCCCAAATAATAGTGGGCTGGAATATTGTGCATTTCTGTAAAACCTTACAAAAAGGCCTAATGAAATGGTTTGCAAAAGGGCCATGGCCTAGAAAATTAAAAGGCCGAATTGTAGGGCGTGGCCCATGTAGCCGACCAAAAATTCACATGAAAAAAATATAGAAAGGCTGAAATAATGGGCTCGGCCCATGTAGAAAATCGAATTGGACCGGGCTGAATCTTGTGCCACATCAGCTTGCCACGCTGGATGCCTACGTGGCTTGGGGAGGTTGCTAGTGACCAAAACACCACAGTAGGAATATTTTGGTCGTAAACGTCTTTGACCATTCCAGAAGAAAGGTCGCTATAGACAGTTTACGACGGCCAGCTTTTGACCTTCTGTTTTTGGTCACAAAAAGGTCGTAAATGGAAATTTGTGACCTTTCAGTGACCAATAGTGGTGGTCACAAGTTGACATATTTCTTGTAGTGGACCAAAGGCCTCTTTTCAGCAGCCCAAAGGGCGGGAAGCGGCGGCCCGCTTCCCGCCCTTTGGGCTGCTGAAAAGAGGCCTTTGGTCTCGGTTGGTGGCACCAACCGGGACTATAGGGGGTATTAGTCCGAGTTGGTTTCACGAACCGGGACCAATGCTCTTGCTATATATACAACACTTAGGAAAATTTGATGAACACATCGCGAGTTGCCCCCCAGCCCGCCCGACGATGCTGAGCTCATCGACGCCGCCAGGCTGCCCAGATCGACGCCGTCCGCTGCCCCGATGCCGCCCGCCGCCCAGACACCGTCCGTGCGCTGCCCCGACGCCGTCCGCGCGCCCTCGTCGTCGCCCCTGCCCCGTCGCCTCCAGGCGCTGCCCCAACACCGCCCGCCGGCCGCCCCCGCTGACGCAGTCGTCGTCGCCCGCGCCCGTCGTCGCCGTCGCCGTCGCCGTCGCCCCCGAGCGCGTCCGGTCGCGCCCCTGCCCCACGACCCGCCCCCCACCGTCGCCGTCGTCGCCAGCCACGCCCCCGCCCCGGCCCGCCATGGTCGTCCCCGACGCCCTCACCGCCGCCGCCGTCGCCCTCGCCGGCCGCCCCCGTTGTGAGCCGCCGCTGTCGAGGCTCTGTGTTCAGTGCTTTTTTTCATACATACATGTGTATTTTTTTGTTCATTGTATTTTTTTCATATATATAATTAATGTATATATGTATGTGGTAGCTATATGATGAATGGATGTGGCTATGTATGTATGAATATAATGTTCATAGCATTTTTTTGTTTATATATGTTTTTTCATATATGTATTAATTTTTTATTTAGGTTGTTAGTAGATAACGATTTTAGGTTAGTGCATTTTAATTAGGTTAGTGTAGAGGAAAAAGTAAAATAAGGAAAAGGAAGAAAAGATGAAGAAGGAAGAAGGAAGAAGAAGAAGAAAAAGAATGAGAGGAAAAAGGAAAATAAGAAGAGGAAGAAAGGAGAAGAAGAGGAGAGGAAGAAGAGGAGAAATAAATAAGAAGAGGAAAAAAGAAGAAAAAGAAGAGGAGAAGAAGAAAAAATAGAAATTTTTTTCTATTTTTTCTTCTTCTCCTCTATTCCTTTCTTCTTTTTTTCTTCTTCTTCTTCCTTCTTCCTTCTTCCTCTTTTCTTCCTTTTCCTTATTTTCCTTTCTCGAGGGAGAAGAAGAAAAAGAAGAGGAGAAGAAGAAGAAAGGAATAGAGGAGAAAGAAGAAACTTCAACACGAGGGGGGGGGGGTACCGATACCCCCTCCCCGATAACATTATTTTCCCATGTATATGTATGTCGCGTCGTTGTCGATATAACCCCCTCGAGATAACTTCGACATGAGGGGCGGTCGATATATATACCCCCTCTCGACCGTGATAACTTATACAACGGCAGCACCCCCCTCGGCCCTCTTGCTCGACCAAAACTCTCGAGGACAACCAAACCCTAGAGAGAAAACAATGTTGGTCTCCTACCCCCTCCCGCCGCGCCCCTACCCGACAAATTAACTCTCTCGAGGCCACCCAAATTTACCAAGTTAAAAGAGCGTTGTCGTCGAGGCCACCCCAAACCCTTGAAGCGTTGTGTCGAGGCGACACCAAACCCTAGAGAAGCAGCGTCGAGGCCACTAACATGATTCCTTATTGTGATTAGCTAGCTAGTTCTACGTTTGCCACTAATATATATATATATATATATATATATATATATATATATATATATATATATATATATATATATACATCTATACCATGTTTGAATAATAATTGACATGTTGTAAATATTTGCAGAAACTATGGAGCACTCCCGAGACGAAGAAACAGAAGCGATGTTGGTGGACATAATCGCACAAGGAAGTGATGTCGTTGCGTCATTTCTCAACGACACGATGGTCAGGAAGGACTGGGTGAAGAAGAGGGCTATGTTCATGATGGCTCCGACCCATTAATGCCGGTACAAGAAGAGGGCTATGTTCATGATGGCTCCGGTGACCCAATGGGGGTACAAGAAGGAGACCGTGCTGACTGCTCCGGTGACCAAACCGAGTCCGGCCAGGTATATATATATTAGTTAAGCCCATGCTGACTAGTTAATTGATGCATATATTCATTGTTTTGGTATATGTACACATATTAATTAACTCTTGTCTTTCTTCCTTTTTCTAGCCCTCCGGATCGAGCACAACTTCGGTAAGGAGACGAGGCCTGAAGAAAAAGTTGAGCTCGGATGAAAGGTTTGAAAACGACCTGCCGAAGCTACCCCGCCATCTCAGCACAGAAGCAGCGTGGCTTCCACCGAGCTGCTTTAGCCGGAGCATGTCTTGACGGCTCCTGCCAGCTATCCCGTGGATGCTACCACGGAGTCTCAAAATTGCCACATTATGACGCGACGGATGAATTTGAAGGTCAAGGCGGCTGTTGGCTCTGTTTATCCTACTGGACCCGGCGCAACTTATCACTGCCGGCCGATTCTAGAAGGATATGCAAGGGTGATGGTGGATGAAATAATGGACGGATTTGAGGACCTCCAGCTTGACCATCCTACCGGTGAAGGGGAGACTAGGCTGGGTTCTGCTCTGAAGACCCCATGCCTGTGGCGGAAGGAGCTCATCAACCTTCCGAACTGGACGCCTCCGCCTCCTCCTCCTCCTCCGGCGAGTCAGGGCACTCCGCCTCCTCCACCGCCTCCTCCTCCGGCAAGTGATGATCAGGGCACCGGGCCTCCTTCTCCGGCGCGTGGCGGCACTCCGCCTCCTTCTCCACGTTCGCCGGCGCGGCCGAGCAGCCAGCAGCCTCCTCCTTCTCCGCCTCGCCAGCAAGGGCGGAAGAGACCCGCCGCCGCCCCGGCTGCTCCGGCGCGTCGTAGTCCTTATCCTCCACCTCGTAAGCAAGCACGAAAGAAGACAGACGCCGTAGCCGCTCCGTCTGCTCCGGCGTCTAGCAACACAACCAGAGGCAGGAGGCAATACAGATACGGTCCACCTCTCAAGCTGAGGGAGTCCTGGACTAGGGGGTGTCCGGATGGCCGAACTATCATCATCGGCCGGACTCCAAGACTATGAAGATACAAGATTGAAGACTTCGTCCCGTGTCCGGATGGGACTTTCCTTGGCGTGGAAGGCAAGCTTGGCAATACGGATATGTAGATCTCCTACCATTGTAACCGACTCCGTGTAATCTTAGCCCTCTCCGGTGTCTATATAAACCGGAGGGTTTTAGTCCGTAGGACAACAATCATAACAACAATCATACCATAGGCTAGTTTCTAGGGTTTAGCCTCCTTGATCTCGTGGTAGATCCACTCTTGTACTACCCATATCATCAATATTAATCAAGCAGGAGTAGGGTTTTACCTCCATCGAGAGGGCCCGAACTTGGATAAAAACATCGTGTCCCTTGTCTCATGTTACCATCCGCCTAGACGCACAGTTCGGGACCCCCTACCCGGGATCCGCCGGTTTTGACACCGTCATTGGTGCTTTCATTGAGAGTTCCTCTGTGCCGTCACGATCAGGAAGGATGCCTCTTCCCGTCTTTAAAGACGGTACCATTGCCAAAGGAGCTTTGGCCGCCGGCCAAACTATCCGGCTAGGTGGTTTTCTTATGACCGCCTGTTCGGCCGCCGCTTCGACGATGACCTCTCGGGTCATCAAAAGCGATCTTCGCGTCAGCTCGGAATTCACCGAGCAGCTGGATCCGATCGAGCTCTCTTCTGTAAACGAGCTCTTGGATTGCATCGCCGCCCTGGGGGTCTCTACAGACTACGATCAGATTGGGCTTAAAACCGATCTGAGAGAGATTAACTCCCCCCAGGTTACCCACCATGTTGCGGTGGTAGAGGAACAACGCGGCGACTCTTCTTCTGTATTAAAGACCAGTTACGTCCGGACTCCTGATCCCTCCATGCCGGATTCCCGCGGAGGGACGGACGTCGATCAAGTACTGAACCTAAAGTCAGGCAGCGGACCAGACTCGTTGGACAACGTCCAGCAATCCAAGCTTCCAAATTCGGAAACTTTTCGGCCCTTGAGCCTCAAGTTGGGCAGGGTTCCGGACTCAATTCCACCCACCCACCCAAACATATGCGATCTATCCCAAATCCGGCAAGAGCCCGTTGAAAAAGTACATCATTACTGGGCCAGATTCCTCCTGGTTATGGACAGGATAAAGGACTGCCGTGAGGAAAACACAATTTCGATTTTTTGCAACAATTGCACGGACAAGGGAATCTTGAACGCCATAAGTCGTCGCGAAATTACACGCTTCGCCGACCTGGCGTCCATAGTATGAAAGTACTGTGCGATGGAGAGTGTCCGAAAAACCGAAACTAAGTTTTGGGACAATCTGGCTCCGAACACAACCCTAGTCCGAAACAAAAGGGTGCATCATGCTCAGGCACCCAGGACAAAAACCAAAAAGCAAAAACCCCATAAAGGGCACGGAACCGTACTGGAGGGATGGCTCAGCGGACCCTGTAAAATTCATAGTACAGAGGGCGCCACTCCAACACATAGCCTTCAAGCATGTTGGATACTGCGGCAGGTGGCCAAAAGTGGCGAAGAGCTTCTAGCCCCGGAGAACCACCCCAACAGTACCAGTACGGTGTTAACAGTCTTCGAGACCTTCGCATCAAATAATATGCGGAAACGAACAATCCGTAGCCTCGCCGAAGTCTACCAAGTAGCAACAACAAATTCATGGAGTGACACGGTTATCACCTTCAACGCTAGCGACGAACCTAAATTCCGAACAGCCCGAGCACCAGCCACATTGGTCCTTAGTCCAATAGTGGACGGCTTTCGTCTTACCAAGGTACTCATGGATGGCGGCAGCGGATTAAACCTCATCTACGAGGAAACCCTTCGAAATTTTCCAAGCCATACTCCATTACGGGTACATGAAGCTTAAAATGCCCGGGCCCAATGGAACCATCACTCTTGCCAGTGATCCGGACATAGCACTCCGCGCTGAAAACAAGACAGCCGCACTAGCCCTAGAGGCACTATCCGAAGCCCTAGCGGCAGAGGAACTCACTGCGCTGCGCTCTACGGTGAACAGGGACGATGTGATACTCGATAAGAGATCCAAGTCCACCTCTTTTAAACCAGCGGACGAAATAGTCAAATTCCAGGTCCATCCAACGGACCCCACAAAGACGGCCTCCATTGGGGCACAGTTAAACCCTGACGTAGATGCCGCACTACGAGAATTCCTTTGGGAGAATTGGGAAATCTTTGCCTGGCACCCTTCAAATATGCCAGGAATCCCACGCAGATTGGCAGAACACAGCCTAAACATCCTAAAAGGATTCAAGCCAGTCAAACAGGCTCTTCGGTGATTTTCCGAACCCAAAAGACAGGCAATGGGAGAGGAGCTAGCCAAACTATTGGAAGCCGGATTCATCAGAGACATCAAACATCCGGACTGGCTAGCGAACCTGGTAATGGTACCAAAAAAGGACAAATACTGGCGCCTGTGTGTCGATTTTAAAGACCTTAATAAGGCCTGTCCAAAGGATCCTTTCCCCCTTCCCCGCATCGATCGAATCATCGATGCTACCGCAGGACACGATTCATTGTGCTTCCTCGACGCATACTCCGGCTACCATCAAATCAAGATGGCGGAGGCAGACCAAGCCGCAACGACATTCATTACTCCATACGGACCATTCTGCTTCAACACAATGCCCTTCGGACTCAAAAACGCCGGCGCAACATATCAGCGCATGATTCATACATGTCTGGCTACCCATATCGGCAAAACAGTGGAGGCATACGTAGACGACGTGGTCGTTAAGACCAAACACGTCGAAACTCTAGTAGACGACTTGAGGCTCACGTTCGACAACCTCCGAGCATATGTGTTTTCGGCGTACCAGCCGGAAAGCTCCTGGGCTTCATTGTATCCGGTAGAGGAATTGAAGCAAACCCAGCCAAGATCCGAGCTCTGTTACAGCTGGATATCTCAAAAGACCTCAAACAAATACAAAAATTGACCGGATGCATGGCGGCTCTAAGCCGCTTCATCTCCCGTTTGGGAGAAAAGGCATTGCCCCTCTATCGCCTCCTCAGGCGCACCGAACACTTTGAATGGACGGATGCTGCCACGGCCGGACTCGAAGAAATAAAGGCCATATTGGCAACTAATCCAGTCCTGGCCGCGCCCAATTTGGGCGAACCAATGTTGTTATATATCGCGGCAACACATCAAGTTGTAAGCGCGGTGCTCGTCGTCGAACGAGAAACAGAAGGGCATAAATTCCCTCTTCAAAAACCAGTGTACTACGTATCCACCGTCTTAACTCCATGCAAGTCCCGGTACCCGCATTATCAAAAGATAGCATACGCGGTGTTCATGGCATCCCGGAAGCTGCGACACTACTTTCAATAGTTTTTGATAACAGTGGCCTCCGAAGTACCCCTCAACGACATCATAAACAACCACGACGCGACGGGCAGGATTGCAAAATGGGCCACCGAGCTATTACCATTCGACATAACCTACAAACCACGGCGAGCTATAAAGTCGCAAGTCTTGGCTGACTTCATCGCTGAATGGACCGAAGCCGAACTCCCTAAAGAGTACGGCGCATACTCCAATTGGATCATGCATTTCGACGGCTCAAAAATGTTGGCCAGCTTGGGGGCTGGCGTCGTTTTGACGTCACCAACCGGAGACACAATCCAATACGTACTTCAAATAATGTACACAGACTCCAACAACGCAGCTGAATACGAGGCCCTTCTGCATGGTCTCCGGATGGCAATCTCCATGGGCATTCAACGCCTCGAGGTCCGCGGGGATTCAAACCTCGCAATATCACAAGTAAATGGAGACTTTGATGCCAAAGATCCGAAAATGGCAGCCTACCGTAACGCCATCTTAAAAATGTCAGCTCGGTTCGAAGGACTCGAATTCCACCATGTAGCCCGGGATAATAACCAGGCGGCCGACGTGTTGGCAAAGCGCGACGCCGTCCCTCCAAACATCTTCCTGGAGCGGCTCTTTAAGCCATCCGTAGTATGGGAAGAGGAGTCCGGAAACAACAATCCGGAACCAACCGCACCGCCCAACACCGAACATTCTGACACAACCGATGGCTCAGCCAATGACATAACACCTTCAGCCCACGAAATAATGGCAGTCATTGCCCCGTGGACGGAACCATTCCTAGCCTACTTAATCAGTCAGGAACTTCCCGAAGACCAAAATGAGGCCCGCTGCATAGTTCGGCGATCTAAAGCCTACAAGGTCCATGAGGGAGAACTTTATAAGAAAAGCACAACCGGAGTCCTTCAAAGGTGCATCTCCGAAGAGGAAGGGCGAAATCTTCTGGCTGAAATTCACGCTGGACTAGGCGGACACCACGCTGCAGCCTTGTAGGTAAGGCCTTCCGTACATGATTTTATTGGCCGACGGCCCAGGCAGATGCTCAGGACTTAGTCCAACGATGCGTTGGTTGTCAGCTCTTTGCTAATCAGAGCCACATGCCACCCACCGCCCTCAAAACTATACCCATCACCTAGCCGTTTGCGGTCTGGGGGCTTGATATGGTTGGACCCCTTAAAGGGGGAACCCACAAGCAAAAATACCTATTGGTCATGGTGGACAAATTCACCAAATGGATAGAGGCCAAGCCAGTTAAAACGGCCGAATCAGGACCTTTGATAGACTTCATATCCGGGGTAGTACACCGTTATGGTGTCCCCCACAGCATCATCACCGATAACGGCACGAACTTCACGGCCGACGAGGTTAAACTCTGGTGCAAAAATATGGGCATTAAGCTCGACTACGCTTCAGTCTATCACCCTCAAACCAACGGTCAAGTTGAACGAGCAAATGGTCTAATCATGAGCGGCATCAAACCCAGATTAGTGCGGTCCCTTACGGAATCTAACACGCACTGGGTAGAGGAGCTCGACTCCGTACTCTAGGGGCTGCGGACCACGCCAAACCGTACTACCGGATTCACACCATTCTTCATGGTATACGGCGCAGAGGCAGTTTTGCCCTGCGATATAATTCATGACTCACCTCGAGTGCGCATGTACGAAGAAAGAGAAGCTAAGTTGGATCGGCAGGACAGCTTGGACGCATTGGAGGAGGAGCGCGATGTGGCAAAGCCTCGTTCCGCATTCTATCAGCAGCAGGCTCGAAGATATCAAAGCAGAGAAGTACGGGCGAAAACTTACAATGTTGGCGAACTAGTTCTACGCCTGCCGGACAAGAAAAAGGACAAACTCAAGCCCAAATGGGAAGGTCCCTTCATCATCGGCCAAGTCCTGACCGGCGAAGCATACCGTCTGCGAAACGCATCGGACAACCGACTCGAGCCGAACCCATGGAACGCAGCCCGCCTCCGAAGATTCTATGCCTAGCGCCGGACTCAGAGTTTGTCTCCTTCCTCCGTCCACATTTTATACTTCAGTTGTCTTTTGTTTCTCTTTTCTCCCCACCTTTTCATAAAGCCTTTGAGGGCTGATTTGCACATTGTTCGCACACACTTGACGTGCCACTCGCACTCATTATACCTGGGGGCTTCTTTAACAGAATCTTATTTATACGGGCTTCATGCCCAACACATGTGTCAAACTTCCGCATGTACCTTTCATTCACCATTATATGCATCGATATGACTTAAGTTTTGGCCAAGCTGGGTTGCCTGGCTCCTGTGCTTACCCCTACGTTCCCAATTGTTCGGCTAGGAGGTAAAGGGAGCACCTCTGCGATTGTTACTGCCGGGTCAGCCGGATGTGTACCTTAGACTGGGTGAAGCCGAAAGCTAGCGTTCTTAAGGGAATATTCGGTCGGTGACTTGAAAGATGATTTCTTATTTATTCATTTATCTGCCCCCAGATGCTTTTCTGCTCTTTTCGCAGTCCGGACATGCACTTTAGGGCATGCCTCCCAGGGAAAGGAACCCCTAAAGGAACTATTCTCCCTGGAAGATGTTTCTTACTAACCATGTAATATAACATAATTAGTTGGACACTTGTCTGCTAAAGCACTAATGACCCCTATGCATGGTCTCCATGCATGCCCCGGTTTTTTCATAACCGTGAGGGTATTCGGACACACTCCGGACTCTAGGGTCCCGAGGTTGAAGCGAAAAGGTCCGCAAAGACAAACGATCTACAATCCCGCTAGAAGGCATTATACATGTCATTTTAAAAAAATACATCGTCACATTGACTGATTGTACGCCTCTTCAATCCCATCTAACAGGCTGTCTAATTTACATTCCCTTTGGGAATACTTAGCGGCCAATTCTACTTGGCCGTACACTAAGCTCACAGGGATCTCCTTCCCATCGGGCCCCACAGGTCCGACCTCGGCCATGTGGTTCGGATCCGCCTTCTTGTACCGCGTCTTCACCATGGCCCAGGCCTCCCTGGCGCCTTGACGACAGGCCGATATCTTCCATAGACGGAAGCGCTGCCGTGCTCCCTGAAGCTTCTCCGCAAGCCCTCCAAGACCCTCGGGTAGGGAGACGGACGACCATAAGGCCTGGGCGACGCCACTCATCGCCTTCCGCACACGTTCGTGCAGTTACAGCAGCTCGGGAAGTTGGTCACCCGTTGAACCAGGCATTTCCTCCGCAGGGCGACCTGTGAGCACACCTACAGACACATTTCTGTCAATCGACTTCCTCGCCGAACTCTTCTTTTCAAAAGAGTTTGCTCAAGCACTTACTATAGATGCCGCGACAAAGCCGCTGATTCTCCTTCACGAAGCCAGACAGCTGGGCCCGAACACCCTTTAGCTCTTCTCCAAGCTGGGTGTGGGCATCTTGGAGTTTGTTCCTCTCCTGCTGCACCTTCATAAGCACCCTCTCGACGGCCTTCAGCTGGCGCAGTAGCTGTTGCTTGTCCGGATCCAGTCCGGCAACATCTGCAATATTATTGTCAGACTTATACGCACGCCGCACACCGCTTATCTTTTTGAAATAATGTGTTACCGGAGGGGGTCTCTGTGTCTCCTCCTGCGGCGGCTAGTGCGGCCTCAAGTTGGGCCTTGCACTCTTGTAGCTCCTGGGACAATTGGGTATTCTTCTCCGAAAGATCCTGCATATCAAATGATCCTTAAATCAGTTATTTTAACTACTTTAAGTCTCGGGGGCTACTGGCATATACAACTATTAAAATCCCTTACCCGTATGTCTTTCACATACTGCTCCGTGGCTCTGGTTAAACCATCTTGAGCAGCACGGAGGTGCGCGTCTCCCGCGTTAAAGGCATTCAACGCCTCCGAGGAGAAACACGCGTCACGAAGAACTGTCCGGCAGCGCCTGTGATTCATGGCGCTCTCCACCTCAGACCTAGTGGCGGACAGCCTGTCGGAATCCTCCGTTGGAGGAGCATCCGGCTCGCGTCTTGCGCTCGCCTCCCCCCTCGGACCAGGTGTTGGGGCCTGGCTGGCAGAGGCTTGGTTGGCAACCTCTCCGGGCATAGTCTGGCGAGCGCTCTTTCTCCTAGAAGAGTCATGAGCATTAACATACTTCATAGGAGTCTTTTCCTTAACAACGGTGGCGTGACATACCTTTGCGGCGACGTTTCAATTTGCACCGCGCCCCTCTTCCGTCTGCTGGGCCGAACTGACCCTGGTTGGTCAGCCACCGCAGGATCAGCTTCCCGCGCTGAAGGCACCTCCTGCGAGACACCGTTGGTATACGGTGGTCAGAAATAAGCACGGACGAAAAAATGGTGTCAGGGCTACGGTCATAGTTACCTGGGAAGCCGGAGATAAACCGGGGTAGTCAGCCGTAATGGCGACTAGAGCATTGTCCATGCTAAGCTGGTGGAACACCCCGTCAATCAGCTCCACCTTTATGTCCGGATCCTATTCGGAGGCCGGATCAAGGGATCTTCCCGGATCCTCGCGTTGTGGAGCCGGACTGTGTATGCCCTCCACATCCCGGCGCAATTCCTGCGTCAAAATCATAAAGTAAGGCATTTAACTGTGAAAGCACGGATCGGATGAATAAACGTCCGCTTACCCAGCTCCGAGGGTTATTCATGGAGAATCCATTCAATGGGCTCGTTTGGAGGAAGTCCTCCTTCTCCCCCTTGTACAAGCCGGACAGGATCTTCGCCAGGTCTGCGGCCAATCCCGGTCCTTTGCGGCCATGACGGGTGGCGTCATTCTCCCCGCTGAAATCCCACATGGGGTGGCCCCTATATTGGAGCGGCTGCACCCCCCGCATGATGCACGTGGCCATGACTCCAATCATGGTCAATCTGGAATGGGCCAGCAATCTTATCCGGCCCATCAGATAATGGACGCTCCTGTCATCCTCCTGTTGAGGGCTCCGCGGGCACCAACTCAGGCGTTTCTTCAGAGGAGCATTGCTGAACTCCGGGAGGTCGATCCAAACTGGGTCCGGCAGTGGAGCATCTTCCACATAAAACCATTCCGAAGGCCAGTCTTTGGACACCTTCTTTGGGGTTCCGGATAGATATTCGGTCCCGGCGATGCGCCATATTTCGGCTCCGCCCACTTGATATATCGACCCTCCGTGAGAACGGGGTACGAGGCAAAACAATCTCTTCCACAGCGTGAAATGGGGCTCGATGCCCAAGAACAGCTCACAAAGAGCTACGAAACCCGCAATGTGCAGAATGGAGGCGGGCGTGAGGTAATGAAGCCGGAGTCCGTAGAACTCCAGAAGCCCCCTGAGAAACGGATGTATGGGAAATCCGAGCCCCCTTATTAGATAAGGGACGAAGCACACCCGCTCTCCTTTGGAGGGACTGGGGGTGGTCTCCGCCTGCTTTCCACCTTTGTAGTTGGCCAGCTCGGCTCGAACCGGGACCATAAAGGCCGGAGGAAGGTATCCCTCCGCTTGGAGCGTCACCAGCTCGCTGTGCGGGACTGAACATCTCCCCCAATCTCCTGGCTGAGGGCTGGGAGCGCGAGAGGAGGAGCCGCGTCGATGGTCCATGATGGAATGGATCTTTGTCAGAAGCGTTCTGATGAGTACTCGCGGAAGGAGGATGGTGTGATTGGATCTGGATTCTTGCCTCTCTTATAGGCAGCTTATTCGCGCAGCTAGGGGGTAAAAGGTAAAAATACCCTGGCCTTTCGCATTCGTACGACACGTGGAAGAGGGCCATTATTGGGCGTGGAAGCCAAGGAGCGCAACATTTATAAGGAAGCCGGACACTATTCGGCAAGCACATGGAATTTGGAGGAGAACCCGCCTTGCAACACCGAAGACAATACACGCGCCGGACTCGTCGTCATTGAAGCCTGGTTCGGGGGCTACTGAGGGAGTCCGGGACTAGGGGGTGTCCGGATGGCCGAACTATCATCATCGGCCGGACTCCAAGACTATGAAGATACAAGATTGAAGACTTCGTCCCGAGTCCGGACGGGACTTTCCTTGGCGTGGAAGGCAAGCTTGGCAATACGGATATGTAGATCTCCTACCATTGTAACCGACTCTGTGTAACCCTAGCCCTCTCCGATGTCTATATAAACCGGAGGGTTTTAGTCCGTAGGACAACAATCATAACAACAATCATACCATATGCTAGCTTCTAGGGTTTAGCCTCCTTGATCTCGTGGTAGATCCACTCTTGTACTACCCATATCATCAATATTAATCAAGCAGGAGTAGGGTTTTACCTTCATCGAGAGGGCCCGAACCTGGGTAAAAACATCGTGTCCCTTGTCTCCTGTTACCATCCGCCTAGACGCACAGTTCGGGACCCCCTACCCGAGATCCGCTGGTTTTGACACCGACACAAGCCTCTAGAGAAGTTACCGTACGAGAGGACCGAGGAGGAAAATGATACGATCGTGCGGACCCACGTGAAGGAGTTCTTTGAAGGGGTGAAAGCAAAGAGACATCCACCTCCCGAGGAGAAGGTAGATCCGGTGAAAGCAAAGCGCACTCTCGATGCCCTGAGGAAACCGGCAGTCTCCGCCGAGGAGCAACTATGACCGCATTACTGAACAGACATATCTCCAAGCGGAGCGGTCGGGAAGTACTGTCAGACATCAAAGGTCAAGAGAACGAGCAGCTGCGAAAAAAGTTGCCCAGCTCGGTGAACAAGCAAATCAATCGTGCCCCCCGCTCAATGTGTCTAGCGACAACATCGTCGCTAATGCTCCGGGGATGGTGCCCGGTTATGGCAATCTACAAGATTACCTGCCTGACGATGCACTTCCTGATTTCATGGAGGTGGACGAACACAGATACAAGTACGGGAAGCCTCTCGTCAAAGATGAAAAATCTCTAACAACGATGATGCGAAGATTCCATCATTGGTACATGAAAACCTGCAGAGAGTCTGGGGGGACGAATAGTTTGTATCTGCACATTAAAGAGGAGCACGACCTCGTTGGAACTGATCTGTTGTGTGTTCCATTTGAGGAGTTCTTCGCGTTCTTCAATCAAAAGGCCCTTGATAAATTAACGGTCTTTTGCTACTGTCTGTAAGTACTATTTCTGTCATTAAGTCTATATATAGCTCAGCTCTTTCATTGCATGTATTTATAATCTATCATCCTCACTATATTATGCAGATTGAAGATCGTCGAGTGCAGAAAACAAGAAATCTATGATATTGGGTTCATTAACACAAATATCATAGATGATAATCAGGTTACAAAGCACGCCGAAGAGGCCGAGGCCAACTTGCTACAATCGTTGATCAAAAATCAAAACAAAGATACCATACTCTTTTCTTACAACGGCGAGTGAGTGTTACTGTCGTGTGCATATTCGGTTTCCCTTATTACTTGAGTGAGGTTAATTATAGTAATGTAATTGATGAGTTATGCATGCGTGTGCAGCTTCCACTATGTTCTTCTGGAGATTAAGCTTGAGCAGGGACTAGTAACCGTCTTAGACTCGAGATGGAAAGATCCCGAAACCTATGCGGCCATGACTGAATTGCTCAACAAGTAAGTTCAATCGATCATTATCGCACCATATCGGCAACTTTTTGTTCATTTCCTGATATCTCAAGTAATAATAATTATTTTCTTTATCTTGCAGGGTTTGGAAACAGTTCACCGCAGAAGCTCCGAGACTGCCGAAGGAGTTCCGATATACATACCCGAAAGTAAGTACTACTGGCTAGCTAGTTGCGCGCATCTCCCGTTGATTCTATAGCTATACTTTCATCAATGCCATTTATAATGCTTCATTATCAGTTTGATTGACCTCTATTTCTTGTAAAGTGCTTGTGGCAGGAACAAGGGAATGATTTCTGTGGATACTACGTGTTCGAGTTCATCCACAACGCGACTTTGAAAAATAAGCGGGGCTACTCTAAAAGACAATTTGAAGTGCGTATGCAATAATATTCACAATTTCATTTTATTACACCATCATTTCTGTTGAGTTTCATTCATATATATGTATTAATTAACCCCCTTCTTCAAATTAGATGTGGCAGATGCGGAATGAACTCCTAGAACCAGATCGCATGAAATCAATTCAAGAGGAATTGGCGGGATTCTTTCTTGACCACATCATCAATAAAGCCGGAGAATACCATGTGGAAGTTTATTTCAATTGCTAGGGGATTGTAATTAAGAGATCTTACATACTGTACATGTATGTAGCCAGTAGCGTCGGATAGATGATACGGAAACTTGTTGTTTGACCAATCTCTCGGAGAAGGAGAGGTCGATCGATCACTTCTCTCGGTATGCATGACGAACTTCTGTACTCAATGGTTCCCTTCATTTTCTTACTAGCTAGCGTGTCGAGGGCCTCTCTATGTATATAGTACGTAGCGTCGACCAAGCACGGACATAAGAGAGGACACTTCTCTCTATTAATTAGCTAGCTAACACAATATATGAAACACCTAAATTAACCCCCCAAAACCCCCAACCCCCCCCCCCCCCCCCTTACAAAACAAAAAACAAAAACCCCAGCCACTGGAATGCTGACGCGTGGATGCCTTTTGGTCACCAACCGGGACCAAAGGCCCCCCTGCCTGGGATTGGCGCACCGGCCACGTGGAGGACCATCTGTCCCGGTTCATATTTGAACCGGGACTAAAGGGGGGAGGTATTAGTAACGACCCATTAGTCCCGGTTCATGAACCGGGACTAAAGGCCCTTACGGACCGGGACAAATGCCCCCTTTTTCTACTAGTGCAAAAAGCATGTTGGGTATCCTGCAGGTAACCTGGTGGCCTTTTCAACTACAAATCACTAGTATCCTGTATGAAGGTCGACCTTGGCTCATTGGGAAGCAAAGCATTTTGCGCAAATTAGGTTGTAACCGGTGCTTTTTTTTTTACTTTGGGTCTCTGCCAACTAGTTTCCTTCTCCATAATCAATCAAAAGGCAGAGGTCCTTCCCTGTTGAATTGAAAAAATTAGCGTGCCCGGCCCACGGAATAGTTTAAGAGGTCAACAAACAGAGTTGTGGGCTCATGAAATTTCATTTAGCTAATAAGTACTACTATATGTCGTTGATGAAAATCAACACACGGAATAGAACTGTTTTAGGAGAGCTGCTATACGAATGATGAATCACGTCCAATTCACATACGATGTGTCATAACAACCATCGATTGCCTCCCTAATTTGGTACCAAAGACCATCATATTGTAGCATGTAACCATCGTAGCAAGATCGGATAGGAATATTCGCTTGTTAAGCTATTTTGTTTTTTTAGAGGCCAGCCACTTCCATTTACATGCTCGATACATGGGAAAAGTACAGATCATCTCAGGTCAAGCTACGCGAATGAAGTAACCCCAGATGATTGAAAGCCTCCTAAACATAGGATATTCGCACGGTTCGCCCTTTGCAATCATGTTTGGATGTTGGACCGACTTGCGACAAGAGGCTAGCCTCACCAACCTATAAGCTAGCTCTGCAAAGCCGTTTCCGAGATTTTTTCTCACATGCTCTTTGAATGTTGATATTCCAAGAGAATATGGGCCGCCACGGTTTCCTATTTACTAGGTATGGATCAGGCGGCTATTTGGATGGTATTGCGCACCACTCATGCATCTCTGCAAAATGCTAGCCACCCATTAGCTGTGAATTCTCGTGCGTAGAAAATTTTGAAAAGATAGGTATGCTAGGGCTTCAACTAAAAATCACCCCATGCCCTCAGTGTTGCTAAAGAAATCACGGAGGTAGGCAGGGGCTTGGATCACTGGGAAGTAAAGAATTGTGCGCAAATTATGCCTTAACCCGTCCTTTTGTGAGTTGAGTCCTTTTTACTTTATATCTGGGCCAACATGTTTCCTTCTCTTTAATCAATGAAAGGTATAATTTCTGCTGCATTTCCAAAAAAAATGTTGTGCACTATGGATTATTGCAAATGGTCACTTATATTTTTTTAACGAAAAAGTGGTTCTTGTCAACTAATTTAATAGAGTTCCTCTCCGCTCACCAGATTTCACTTGGCTAATTGACTCTGGACTGGAAAAGGTCTGCCACCTGAAAGTACATATACATGGACTTGTTGCATGATATCTTGAAGTGGACCAGATCTTTGTTCTGCTCGAAGTTATGAATGAATGAATACACAAGCAAATCCCTACGGCTTTGGTGCATGCAATGAAAAGTTAATTAAAAACCAATCAAAGCATCTATCCATCCATAGCACCACTTCATTATATATCCATAGCTGACTTAGTGTTAGCTCGTGTCAAGTCCAAATCAGCTCCCCATTTACATAACCCGATCAATACATGGCCTACACACAAGTAACAAAATTAAAGGGAAACCACATACGCGCAGACATTCTAGCTATCCATCATCGCCGAAAAAGATGTGGCTATTGTTTTCTACTATCTTCTTTCCTCTTTCCGGAGGACCAGCTAGCAAGAAAGAAAGCACAAAGAATTAAGGGACAGCAACGGCCCTTGACAAGCGTACGTACGTCGCCGTCGGTGGCTGGTCATCACTCGGCCAGCTTTAATAGGTGATCGTGTCGTTGCTACGTCCATCGACCGATCAGTTAGTTAGTGGCAGCGGCATTCACATGCATGATTACCCCGTACATAGAGAAGTTCACTAGTTAGAGAGGTAAATAAAGTTAGCATATATACCTCCATTAGAGGAGCGAGATCCCGGGTTATAATTACGCTCTGGAAGAAGTGTGCACAGCCTCCACTACTCAAAGAGCCGGTTGAGGGCGAGATATTATCTTGCCTGACAATTCAGTTTTAACGGTGCCCGCACTAGCAGAGCCAATGCAAGCTGCCTGACTCTCAGTGAGCAAGTGAAAATTTCACAGGAAGCTAGTACTACCTAGCTAGCCAGTTCAAGTGTAAGAACAACCAAAGAAACAAACAGGAAAAATGGGTAAATTGCTGTTGCCGCTGGCGTCTAGAAGGTCCAAGTGTGCGTGTCCATGGAGACTCGGACACGCACCACGGCCGAGACGGCCACGAGCGACGACGGCGACGGAGGAGACAAAGCGAAATCCGGCGTATGTTGGTGATGTTGCCAAAGGGGAAAAAGGAGCCAACAAATATTCTTCCCGTGGGCAGGGCGTGGTAGCTACTTGGTGACCCGGCTGGCAAACATACCAAAGCGCACGTTTGGTCGCTAGCAGCGTCGCTGGCGCTGCTGCAGTGACCGAGCAGCTTGTACTAGCAGTGAGGATTCTGCGGGACCCAGCTAGCTTTCGGTGCCTGGATAGGATAGATACCCCGTCTACTCGGCCGGCCGGCCGGGTGGAGCCGTGGAGGCGCTGACAGATCAGGTGGATATGTGATGTGTCTGGGCTCCAGCTACCATGCGTTGTACGCCCGTCTTGTGCTACCGTCGGTAAACCAGAGTGTATCCTTGGCCTCGCTGGACTCATATCTGCCACCAGCGACGGCTCTACTTTACTTTGTTTTCCACACGCTAGTTTTCACATCATTTCCTTTTGCTCTTGCCTTCGTTTTTTTTTTTTGGGATCCAACATTACGTGCTGGTTCTATATCTTTTCAATAAAAGAGAAATAAGTTACTCCAGCAATTAATACTGCAACAACACTAGAGCCCGCCAAAACATCTAGACAAAGGGAAAGTGATGACACAAAAATAAAACAACTCGGGTGTGTCGCAGCTCGCTCCTGTGTCGCTCCCGCGAGCGGCTCGGGAGCAAACCCTAGCCGCCGCCAGCACCCACCCACCCTCCCCTCCTCCCCTCGCCGCCGCCGGCGGAGGTCGCCGGGCAAAGCCCGCGCGGATCGGCGGCGGCGGGGCCCTCTTCCTCCTCCGCCCGGGGCTGGCTGGCGCGGGCCGGTGGCATCGGGGGGAGCTCGAGCGGCAGCGCACACCCGGGGCGGCGCTTCTGGCCGCCGAGGACGCGCACGGAGGCGCTCGGGGCCTCGGGGCGGCGCGGGCTGGCCGCGGTCGCTCGCGAGTGCGGGGATCTGGCGCGGCGCGGCGCGTGGTGGTCGCGGCCCGTTCGCGGGCGCGGGCGCGCATGGTGACCGCGGCGGCTCGGCTGGGCGACGGTGGTCGCCGTGGTGTGCGCGGCGTGGCTGCTCGGCTGGGCAGCTGCGTCTGGTGGTTCGGCGGGGGACCTGGATCTGGCAGGTCTGTGGTGGGCTGGCGGCCCGGGCGGGGATTCTACCGGCGGCTGGCGGTGCCCGTTGGCGATTGCTGGAGCAGGAAGGCTTTGCCTGTGGTTTGGACGCGGGGTACAGGACCAGATCTGGTTCTGTGCAGGCCCGTCGACGAGGAGGCTTGTTGGTGGCCCTGCACAGCGTTGGCGCGCTCGCTGAGTGGGGGGTGCACGGTCCAGTGGAGGTACGGGTCGGCCTCGGCCGGCTGCATGGGAGTGGCTGCCCCGGGCGAGTAGTCTGGCCGGTGCTAGCCGGCCGGCGACGACGGCGCTCATGGGCGTCGCTATCCTCCTTGGAGGCGTCGTCGGGAATCTTCACAGCCTCTACTCCCGTTTCAAGTTCTTCGGGTGAAAGCCTAGATCCTGCTGTAGGGTCGGGCGGTGGTGTCGTCTTTAACGTCGTTCCCCTCTTTAGGGCGCCGTCTTGAAGACCTTGATCCCATTAGTGCTTCCTGCGGATGGACGTGCACGGTGGCTTCTGTGGCAACGATGACGGCGGTAAGCAATGTCGGAGGCGTGGCCTTGGTCATGGTAGTCGGCTCTTCTTCTCTGGCGTGTCCGTGGGTGTGCCTCGACCGCCTGTTGTTGTGAAGTCGAAGCCGCGGTGGGGGGGTGGGGGGGGGGGGGTGGTATACGATGACGCGTGACAGATGGCTCGTTCGGTGATCCTCCGTGACGCCACCCCTCCCTGTTTCCTTAGTAGTTTCTTTGTCGGAGTCGGAGTTGCGCTGCCTAGTATGGATTGTATGGAGTGTTGTGCTGCAGCTATTAGGGCTGCTGTTTCTTTTTCTTTTCTCTTTCTTTGATCTTCGGATCTGGTCCTAGGACCTTCACCACCTTGTTGTTTTCCGCTGCTTCCTGCTATTATCAATGAAATGCCAGTGATGCTGGATCTTTCAGAAAACAAAAATAAAACAACTCCGAAGCCACGAGTAGCAAACTCTCCCTTGACAACACAAGGACAACAGTAATAGTTATGCGGAAGCATCGCCTCAGTGGAGGGAATGGCACACAAGCTCGCTATCACCGGATCCAAACCATAAAAAGGTAGGTCATAGATTTTCATCCTAAATATCAATCCCAAGCAAACCCCAAGCGACGACTTCAACCCGGTAATGGCACGAAAAACTGCCACTACCAATGCAACTAACTAAGGTTACATTTGGTTTTCTCCTTGAACTACCCAAGTAGCACCACCGAATCGAAATTATTCCACCATGCTGGCAGACTTTGCAAGAAATACCTCCTGGCCTAGACCTGGATGACATGTCCAGTGCCCAGTCATATATCTTGTTGTTGCAAAAGCGATGTGAACGTTGCTATGCGACCGATAACCATCCCCGCAAAAGTAGGGTGCTGAGCCCGGATAGGGCGACGGTAATGCCACGGTGATTTCATACACTCACGGGAGCAGTACATGAGCCAAATCTTGTAATACAGTGTCTACTACAATGATGTGTTGTTCCCTCTCACTTGTTGCCAATCAGCATCGACCGCGCGCTAGAAGCTTGCCCCCTGACGAATAGGTGTCGTGTCAATATGCTATTGGTGTATGTTCCACAAATGATGGGACAAATAAGTTAGGGTGTGACTATATGTCATCCAGACGTGAGATAATATCTCACATCTAAGTATAACATCAGCACTTTTGTGGTCTCTTTTATTTGTTTGTTTGTTTGTTTTTGTGTGTGTTCGGCCTGTTACTTTGTCGGAAGATCCTTTCCTCCCGCTCATAAAATGCACGCGTCAGCCTACTGGCTGCCGACCACGTGTGCTGATGAGGCCCACTACCACGTCCTGTCCTCTTTCCTAAAGTCAGCCCATTCACCGCTTGCTCCATATTGCGCTCCAGTGCACGCACATTTGTTCTCCCGGCTATGGTCACTGCTTTTTTTTTTTCGCTTAGGCTGCGCTCACTGGTGTAATCCCAATGACTTTGTTACTTTTCTGGTGGGAGTACTACTGGCTACTAGTACTAGTCACTGTACACAATAAGATACTATGCCTGTTTTACTTTTTATTACTTATACACAAATAAGCACAGTCAGAAAAAGTACTGTGTATTTTGCAACGCCGTTTGGGGGTCGCTGCTTCAAGCGAGACACGCGCCATCGCAAAAATTATTATGTTGTATTTATGTAATATTTTTGTCAAAATGAGAACATTTCTTGAAAATGTGATTTTTTATTGAGAGGACAAATTTTTAAATTGACATATGTTTCTGTAAAAATGAGAATAAATTTTTAAAATTGAGAAACATTTTTTGGAAAAAAGAAATACTTTTACAAACTTCTAAACATTTTATGAAAACATGGAAATTTTCCCAAAAATGTGTAGCCTTTTTCAAAAAGTTGAATTTTTTTAGAAATTTGCAAACAATTTTTGGAAATGTGAACATTGTATAAGACATCTTGATCTTGTCTTGAGGAAAATACGTACATTTTTTAACTTACAAACTTTTTTTGAAAAACTTGAAGACATTTTGAAATTTTCAGTTTTTTTTATAAACACGAACAGTTTTGGAAAATGAAAAACTTGTGAATTTTGGAACATGTTTTGAAAGTTGTGAATTTACCCAAAAAAGGAAAAGATTCAGAAAAAGAAAAAGAAAATGAAAAGGAAAAAAATGAGGTCGACTTTTGAAAATAGAAAAATGAAACGGAGAGGAAAACCTACGAAGAAAAAATGATAAAAAGGTCGGGCCTCGGTTGGAAGTCGTGGGTGGACTTGCAGTTGGGATTAAAAAAGCTCGGACCCGGTTGCAAGTCGAGAGTGGACTTGCAACTCTGACAAAGAAGTTTGGGCCCCTAGTTGTGAGTCGAGGGTGGACTTGCAACTGCGACAAACAAAGTTCGAAACCCTAGTTGCGAGTTGAGGATGGACTTGCAACTTGGACAAAAAAGGTTAGGCCCCAATTACGAGTCGAGGGTGGACTTGCAACTGGGACAAATAAAGTCATATTCCAATTGCAAGTCGATGGTGAACTTGCAACTAAAAATAGTTTGGGACTAGTTGTGAGTTGAGTGTGGACTTGCAACTGCGACAAAATTGGTCGGGCCCCAGTTACAAGTTGAAGATGGACTTGCAACTAGGAAAAAAAGTCGGGCCCAAGGTATGAGTCGAGGGTGGGATTGCAACTGGGAAAAAAGGTCGGTCCCGAGTCGAGGGTGGACTTGCAACTGGAAGAAAGAAAAGTTGGGCCCCAGCTGTGAGTCAAGCGTGGACTTGCAACTGGGGCAAAAAAGTCGGGCCCTAGTTGCGAGTCAAGAGTGGACTTGCAACTGGGACATAAAATGACGGGCCCAAGTTGCGAGTTGAAGGTATTCTTGCAACTGGGACAAAAAAGGATGGGCCCTAGTTGCGAGTCGAGGGTGGACTTGCAACTGAGACAAAAAAGGCATGTCCCTAGTTGCGAGTTGAGGGCGGACTTGCAAGTGGGACAACAACCCAAAATTACTATACCATTTATGAGTCGAGTATGGACCTGCGACTGGGACAATAACAAAGTACGAGCCGAGTTGCGAGTCGAGGGTGGACTTGCAACTGAGACAAAAAAGGCATGTCCCTAGTTGCGAGTTGAGGGCGGACTTGCAAGTGGGACAACAACCCAAAATTACTATACCATTTATGAGTCGAGCATGGACCTGCGACTGGGACAATAACAAAGTACGAGCCGAGTTGCGAGTCGAGCATGGGGTCGCAACTGGGATAAAAAATAAAAACACATGCCCGGTTGCAAGTCAAGGGTGCAGTTGCAACTGGGACAACTACGAGCCCATTTGCTAGTCAAGGGTGGACTTGCAACTGGGGCAACTATAAAACTATGAGCCCAATTGCGAGTCAATAATCGACTTGCAACTGGTTTGGAACAAACTATGGGCCCAGTCGTGAGTCATGGGTGGACTTGTAACTCGGATGGAAAAAAACACATGCTTCAGTTTCTAGTCGAGGGTGGGCTTGCCACTCGGACAACTACAAGCTCGGTTACAAGTCGAGGTGGACTTGCAACTGGGACAACTGGATTTGCAACTGGGACAACTACAAAAATTGCAAGTCCGGTTGCGAGTCAAGGGTCGACTTACAACTAGGATAAAACAAACTATAGACCCAGTTACAAGTCAAGGAGATGGACGTACACATTTCTATCGCTGCATCTAAGAAAAGAGCTTAGGCCCCAGTTACAACTGGGACTAAAAAACCATGGGCCCAGTTGCAAGTTGAGAGTGGACTTGCAACTCTGACAAGAAAGGTTGGGCCCTAGTTGCGAGTCGAGGGTGGACTTGCAACTGGGACAAAAAAAGGTCAGACACCAGTTGCGTGTCGAGGGTGGATTTGCAACTAGTACAAAACAAGGTCAAACCCTAGTTGGGAGTCGAGGGTGAAATTGCAACTGGGACTAAAAAAGTTTGGGCCCTAGTTGCGAGTCGAGGGTGGACTTGCAACTCTGATAAGAAAGGTTGGGCCCTAGTTGCGAGTCGAGGGTGGACTTGCAACTGAGACAAAAAAGGTCAGACACAAGTTGCGATTTGAGGGTGGATTTGCAACTGGGACAAAAAAAGGTCAGGTGCTAGTTGCGAGTCGAGGGTGGACTTGCAGCTGGGACTAAAAAAGCTCGGGCCCAGTTGTGAGTCGAGGAAGGGTGGACTTGCAACTGGGTCAAAGAAAAGGTCGGTCCCCAGTTATGAGTCGAGAGTGAACTTGCAAATGGGAGAAAAAATTGGCCACGGTTATGAGTCATAATGAACTTGCGACTGGGACAAAACAGATCATGCCCCAGTTGCGGCCGCATAACTAAGATGATAACAGGAGAGACAATGAACAGGGCATCATGTCTCTTCCGCTTCTATAGAAAAGGTTCAATAGAAATGGCAAAATAATCCCCCAAAAAATGACCATGGAAAGACAAAGCAGAGGCAAAAAAATGGGCCTACAAAAACAGGTTGACAAACTAGACACGACGACGTATAACACGCTCAACAAAAACAGCGTGGGTCGAATTTGCTCAAAGATTACAACGAATAGATCGGACAAACCACACCAAAACAAAGTGGGGTCAGATTTGCGCAAAAAACTACAACAAATCTGATTGAAAAATTGTTCAAATATTTAAAAAATATTCATGAATTTAAAAAACATAAATTCAAATAAGTGTTAACAAATTTAAAATTCAGGAATTTTAGTAAGTTTTTGCACACTTCAAAATATGTTCGTGTCCTAAAAATACCATCAATTAGAAAAATGAAAAAGGAGAAGAACGACAAAAAGAAGAAAAAAACAGCTCAAACAAAGGGAAGAGAGAAAGTGCCAAATAGAGAGTGAGAGCAGAGGCAACCACCAGATTCTTCGTATATGGCGTCCGTTGACGCTTCCTATTCTCTACAGCGCAGAAAAAAACAAATCAATGTTTCACTGTATCAAGCCGACAAAAAAGGAACAAACCAACGCCAAGAAGCCCGGGAAAAAAAAACAACGGCCCGGCAACCCACTAGCAACGACCTCGACACGGGCCGCACGTGAGACTGCAACGAGCATGTGCCAGCCAACAACGATCCAACTGTGTTTGTGCGAATCTCAAAGCAGGACGAGATCCAATGGCTCTAGGCTTAAATGTGAGATAGCGATGTGAAATAGCAAAACTTAGAGACAAATAAAACAAAAATAAATAAAAAGAGAAAGCCCCAAAAAAAAGACAAAGAAAAACAAAAAAAAAAGGGTTGGAAGCTTCTCCCAAAACCGGTAGAAAGAGCCCTTCACAGATCACCTCATTCACACACGTGGGAGACAAAAAAACTAAACAATTGGCACCAAGCATGGAAGCAGGAAATTTACAAGGACATACAACGACTAGACACACTTTTCTCAATAAAAAAAAAATTCGCCTTTTCCCCTGGCTGAAAGCCCACAAAGCACAAAAACGGGGGACAAACACAAAACGAAAAAAGCCCACAATGAGTGACAAGAGCCCAGAACTGCCCGACACAGAACACGGGCTGGAGACTGGCTGCCCCACCTCGCACGGGACACGGGCTGCCGCGCGACAAACGCGACTCCAGCGAGCACCTCAGCAAGCAGAATAAGCTGCGGGAATCTTAAAAGACAAACAAGATCCAACGACTTTAGACTTAGATGTGAGATAACCATTTCACATCTAGATGTGAAATAGCAAATCTGAATAAGTAATTGTACAAAGCCCTTTGACGCTTCATATCTCCGTTTTAAGCAACAAAATGGATGGGATAGATGCATCCAAGGTTCGAATAAGAAAGGGGAAGAGGAAACCCTGTCTGCCGGTAGGCCACTGAGCAACAATGGTACTACTGCAACACTATGACAATCGGTATGCATTCACATTCCTTATCCACTAGTTTTCTATATGTATGTATAGCTATACGCATAGGACACATACGATACTTACGTGTCATGCACGATAAGGACGTAAACGGCACAATAAACGACGCCGTAAGCCCCATTTAGTCAGCTTTTGTTAGTTGGATAGTTCATGCCCCCTCCCCCCCCCCCCCCCCCCCCCCCCCCCCACAAAAAAAAACCATCTTTATTAAAATGTTAAAATGATAAATGGGCTTAAACGGAACCAGTTTACATCCCTATGCAGAGAGGCATGCCGACTAGAGTACAACCAATGATCGTCCACCAACCCATCCCAACCCATCCCATCTCTGTAATCTGCCGCTGAAATACTACCTCGAAAAATCATGCCTTTCCGTGTCGCCAAGATAGAGGAGCAGAAATTCAGTGGCCGGCCGGTGCACTTTTCGGGTAAAAGATGAGAAAGTTGCCGCCACTCAAATCAATCCATCATTGCCGGTAAAACTCATCATCACGTGCACGGGGCGTGTTACAAATCGACACGCACGGGTTGGTTGGGATTAGTTTAGATTAGATCCAGCCGCACGTCGTCTGTCGAATCCATACACCCATCTGTATTTAATAACTCATCGTTTGGTACGCACGGTGACTCGCCGATCGACTCCGACAGCAGCAATAGTGATGCATGCACGCCTCGTGCGATCCACCGATCCACGGAGACACATACACGTAGGAGTGGTGGCAACAGATTGATCTTCGGGTGTAGGTAGTCGGCAGGCGCCACGATATTACCCATCTATACCTATATCTACTACTAGATCATCGAAGCGCGCGTTGCCGCGCCCGCCTATCTTGATGACATCTACTGTAGGAAAGAGAAATATGTCAAAAGATTTGTGTACTTAGAAATATCTGAGAAATTTGTACCATGTACTTTCTTGTGGACTACCCAAATTGTAGACTGAGAGGTGCATCTAAAAACTGGATTTCAGGAGCCCACAACAGCAAGAATTCAAGATACAAAAAGTCAAAAATAGATCAATACCTAGTACCATTTTACTTATTATACACCCGGCACAAATTATGGAAGAGCATCCTGCATACAGTACCTAGTGAGACCCCCTTGTAGTTGTAGGTGCTTCCAAGTGTATTTAATGTCTTACTTCACTCCAACTCTTTTTCCAAATAGTAGCAATCAACCTTGAAAACAGCAGTAGCTTGGAACGCCCTGCTCTGAAGAAATTGAGCTATCATATGTTATCTGTAATAACAACTATATGTACCTTCTCTTTCCTGAAAGCGACAGTGGCTTAAAGCGACCTGCTCTGAACAAAATCTCTCCAGCGTCATTCCTGTTAATTTGATTAATCAATTGTGTCCATATATTACTCTTGTTTTGGAAGCTAAATGCTTTCTACCAGAAGTTCTTTACCTTGCAACCTGAAGACATTGTGCAGAACCAAAATTTTGATTAATTTTGTAATTATAAGACTATAAAGTGGCGAAATAGAGCTAATAATTTAACAAAAAGGGCAACCTAACTGAATAATTTTTACCTCTCTTCGACCAATGTTGCCAGACTGCTGATGGATTCATAGGTACCATGAAGCCTGATACACACAAAAAGGTAAGAGAGGATTCATAGATTAACAAAGGCGTAGTGTTCAGGGTAAGAGAGGAGAGCTAGGGAGGCGTTGAGCTCATCATCAGCAGATCTCGAGCACGAGCATGGAGGAGAAGAGGACCTCGCGGCTACTTAGCGCAGCGAGGCGAAGGACAGGCAGCCGGTCGCAGCACCGAGGGTGATCCATCATTTAGCACAAGCTATTTCCTTTACTTACCCTATAATTGCGCTTCATGGCATCATCTTAAATTCACGAGAATACCAATTTTTCTGTGAGCTAGAGATCTGAAATTCGTAGTTAGCCTGGATGCTTGGTGGAGCAATTTTGTAGCATGAATTATCAAGTCAATTGGTGTTTGCAAGTTTACGAATTAACTGTAATTTAGTTACCACATGACTGGCTATGGGCAAGGCCGGTTAGTAAATAATTGATTTGGTTTTCAAAAGAAAACGACATGGTTCAAAATTGAAATGGTTTTCAAAATAACTGAGTAGTGACTAATGCATGCTTTGAGTATCAAATCCCACTATCTCAATGCTTTGTCGTGCAATGAGTATCTCAAGAATGAATAGTTAAGAATCCATCTGTTGAAACTGTCATTCTTGAGATAAAAAACATAAATAGCTTCAGATCAAATAAAAAAACCATACCAAAATTGCTCCCTATCGCCGTTGTCTTGATCTGGTTGTCAAAAAAATGCAGCCACCTCCTGCTGCATCGTGAATGGAGAACAGTGGAAAGGGGAACTTGCAGCCACCTCCTGCTGCATCGTGAATGGAGAATAGTGGAAAGGGGAACTTGCAGCCACACACCTTGACTGCCACCCGTCCATTCTCCGTTCTCAATCCATCCGGCGCTGCTGCTAGTAGCCTGCCGATTGATGTGACTACCACCGATCGACAGGAAAGATTGTAATCTGGTTGCAGGGAAAGGAGGGGATCTGGTTGCTGTTGGGAGGGGCTGTGAGGTTCATGAGGAGAGTGTCCAACACGCGGTACAGCTGCCAGGCATGGATACGGATGCAGGAGAAGGACAACCGGCGATGGATGCCTACGGCGCGGATGGCCGCCGCAGATGTGATGTAAGAACGCTGCACTAAAAACAGCAGTAGGAAATTAAAAAAAAACAATAAAGAAGGGGCGGTGGATGCGCGGCAGAAACTCGCCCACGGCGGCGGCACATCGCGGAGGAAGGAGGAGAGGAGGTGAGGGGGCTTGTGCTGGAACTGGACGACCGGGCCTATTAGTGAATCAGATGACCTGGGCCTTTGATGGCCCGCTGACGGAGGTAAACAGGAGGTCGTTCTCCGGAGCAGCGGCCCGCAAAACTGTGTCGCGAGCGTGCCTAACAACTTGTGACAGCCGAGTTGATCTGAATCCTACGTTCGAGCGATCCGACGGCTAAGAGTGTCAAATCGCTGTGGAGGCTTGTAGGTAGCTGTGTTATACTGTTTTACAATTAAAGGACGCCGGGGTTAAAAAACGAGGCCCTTGTGGGGATCGAACCTGGATATCCTATTACAAACATAACACTCCAACCAGTTGACCTACCAAGCTTCAATGATTACAAAGCACTGCAAACTATTAAGAGCCAATCTCTAGCGCAAATACGAATAATTTTAAATTTCGATTGCAACTATTTTTGAAAAATACCATAATGTTTTGTGAAGCGCAAACACTTTACAAATTTGTAAACATATTTTTAAAAAATAAAAAAAATTAAAAACACGAACATTTTCTGAAAATCATGATTTTTTTTTTCAAACACAAACATTTTTAAAATCCAAAACAAAAGATAAGGAGAATTAATTGATCCTTATCACTCGTGTAAGGGTTGTTGTGTGATTAATATCTGACGGATATGCATTTATTTTAAAGCTTGATGTGTGTCTCCCTGTCATGTGATATCTTCTGGATACTATCATGCCAGACTGGTGAACACGCTAATTTTCACCGCCGTTGCAACGCACGGGCATATGTGCTAGTTTTTCATCAAAGGAAAAGAAAGGAAAGAGGGCGCGGCAGTACGTAGGGCCGTTTGGAGGCCAACGGCGGTACGTAGGGCCGTTTGGAGGCAACGGCAGGACACATCAAGTCCGGGCTGGCCATTAACGGGTCGACACAGCTCGCACACGATTACCCTCAGTCACTTGGCCATGAGGAGGCCATGACAGCCTGATTATTTGTTTGGTACATGCATCATCATCATGCACATTAGCCAGGATTCGTGCATGTACCTGCAGGAAAAAGGCCTCTCCAAGAAGCCACTAGCCATGATACCAAATCGCTGCAGCATCTACGTAACGGAGAGAGACCGGCAGCTGGAGCGCGAGCGCATGCAACAGGTTGATAAATGCTTTGCTGGTACCGGTCTAAGGGTGAAGAACAGACAAAGTTAATTACTCTGCCACTGTAGCAATTACCGTACGTGTTGTTTTAGGGGAACCACGTAATTCTTTTTGAGGGATTTGAAAGGCCATTGCCAACCCGGCCGTACGTGGGCGCGCATGATCGATCGTCTCGGGCGCGTCGGCAAAGGCGACGAGAGACCGAGACCGCCGGGGAAGGGAGACACTCAAACACAGGAGTCGCGCGAATTGATGCACCACGTACGTACCTCCAAGCAACCAAAGAGCGTCGTCGTCGTCGCCCATCCTTTCGTTTTTGGCAATTGGAAAGCGAAGGCACAAGCTAGCGCACGGAAAAGACGTACGGTACAACGAACTTGCTGCGGAAGGCACCCACCGCGCTCGGCTGGCGCCGTGCCGGCAAGGCAGTGCAGTGCGGGATTATCTGTTGGCCACCGTGGCCGCGCGCCCGACAGTCGCCGCGGGACGGATCGTACGTGCATGCCGACGCTCGCTCGCTCGCTCGTGCATGCACGGCCGGTCGGCCGGTCCCCACGACGCGCGCTGGCCTGCGACGACCATGCGTGCGTACGATCGACATAGGGTTATCGCGGGGCTATTGCGTGGTTTGCAGCACGGAGAAGATAGGCCGGACTCGACGACGCGCCGGGGCGGCGACCATGTGTGTGTACGATCGACATAGGGCTATCGCGGGGCTTGCAGGACGGAGAAGATCGGCCCGCCTCGACGACGCGCCGGGGCGACGACTTATCCCTGGGACTGTCACCATGCGGCCGCGCAAACAACGTGCGCGTGCCCGGGCATACGTGCACGTACGGGTGAAGTCGGAAATGGGGGGAGGAGAAGCGTACGTGAAGGCGTGCGCTGCCGTGGTACGCTGCTAGCTGCTCGTGTGCATTCCGTGTGTTTGTGCAACGGGTTGGTTGCTCGGCCGTGCGGCCAGTTGGCCCATTTTGGACATCTGATGGATAAAAGGGCAGGAGTACCACCCGCAAAAAAAAAAAAAGGGCAGGAGTACAGAAACACAGCGGGGATTGACCCTTTTTGTTGTCAGAATGCAGGAACCACAATTTACACATTTTTTTCTTACTTTATCTCTACTATCTAAAATCTCTATCTCTACTATCTAAAAGAAACGTAGCGTTCCGTCTCCCCTCTTACGTCAATTGTTTCGTCGATACCCCGTGTCTTCCCTTCGTGCAACCTCTCCCCATTCCCTTAATTAGCTCCCGTAACTCCCGTTCAGTTTCCTATTTTTTCTTCTTCCTTGCAAACCCACCCGCCCGGTCTACCACCTCACCCCCGCTCGATCTGATCTAGAGGAGGGGTTGCCTCCCAACGAAGATGCCCAGAGCAGCGAGGAGAGCGGGCGCCATGGTTGCCGGTAGAGGCGCGGTCGGTGTGCGAGGCGATTAGCGAGGGAAGAAGAAAAAGAGATGTGCGAGGCGATCCTGCGGCAGCTGTGGTCTGGTGATGGACCAGTTCGATGCGTGCATGGCGCCTATCCACCTTGCAGCTGTGGACGTAGGTTGATTTGATTGATTCGCCGGTGTTACTTGCATCGTCGCCGGAATAAGAAAAGGGGAGGGATGAAGCAGTGCCTTGCGGTGCGAATAATGTGGCATGAGGTCTCGCTCGGTTCGGCAGCACCAAGCGTCTAGCGGCTAATTGGAACGAGGATTGGGTAGTGCCAGCTGCAACTGATGGTGATACAGTGGGATCATCTGCTAAATGTGACGTTCATAGCAGCTCGCTCTCCCAAAGCTGGCACACTTGTCATCATCAAAGGAGTTTGGGAGTAATCCTTGCAAGGGATAGACTTCAACTGGTGACTTCACTTGAATTTGACGCTGACTTGTGTAAAACTATTTTAGTAAATAGTACTGGCTCAATAAAGAAATATAAGATCATCTATTGTAGTAAATAGCCCTGACTCTGTAAAGAAATATAAGATCACTTAGAAGGTCTATTGTAGTAAATAGCCCTGTCTCTGTAAAGAAATATAAGATCGCTTAGATCACTTCTAAGCGATCTTATCTTTCTTTACAGAGAGAGTATGATATACAACCCCGCATTCGACGTCTTAGCTGGGCGTTCTAGATACCTTGGTCATTTGATCATGTTCAGAATGTTATCTAGCAGATAAGGGCATCTCCAACATTGGCGCGTAAAATGGACAATGTATCTGTTCGCGGACTGGTCCGGACCCGTCAGTGGATACAGATAGCAGCCAGTCCGGCATCCAAGACCATCTCCCTGCTGCACCAGGCCATGAGATCACCACCAGGGTTGCAACTTAGCACTGACATGACTCATATGGACCTGGACAGCCACCGGTTAGTGAAAAAAGAGGACCCCCAATACTAGGGGCTTGATTTCACCTGGATCTAGCCCCCATTTCGACAGTGCAGCTGAGGACTGGGATCGGAGGCAACACCCAGCCGCCACTGAGGCACACGCTGCGCAACCAAGGAAACATGTGTTCATCGGGCCCGATCTAAGAGCTCTAGATCTGGCTGAGGGCACACCCTTAAGGCCGGTTGCACCCATGTCTCGCAGTAACTCGACCGAAGCTCTGTCGACCACCGACCACCAGATGGTTGTCCGCTAGTCACCATCTCCCCACCCGTGCAGCCCCTCTAGATTGGTCTACCGCCATGCCCCCGTCATGGGCGGCTACCGCGCGCCTAGTGCCTAGCAGAACACATTGCGCTGCCAAATTTGCCGCTCCATAATATCTGCAATTTGGATGTAATATTGGATCTTATCTCATGTGAGATGTATGATCTATATCACTTTTATATTAGTTGTTTCTGTCATGACACTTATTGTGTTTTGCGTTGATCTGTATGTGTTGAAGCTATACGAATCAGGCAGGTATCAGATGTGTCTCTATTCTGGATTTAGCAGCAACACGCTAAGGCTGAAAAGTTTCTCAACCCGGACCTTACATTCCGCATTGCATTAAGAAAAAGAGAGGGTGTCTAGTTAACAAGGGAAATCGGACCCAAAAATCATACATGACATGGTTTATTAAGGAAAAATGTGAACACCACATGCTAAGAAAACCGGACCCAAAAATCATACATGACGCCTGGTCATTTAATGTGACATTGAAAAGCTTAGCGTGCACTTATGTCAGCACTACAAGGATATGGAAACCCGATCGTCAGTTTATCATTTAATAGATGTACTCTCAAGTATTGGAAGTCTATGATCGACCAAAGTCCTGCCCATCTTCCCTATGTGGACAAACATCTCATTTTCTACTAAACTGATAAGTAGAAACAGCTTATATTGGTCCGAGGAGCCACTTGGTGATATTGGTGCACCATCTACCACCCTGTTGGATGAGTTCGTAAGCAGTTTCAGTTGCGCGGCGCCAGGGTCCTTGCTCGAAGAACCGATTCATGTGCAGATTGACGGTGCATCTACTTGTTCCGAGAGGCGTAGTGGACGTTTGAATAAGAAGAACAGAAACTGCAACATTCCTACTGCCAAGCGCGCTGAATATAGGTTGGCGGAGGCTTATGGGGAACTGCCGAAGGGGATGACATCTAAGAAAGGCTCCGAGGAGGATGTGCAAGAGAAGATGAACTCTTATCTTCGGATGTACAAGAAACCGCTTACGCCGACGTCGACCCGGGCAATTCGTGCATTGGTGGAGGCCAATGGTTGATCTCATTTTTCAAAAGGTTAGGTGCGAGTTCACATCTTGTCGCATGCATGTTCTTGAGGTTGCAGCGGTTGTCTTGGTCGGGTATTTTGTGTTGACGATGGTCTTGGGCCTCGGCACCCTTGTATCTGGCTCGGACGACGTCCCTTGAGTGCTAGTCCGGTGTGTGGGGTCTTCGCCGGTTTCCCTTAATTAACAGATGCCATGTATGGTTTTTGGGTCCAGTTTCCCTTATTAACCGGACCAACTCTCTTCTTCTATATGCAATGCGGGAGCTCCCCGCCCTCTGACGAGGTTTCGTCAAAAAGAAACAGCTTATAAAACAAAAATGCGCATGATAGCATGCATATCTTCAATCAATAAACTACAATTCCTCTGCTAATTTGCTCAATGAATTAGGTACTAATATAGCACATACAATAAAGCTTGAAGTATCAAGTCAATAGCTGTTGTTCTCCTGTGACGACTTACGCGATGAATAATTTCCAAAGGGGATTATTTCCATTAGTTTCTAGTCTCCATCTGGCTTTTGGCTCCTGCAGGAAAGAAAAGCAGGAGACAGATTTGCACAGGATCGAACACTACAACTGAGCTGCAGAATCAATATCCATGCACACGTTTCTTTATCGGTTTTGCAAAAGTCAAAAAAGCTGTCCCATTCCTTTGCCCTTTCTTCCCTCCAATAGATCGTCGGCTGGCCAAAGTAAGGGATCTAGTACTGCTCCAATCCTCCAACCAAGCCTCGACGGATCTAGTACCTTGCGAGGCTTAATTTTCCCTTAATTTACCACTACATCACGCATGAACATGAACAAAAAGGGAGAAACGGCTGGCACACGCACATCTTTTACTATCTGCAGCTTAATTTCCTTTTAAATTATGACAACGTCACGCATGCATGAACATGAACAAAAAGAGAGAACCGGCTGAACAAAAAGAGAGATGTTGCTGATCCATGGCGCTGTTACTCCATGGAACCTGTTGATTTGGGCTGTAGAGGGGATCAGTTCAGTTTGGGGTGTAGTTTTTCGTGGAGATTTTTAAGGTCGCGTGTCATGGCTCCCGACGTTCGCCTCCTCCTCCTCCTCCTCCTCCTCCTCCTCCTCCTCCTCTCTCTCTCTCTCTCTCTCTCTCTCTCTCTCTCTCCAGCGGGGACCACTGTCTCCTTGGCGTTTCGCCCTCAAGGTTGGTGGCACTTCCCTCAGGTAGCTAGCTGGAGGCCTGGAGCTAGAGCTGTCGCCTTAGCCAGCAGTGTGCTCGCTCGACCGATGAGCAGCTATATATAAACACCCACGTCCGTTGCAGTTCCCTCCTTGTACCCCATCACCGGCAACAACTTCATTCCCCTCGACTCGACTCCATCGTCTCCCCCCACTCCTGCTCCTCCGATCGATCATGAGTATCTCAGTGAACGGGCAGTCGGTAGTGCCGCCGGGGTTCCGGTTCCACCCGACGGAGGAGGAGCTGCTTACCTACTACCTCGCCAACAAGGTGGCCTCGCAGCGCATCGACCTCGACGTCATCCCCGACGTCGACCTCAACAAGCTCGAGCCATGGGACATCCAAGGTCAGTGAGTTCCTTGGTCTTGCACTCTCGATGTACATAATGATGGTGAGCTAATTGGCCATGGGAAAACGCACGCATGCAGAGCGCTGCCGGATCGGAACAGGCCCGCAGAACGACTGGTACCTGTTCAGCCAGAAGGACAAGAAATACCCCACGGGGACGCGCACCAACCGCGCCACGGCCGCCGGGTTCTGGAAGGCCACCGGCCGGGACAAGGCCATCTACTCCGCCGCCAGGTCCGGCCGCATCGGCATGCGCAAGACGCTCGTCTTCTACAAGGGCCGCGCCCCGCACGGCCACAAGTCCGACTGGATCATGCACGAGTACCGCCTCGACGACGCCGCAACCTCGGGCAACAACGCAGCAGCCGGCAACGCCCCCTACTACTCCGGCTCCTCATCGCCGGTACGTACTTGCTGTCCACACTGTACAATATACTTGTAGTACTGCATGCACGGTGGCCGGCCGGCCGACAGGGATGGAGATAGCTCGCAAGTGGTGCTTGCATGCGATAATTAAGTGTACTATGCACGTACGTACTTAGGCTAGTGAAGATGATGTCCAGGTGGTGGTTGAGAATGGGAACACACATGACATAATGCAATGGGTTACAATTGTAATTTGCGAGTGGAAGCTGGGATTTCCTTTCGACGGGTCGATGTCACGGAAAGGGAGCTGCAAAATAGTGTGGGTAGTAGGTTGAGTTCTTGCGAACAGATACTTCCTCCGTAAACTAATATATTAATTTGCAAATACTACTCTCTTCCTCCGTAACTGTAAGACGTTTTTATAAGCTATGCTAACTTGCAAAAACTACTTCACATTTAACACAGCTACACTTCACTTGAAACTCTATTAGTCTCTTGGTATTATGTGGACCTTTGCACGCGGAGGCACCGGCATATGACAAACTACTAACTAACAAACCTCCATTATCCTAATTACATCGACATACCTTTTGAGCTGCCTTAGGTAGTGGGAGTAGTACCTTCCATTCGAAAATTCAACACCATGCATAATTAGCCTAATCGATCTGATGTAAATTAATTGACTGTGTTATCCCGATGATATGAGCAGATGCGCGGCGTAGCCGGGAACCAGTCGTCGGTGCAGGAGGACGGGTGGGTCATCTGCAGGGTGTTCAAGAAGAAGAACATCCTCGTGCAGCACCAAGCTGGCCAGAACGGCGGCGGCCGCGGCGCAGCTTCCAACAACCTGGTCGGTGCCGGTGCCATGGCACGCAGCCGGAGCAACTGCTCGTCGATGGTGACCACCGCCAGCGACCACGCCAAGGCGACCCAGATGCAGCAGCAACACGACGCGCTCGACCACATCCTCAACCAGTACATGCATGGCCTCTCATCCACGACGGCGTGCAAGCAGGAGACCAAGCCCACCAACCCATCATCGCCAGCCCTGGACGACCTGATCAACAGTGCGTGCCACAACGGCAACAGCACCCTATACCAAAAGTTCATGAGGCTCCCGCCGCTGGAGCACGTCGTCCCCGGCGGCCTCCTGCCGCCGCCGGGCGGGTATGGCAGCGACTGGGACGCCCTCGACCGGCTCGCAGCTTACGAGCTCAACGGCCTCTCCGACCCTGCGTCGGCCAACACGATGAACGGCATGTCCATCGTGGACGAGCTCGGTAGCGCCACGGCTAACTCCGGTGGCGACATGCTACACGCTTCCACTGGCACCGGCGACGGCGACCTGTGGAGCCTGGCGCGGTCGGTGTCATCGCTACACGCCGACTTGACGATAACCTGTTTTAACGCTGTCAGATGCTGACCCTATGCTAGTCCAAACTTACTTTTTTACAAGGACATTTTCATATATCGAGTTAATACAATCGCACGAAATATTCCTTTTTTGCATAACAAGATGTACACAGTTAATACGTCAACAATAAAAAAAAAAGAAAATTTGCAGAAAGAAAAAACAACGTAAGACGGAAGAGGTCCTATCCAAATACTACAACGCTATCAAAGATTGGAGAATGCCTATGTCTGTAAACTCATTGTATACACCATGGTGAAAATGTTCCGATCCTCTGATCTCTCTAGAGGTCTATCAAAGATTGGAGAATGCCTATGTCTGTAAACTCATTGTAGACACCATGGTAAAAATGTTCCTATCCTCTGATCTCTCTAGAGGTCTGTCTAGAATCAGGGCCGGCCCTGTGTTTCGGGAGGCCCTAGGCGAACCCGACGACATGGGCCCCTATGTCCTAAGTCCTAAGACAATATATATGTATGCGTGTGTTATATATATAACTTATTATAAAAAGTAACTTTCAATCACACATCTTTAGTTTTAAGTATGAGTATAATAATTCAAATGACTCCATCGAGATCAATAATAACCAAATTCGAACCGACTCCATAAAAAACAATGGTACTAAAAAGATCGCAAAATGAAAGTAATATGACATGATTACCTCAAATAAGAACGAAATTAGACTGACTCCATCGACAACAATAATACTTCAGTGCTTCAAAAAAAGTTTCTTCGGGCATTTCGTGATGCGAAGTCATTAAGGGCACAATCAAGATCAACATTGTCCAAGATATCCTTCTCAATGCAGCACATAGCCAGGCCATTCAATCTATCTTGCAACATAGTTGACCTCAAATAATTTTTCAGTAGTTTCAGTTTAGAGAAACTTCTTTCAGCTGAGGCTACAGTCACAGGCACTGTTAAGAGGATCCGATAGGCAACAGAGACATTTGGATAGCAATCTACAGCCATAACAAACTGAAGAATCTCAAGCGCTGACATCAAACCATCTGGCAAAGTTACCTGCAACACTTTTAACTCTGAGACAAAATCATGAAGATCAACATCAGATGATTTATCATCAGAAAAAGCTTTTGCAAAAGTAGCGCAACATTCCTGTAGTTTGCTATCATCCAAGGACTTCAGATTTTTTGAATTGAATAAGAAACCAAACACCTTTTCAAATTTCTTCAACTGATCAAAGCGGCTGGTCAATGAAAGAATTGCATTGTCAACAATGACTAGAAAGTAATTAACTCTGAAGGATTCCATAGCTGACAATTGTATTTCTTCTTCTTGATCATTGATTTCATCATGATGCCTCTTTCTTTTCCGTTGACGTTTTGAAGGAAATTCTGGCTCTATATCCATATCAGATGCAATGGCTTTTGCTATCTCAATACTAGCTTGAAAGCCTTCATCTCTATACTTCTTAAAATATAATATGACCCCGTCAATGTGTTTTATAGTAGCATCAATGCACACCATCTTTTCCTGCAACTTTTGGCTCACCATATTTACAGAGAACAAAACATCATGCCAGATAACCATGCCAACTAAAGTTTCAAAATTCTCAAGTGCACTGATCAAAGATTGAGCATCACTTACAGCTGCTGGGTCATCAGTAGAAGTCTCCTCCAATTCCTTCAAAGCTGAAATTACATGGATAGCTTGGTACCTGATAGGCTGCACACTCTTTATTCGACTCTCCCAACGAGTACTGGACAAAGGCTTGAGAGTTAGTTTTGTTTCTTTTGGGAGATTGTCAAGTAAGATCTTCCACCTTTTAGTAGAACGTGAAAACAACACGTATATCCGTTGTATAATACCAAAGAATGTAATAGCCTGTTTACAAGATTTTGCCATATCACAAAGAGTGAGATTCAAACTATGACATGCACATGGCATATACAATGCTTTGGGGTTTTCTTTAAGGAAGCGACTCTGAACACCTTGGTATTGTCCTTTCATGTTGGAACCATTGTCATAACCTTGACCTCTCACATCAGCAGCATTCAAATCAAAAGAACTCAATGTATCCATCAATACCTTCAAAAGCCCCAACCCCGATGTGTCCTCAACCTTTAGGAACTCTAGAAAAAACTCCTCCACTCTCGGAAGGTTGCTTGACATATTGACACAACGCACAATGAGAGTCATTTGTTCTTCATGGCTCACATCCGGGGTACAATCCAGAATAACTGAAAAATACTTGGCATCTTTGATGATCTTTAAAATTACATTTCTCACGGCATTAGCAAGAACTGAGATCAACTCGTTCTGGATTTTGTGGCCAAGATAGTGATGATGGATTTCACTATTTTGAATACGCCGGATGTGTTCTTGCATAACAGGATCAAATTCAGCAATCATTTCAATCGTGCCCAAAAAATTACCATTATTATCTTGATACAACTTCTCATTTGATCCACGAAAAGCCAAAGTATGTTTTGCAAGAAACTTCACAGCTGAAACTATTCTTACCAGAACTTGTCTCCAACGCTCCTTCTCCTTTGCAATCCCCCTTTGCATATCGTCATCAATTGTCTGATTTTTGCTTAGTCTCAACCTAACTTCATTCCATGTATTCATGTTTGTTAAATGATCAACACTGTTCTCATGATCTTTGAGACGCGCACTCAAACGCTTCCAGTCATTCAATCCATCAGATGCCAGCATAGACTTGCTCAGTTTTGATTTGAACAACTTGCAACAAAAACAATATACTTTGTTTGCACCTTTGTGGTAAACCAACCACTTTCTGTCAACAAACTCACCATTACTTAACTTTCTGGAGTAAAAAGCATATGAAAAGTGTCTACCAATGGTGTCCTTCTCGAACTCCAGATCCGGTACTCTAATAGGTCCCTTCTCAATTAAAATATCCCTTTTGCTATTGTCAAGACCTTCCCATGTTCTTGGATCAAAAATAAATGAAAGGGAATCTTCCTGTTCATCATTAGAGGAAGGCTGCAAATTTTCCTCCTCCATTGTACTGTCAGCATCAACTTCAAAATTTATTTGCTCCCCTGTGCTCGCACCATCTTCATTCACCTCAACATCTGGATTTGCATGCTCAGAAGTAGTTTCTTGCCCTTGTTCTTCACTGACATCAACATTGCTTGAAGATGTAAAGAAGTTATTCAAAGAACCCTTCAGTGCTAGAATTTTTAGATCACTTTCTTTCTTTTTCCTCCTTTTTTCAGCACCCGACAATTGCTTCTTCTTAGGTAACATGGCAGGCTAATGTCCTAAAATCATGAAGAAAAGATCAAAAGAGGATACAAAGAATTAGGAATTTATACATCGGATGATTGGAACCCTAGACATGTACATAGAATGACAAAAAATTAATAGATTGGATTACAATGCGTACATACTAAATAAAGAATAAATAACCTGCTACTGAGATTGTCAAATTGAGGTTTGGGGATGGACAGGGATGCGTACTCGGTACTTCTTGCCGTATTGCCGTACTTCTTGGCTTCTTGACTTCTTGACTTCCAGTCGGTGCCGGATGCCGGATGGCTGATTGGCCGGGCTGCCGCCTGCCTGCCGGACTGCTGTGGCGGCGACGGCGAGCCAGCGAGGCGAGGGCAGGGCGACGCGGCAAGGCAAGGCGCCGAGCGACGGATCGAGCGAGAAGGCCGACGGGCGTGAGTCAAGGCGCCGTTTAGGCTTCGCCTACGCGTACGTATCCATCAGCGATTCAGCGACAGGCCTGATCAGCGATTGCTAGCTACATCTGGGCCGCCCAGCACATCAGCGACAGGCCTGTATAGTATAATTTTTTTTTGAGACAAAGGCCTGTATAGTATATGTATACTCCATCATGTGCCCCCCCCCCTCGGCTGGGCCCTGGGCCGTCGCCCCGTCGCCCATGCCCCAGGGCCGGCCCTGTCTAGAATAGACCATGTTAGGGGCTATATGCAAGAATAACCTACACAGTAGTTGAAACATATTTTTGGTGTTGAAAATCACATCATTCCTCAAAATCCGCAAAGCTCAACATATATAGGGTTGTCGCCCCTGCGAGAACATCACGTGAACCATCGCTGCATATAAGGATCTGACAGAGAAATTTCCATTCTGGTGCAAGTTCCATCTGAAAATGCCAGGCTTACTGGACAGCTGGATCGCCTCCAAACGTGTGAACAATTCATTCCATGCTGCAAAGTGAAGCCCCACTAAATGCTTTATTGACTGATTATGAGTTGATTATCCATGGTGTATGAATACTTGTTGTCCAATTTAAGGGCTCGATCAACATGATCCACACACCTACATGGGTAGGCACTTATTGTCAAGAAAATCCATGAACTCTAGGTTACATATGGCATCAACGAGAAGAAAAATAAGCCACTACACTAAAAGCGTTCTTCCGATCTAGAGATCGTAATTGTTGAGCCAACCATTACACATATCACAGATCTTAATTGTTGAGGCAAACACTTGTGACTAGAAGAGACATCTATCTATGTGACCTAATGCAGTTTTGACTGCTAATGATTATGTTTTGCGGGTGCCTAAAAGGTACTTGTTTTCGGTTTAAAAGGCCTACACATATTCCTAGACCGACAATATATCTTATCACATTGTTATACTGGTCAAATTGTTGATCTATACTATGTAATGGTATACATTTTGTAGCATATAATTTGTATTATATTAGTCAAATTGTCGATCTAAGGATATGTGTAAGCTTATTAAACCGGAAAGGAGGTAGTAGCAACATCGTGTTTGATTTAGAATAGAAGACATATATGAACTTGTGAAGTGGACTTATGGTACTCCCAAATTGGAAGACAAAAGATGGCTTGAGTCTATTTAAATATTTTTGAAAGCATAGGTTAACAGCTCAAATTTTGCAAGAGAAAGAGTTATGGTCTGAGAAGTTCTGATTTGATCCTAGACAATTATTATGAAAATGCAAATATCTTGTGCCCAAACTCAGTTCAGAAGTAATCTGTGATATGTGTGTGGTGATACTTGGTAGGCGACTAGTATGTACTCCCTTCATCCGGAAATACTTGTCCTAGAAATGGATGTATCTAGACTTATTTTAGTTATAGATACATCCATTTTATCTATTTATAGGACAAGTATTTCTGGACGGAGGGAGTATTATGTAGCTGAAATTTATATGGATTTCCACTGTGATGAGGGAATACCATCGCTATCATCCTTGTTAGGGTAGGCCTTACCGAAACTTGATTACATGAAAATTTCGTTATGCCGTGTTGACATGGAAGCACTGAGCTTTGATCATTAACAAGGTGGAGCAAACTTTTCAACATTAAGTGGATGGAGCTATATGCATGGTAAAGCCTGGTCTTAGCTTGCCTAGTAAATAATCTCTTTTTGGTTGTGTTAACATCAAATCTTTAGGGAAGGCACTTCCTCCCTAGGGGTGATTTGATTTGGTGTTGAAAACTGCATGCTTCCTTATTATGAAAGAGCCCTGCATGTTGCTGAAACAAACAAAGTTTGTTACTCCTCCGTGGTGGTGCGGGCACTCTATTGTCACTACCGGTTGCCGGCTAGGTCATACTTGGACAATTGGTTATCCTTGTATGGGCTCACCTTTTACCTTTTCTGTTATGCCAGCATGCATGCTACTGCTTAGCTCAGTAAGATCGCATGCATCTTCTCCGTGAATGACTTGGGTAACCAGTCACGATCTGATTCCCAGATGGTGCTGCCTTGATCTGCACTTGTTGCACTAGTAGAAAAGGGGGCATTTGTCCCGGTTCATAAGGGCCTTTAGTCCCGATTCATGAACCGGGACTAATGGGTCGTTACTAATACCTTCCCCCTTTAGTCCCGGTTCTAACACGAACCGGGACAGATGGTCCTCCACGTGGCCGGTGCGCCGAGCCCAAGCAGGGGGGCCTTTGGTCCCAGTTGGTGACACCAACCAGGACCAAAAGGCATCCACGCGTCAGCATTCCAGTGGCTGGGGTTTTTGTTTTTTTTGGGGGGGGGGGGGGGGGGGGTTGGAGGTTTTGGGGGGTTAATTTAGGTGTTTTATATATTGTCTTAGCTAGCTAATTAATAGAGAGAAGTGTCCTCAATTATGTCCGTGCTTGGTCGACGCTACGTACTATAAATAGAGAGGCCCTCGACACGCTAGCTAGTAAGAAAATGAAGGGAACCATTAAGTACAGAAGTTCGTCATGCATACCGAGAGAAGTGATCGATCGACCTCTCCTTCTCCGAGAGATTGGTCGAACAACAAGTTTTCGTATTATCTATCCGACGCTATTGGCTACATACATATACAATATGTAAGATCTCTTAATTACAATCCCCTAGCAATTGAAATCAACTTCCACATGGTATTCTCCGGCTTTATTGATGACATGGTCAAGAAAGAATCCCGCCAATTCCTCTTGAATTGCTTTCATGCGATCTTGTTCTAGGAGTTCATTCCGCATCTGCCACGTCTAATTTGAAGAAGCGGGTTAATTAATACATATATATGAATGAAACTCAATAGAAATGATGGTGTAATAAAATGAAATTGTGAATATTATTGCTTACGCACTTCATATTGTCTTTTAGAGTAGCCCCGCTTATTTTTCAAAGTCGTGTTGTAGATGAACTCGCACACGTAGTATCCACAGAAATCATTTCCTTGTTCCTGCCACAAGCACTTTACGAGAAATAGAGGTCAATCAAACTGATAATGAAGCATTATAAATGGCATTGATGAAAGTATAGCTAGAATCAACGGGAGATGCGCGCAACTAGCTAGCCAGCAGTACTTACTTTCGTTTATGTATATCGCAGCTCCTTCGGCAGTCCCGGAGCTTCTGCGGTGAACTGTTTTCAAACCCTGCAAGACAAAAAAAATAATTATTATTACTTGAGATATCAGGAAATGAACAAAAAGTTGCCGATATGGTGCGATAATGATCGATTGAACTTACTTGTTCAGCAATTTAGTCATGTCCGCATAGGTTTCGGGATCTTTTCGTCTCGAGTCTAAGACGGTTACTAGTCCCCGCTCAAGCTTAATCTCCAGAAGAACATAGTGTAAGCCGCGCATGCATGCATAACTCATCAATTACATTACTATAACCTCGCTCGAGTAATAAGGGAAACCGAATATGCACACGACAGTAAGACTCACTTGAAGTTGTAAGGAAAGAGTATGGTATCTTTGTTTTGATTTTTGATCAACGATTGTAGCAAGTTGGCCTCGGCCTCTTCGGCGTGCTTTTTAACCAGAAATTCATCTATGATATTTGTGTAAATGAACCCAATATCATACATTTCTTGTTTTCTGCACTCGACGATCTTCAATCTGCATAATATATTGAGGATAATTAATTACAAATACATGCAATGAAAGAGCCAAGCTATATATAGACTTAATGACAGAAATAGTACTTACAGGCAGTAGCAAGACCGTTAATTTATCGAGGGCCTTTTGATTGAAGAACGCGAAGAACTCCTCAAATGGAACACACAACAGATCAGTTCCAATGAGGTCGTGCTCCTTTTTAATGTTCAGATACAAACTATTCGTCCCCCCAGACTCTCTGCAGGTTTTCATGTACCAATTATGGAATCTTCACATCATCGTTGTTAGAGATTTTTCATCTTTGACAAGAGGCTTCCCGTACTCGTATCTGTGTTCGTCCACCTCCATGAAATCAGGAAGTTGATCGTCAAGCAGGTAATCTGATAGATTGCCATAACCGGCCACCATCCCCGGAGCATTAGTGACAATGTTGCCGCTAGACACATTGAGCGGGAGGGAGGGGGCACGATTGATTTGCTTGTTCGCCGAGCTGGTCAATTTTTTTCGCAGCTGCTCGTTCTCTTGACCTTTGATTTCTGATAGTACTTCCCGACTGCTCCGCTTGGAGATATGTATGTTCAGTAATGCGCTCATAGTTGGTTCTCGGCGGAGACTTTGCCGGTTTTCTCAGGGCATCGAGAGTGCGCTTTGCTTTCACCGGATCTACCTTCTCCTCCGGAGGTGGATGTCTCTTTGCTTTCACCCCTTCAAAGAAGTCCTTCACGTGGGTCCGCACGATCGTTGCATTTTCCTCCTCGGTCCTCTCGTATGGTAACTTCTCTAGAGGCTTGAGAGGTGGACCGTATCTGTATTGCCTCCCACCTCTGGCTGTACTGCTAGACGCCGGAGCAGACGGAGCGGCTGCGGCGTCTGTCTTCTTTCGTGCTTGCTTACGAGGCGGAGGAGAAGGACTACGACGCGCCGGAGCAGCCGGGGCGGCGGCGGGTCTCTTCCGCCCTTGCTGGTGAGGCGGAGAAGGAGGAGGCTGCTGGCTGCTCGGGCATGCCGGCGCAGGCGGAGAAGGAGGCGGAGTGCCGCCACACGCCGGAGAAGGAGGCCCAGTGCCCTGATCGTCACTCGCCGAAGGAGGAGGCGGTGGAGGAGGCGGAATGCCCTGACTCGTCGTCGTCGGAGGAGGAGGCGGAGGCGTCCACTTTGGAAGGTTGATGAGCTCCTTCCGCCATAGGCATGGAGTCTTCAGAGCAGAACCCAGCCTAGTCTCCCCTTCACCGGTAGGTGGTCAAGCTGGAGGTCTTAAATCCCTCCGTTATTTCATCCACCATCACCCTAGCATATCCTTCTGGAATCGGCCGGCAGTGATAAGTTGCGCCGGGCTCAGTAGGATAAACAGAGCCAATAGCCGCCTTGACCTTCAAATTCATCCATCGCGTCATAATGTGGCAATTTTGAGACTCCGTGATAGCATCCACGGGATAGCTGGCAGGAGCCGTCAAGACATGCTCCGGCTAAAGCAGCTCGGTGGAAGCCACGCTACTTATCCGCTGAGATGGCGGGGTAGCTTCAGGGGAAGCTTCGGCAGGTCGTTTGCTGCGATCTGCTTCTCGTTCCTCTAGCCCCATTACCCTTTCGTGCAGCGCCTGTAGTTGGCCCTGCTCCAGTTTCTTCCTCCTCTCGTGGGTTTTGTAACCCCCTGCGTCCGGAAAACCAACCTTCCACGGAATGGAGCCTGGCGTGCCTCGTGTCCGTCGAGGGTGCTCAGGATTCCCGAGGGCCATTGTGAGCTCGTCCTTCTCCCTGTCTGGAACGAACGTCCCTTGCTGTGCTGCATTGATATAGTGCCGAAGCCTCTTGACTGGTACGTTCAGTTGCTCGTCCGTCCAATGGCACTTCCCTGATACAGGGTCCAAGGTTCCGCCAGCCCCGAAGAACCAAGTCCGGCAACGATCTGGCCAGTTCATTGTCTCTGGTTCGATCCCTTTATCAAGTAGATCATTCTCAGCATTGGACCACTTAGGTCGGGCTTTAAGGTAGCCACCTGACCCCGTGCGATGGTCAAACTGCTTCTTCGTAGCATTTTGCTTGTTTGTCGCCGACATCTTCTTACTCTTTTCCGATGTCTTGTGGTCCACAAATGCGGGCCAGTGATCTTTGATCTTCTCATATTTGCCGATGAATTCTTGTGTCTCTTCTTTGTCGACAAACTTGTTCAGCTCTTTTCTCCACCTCTTGAATAGGGTTGCCATCTTCTTAAGAGCACAAGACTTGATTAATTGCTCTTTAACTGGCTTCTCCGGATCCTCCTCTGGCTGTAGGGTAAAATTTGCCTTCAGCTGCGTCCAAAGATCATCTTTCTGCATATCATTGACATAAGACACCTCAGGGTCTTCCTTCTTAGGCTTATACCATTGCTGGATGCTGATCGGGATCTTGTCCCTAACAAGAACCCCGCACTGAGCAGAAAATGCGTTCTTTGTCCGGATGGGTTCAATCGGTTCGCCGTCGGGCGCGATTTCTATGATCTCAAACCTTTCATCCGAGCTCAACTTTTTCTTCGGGCCTCGTCTCCTTACCGAAGTTGTGCTCAATCCGGAGGGCTAGAAAAAGGAAGAAAGACGAGAGTTAATTAATATGTGTACATATACCAAAATAATGGATGCATCAATTAACTAGTCAGCACGGGCTTAACTACCTGGCCGGACTCGGTTCGGTCACCGGAGCAGTCAGCACGATCTCCTTCTTGTACCTCCATTGGGTCACCGGAGCCATCATGAACATAGCCCTCTTCTTGTACCGGCATTAATGGGCCGGAGCCATCATGAACATAGCCCTCTTCTTCACCTAGTCCTTCCTGACCATCGGTGCCGTTGAGAAATGACGCAACGACATCACTTCCTTGTGCGATTATGTCCCCCAACATCGCTTCTGTTGCTTCATCTCGGGAGTGCTCCATAGTTTCTGCAAATATTTACAACATGTCAATTATTATTCAAACATGGTACAGATGGATATATATTAGTGGCAAACGTAGAACTAGCTAGCTAATCACAATAAGGAATCATGTTAGTGGCCTCGACGCTGCTACTCTAGGGTTTGGGGTGGCCTCGACGCTGCTTCTCTAGGGTTTGGGGTAGCCTCAACACAAGGCTTCAAGGGTTTGGGGTGGCCTCGACGACAACGCTCTTTTAACTTGGTAAATTTGGGTGGCCTCGAGAGAGTTAATTTGTCGGGTAGGGGCGCGGCGGGAGGGTAGGAGACCAACATCGTTTTCTCTCTAGGGTTTGGGTGTCCTCGAGAGTTTTGTTCGAGCGAGAGGGCCGACGGGGGTGCTGACGTGGTGCCAACAACCGGGACCAAAGGCCTCTTTTCAGCACCCCAAAGGGCGGGAAGCGGCGGCCTTTGGTCCCGGTTGGTGGCACCAACCGGGACTAAAGGGGGGGGGCATTGGTCCCGGTTGGTGCCACGAACCGGTACTAGTGCCCCCCTTTAGTCCTGGTTGGTGCCGCCAACCGGGACCAAAGGCCCCTGTGCTGCCCGCAGCGCGACGCAAAGTTTAGTCCCACCTCACTAGTTGAGAGGGCTCGAGAGTGGTTTATAAGCGCTGTTGCGCCCACCCTCTCGAGCTCCTCTCAACTGCAGGCTTTCGGGCCTAATCTCACACTACGCTGTTGTGGGCCTATTGGGCCTTCTGCGGGCCTGAATCCTGGCCCAGGTTGGGTTTCTAGTCGTATTCAGGCCGTGGTGGCCCAATAGGTGGCAGTTTTTTTCCAGTTTTTTTTGTTTTTTGCATTATTTATTTTGTTTTGTTTTTTGCTTTATTTTTTAATTCTTTTTGCTTTTAGATTTAGAAAAATTATAAACTTTCTGTTAGTGCCATTAGTTTTCAAATTTGAAAACATTTTTTTGTTTTCTTTCTTGCTTTATTTATTTTATTTTGTTTCTACTTACAACAAAATACTTATTGTTGCTATTTTTTTCCAGTTTCTTTGTTTTGTTTTCTGCATTATTTATTTTCTTTTGTTTTTTGCTTTATTTTTTAATTCTTTTTTGCTTTTAATTTTAGAAAAATTATAAACTTTCTGTTAGTGCCATTAGTTTTCAAATTTGAAAACACTTTTTTTGTTTTCTTTCTTGCTTTATTTATTTTATTTTGTTTCTACTTACAACAAAATACTTATTGTTGCTATTTTTATTTTTTTCCTGTTTTTTGTTTTGTTTTCTGCATTATTTATTTTCTTTTTTTTGCTCTATTTTTTAACTCTTTTTTGCTTTTACTTTTAGAAAAATTATAAACTTTCTGTTAGTGCCATTAGTTTTCAAATGAACTCTGAAAAAGTTGAAAGTTGACATGGTATCATAAATTCAGGGGGCACATAGTTGTCATCGTACTCTTCTTCTTTGCCGTCTTCCATCATAATCCCTATTTCTCCGTGCCTCGTCCAAACATTATAGTGTGGCATGAAACCCTTGTAAAGCAAGTGGGTGTGAAGGATTTTCCGGTCAGAGTAAGACTTCGTATTCCCGCATATAGGGCATGGACAACACATAAAACCATTCTGCTTGTTTGCCTCAGCCACTTCGAGAAAATCATGCACGCCCTTAATGTACTCGGAGGTGTGTCTTGAACCGTACATCCATTGCCGGTTCATCTGCGTGCATTATATATAATTAAGTGTGTCAAAAATCATTACAAAACATCATGAATAGATAATTAAATGATCAAATTAATAGAAGTTCATCATCACATTAAAACCAAGGTACATACATAGTTCTCATCTAACAACATAAAGCTCTGCAGAGCATCTAAATTAATTAAACATACATTGAAACTATATAAAACATTTCAATGCGAAAACAAATGCGATCATAATCGCAACCAATGTAACAACTGATCCAACGGCATAATGATACCAAGCCTCGGTATGAATGGCATATTTTCTAATATTTCTAATCTTCAAGCGCATTGCATCCATCTTGATCTTGTGATCATCGACGACATCCGCAACATGCAACTCTAATATCAACTTCTCCTCCTCAATTTTTCTTTTTTTTTCTTTCAAGAAATTGTTTTCTTCTTCAACTAAATTTAACCTCTCGACAATAGGGTCGGTCGGAATTTCCGGTTCAACAACCTCCTAAATAAATAAAATCTATGTCACGTTGGTCGGCATAATTGTCATAAACAATAAATGAACCAATAGTTATGAAAAGATAATATATACCACATCCGAATCATAGACAGGACGAGGGCCGACGGGGGCGGATACCAAAACCATCACACTATATAAGATGCAATAATAAAAGTAAGAAAATTATACAAGTATCTATATAAACATACAAGTAAGAATTTTTTTCCTTTCAGAAAGAAGATATGAACAAGAGGCTCACCACGGTGGTGCCGGCGACGAGATCGGCGCGGGCGATCGACGGTGGTGAAGACAGGGACGGGACGTGATGGACCGCTAAACCTAGACAAATATTGAGGAAAATGGAGCTTGGAGGTCGAGTTTGGAGAGGAGAAAGCTTAAGTAGTGTGGCTCGGGCATTCCATCGAACACCTCGTGTGCATAGGAGGTGAGCTAGAGCAACACAAAGCTCTCTCCTCGCCGGCCAGGAAAAACAGAGCAGTGGGAATGCTCTGCTCGCGGGCGAGGGGTATATATAGGAAACTAATTGGTCCCGGTTCGTGGGATGAACCGGGACTAAAGGGCAGCCTTTGGTCCCGGTTCAAGACACCAACCAGGACCAATGATGGTGGGACAGGAGCGAGGCCCATTGATCCCGGTTTGTCCCACCAACCGGGACCAGAAGGTCCAGACGAACCGGGACCAATGGCCCACGTGGCCCGGCCGGCCCCCGGGGCTCACGAACCGGGTCCAATGCCCCCATGGGTCCCTGTTCTGGATTGAACCGGGACTAATGGGCTAACCTGGCCTGGACCATTGCCTCTTTTTCTACTAGTGTTGGCATGTTCCCCAATCTTCTTCAGCTACATCTGGACTACGAGTTGGACTCGGTCCGATGAGCCCTGAGCTGCAACTTGGACAGGCTTGTGAGTTGTGATGGAAGCTGCTGCCACTTTGCTTGCTCCTCTCAAGCCTGATGCCCACTACACAAGCCAAAGCAAATGAGTATGTGCAAGGTAAAAAGCGATTGCAAGCTGTCTGATTGACGGCAAGGTAAAAAGCGATGCATATATTCCCGCATTTGCAACTTTTTTTATATGATTGAATGATGGATATGGATTAAGAGTGGGCTACTGTGTTCCAGAATCTGATTCTTGAATACCAGGTGTGCTGAGTAAAGCGAGCATGACGTGACGTGGCCAGCTCGATCAGACTTGAGAGGATCAACCAATATTGATCAGTTTGAGTAACTGAGTATGTGATGACCTGTTTTTACCAAACTTCCTCATGTGCTTCCAAAAATACACCTAGATGCTTGTAGAGTTCAAAACGTTTATTTTTCTTTGGGGCGCTTATAGGCGCCGGTGCGCCGGCCGAAAGTTTCGGCCGGTCCAGCCCGGGGCGTTCGATTTAGGCCACGCGGCCGTTGGATCCAAGCGAAAAAAAAAACAAATCCCCCCCCCCCCCCCCCCCCTAGCTCTCTTCTTCCTCGCGGAGTTGGTTGGATCCGCATATCCCGTTCGGGGGAGCGCGGCGCCGCGCCTCCTGTCCCCTCCGGTGGTCGTCGGTCCCCACCCTCACCGGTCTTCCTCGTCGCCGCCGGACCCCGTCCTCGCCGGCCAACCTCGTCGCCGGTCCCCGCCCTCGCCGGGTTTCTTCATCGCCAGTTCCCATGCAACAACTCCACCTGCGTTGCAGCTCTTGACGGCGACGGTTGTAGCTCGGCCGCCGCCCCTCGCCATTGATGCTCGCTGCGGGAAATTATGTCGACGGCGGCCGTCAGTCAATCAACGCCGTTTTGAATGGATGTAGCAAAAAACTTCACCTATAGTAGCAAAAAAAACTACGGTTGCAGCAAAAATCAAACACCGTCGCCGGTTTTCGCGAGGTCGCAACTCCGCCTTGCATGGATGTAGCAAAAACTTCAGCGGAAGTAGCAAAAATCTACTACGGTTGCAACAAAAATCGTCGTTGTCATCATCGCGAGGTCGCAGCTCCGCCTGATGTAGCAAAACGTGATGCCGGTTGTAGCAAAAAACGATGCTAGTTGTAGCAAAACCGCGACGCCGGCTGTGTGTTGTAGCAAAAGTGACGCTAGTTGTAGCAAAATGCTATGCCAGTTGTAGCAAAAAACTATGCCGGTTGTAGCAAAAATCTGCAGAAGCCTCCGGTGTCGACCATCGCCGTCCGGCTCGTCGGCGGCGAGGCAGAAGCACGAGATGTGTGGGAGTTGCAACCGCCGGGGATGGGGATTGGTCAACGCGCTGCATCCAATGGCAAAACGGGCTGTAAAAGCATGGCAGGGTGAGATCTACATCCATGGACGCGAGGGGGATTCGACCTTCCATGGCCGACGGCGAGATGTGGGCGCCGGTTCTGCAGGAGATGAGGATGGGGGCGAGATCCGCGGAGCTGCGAGACAGAAATGAGGCGAGATTCGCGAGATCCACAGCGCCACGTGGTTGCTCGCGACTGGGTCGCGGCGTGCGCGCGTGGACTGGACCGGCCGAAGCTTCGGCCGGTGCCCTGGCCCCAAACGTTTCCCTTTTCTTTGTCCCTGGAGAGTTTATACGTGCTCTTAATTATCCCGGTTTGAGACACCTAGATGTTTCCAAAAATACAAATATGCAATGCATAAAAGTAGTGTGTACGCCTGTAAAGATAAGCTTTGTTTCACTGTTGAGTTTGGACACGTAAAGGAGGTTTGTCCTCTACATCATGCATGTGAGGTGTATGTAGGTCATCTGTCTATTGTCACCTGTATTGGCATTTGGCAGTATGCAGGACATTCCAGATAGCGCTTGGACTGAGAGCTTCGCGCTCATGTTTCCGAGGTCTGGGCCGACCACCTACGGATGCCAAGATGGACACCGTTGCCGTGATTACTAATGCATTTTGGATGTATACTATATACTGGGACATACTGGTCGTCCGTTGGGTCTGGAATGTAGCTTCGAAATGGCCAAGCAGGACCAGAAAATTGACGCTTCAGAAAATTCATCTTGGCACCTTCATATCCTGCCGATTAACGCCGAGGGACTAGGCAAATTCTTCTACAGAAACCTACAATTTCTCTCTCTGAAACTTTGCCCATTTTTATGTGACAGTGTGAGTAGATGACCAGCGAGCTAGCTAAGGACGCGACGAAATCAGATCAAAGCAACTTAACTTACATGGATTAATCATTGGAGAGGAACACAGTGAGAGGAAGCCTCGCCCCACTCACTGTGGCTAGTTAGGAATCCTAGTACTGCTCCATATAGTCTTTTTACGAGTGAGCGTGATGGGGTGTTAGGTGGTGCTTAATGCAGATTAGATGCCCGATCCCCGACGACAACGTACCGGCGACGGGTACGTCGATGGCCGTCGCCATGATTAAGCTGCTGACCCTCAAGGGGAGATTACGCTGCAATGCTGCTTGCTGAGTGAATGGAGAATCCTTGGCCTTTTCCTTTCGATTGTGCGTGTGGCTTTGCGCCTTTGCCATGTACGAGTTAGGCTGTTAGCGCAGGCATGATGATGCCACGTAGGCCACGCCAGGTCCGGCCGGCCCATGCATCGTATGCATACGCATGATGCCATCCTGATGCCAAAACTTTGTCACCGGTTTATTAAACTAGACGTGTGAGTAAACTCAATCATGGGGGCACGTTTGTTTCTTTCTGTTCTTGTTGTATGTTGCCCATGAGTCGATGACCATGTGGTTTGGTTAACCGGAGTACACATTGAATGGTTCAAGCCTTTTCATCTGGACTAGTAAAGAATAACATCCAAATTGCACGTACGACGAGCAGATAAGTAGTAGCTACTACTGTGGTCCTTGGATGGAAATCATCACATGGGATTGAACTATTTGTGGGGCCAGCTGGACACTGCTCTTTACAAGTTTATGCAATTTTGAATACTACTATTGTGTTTAAAGTACAGATCTGGTCATTTTGAATGAAAATCATTGGAAAGGTCTTGCCACCATCATGAATTATCGCGGTCGTCTCTTGGCACACATAATGGTTTAAGCATTCAGTGAGATTTCGATGAAATTCACTAACAGTAAACACTTAAATATTTAGTTGTCGGCCAAAATATTTGAGCAATTTCAGTAGTAAATAGGAATTCAAGTATTTTTTAAATATTATCAAATATTTAATTTAATTGAAGTGAATATTCCATCCCCTTGGCCAAAATGCAAACCGAAATCACTGTAATTCACTAAATTTTGGTGATTTCAGTTAGTGCTGATTTCTTTTTCTGAAATTGATAGTGAAAACTAGTTACGTAAGGCTCTTTTATCTTACTCTCGAAATAGGCTCACCTTGCTTTCTAGATAAATCCATACGGCCGAGTGATACAAAGTATTGGGGAGAACGTCTTATAGAGTTGAACCAATAATTCTAAATAGAAAGCACATGAGTGGCAGAAACCACGACTAGGAGCGCCCAAGGAAGGCGCCAATCTCACGTTCCTTGGATGCAAATAAAGGACTTCGTCGTAATGTCCTCGACAAACTGATGCCGAAAAGGTCTTTCTGCCTTCTCACTCCGGCCGCGGAGCGTTTTTCCTGTCGACGAGCAGAAAGGACAATGCTCTTTTTTATACAAGAAAAAAGGCCTGGATCTATTAAAAAACCATCGAAAGTACAAAAGCATCCCAAACATAATAAAAGTTACATCGAGATCCTTGGACCAACGAGCGATTACTACGGCAGAAGGAGCCGCCGCGGTATTGTTGTCGCCAGTCTATTATTTGATCTGGCCGTACCGTACATGTCAATTACCGTCTGGAGGTCTTCGTGCATGTGCCCCTAAATACCAGTGCCCTGGAGCTACAGTCATCGTTGTTGAACCTATGAATCAGCCAGAAGCACCTATCATCATATTGCGCCGTTGCGAGTGCAAGAGGAGAAAGCCTAAACTCATTGCCCCAAGGACACGGTAATATTCTACGCCAGAGCTCTGTTGACTTCAACCTGATGGACGAATTCGAGCAGGATCAAATCCCGAAAGACCAACTCGAAGATGAGACACTGCCAGCCTCCTGAATGCCGCCTCTATGAGAAAGAAGAAACCTAACCTTCTGAACACCGTCTCTAGATGAATCATCGAGGAAGTGGCTTTTTTGGTGCCTCACGGGCCGAAATACTTAATACCCGCTCTGATCTATATTACTTGTCGCTGAAATGGGTGTATCTAGATGTATTTCAATGCTAGATACATATGTTTGAGCGACAAGTTATATGCATAAGTGGGGGTAATAAGTAAGCTTACGCGAGAAGTGTAAGCATTCTTTAAAAAAATCTTTGTGCTCATGGCATTTCTACAGTTAAAATATCTTATTAATTATTGGAAAGGCTTTTCTTTTGTCAATTTTGCAAAGAAAATAAATTAGGAGGTCATGTTAGCTCAAGCTACTAGAATAAAGTGCCAATTTCTTAAGAGGTCAAGTAACGAAACTATCCTTCTAATCCCAAGACCAAATGCACCTGTTGTGAACAGTAAAATCGAAAAAAGTAGGAAAAAAGAATCAAAAAGTTCTTTTGTGGCTAACTTTAAGAAATGTTTGAAGTGCATGCAAATTTTTATCACGAAATCACATTGAAGCTAGTCGTGGCAATAAAAAAACAAAACCAGAGCTCCAAAATGCGTTTGAATGTAACATTTATGTAGGGTCGATTTTTTACCATGCCTTGCACCGATGTGATTTCGCGATGAATTTTTGCATGCACTCCAAACTTTCTTTATAGTTCACCATAAAAAAATTCAGATTTCCTTTTTGAATTTGCTGTTGATCCAGGTGCCAATGAGCTCAAGATTAGAAACTCCACGTCCGTCGACTAATTACTGTGTTCACCAAATTCCACAGAGCTAATTGAGTCTGAGTCGGAGAAGAAAAAGCTGCCCCCCCGGAAAGTACGAATGGACTACGTTGCACGATGTGGTACGAAGTGGAGTTGGATATTTATGCTCTTCCAAGTTATTAAAATCGCCAGGGCTTTGGAGCGGCCACGCACGCATGCATCTCATTCTCATGCACGCAAGGTTAATCAAAAACGAAGCAACAGGTACAGGACACACACACCACTGCACTATATTACATTATCCATAGGAGACCAGCTAGCTAGTGTTAACCCCTCCAGAGTCCAAATCAGCTATCCGCACTCACATTGCACGATCAATAAAATCGACTACACATAAGTAAGGAAAACAAAAAGGAAAGAATAAGCATCGCAACACGGAGGGACGACATTTTTTGCTCATTATCTGCCAAAAAAAGGAAGCTGATTTTCTTCTGCTTTTGTTTCAACAGGACCAGCAACGCACGGCCAGCAGCACAAAGGTGGAAGGAATTAAGGGACGACGACAGGGCTCGTCAAAAGTACGTGTGTCGTCATCGGTGGTCGCCGCTCGCTCGCCGACGGCAGTGCTAGCTAGCTAGTACCAAATATCGGATATCGGATATCGGATAGATGGCGATCGCGACCAAACTCCACCAAGACATACTTTGGAAAAGAGAGGACATGCAATTGACCCGGCCAGCCAGATCGGACTACAGTACGCGTACGCCACATGTATCTCACTAGCTACTGCCACTACCTGACGGCTGGTGATCTGCTGGTTGCTAATATACGTGGAGCGACGGAGTTTGCCGTCCGGCCGGCCATGCTGCCGCCGGTAAGTTAGCAGGGGCGGGGGGTTGATATGGAGATCGACGATGGGCAAGCCACGCCGCCCACCGACTCGCACTGACCAGCAACAAACTACCGCCGATCCGGTCATGTGCGTTGTGCATGGCCCAAATCCGCACACACGCTGACACCACGCATGCATGTTACACACTCTGACACTACATGCATGCGTACGTACATTCCTACTTGGGTGATCTTGTCGTTGCTATGTCCGTCAATGAGTTTACTAGTTACTCCCATGTACCGCCATTATGCATTAGCGAGATAATTAAAGTTAGCATGTACCGCCGTTACAAGGAGATCGATCGCGGGTTATAATTACGTTCTGGAAGAAGTGTGCCCAGCCTCCACTAACCAAAGCGAGAGGAGAGATGATCATGCAATGACAATTCAGTTTTAACGGTGCCCGCACCGGCAGCACCAATGCAATCATGAACCCTCTCACCGAGTGAGTGAGGATTTCACAGTTAGCTTGCTAGTCCTGTATGCAGTGTGACTGTTACACGCACCATGAAACGGCAGAAGCAACTACAACACCAGCAACAAATTCTGCCGGTGGCGTCTACAAGGTTGAAGTAGGCTTGTGCGCATGGACACCCCGACACGCACCACGCCGGCCATGGCGACGACGGCGACTGAGGAGACAAAGGAGCAAATATTCGCTCTCCTCCTCCTCCTGGTCAGGGTACGTGCTGACAAACATGCCCAGTCGATAAAGCGCGCGTTTGGTCGCTACCAGCGTCGCTACATCGAATCTGCAGCCGCCCGGGTCGAGCCGCTGTCGATCTAGAGGCTGCTTTGTGTCTGGTTTGGGTTCCAGCTAGTAGATAGATAGGGTGCATGTGGTACGTCGGCCAAGTGCGTACACGCGTGCTCCCCCCGTCGGTAAACCCGCCCGAAATTTCTTTTGCTCGCTGGACCAATCTCTGCCACCAAACAACAGCTTTACCGGGAAGATGCCTCTGATATTTCCCCCACGAATTACACATGCACGGCTGCACCTACAGATAGATTGTTCATAAAAAAAACTTCTGTTGCAAAGCGTTTTTCTTTGCAAAGTGTTCTTGTGCAGTGTCTACTACAACGACGTGCTGTTCTCTGGGTATATTATATGCCGACCTTAGCACACGTTCAGAACAGTATATATAAAGGTCAGTAGTCTATATAGTATGTTCTAGCTCTTGGTGTGCCCGTACGTGCCGCAACTGAGGGGACAGATAAACAGTACAAAGTCGACGATCCATTGCTGTTATTCTGTTTCAAGTAACCAAAACGAGATGACACCCGGGCTACAAAAAGAACATCATGTTAATTCCTACTAGACTACCCCGCAAAAGAAAATTTCCTACTAGACTTTCCTAGTCATCAACAGCAGTACTATAGTTAGTAGTACGTATGTACATTACATGTACACGTAGATGCAGGTACGTCTAGGCGATCAGCCGTGAACCCATCGTTCAGTTTTCTAGGTAAAAGGGGGAGTTGCCGTCTTATATCTCATGATCATGATCATTGCCGGTAAAACTCATCATCATGTACAGGTGATAATCCCATTAGTTTACCAACGAAAATCCTGCTGGTCGACACGCTAATTGGTTTAATTTTGTTTAGATCAGATTCGGCTGTACGTCGTCCGTCGAATCCATCCATCAATCTGTCAGGTCGTTCGTCGTTGACAGCTCGCTTCAATTATTTTTAACCTATCGATCATTGATAGTCGTAGCGACATAGTCTTGTAGCAACAGTACGTGGTAGTTCAATGGTCGTCATGCAAGGATCTAGAGGATGCATTGGGTTTGGGTTGGGTTCCAGCTACTCCCTCTAAGATACCAAAATAGACTACACACGAAGAGAAAAATAAGTGGATCTACACTCTAAAATACCGATGCAAATGAGTGTATCTACATACGGATGCATCTCTAGAAGATCCTGTAAATACGATCAAAGCTTCAAATTTATGATACAGGTTCAAAAAAACGCACTGAATAGATCCTGTAAAATAGCATATCCCATTATGGAGGATTCGAGCCGTTTCTAAGGATCCAATAAAACCGGTCAATGCCGGAGCAGGGGGCCTGGTGACGCCGCGCGCGAGCATCGTGGAAGCAGAGGAGCTCGGCAGCGGTCGACCAGAGCATCGCCGGAGTACGCGGCCGGCTGGAGCGCCGCGGGAGTGTCACCGGAGCAGGCGGCAGGCTGGAGCGGCGCCGTTCCATGCCTACGTCCCGGAAAAAAGCGTGAGGTGAAAAGAGAAAAATACAATTACGATACGGGTTTATGGGATCTGTTCCGGCCGATGCTTCGCCATACTGTAAATTCATTTTAGGTGGGGATGTGTACTGTTTTTTACAGGTGGTGTTTTACGGGATCTGCTAGAGATGCTCTTATTTATAAAGCAAGGGTGAAAACCTATTTCGATGAATTTTGCAAGAGAAAGCGAGTTATGGTCTGAAAAGGTGCTAATTTGACCCCAAAAAATTATTATGGAAATGCATCTTTCGTGTGGGAAACTAAGTGCACAAGAAATATGTAATATGTGTGTGGTGAAACTTGGCAGGTGACTAGTATGATTATTGTGAAGCTGGAGGTTATATGGATTTCCAGTGTGACGAGAAGGAATAAAGTCTATATTATGCTTGTTATGGTACACCTTACCGAATCTTGATTATAATAAAGTTCGTTATGCCGTTTTAACAATTAGTTTCTGAAGGGTGGGAGCACCGAGCTTTGATCATTAACAAGGTGAGGCAACTTTTCATCAATTGGGTGGAGCTATATGCATGGTAAAGCCTGCTCTTAGCTTGCCTAGTAATGATCTCTTTTTGGTTGTGTTAACATCATATCTTTAGGGAAGGCACTTCCTCCCTAGGGGTGATTTGATTTATAACTGTATGCTTCCTTATCGTGAAAGAGCCATGCATTTTGCTAAAATAAACCAAGTTTGTTACTCCTCCGTGGTGGTGCGGGCACTCTATCGTCACTAACGGTTGCCGGCTTGGTCATACATGCAACATACATGGACAATTGGTGATTCTGGTATGGGCTGTCCTTTTACCTTTTCTGTTATTCTAGCATGCTACAGCTTAGCTAGGGTAAGATTGCTTACATCTTTTCCATGAATGTCTTTGGGTGACAAGTCACAATCTAGTTCCCATACGGTGCTTCCTTGATCTGCACTTGTTGGCATGTTTCCCAATTGTGTTCACTGGGAGATGGACTCGGTCCAACGGCCCCGAGCTGCAACCTGGACAATCTTCTGAGTTGTGATGGAAGCTGCTATCACTTTGCAAACGAGGAGCCTCCATGCAGTGCAAGCTGTCTGATTGACGGCAAGGAAAAACAGCGATGCATATATTCCCGCCTGTGATTGAATGATGCAAAGTGATTAAGAGTGGGCTACGGTGTTCCAGAATCTCTTTTCTGAATCCCCGAAGTGTGCTGAGTAAGTGAATGCGACGTGACGTGGCCAGCTCAATCGGACATGAGAGGATCAATCGGCAATGATCTTTAGGTGAGATGAAAAGGGTTGTTTTTCTTTGTCCCTGAACAGTTTATACGTGCTCTTAACATGGTTTGAGACACCTAGAAGTTTCCAAAATAATTTGAAATACAAATATACATATCATAAAAGCAGTGTATGCCTGTAAAGCCGAGCTTTTCTTTCCCCGTGTTAGACTTCGGACACGTAAAGGAGGTTGGTCCTCTGCACCATGTGAAATGTATCAGGTCATCTGTCCATTGTCACCTATATTAATTGGCAGTATGCAGGAAGCTCCCTAACTAAGCAGGACATTACGGATAGCGCTTGGACCGAGAGCTCTAGAGGCCTCATGCTCATGCTTCCCATGCTCATGCCATGACTAAGAATACATTTTGGAAGTATATAATGAGCGGTACGTACTGGCCGTTCGTTGGTGTTGGGTGAGACGAACACCAATCATGCGCGCTCGTTTGTTCCTTTGGGATCTTGCTGCTGCTGCTGCTGTTGTATGTTGCCCATGTGGCCATGTGGTTTGCTTACCCACACTAAATGATTCAAACCTTTTCATTTAGACTAAGAATATATAACAGCCAATGCATGCTGACAAGTAGTATGACGGTCAAATGATTAATCTGTGGATAGAAATCATCACATGGAATGAAGCTATATTTGAAGGGCCGGCCTAACAATGCCCTTTACAAGTTCTGAGATCAGTTGAATACTGTCATGCTTAAAGTACAGTTATGGTCATTTATTTTGAATGAAAAACATCGGAAATATCTTGCGTCCCTCATGAGGGTCCTCTTCATCATATTAGCACGCTTCTGACTTCTGAACACCATATCTCTGGAAGAATCGTAATGAAACACTTGACTAATGCCAGGAGAGCGAGCTTCCTTAAAAAAAAATGGGTGCCTTGGCCTTTGCACACTTAAAATCCCTTCATAACTAATGAAAAGGAAAAGCTTTGGTCATGTTTTTGAAGAAAAGAAACTATAGATAATCTCAGCTCAAGCTACTCGAAATGGCTTAAGAGGTCAACTAATTAGCTCTAGACTTTCGCAAGAAAGACTAATTAGCTCAACCCGTGTTCACCAAATTCCAGAGAGCTAATTGACTCCGCATCAGAGAAGAAGAAAATCTGCCACCAGAAAGTCAAAACATATGAACATGTTGCATGATATGGTACGAAGTGGAGTTGGATCTTTTTGCTCTTCTCCGTTAATATATAAATTTTTTTTTGAGGGAAGGTTAATACTCCACGGCTTTGGAGCAGCCACGCACTCATTGCCCACAATGAGTGCGTGGCTGCTCCAAAGCCGTGAGTATCATCACCTGAGTGACTGTTGTGCGTGTATAAGTATACAGTCAAACTGTGACCGGCGGCAGCCTGCAAACGCTCAACTTGCCATTGAAGACTGAAAAAACACCCCCTTGCATGGTGTACGACAGACCGCAGTTATTGTAAGTGAATCAAATGCCTCGTCGAAGGAGTAGTGCCTTCGCCGCCGAAGGAGGCCCATATGTGCGTGCCCGTGACGAACTATCCTGAGATGCCCTACTTCCTCCTGGCGCCATGGCGTGGGCTGGTAAGAAGCGGCGGGTCCGAGACATGGCACCAGGCCTAGCGGCCGTGGAAGCGGAGCAGAATCTCGAAGTGGGGAGTGCCTTGGGCGTCAAGGCATGGGGCATGGTGTGTGTTGGCCATAAAATCCAGTGAGAAAGAGAGTTGGAGGTGGATTCAGCTCGCTGCTCGACGTAATGTGGACTCAGGCTAGAGGAAAAAACAGAGCAACAACACATTTTTTTGCGAAAGACCCAAAAGCTTTGTGTGTTGATTCATCAAGGATTGGAGAAAAGTATAGTACAAAGTGGAGTTTTTACATCAGCAAGCAGAGCCACTGATCCACAAGGGATGAGGGGCTTATTTCGCCAAGCAGTCTGTTACCGTCAAATGGATCCCTGTACACGTCCAGGTTTGGAGTGCAGAAGCAAAGCCTGACCAAATGGCCGGTCTAGTTGCTGCACTTGGCACCTATCCGTAGGCAGTAGTCCTCGTCGCGCCATGAGGCGAGGAGGCCAGCAGTATCGCTCATGATGCCCTTTCTAAAGAGTAGCAAGGTGATCTTGGCGGCGATGCAACCACCACGATGGGAAACTTAGCTCTGAGATTGCAGTGCACCACCTATGACGAACGAAGCCATCCTCTTTTAGTTTTTTAGCAACTCCTTATAATCATCTTCACAAAACTTTCTGGATGCCTCCAATTCCCAATTTAGTCTCAAGCCTAATTCTAGCCAATCCTATGTTTAGGTTGTCACAACACATTTCTCGCATGCTCAATTGGGACCTTCGTAGCAACAAGAGAAAACCAAGCCAAATCGCTTCAAACCATTGCAAAGAATAGATGCACTCAACAAAACTAGAGAGGGGTTGAATCGATCTGAACTTTGTTAGACCAATCAATGGATCAAAATGATTTTGAGCAATCCACACCACTAAAATAGCCATGAGCGTGAGCACGTGTGTCTTGAGTGGTGAAGGGCTGAGGGGGTGGGGGATCCGAGGGATACATTTTAAAGGCGTCTCGGTGACGGCGGGAGTTGAAGGGGCATGTGTGAAAAGAGGGCTGGAAGCGCATGCCAGGGGCAGGGGCGCATTGCGTGTTTATATAGCCAGATATCGGCGGCAGGATTACAAGGAGGTTAGGTTAGGTTAGGTGTGGATTGATCTCCAAGTTATCTACAAGATCTCATCTCAACAACCTATCCTAACCCAACTACAACACGCACACAATATCTAGTTAGCTACGGTTTATAACGCACCGTAGCGTACAATGATGTTTAACACTCCCCCTCAATCACAACTATCTAAGTTGAGATTGCGTCGAAAGACCTCCAGCTGCCGCAGCGATAGTGGTTTAGTAAAGCCATCTGCTACTTTATCACTAGTAGGAACAAACCGGATATTTAGCAGCTTGTTAGCAACTCTTTCACAAACAAAGTGATAATCAATCTCAATGTGCTTTGTTCTTGCATGAAAGATAGGATTGGCTGAGAGATACGTAGCTCCAAGGTTGTCACACCAAAGTGAGGCTGCAGGTGAATGACGAATACCCAGTTCTGTCAACATATTTTGCACCCAAATAATTTCAGCAGTGGCATTTGCTAAGGCCGTGTACTCAGCTTCTGTGCTTGACCTAGGCACAGTGGCTTGTTTACGTGCACTCCAAGAAACCAGGTTACCACCAAAGAACACTGCAAAGCCTCCAGTGGACCGCCGATCGTCAGGACATCCTGCCCAGTCTGCATCTGAAAAAGCACTAACAAGTGTAGAATCTGACTTGGCAAGTGTGAGACCATGACTCTTGGTTGCCTGGAGATACCGAAGGATACGTTTCACTGCTGTCCGATGAGTACTAGTGGGTGCATGAAGAAACTGGCAAACTTTGTTGACTGAAAAGCATATATCAGGCCGGGTTAAAGTCAAATATTGTAAAGCTCCAACCACACTTCTGTACCTGGTGGAGTCTTCAGCTCCAAGGGCCTCTCCATCATGAAGAGACAACTTCTCTGAGGTAGCAGAGGGGTTGGAGAAGATTTGCAACCTTTCATGCCCACCTGCTCAAGGATATCTTGGACATACTTTTCTTGAGAGAGAACAATTCCACGAGCCACATGCTTCACCTCGATCCCAAGAAAAAAATGAAGGCTGCCCAAATCCTTGAGGGTAAAATCCATGCGCAGATCCTGAAGAAGGGCATCAACTGCTCTAGGAGAGGAGCTGGTGACAATAATATCATCAACATAAATCAGCATGAAGATGGTTACTCCATGTGGATGGTAAAAGAACAACGAGGTATCTCCCTTAGAAGCAGAAAAACCAAGAGACTATAGTTTGGAGTACAAAAGATAATACCAAGCTCTGGGTGCTTGTTTCAAACCATAAATTGCCTTATCAAGCTTGCAGACATGTCGTGGTAAAGATGAATCCTCATACCCAGGAGGCTGCCTCATAAACACCTCTTCTTCCAGAACACCATGCAAAAACGCGTTCTTCACATCTAGTTATCGCATGCACCAACTTCTAGATATTGCAACCGAAAGAATCAACCTAATAGTAGCAGCTTTTACCACAGGGCTAAAGGTATCCTCGTAATCAATTCCATACCTTTGCTTAAAGCCTTTTGCCACAAGACGTGCCTTGTACCTGTCAATCGTGCCATCAGACTTGCGTTTTACCTTGTACACCCATTTGCAGTCAATCACATTTCTCCCTCTGACCGGAGGAACCAAGTGCCATGTCTTGTTGGCAATGAGGGCTGAAAACTCTTTGTCCATGGCCTGCTTCCATTTGGGATTAGCAAGAGCATCGTGCAGACTCTTGGGTTCACCTGTGGCACAAAAAGAATCCCAATGAACACAACCATCTTTATATACCTTGGGCTTGGCAATCCCACTTTGCGACCGAGTATCTGATCGGGCAGGAGGTGGTGGAGCTGGTTGAGCATGCTGAAGTTGTAGGCGATTTTGTGTAGACGAGACCGCGGAGTCAGACGTAGAAGATCCCGAATCTGCCTCCTGCAGCGACCCAGGCGGATCCGGTGCGGCAGCCTGTGGTGAACTGCCACTTGGCAGTTCCGGAGCGGCTGCGGGCCTCGAGGAAGATCGCGCTGCGCCAGGTTCCGAGCGCCCCGCCTCGTGGGGGCCAGGTGGGCCGCGCCCTGTCGCATCGGCCGACCCACCGGGGGACCACACGCCCACAAGCCCACCGAGGCTGGGGACAGCACGGGAGTGCGCCTGGCTGGCCCACCAGGAGTAGCGGGATAGGGCGCCCGCCTGGCCGCCTGTCAGCTGGCGCGGATCCCGGCGAGGATTCGCCTGATGCTGCTGCGGACGCGGATCCCACGGCCGATTCGCCTGGCGTGGTGGCAGTAGCCGATCCCGAGGCTGCCGGATCTTCTGTGGCTGCATGATCACCCTCAGTTTGCTACATAAAATCATATGAATTTTCACCAAAATTGTCAAGGTGTGGCTGTCCAGTTTCCTGCACACTTTCAGCTGGGGTATTAGCATTGGACAAGGACATATTATCAGCAGTAAAATCAGCTCCCCCTTGCGCGAAAGTGGGAGATGGCAAAAGGTGAGAGGGTAGAAGGAGCAATTCTTTTCGAAGTTGAGCGCCGGCATTAGAATGAAGGCTTGCGAAAGGGAAAATTTGCTCATCAAAAATGACATCCCGAGACACATACACATGATTAGAGGAGATATCAAGACACGTGTAGCCTTTATGAAGGGTACTGTACCCTAGGAAGGCGCATTGCTTGGACCTAAATTCGAGCTTGTGCTTGTTAAAAGGACGCAAGTTTGGCCAAACGGCACACCCAAAGATGCGGAGAAAAGAGTAGTTGGGCTTGGTGCCAAAAAGTCGTTCTAGAGGCGTTTGGTTCTTGATACCTCTGCTAGGAATACGATTAATAAGATAGACCGCAGTGAGAAAAGCCTCGTCCCAAAACTTAAGTGGCATGAATGCATGAGCGAGTAGGGAGAGACCAACTTCCATGATGTGCTTATGTTTTCGTTCAGCGGAGCCGTTCTGTTGATGAGCATGGGGACAAGAAACATGGTGTGTGATGCCAATGTGTTCAAAGAAAGAGCTCAACCGTTGGTACTCCCCACCCCAATCGGTCTGCATGGCAATAATCTTGCGATCAAAGAGACATTCAACATGAGCTTGGAAGAGATGAAATTTCTCAAAGACATCAGATTTATTTTTGAGCAAATATATCCAGCTAAATTTGCTGAAATCATCAATAAAACTGACATAGTATCTCTGTCTTCCTACAGAGACGGGTCCAGGACCCCAAACATCTGAAAAAATCAGCTCTAAAGGAGCTGTAGATTCACTAGTTGAACGAGAATAAGGTAGCCGATGACTCTTGGCCATCTGACATGCATCACACACTAGAAGACGGTCTTGTTTATTCGAAACAGGAAGGTTGAAATCACGTAGGATCTTTTGAACTACCGGAAGGGCAGGGTGCCCTAGGCGCTTGTGCCACCGAGATGTGGAGGGCTTGATGGCAGCAAGAACTTGACGTGAGGGGGCACTTTGCCATCCGGTCACGGGGAACAAGCCCCATCTACTCTTGTTTTGCTGAATTGTTCTCCGGGTAGCCTGATCCTTAACAAGAAAAAATTCAGGGTGAAGTTCAATAAAAACATCGTTATCTCGCATAAGATTATAGGTAGAAAGGAGGCTTTGGTCGGCACTAGGAGCATGAAGGATGTTGTTTAGGTGCAAGGAACCAGAGGGAGTAGATAGTACTGAATGACCAATATGTGCTATGTCCATACCTTGCCCACTTGCCGTATGGATTTGGTCCGTGCCGATGTAGCGATCACGCACAACTAGCTTCTCCAACTCGCCGATAACATGATCTGTGGCGCCAGTGTCGAGATACTAGTTTTTATCCACGCCGTAGGAGTGGGCAGAGTTGGCGGAGCGCTGGTTTCCACTACCGTCGCCGCCGCCACCGCGCCCACCACTGCCGCCGCCTGCAGGGTTGCGTACGTTGTTGTTGAAGCCTTTATCGAACCGCTTTCTGCAGCGCCATGCACCATGGCCCTCCTCCTTGCAGATTTGGCACCGCTCACGGTCACCGCGATCACCATTGTTCTGGCACGGCGCACCGCCGCCACCACCGTTGCTTGAGGTTTCGTGGTAGTTGCCCCCGCCGTAGCCGCCACGTCCACCACCCTGACCACCGCGTCCGCCGCCGTAGCCACCGCGACCACCTTTTGCAGCAAGGTTGGCGGAGTGGTGAGCGGTGTAGGCGGCATGCCGGGCGGTGATCCGGGCCTCCGCAGAGAGCAGCAGCAACAAGAGTTCACTCAGACCGATCGGCCGATCGGTGGCAGCACGCGTGGAGATGGAGGTAACGAACCCGTTGTAGTCGGGCTCATGCATAAGACCCTCGAGGATGTGCGAGACGATATCATCCTCCTCGAGGGGCTTTCCTACAGCAGCAAGCTCGTCTGCAAGTCCCTTCATCTTCGTGAAGTAAGCAGAAGCGGAGAGATCGCCCTTGCGGGCGTTGCCGATCGCCGAGCGGAGTTGGATCTGACGTGCTCTGGACTGCGCGGAGAAACTCTCGACCAGAGCTTGCCAGACACCCGCAGCCGTGGTGTGATTGGACACCTGCATCAAAACCTCACGAGACAGGGACGCAAGCAAAAACGTGAGCACATGTTGATCTTGGGTGACCCAGATCGCATGCTCCGGGTTGGGCATCTCGACGGTCTCCTTCTTCCGGTTGGTCTCCTTCTCGGTGACGATGACAGCAGCAGGCTCCTTGATCGAGCCATCAAGGTAGCCTGTCATCGCCGCGGCCCTGACGTGCGGAAGGACTTGGACCTTCCATACCAGGAAGTTGTCACGGGTGAGCTTCTCCGTGATGGTGTGGCCGAGGGAGGCAAGCGAGGGCATGGCCATGGCGTGAGGATAGGAGGAAGATGACATGATCTAGATGTGTGGAAGTATTAGGCTCTGTATACCATGTGAAAAGAGAGGCTGGAAGCGCATGCCAGGGACAGGGGCGCATTGCGTGTTTATATAGCCAGACATCGGTGGCAGGATTACAAGGAGGTTAGGTTAGGTTAGGTGTGGACTGATCTCCAAGTTATCTACAAGATCTCATCTCAACAACCTATCCTAACCCAACTACAACACGCACACAATATCTAGCTAGCTACGGTTTATAACGCACCGTAGCGTACAATGATGTTTAACAGCATGTCATCGCCAGTAAGGTGCATGCGTGTTCTTATATTTCTGTCAGTATAAATGTCCAAATGAGGGTACCATGAGTTTAAAATGTGAGATTGTACATCAATACTAGTGTAACATGGTAGATTGGAAAGATGATTCATAGTAGATATATTATTATCGTGGTTGCCGTCAACCCAAATGCACATTTCTCACCTACTATTATAGGCTAGGGGTCTCTGGCCGTTCTCAGTCGTATTCTACGAGATAGTTCAGAGAGGATTATTTATCTACTAGAGAAATAAAGCTATTATTTGTTACATCGTATACCATGCTAGAGAAATGCATTGTAACTAAGAGGACTGTGGTTATCCTTGTGCTGAGTGCGGTAGCATGAGCAAGGCGTGAAGAGCGTGGGGCTGCAAGTGGGACGCTCCGTGGGACACCCGCATCATGCCGCATCAGCCCGCGAATTCAAGTGGGCTTATGCGGGATCCCCACATAACCTACAGTTTAGTCCGCGGTTGCCGCTCGCCCACATAATTCAGGTTGCAGTAGTATATCGTTGCGCCCCTTGATAATGCTATACTACTGCATGCCTATCCCTGGCTGGACAGGTGCATTGTCGAGCATAGAAAGCTGCGCCCGCGATTCTTCCTGCACGTCTGCAGCGACGACCCCGGAACCATCGAACTCCGGCGAGGAGCTGCCGGAGTGTTGCCTCCATCTGTCGATGACGCGCTCCTCCTTGCTGACAGCATCGATGAGCATGCCCATGTTTAGCCAAGTAGCTAGAATCAAACGGACCCAGCGTGCATCCCAAACCAGCCATCGTGCCAACGCCTCCATTCGTGCACCACCATCAGCACTTAATCACGCAGCCAAGCACAGGACAAAGTCATTGTGTTCGCGGACGTCCGCGCGCCGGTGCGCTGGCGTGTGGCCGCCGGTGCACATACAGTTGCCCTGCATGCGCGTGTCGCCATGCTCATGCCATCCGCCGATCATTTGGCACTACTGCGGGCACACGGGCTGGCCTCCCTGTTGCAGCGAAAACTGTAATACAAGTTCACGGACACTGGCATCGTCAGTTGGCGCAGCGAGTAGGGATCCAAAGGCGGCGCCGGCGAAACTCTTCTCCATCGGCAGAGGGAGCGAGGAGGAGATGATAACGACGAGGAGGGAATTCATGAGGAAATGCGTAAGCGGCAAAAGAGTACATGTGGGCCGGAGCTAGCAGCGTCACTTCGGGTGCTGCCTGCTGGTCGCCTCGCCTGATCCATGGTCGCTGCATCGCGCGGCGGCGTGCGTGGGACGCGGACAACTAGTTTTCTGGCGAAGAACGATATGCGGGTAGGACGTGGTTTCCGTGGGCTAACCCACATATTCCACATAAGTTTGACGTAATTCCGTGAGTGACCGCGAGCATGATTTTTGTGGGCTTGTAAGTGGGCACCGCGGGAGGCCCGTGTCCACTTGCAGCCTGAAGCGTGGGTCATTGCAGCAACGGGGAAAACATTAGCATTTTAATGGATGGTTGGTAAATCTATCTATCTCAACCGGAGGGTCCGGAGCTCACTTTGTATGCAGCTTCTTTGGACATATACCAACGCCAACCACTCTGTATGCCTCTCGGCATCATTGGTTTTGGGTAAAATTAAGCCGTCTCCAACCCACACACCAAAGAGTTGATGATTTTGGAGTTTCCTCTCACTTTCCTGATTTAAAGAGCCGCCTTCGCTCGGGCGACTCCGGAGGTTCCACCGAACCCTAGCCAGGCCCTCCCCCAGCCCGATCCGCTGGCCGCTGCCGTTGCTGCCGCCGGTGGCGGCGCCCGTCTCGCCGAAGATGGAGGGCTGAGGAAGCACGCGGTTGCGGAGCATCTGTGCGGAGATGCAAGGCGACGAACGCGCGCGAGCTGGCCCGCGGAGTTGAAGACGGGGTGCAGCGGCGCTGCGAGATGACGGCGGACGTGGTCGGCCCCTGACGGCGCGATCGTAGAATATGTTACCATGGCATGTGGCGGCGGTAGGGGGCTCGTCCTGGGCCCGATCTATATATATATATATATATATATATATATATATATATATATATATATATATATATATATATATATATATATATATATATATATACCTACTATTAAAGGGTTAAACGCTTCTTCCTCTGTAAATTTCGTCCGTCCGTCATTAGACTTTTTGTTTCCTCCGAACGTATTCCGTCGTCGCTTCGATCCGAGTTACACGCCCAGCGCAGGCTTCTCGGCACAACTTGGCGCTGTGGCCCAAGAAAGAAGGCCCAGATAAGGCAAGGCAAAAATATTTGCTCTTGTAGAAAATTGAACTTGCGACCTCCCTCTCGCAGATCGATCGTTGCAACCAACTGAGCTACCACAGTGTTTTGTGTAGATAAAATTGTTCTGTCTATTAAATAGTCCCACCTCGCCTTCTTACGTCTAATCCTTATATACGCCTTTGAGCTTCTATGTATGAAACGAGCTATCTCGGGGGTCTGGGAAAGGGTCTGACCACTTTGGGTCTATTATACGCAGCCTTTCCCTACATTTCTGCAAAAGGTTGAGGAAGGAAATAAGATGCGGACGTGTGAGAGAAATAAGGAAAGAAAGGAATTGAGTTCTTGTGACAGAGTAGGAAAAGAAAGGAAAGCAGTCCAAAGGAAGGAAGGAAGGAAAGAGGACGATGTGCATAGAGAATGCAAGGAAAGGAAATAAAATGATTTTCAACCGTTCATCCGACCTGCAGAGAAATAAGGAAGGAGGGCAGCCTTTCTAATTAATCCTCAATTTCACAGAGAAAATAATGATCAACTTTGATGCACATGATTGGTGGTTGCTGGAAGTATGACATAACAGTCCAGCGGATATTGCTTATGCCTTATGAGCTCCAACTGTACAGTGTGCGTGGGATTATGGGATCCCTTTTGTTTCATTACAAACACCCCTGACAATAGCTGAATTTTGGACATCCATGTGAGCATCTTGATTCTGCTTTTGCTTATCAGCTCACAACGCATGGTTTAGTGTTTCTGTGATTATTCAAGTTGAGGCCATGTGTTACATTAGGATCAAATAGCTAACAGAAAGTTAAATAATCAGAGGTGGACTCTGCTATGATTTTTTAAGCTCTCACTGTATATGTGATAAAATCTGTACTGTATTCAGTATGATGCCCCTGACTCATATTCATATTTCTAATTTCATGGCTAAAATGGAGTTTTTGTGTTAACCGTGTACTTCTTTCAAAAGAATACTTGTATATATATTTTTCTTCTTCCACCACCACTCTGAATATATTGGTGTATTCAATAATATGTGTTTCAATCCCAAACTTTCTATCTCAGTGTTAACAGCTAATCAAAGTTTTCGATTTCGAGAGGCGATTTCCTATGCATGGTGGTAGCTACACATCCTTCGGCATAAGTGCCTTTTTTTTTATATCTGAGGTGTCCGGTTTCGTATGGCTTTGTCACAACTGCATTATTGTTGTATAGAAATGACCTTTTCTCACTTCTCTGTCTTTTTTATTTCCTTTTTGAAATAAGTGTCTTTTCGTTGTGTAGAAAGGGCCTTTTCTCACTCCTCTCAGTCTTTTTGCTTGCCTTTTTGGCATTATTGCCTGTTTGCTTGCCTGGCTGGTCTGAAGTCACGATATTTTCGTTATAGAGTTATTTTTCATAGTCCAAAATATTTTACCAAAATAATTAGAAATAAAAATTGGGGTTGTGCATAGCTACCACCATGGGTAGCAAATTATTTTCGATTTCTTAATATAGCCAAAGTTTAGCTAGCATAGGCCACATAACTTGGCTTGTTCATTGCAACATTTTATTAGGTATATATTTATCAGTATACATGTATTATTTTTTTAGAAGGAAAGTGCGGGAAAAAAATCTATTGTGACTAGAGGGGCTTGCGAAAGCGGCGTGCGACGGTGTGACACCTCATCGTGTTGAATTTTATGACGATTGTCGTGAATAGGTGGACAAAATGACCCTGGTGGCGAAGAGAGTAGTAAGACGAGTGGGTCGTTTGGAGCATGCGAGAATTTGCTTCCCCCGTAGCAACGCACGGGCATATGTGCTAGTATAGGCTGATGGGTCGTGGTCGCTGTGCGTGTCGGACGGACGCTCTGGAGGTGGCGGCGCAACCCTGTTTGGGTCTGACTTGGGACCAACGGGCATCGGCCATGTGCTCCTTCAACGCTGGAAGACCAGCATGTCTGCGGCGTTTATCTTCTCCTCTATAGCTGGCGGTGGCATGCGGGCTGCTGGCTCAGCCTGAATAAAGGTGATTTGGCCCTACTATTTTTCGAGTGCCAAGTCGTCAAACTGCTTGATGCTGGCCTCCTCGATCATAACGAGTTACATTCTTCCTATTGGAGATGTCCGCTGATTGGGGCATCGAGCCACTGAATATCTAGGTCGGAATCGATCCGTACGCGCGCTCCCTTATCTTCAGCTAGTGAGGCTTCATAAGGGTGTTGCACGAAGTTTCGCTTTCTTGTCGGTGCTATGGAACATGTCTAAATATATATATTTCCATGCAATTGACAGAGGTGGAGGAACTCATGGTGGCAGCGGCCAGAGATTTGTAATAGTGGATCGGTGTATTTGTGGCAGTGAACAATGGTGCAACAGTTTTCCTGTGTGTCGGGTGTTGGTGCCTCGCAGCAGCAGCCTTGTCAAGAGGGGGTGGCAACATAGGTGGACTGCATTTTTTATGGTGCTCCTTGAGTACCAAGTTGCGATTTTCAGGGTGAATGCCAAAGCTCTGGCCTTCATTGGTTGTCTGGCAATGACCTTGTTGAAGGCATTGTTTTGTGAACTTGGACTCTCTTCAGGGTGAAAACTCAAGATCTTTGATCGGACAATGACAATGCTTGTGCATTATTTCCTTCTTGGAGGTGTCGTTTTTGGAGAATCTCTTTTGTGGTCCGGGTGATGTCTTCGGTGTGGTTTGCGAGTGTTTCATCACTGCGACGAGGGCTTTGTTTTCTCTTTCTCTCTTTTTTATATTTTTCTTGGCTGTGTGCATCGCTGATGGTCTTTTGACATCTTGTTGGTGCAGAGACTAGGTTTAATTGATATCTTCATGATATTAATATATTGCCTTTATCGAAAAAAAAGAAAAGGTGCATGTTTAGGAGGATGGAGAGGAGATGACACTGTAAGGGAGAGGAGGGGTGGCAACGGAGAGGGACGAGAGGTACGACGAAACTACTAGGTGGAGTGAGAGGGGAGGGGCAACGACGGGGAGAGAGAGAGAGACGAGGGGTCGTGGTACCAACGGCAAGACACATAGAAAGACTAGCATGAAGACACACTTGGCAGTACCGATGGAGAGATTACCATTTAACTCTAATTTTCACACAACCCCACATTTCTCTTACTCACAACCAGGGATGTTTTTGATGCTTTGAATCTTCACTAAGCACAACCCCACATTTCTCTTACTCACGACCAGGGAAGTTTTTGATGCTTTGAATCTTCACTGAACACTTCACCTTTGATCCCACCGCGTGATAATGGCAGTACTGCGGCGGTCGTAAGCGGAGACCAAGGCAATGGAGAAGGAGAATGTACCGACGGAGCTGGAGAACGGATGCTCCATAGCCGACACAGGCAACATCGATCTCTACATTGTCGCGATGGAGTAGAAAATCAGGAAGATCGATACAGCAAGGGCATTGAAAGCCTTAATGACGAGAGGACGATCATCGAGAGCACAAGATGGAAAGGACATCCATGATGTTGTGGAAGTTGGGGGAACGTCACGATCCCATGGTTCAATTACGAGCCCATGGGCATCCATGGCGTTGTGAGCTATCATCGTCTGTCTGAGATGTATGATTGTTGAAGCTCGAGAATACCTCTCTGTTCATGAATCATACGATTGAAGCTCCAATGCTTATTTTGGTGTAGTGCATGAAGTTCATGTGTTGCAGGATATTTAAGATGAATATTAAAATTGAATCGCTTATATGAATATCAAATACTGTAGTTTGTATCTACTTGTATCTCTAAAAAAAATACAATTTGTCTAAGGGTTGTCTAGTTGGTTGTTTTGTCGAATTGGAAGAACTCAAACATTTGTAGGTTTCTTGTGACTCATTAGAAAATATGAACGGATGCAAAAGTTGTCCTCCATTTTTAGTTTGGCAGCCATGGTTCATGGGGTACTATAGTACATAGCCTACTGTCGATTGAGCTCCACCCTCGTGGCATGAAGTAGCAGTCGAACTTGCGTTGAAGCAACTGCAGTTCCGGGGAGACCTTGATGGCCATGAGGGAGACGGCTTGGTGCGATAGTCTACCCATGTTGCCGATGAGGGTATATTTCTGATCAAAGTATCCGGTGAAGATGCAACACTTCCCGCCTCCAAGGTAGGCCAGGCGGGCGGTGTCAAGGAACGTGTTGGGCGTGTTTGGTTGTAATTTGTCACTTGCATGAGGTCCGCATCTCAACTCACCCTGTCTCCGCTCAGACGTCCCCGCTCGGCCTGGTCAAGTCAATGCAATAACCAAATGGTGAGAAAAAGTAACATGTCATATTAAAGTAGGTGGGGGTTGGTAGAGTTGCATGCCCTGCATTTGGTTGTGGCGGCGTGGTGCATATAGTGTGAGAGAGCCATGCAAGTGTCCGAGAATCTTTTCCACCTCATGTTGCGCACGCTGTGCCTGCATGAGGAGAAACGCCCGATTTGGGTGTTCCTCTTGATCCAGGTTTTGAGGTGCTCTGAGCATCGTGCTAGCCAAAACATGAAGCCGTGTTTACTACCAAACAACTGAAAAGGTGAAAGATTCCCTTCTACCTACTTCTACCAACTTTCATGCAAACCAACCTACGTTTTACCATGCAACCAGACACGCCCATAGTGTCTGCCGCGTCGCTCCAGCTGGGACAGACGGGCCTCCGGATAGGAAGCGACGATCGCTGGTGGGTTGACGTCCATCTCGACGACGCAGAAGATCCGTCGGCCGACACGTAGCATCTTACAACAAAGATTTAGTGGCTAGCGAGATAAAGGAGAATAGTGCGGTGCGCGGGTTACACATGGAACACGCGCTGGAGGCGACGGACGCCCCATGTTGGATCAGCCGACTGTTCCCAAGCTCTTTTCCAAAAATATAACCAAGTCTTGTTATGCTTTTTCCTCTATTCAGGCTAGAGTCCCCCATTACGTCGAGCAGCTTCAGTGCGAGTTGAATCAATGGAGGTGGCCAACAACGCGCCTCACACCTAGACCCCCAAGGCACTCCCCATTCGAGCTTATGCTCCACCTCAACACCTGATGGGCTTGGCACATGTCGCCCCATCACGTACCCGCCGCACCTCACCAGCCCACACCATGGTGCGAGGAGGAAGTTGGTAGCCCGCCCAACGCAAGTCTTGTTGCAGATCTTTTTTTTTTTTGTAATAGAGGTCTTGTTGTAGATTTTCTATGTATTTACTGTTTTGCAATATAGATGTACTTTTGCAACACAGATGATGTTGCGGCTGCTACGCGTTGGTCGGCGGATCTTTTTAAAAGATCTACCGCCTCACGAGCCACCGGATCTGGCGGATTGAGCGGCCAAGAATCATCTTTAACCATTGCAACACATGTCGTGTTCTGGAATTTTTTTACGACACGTGTCATGTTGGAGAAAATTTTACAACATGGGTCAAGTTGCAGAGTTTTTTTTGCAACAGGGTTCTTATTACAATTTTTTGCAACTGGGCGCGGGGCAAACGCGACTGGAGCCAGCCGCAGAGACTTTCATGGCGGAAGGGGCGTCCCAGGGTGAGCCGATCCAGCAACGACATGTCGTGGGTGGTAGTAACTAGCCATATCCGGCGACGCAGCATTCGCGGGAGGCCGTGCTTGATGAGATGCGACAACGGCGGGCAGCCGTCGGCCTCGTTCGGCAACAACGAGTGTAATGGCTCTCTAATGGCATGAGGTCGACGTAGGTGAGTCAATCCAGTAGCAGAGTGTCGTTGCTGATTATGGGGAATGAGGCTGGGGCGGCTGGCCTTGTGTCTTGTCTGCAACAAACCCCTTATTGCGGTCAAAGAAATTGCAACTAGGGCCAAGTTGCAAACCTGAAATATGGGTTAGTAGTTGTTTCTAAGCCATATGATCAAACGAGATCCGATGACTAAGAAGGCGGTGGACGCATGCAGAAAGATCAGTTGGCTGACTCCAAACGTTTCCCTCGATGTTCACTGACGCAAACCAATACCACACTGTAGCCATACTATTACACCCACACAACCCACCGTCCACTACAATACTTGGAAGAAAGATGGTTGACATGTTGCCATGTGGGACATGTTAGTCGGTGCTCTTCATCTCCGGCCTCTGAGCGCCGAGCATGCTCGCCTACCAGTAGGATCCTGCTTCGACAAGAGAACACTTGATGACTGATCTTGCTCGACGAGGGTGAGCGGTGGATGCTCATGCTAGTTGGTGAGGATGTGGTGGACGATGCAACAATTCATTTCTCGTGTCATATGGCTCAGGTTAGTGCAGTGCAGGTGCCAGGGTCTGGGTGCGGTACAAGCCTGAATCTCACAAATGGTGGAGACATGCGGCACCATGGCTCCACTACGGAGTAGAGATTTATTCACTGCCCATTAGCCGAACCGCGATATTCCTCCTCCTCTCACGTATGTTGCGGAACCCCTCGTGATTTGACTCCTTTCCACTTGCTTTGATTCCTACTCTCCGTTTCACCCAAATCTAGATGGCGGAGTGGAGGTGCGCATGGCAAGGATTATGGGAGATGACGCGTTGAGGCTGGCAAGGCTGCACGAGACCGGTTCATGGTCTGCGAGAGAGTTGGCAAGGAGGTGATGGTGGTGTGCAAGGATCTAAGCCCAAAGGAGGCCACTCAAAATTGTGCTTTGGGCAATGTAGGAGGCAGTATCCCGCTTTCATATCCGAGCTCCTCCAGACCTGGAAGAGGATGCGCTGGGGATGGTAATGGCATTGTCGATGGTGGGGGATGAGGGATGATATGCCGATTCTCATAGAAGATGATGGACCCAGGGAGTGGAAGTAGAAAGTCAGAGAGGTGGTCTACATGCCAAGGCGATCATCGTGTTTCCCTCATGGGTTTGTTCGACTGCTAAGCCTCGCTGGCTCTACAGCGGCAGGGTAGGAGTCTCCCCTGCCAGTAACCACTTCTGGTTACTACTCGGTCATGATTCCGATAAGGAGGTTGAGATCTTATCGGATTCTACAAGTAAGTTCGGCTCCCCACTGAAATATATGTATTCTCCTTCACGTTCTACTGGAGTGAGGATTGCTAGCTTTAATTCGAGATCGAGAAAACTAAATGTGAACTATAAAAACTAATGAATTCGATTCCTTTGTTGTTCGGTTTTGAAGTTGAATCTCTTATTGTATGAGAAGGGAGGGAACACCGAGTCTCATGCTTTCTCTGCTAATATGCATTCGGATGATAGTGAATTAATTTTGTTTGGGAACTTTTATGGTAAGAAATTGCAAGTGGTATAGAAGTTAGAAATCATTTGTGAGATGGAATTTTTTCAGCTATCCCTGCCTTTTGGTCCATGAATATGCTTGACTTTGGTGAATTAGTTGTGGAAAAATGCTATGCTAGGCAGGAGCAAAATTTGCTAGGCCAGGCTAGGCCATGGGGGCTCCCATGGTGCCTTGTGATGCTCATGGGACAAATAGACGACCCTTGATTGACCTTGGTGGGCTTTGGGAGGGTGGGTTGGATACTTATTCTAGAAATACACTTTCTAGCGCTTTGTTCTACTTAAATAGCTTCTCCTTCCCCAATTGGGACTCGACTATGACTTGTTCAAGTTAGAGTTAGTTCTCCCTATTCCTCCGCCGGTGATGGGGGGTGGATAGCATGTCTGAGATTTATGGAGGCTCTTGGGGGCTATGAGTTTCGATAGAGGGAGAGAAAATTACCAGTATAGAAGGAGAGAGAAAGATGATGAGTAGTTTAGGACCAACAATTTCAGAGATGGGGCGGTTGGAAAATAATGTGACAGATGGATATCTGAGTAGAAATCAAGGTTACCATGAGTATAGAGGACGATTTCTCAATGCTGGTGGTGTGCAATCTAGTGGTCAAGGTTCACAAGTGCAGGAAAGTAAACTGGAGGTTGGTTGTTCTCAACAGAATGAGAGGGCGAGCTTTGGTACTTCGGAACAATCTCAGAGCAGACTGGCTCTGGATCTGGCGCAACAACAATAGTGGTTCGCTTGCTCAACTTGCTCAGAGTAGTCATCAATTATCCCCAGCTATCAAACCCAACTCTTTGCACTCTGGAGGTCAGATCCTGGAGCTTGCAAGTGATCTTGACAAGGGGAAAAGTTCTATTGATAGTGTGGCCGGTGGTAAATTTGGGAATTTGAACAATTTTCTAGGAAATGTTGTTGTAGTTGTTGTTGTTGTTGTTGTTGTTGTTGTTGTTGTTGTTGTCGTCGTTGTTGTTGTTGTTGTTTGTTGTTGTTAGAGAGATGACTTTGATTCTGGTAGGTTTAGTTGTACATCTAGGCATGATGGTCGCAGAATTAGTAATTCTAACAGGTAACCTTGCGATAAATGCAAATATTCTAGACATAGAACAAAGGATTGTAAGTTAGGCCATTGTGTGATTTGTGGTAAGGACTCTCACATCACCTATGATTGTGCTTGGCTCAAACAAACGAAGCATGTCCCAAAGTATGTTGCCTATTCTGCTAGAGGGTTGGGAGTGCTATTGGTTCAAAACTCCAAAGATGTGTTGGCTGTTGAGCATGCCACCCCTATGGCCATTGTTAGGGTTAAGTTTGGGAATATTAATGAAACTCAATTTCTTTAGGGGTTTAACACGTTAAGTTGCTCGAGATGTAAGAGTCATGGGAAGAATGGGTACTTGATGAGATTTCCAAATAAGGCTAAACTAGTTGAGCTTTCGATGTTTGATGATTTTGATCTGTTGGTCTTCTGAGAGCCAAGCTATTGGAAAGTTACACACAATGTAGGTGAAGTTTAGCCAAGTTCCTGAATATTTAGACACTTTTTGAAATGTGTGAAACTGTTGCTTCTTGGGGTCAGTGCTAGAAATTGAGATGGGTAGTATTGATATGGACCAGATAATGGTCAAAGTTGGTGTGAGGGATATGAACATAATCCCTCCTTATACTCCAAAACGAGTTCTTCCAGGCTTCATGCTTATTTGCACAAGAAGTTACTAAAGCCCCAAAAAAACTGGCCCTAACTTATTTTCACCCCACTTCCCTCACAACGGAAAAAGTTGAGGGGGAGGGCAGCTTCCCGCAGAAGCTCACTTAAAAAGGAGTATAGCGAAATGGCACTCTCATTTGCACATATTACACTGAAAAGGCCAATGCCCAGGCCTGAGTCACACTCAAACCCTTGTCGGAGCTAAATCCGGCCGATCCCTCGATAATGTATCTTAGCTAGGGCAATACAAATATTAATCAAGCATTTGAAAAATGTATTAAAAAATGCCAACTTGTATTTGAAAAATAAAAACTGTTTATCAAGCATTTAAAAATATGTCAAAATGTGTATAGAAAAAATATTGAGCATGTATTAAAAAATGTTAATCTTGTATTTAAAAAATGTTAATCAAGTATTTGAAAAATGTTTAAAATGTGTATATAAAAAATGTTGGCCATGTATTAAAAAAATGTTAACCAAGCATTTGAAAAGTGTTAAATGTGTTAAAGTAATTGTTTCTCATGTATAAAATAATATACAATGTGTGTGGAAAAAGTTGATCATGTAATAATCAAGCATTTAAAAATGATTAACAAGTATTTGAAAATTTTAATTAAGCATATGATTTTTAAATGTGTATAGACATAATGTCAAGCATGTATTAGAAAACTATTAATCTTGTATTTGGGAAATATTAATAAAGCATTTAAAAATGTTGAAACATGTATAAAAAATGTTAACCATATATTAAAAAATGTCATTTTGTATTAAAAAAGTTAATCAAACATTATAAAAATATTTAAAATGTGTATAGAGACATGGAGACCATGTATTAAAAATATGTTAAACCTGTATTTAAAAAATGCTAAATGTGTATTGAAAATGTTCTTGATGTATACAAAAAATATAGAATGAAAACCAAAAAAACCAAAATAAAAGAAAATAGAAAAATAAAAAAACCAAAAAAGAAAGAAACCAAAGGGAAAAGGAAACAAAAAGCAAACCGAAGAAATAAGTGCAGAAAGAATGGAGAACAGTGAAAACCCCATAAAGATACAAAGAAAAAGAAAAGAAAACTATTAAAACCCAAGAAAGAAGCAAATAACAAAGAAAAAAAAGAGACATAAAATCCCAGATGGAAACCATGAAAGAAACAAAAGGGAAATCAAAGTAAAATGAAAGGGAAAAACAAAAAACAAGAATGACGAAAAAAGAAACCAAAGAAACCAAACGAGGAAGTAACCCCCCCCCCCCCCCCCCCCCAAAAAAAAGAAAATGCGAAACAACCTGAACGAAAGCATCAATGAACGAACACATCAGTACATCACGATCAAACAAAATCAAACAAGGAAACGAAGCTACAACGAGTGATAGAAAACGGAAAACAATCAAAACGGGCCGACCCAGTTTAAGACGCGGGGAAAGCTTGAGCGCGACGGAAGGTATACTCGCTGTAAGCGAGATATAGCCTTCCCGCTGAACTGCCCCCTCCTCCTCTGCCACGGCCACCACGCCTCTCCCCTCTCCCGGATAGCGGCCGCCCCTCTCCCCCGACAAACTCCGGCCTCCACCGCCCCTCTCTGGCCGTCATCGACCTCCCGCTCCACACCCGGTGCATCTCCGCCAGCATCGCCTACCCCGGCGCCCCTCTGCTCCCTCCTCCTGAGCTCCACCCGCCTCCCGCCTCCACCTCCTCCGGCCCGAGCTCCAAGCCTCCAGCCGGCATCACCTCCTCCGGCCCTGCACCGCCTGCACCGGCCCGAGCTCCGCCGACCGCCCGCACCCGCCCCCACCTCCTCCGTCCCTGCCCCAGCTCCACTGGCGGCAACCCCCTCCGTTCTCCCGAGGTTGACAAGAAGTTGCCTTTTTCTCCTTTCTTTTATTAATTATGTGCGGATCTCAGGTGCAGGAGTTACGATATCTTTGGAAGTATGTGTTGCGGCTGAAAACTGATGTACTACAGCTACAATTCTCTCATGAATGCTTTGTTTTTCCTGTCGCTGTGTTTGTCCTGTGGACAATGCCTCGGGCTCTGCTCAATTATCTTGGTTCTGAAACAAATTTTGATGTGTTGTTTCATTGGTATTTCAAAGTTCAAGCCTTTGTTGTTGGAAGGCGCGGAGAGATAGCTAGTTCCCACTTGCCTAGTCAAGCATGACATGAACACTTGCTGAAATAAGCCAAATTGCAAACATAAAAGCGCAAGTTATAGATATACTAGAAGAATTAGGACAGAAAGACTGAATCTCAGTAGGAGTCCCAACTCCCAAGAAAATTTTGTTTAAGCATAGGAGTATTTGTTAAAGACTGGAACACATACATGTTTGTATCTCCTTATGAATAGCTGTTTTATTTAGATGCATTCATGACCCTGGCAAAGAAATACATCTCATCCATATATTGAGTAACTATGCAAAAGGACAACTTTGAGGTTCTGCAGGAGTGTGTACTAAATACTACTATTATCAATCAGCAACGCCATTTATTGAGCAAAGTGGTAGAATTACAAAGAATCCATATGTTTAAATATTTTTCCATTTCTACAAAACGGCTCAACACCATGATTTTTTTGGCAGGTGCCATTGGCATGACCAGCTGACCAAAAAAGTGTAGAAAGTCTCTACACAGGACCTGGTTTATCTTAACTATGCTAATAAGGGAACTGTTATTGACAGCTGATGGTTTAACACTAGCACATTTTACATAACCTGATGGTTTTGTCATTCATAATGCAAGATTGCAAAACCAAAAGCTCTAGCTGTATGTTGTAATTTCTGTTTTAGTTGTGAAGATTATTTTTCTGCTCTCCAAGTTGGTCCTGAAAGTAGATATGAAATTGATATTTTCTAGTTTATTAGGGTTTTTTTATCGGAGAACGTGTTTATTGAGAATGGTCGTAGGAGCACATTGTTTACAACTTTTGCCGGACAACAGTAGATGATCTACCTGTATAATTTTGTTTGGCAGTCATGATGAAATTTGTTTATGATGATGCTCGTGCCAATGTATGAGAATTAACAAAGCAGGTGATGTTAGTGAGGGTGCTCATATTCTGGCCAGCCATGTTCAACGATGCTTTCGCTCATGAGAATGCATGTAAATTGATTTATACTAAATAATAAATATTTGTACTTGTCACATGGCTTTACTTCTAGCTATATGTTTTCAGATTGACCAAGGCTTTTTTAATTATTTTTGTTTGTATGCAGAAATAATCAACTATTTGGGAAATATAATTGCTTAACCTATCTTAGGCCCGCAGGAAGGGAACAAATTCATCTGTAGGGCTCCATCATGAATGAGTAAGTTAGTATTATGGTATTCATCAGCGTAAATTTTCTTTTTCCAACTTGCAAGTTCTCTGCTTTTGATGCCATTATCATTTCTGTCCTAAAGAAGTAGATTAGATGAAATAGAAGAAACTTTGTCTATGTATCCAGCAGAATGTTAATTTTAAATCGTAATGTTTCAGCATCCTACATACTTTCTTACGAATAAATGGACATTCTTTAATAGCCACGTTTACTTTTTAGTTATTAGGAGGACATTGAACGTCATTGTCTTGTTGATTTAATTTTTTGACGCAATATATCTCAACTTACCAAATAATGGAACACCGAACATCTAATTGATGTGTATTTGAATTTCTCTTTATTTAGCAGCAACATGATCAAACGAGCGGAACGTCCAGGCTTTTGCTTGATAGGAAGTAAAGTGACTGTGCTAGTGAATCGCTACATCACATATTTTTGCCCAGAAATAATTATCAATATGTACAAGGTGAGTTAATTCAACAATTATGTCTTCACTTTCGGAAATGTGCACATCTTTTATTCCATATTCTAGTGATGTTTTAGTTTTCTGTGACTCCCGAGACAAAATCAAAACCTATTAAAGGAGCATTAGTAGAAGAACTCGTGAAAACAAGTCTTGGAAATAAAGTGATTGCTTTTGATGGCATGCATATCTACACAATCACTCTTTTCCCATCTGAGTATGAAAAAGAGTATGTCATCGAACTGAATGAAGGCGCTAGTGAGGATGCGTCGAGGTCTGCACATTAACTTTTGACGTATAATTTCTATGTCATATTTCCTTTTTTTGTTCAGTTGCTAACTATATCTTTCATGATTTAATTTACAGGAGTGTTAGTTATAGTATCACAATTCATTTGGCTAAGTCATTGAAAATGCAAGAGTTGAAGGACTATTAAAATGGAGAACAGAGTTATGTTTCTCAGGATATTCTACATGCAATTAATGTTGTCGTGAGAGCATTATGTTCAAGGTAAGAGACTCACCAAGTTGCGGCATTATATTTCTTCTCAACTTTGAACCCCTAAAGTAGAGAGTGCAAGATCAAATTCCATCAAGTGTCTTTTGAGAGAAGAAATTTATGTGAAATTGGTAGGATTCCACTGAAGCTACTAACATGCTAAATATGGAAGAAACCATAGATCAAAGAGAACTCAAAATTCAAAATGATAAGCAAAAAGTGGTGCATTGTTCTTTGTAATGATCAAGTCAATGCATCAAGTATGGGGTATGGCTATGACTATAATTGACTTTTTTGTGCTTTCATTTGTTTGTGATTTTCATTCTGCAGCTGTCTCAATGCTCCAAGGGCAATTTTTTCAACCAAGTTTGGTCCGATAATAGACACTAAAGAGGGGCTCGAGCTGTGGCAGGGGTGCTACAAGGGAGTTTGCTTGTCACATTATGGTCTTGATTTGACCATAGGTACTGCTTGAAGACTTATGTTCTATTCTAAGTTAGTGCAAAATCTTTCCTACAATGTGACAGATTTGGTGGAATTTTTAGATTTATTCACTTTTTTCTTGATGCTAAACATAGATATACTTTGTTGCACATGGGCCACTTGGATCATCCACGCACACAACGCAACTCTCTCGCCCCTCAAGATAGGTGATAGATATCTATTATTTCGATCTTGTAACAAACTCAATAAGAAATTGTTGATCTTACTGTACTCATCTTTGCAATAGGTTCAAATATCCCATCCTTTTCAATCCCATACGTTTGGCTATAACCCCTTACCATGAACCTCATCGTGTAACACTCCACCTTCCCTTCTAGATTTTGCTTTATAGTATATTACCCATTTCCCTTTTTACCGGGGGAAACATTGCCTCATGACACTTTGGATCTTGCCCTGTTGCCTTCCATTCTATTAGGATCACTACAGATTGCAATGATGCAGTGCCGAATTTTTTACAATCATCAAGATTCATTCACTTCTCCTTCTTGATGCTTTACGCTTGGGCCACTCACACACAGACTACCCAACAAATTGTCCAGTGCTTTATTTGAATGATTTACTTAATAATAGCTTAGTCCTAAACGAACTAGGATTCAGTTTTCTATTTGCAATCTTGTGTATGATATTAATTTTTAATGATTTATCTAAAAAAATGATTTGGATGTGTTTTTTCTATTCAGATACAACTGTAGCACCTTTTTATAAATCAATTTCCATTGTCAAGTTTGTGGGTGAATTTTTGGGCCGAACTGACCTCAACCGGGCTTTCACTCATAAGGAGTACGCAAAGGTGTTAATCTTGAGTAAAGAAATAAATATTTATGTTGGTATTCAAATATTAGATAAATAGTGCTTTTGAATTTTAATTTTGTAATGACTTGGTCACTATATGCAGATAGAAAGAGCTTTGAAAGGGATCCCAGTTGAAACTATCCATCATACTGATAGAACTATGAAGTACAGAATTAAAGGGCTTAGTGTTGTCCCCTTGAAAGAGCTCATGTACATTTTTTTATCTCACACATCAAATAAATCAACTAAAACAAGCTCGTACTTCCTGTGTATAGGTTCTCCATACATGACATAATCTTTTGCCTTTTGCTATTTTTAGGTTTTCTGTAGATGATGATGGTATCATGACCACCATTGTTGATTATTCTCAGAGTCGGTATAATTGCAAATTGGAATATATTCACTGGCCATGTCTGCAGTGCGGTGTCTCTGGCCGTCAGATTTATTTACCCATGGAGGTAGAAATTTAGTGAACTCAACATTTGCCATGATTTAGCTTCGGATGCATAATTTACTTCTAGGTTTGCAAGCTTGTGCAAGGGCAGAGATACCGGCAAAAGCTTAGTACCACACAAGCAGCTAAGTTGCTGAAAATAACCTGCAAACGTCCTCAGAATAGGTTGAACGGAATGTTAAAGGTATGTTTTATAATCACAGTAGTTTGCTAAGAGTTAATCTTGCTCTCTAGATAATGTAATGGTCAGTTGCTTTTCATCATGGTCCTTGCATTAGGCGGTGGCACTGACACATAAGAGGTGTCACGTGTATGTGTGCGAACCAAGTTGCAATGCATGTACTGGGTGTTACCAGGATGAGCTTATAGATAGAGTTTAAACATCAACGCTTGGTGAAGGCCACATAAAGTTCATTGTCCCACTTGTCAACATCAGATTGAGCATTTGATGCTTCACTAGCACAGTACATATATTTCTAAAAATGCTTTATCAAGCCACTGATTGCACTTGTTATTATCACTGATGCCTATGGCTTTGCATGCTTTGCTAGATGAGAAGCAACTTTTACGATGCTGATTAGCTTGATGGACATCTTGGCAACACATATGATCAATGTGCTTTATAGTGAAAGCTAGCAGCAAATGGCTATTTCGCCCTGTAGTATAAATGATGTTTAACAGAGTATAAAATATGTCTGCTATTCAACTGAAAGCAACAGTACTGAAAGGGAACATGATGGAAATTGCTGCACCTGACTTTTCCATCAGTGTTTGCCTTGTAGAACATAAAGGGCCACCCCATTTTCAGTTGACTAGTTATTGTGGTTAGCCGTTAGCCTCATAACAGATTATTAGCACCGAGACAACTTGGGTTTGAGAATGAACTAGAAATTAATCAGACCCGTACTTTGTGATGCTATTTGAGATGAAACATCTATGCAAACATTTTGCTTCAGGGTTTTTTGTTTATGGTCCACTTTGAATTAAATTTAGTACCTTTCCTGTATTAGGTACGGTAGATCTGTTATTACAGAACATGCTAAACTTTAATTTGACTTGTATCTTCCCTTATTCAATGGTCCTATTCCTACTACATAGGCAATCCATACAGAAACAAATATTCAGCAAAAACTATCCAGCGTGCATGAAATTAAAAGCATAAGGACTTGCTTCATCTTGTTCCACTGAAATATGTTAGTGGCCACCCATGTATTCAACCAGATTAAAAGCGGTCAAACAGTCAGACTGCGGTACAAAATATTTCCACCCAACTTAATCACTACTATTAGTCACCCCTAGACCCTACCTTAGTCAATGGCAAGCAATCTGTTATTTGTATCTCTGGTGACACAGTGAACAAGCTTATCATGTAGGTGTTTGCATGAGTCTGGAAACTTGTTGCATTCAAGTTGAGGTCGTTCAAAGTTTAAAGGTGATGGACAAATATGGATTAGTTGGCTCTCAACTCTGAACATGCAGATATGCACCAGTAGTTGAAAAGTGCTAGATAAGAGTGCAAATTAGATTGAACAACTTTGAGTGGTAATAGAAGTCCATAGAAATAAGGAGAAAACTGCCCCAAGCTATGTGCTGGAGAATTTTTCTTGCTAGTTCTTGTGTGTCGTTGCTCTGATTTTTTAGCCAAAAAGCCACCAATGTTAATATGCTTGTGCAAATTTTTATTTGCTGGCATCTGTGCCATTTTAGCTTGTATATGCATCTTATTTTGAGCTGCTCTTATTGTTACTGAGGCTTTCTCCACAGGCTGCGAGAGGTAATTTTGATGTTGAAGAGCTTACAGAGGGGGAGTTCTCGGCCAGTGGATTTCCCAAAGTGCTTTATGGATCTGTTCTATCCGCACCTTTGGTATACATACTATACTTGTATGTTTGTTTTAATTACTACTCCCTCCATCCCAAAATAAGTGTCTTGAGCTTAGTACAAATTTGTACTAGAACTAGTGCAAAGTTGAGACACTTATTTTGGGACGGAGGGAGTATTTTTATTAGTTCTAATATTCTCTTGCTTTACATGATTTCAGTTGAAACATGGAAATGAAGAAATGTTTATGCCCATTGGTGGACAATGGAATATGGCTAACAAGGTGATGTCAAATTTACAAATATACATGTTTTTAGTTTCCTACACCTTTTATTAATGTTTTGTAGACACACTTTGTCAGCAGTGTCTTGGAGTGGCATATATACTAATTATCTCTATAAAAATAGGATAATGTTTGTCCAATTGACAATATTTGGTGACTGTATGACTTTGTTATTTCAGAAAATAATTGATGGAGGAAAGGTGGAACGCTGGGCTTGCTTGAACTTTTCTAAAGTACCAGCTTTGGAGGTGGATAATTTTTGTAGTGAATTGATTAACATGTGCAACAAAATTGGGATGGTATGTTCTTCTTTCAGTGGCTTCTTATGCTAGTCTACCTCCAAAAAGTTTGGGACTATGATAACACAATAGCTTACACAACTCATGCAGTAAGAAAATGGTGTAGCAATGCATGAACAGTTCATTAGTAATTGAAATATTGAAGTGCGCCAATATATTGCCACCAACAAAAAAGAAATGGGGACAGGAAAAGGGCAACGGCTGAAGGGTCTTGAGAGATTGGGAGTGGCTGGCTTAACATGAAATAGTTTCCAGCAAGTTCTTTATGTACTTTAGTGTTTAATGCTTAATTCGTCCCTTGATTATAAACACTGAACATTAGTGCTTGGAAAAATGTGAGGCTTCTACATTTTGGGGTCCTGTGTATCTGCACAGCTTGCACGTGTTTTACGACCTGGTTATCACAGATATTTGACTAAGATAGATCATTTTTTTGCTCTTAAGGTATTTGAAGGAAAGCCATTGGCACTCCAGCAATCAAGCAATTTTATGGACATAAAATCCGCCTTGGAGTCTCTTTTGAGTTCTATTTCGAAATTATTCACTCGGGAGGACAAATGCCAGCGGCTCCAACTGCTTATTGTAGTTTTGCCAGAAGAGAAAGGGCACTATGGTATGTATATCATTATTGGTCAAAAGCTCTGTGATTTAATTGTTTTTGTTCTGATATATGCTGCATATTTTTGTAGGTACTATTAAGCGCATTTGCGAGACGCAACTTGGGATAGTATCTCAATGTTGCTTACCAAAGTATGTGAAAGCAAAAGTAAATGTGGAATACCTTGAAAATGTTGCACTTAAAATTAATGTGAAGGTATATTTGTATCCACACCCCTTGTTTCACATGTCTCACTGTATGTTGTATTGTTGCTAGTTACAAAATGAATTCCTTAAAACAGGTCGGAGGACGGAATGCAATTCTCCAGGAAGGATTTCCATTCTTGTCAGATATTCCAACAATTAGTTTTGGTGCTGATGTCAGTCACCCCCCACCAGGAGTGTACTCATCTTCTATTTCGGCGGTGAGTATCTTAATGTTGGTTACAATGTTGTTTTTGTTTTAGTCACTGCATTTCGAGTACAATGTTAAGCGGCATATTTTGGTTCAATACATAAAGCATAACTATCACTATTTAATAAATGCTTGTAGGTTGTTGCATCGATGGACTGGCCTGAAGTTGCAACGTATAGATGTGTAATCTCCGCCCAACAGCCAAAGCAGGAGATTATAACAAATCTATTTCAGGTTACTCAAGATTCAAATGGGCGTGTAAAAACTGATAGCATGATGAAGTAAGGATGCTTTGATCTGCACTTTTGATTTGTCCATTCTGAATCCTTACATACTTGATGTGGAAACTGAGGGGTGCCTTTTATTTATTGTAGGGAGCTTTTGTTGAATTTCTACCAAAAGCATCGTCGTAAGCCTGAACGCATCATTTTCTACAGGTGTGTTTACCAAAATATGATATTTCTGTTGTCTTGTGCTCTTGGACAAGCCTCTTGACTGGTCGTTGTTGTGCTTAGAGATGGAGTGAGCGAAAGCCAGTTCAGCCCAGTTCTGCTTCATGAAGTAGATGCTATCCGAAAGGTGACACCTTCAGCCTGATTCGTCTAGTTTTGAATTTATTACCTTGTTGCATTCACAATAATATCGTTTCCCTTTTCAAGGCATGTATCTCTTTGGATGAGCATTATGTTCCACCAATTACATTTCTGGTTGTCCAAAAAAGACACTAGACAAGGCTCTTTCCTTTGCCGACCGCCAGGAAACCTGAACCCAAAGGAATCAGGAAACCTGAACCCAAAGGAATCCTCCCTGGTGAGTGTATTGTTCAGTTTTTATACTTTAGTTTCCCAATCTCCACTCAGTGTTGCATCTAGCTTATCATATTTAAATTTCTTCAGGATGCTGCTTGATTGCTTGTAATTTGATAAAAGTTCTGGTACTCTGGATCAGTGATCAGATTAGTGTCTAGTTCATATGGTTCACTAGAAGATCTGCGAGGGGATTGCCGTAGCATAATGTAAAGAAATCTTATCAAGAGATTTTTCTCAGGAATAACAATATATGTAGTGGGGCCAGGTGGCCTTACGGTAAATATTTTCTATTGGTACAAAAGGACGTAAACTGTGCAAGGGCATATACTTGAAAATAAAAAAGATAAATATAGGAATGAAAATAAAATCGGCCAACGTAACAGGTGATCTTTGTCGTGCTCGGTCAGTTGAGCAATTTTTCCAGCCAAACTAAATTTGGTTGGGGGTTCTGGTGTTCTACAGTGCATAGCCAAAATGATCATAGACAAGGTTATAGGTGAATCAATTTAGCAGAACTGAAACAAAGCTGCATTTATCTTCTTTTATGTTTTGCCGTTTTGTATGCACTGGCGGAGGAGCCCAGTGGGCAAGGTGTGGCAGCCGCCACACCTTGATTTCGCACCAACTTTTTATATATATAAGCATATACTTTTCTTCATGGAAATGCAAACATATACTGCTCGTTAGTTTTAGAACACGCTAGATTGATTCATCCAAACAAAGCTAGATGAAGCACATAAGTTAGATTGAAAGCACACAAACTGGCAGCTTGATTGATGTGTTGCCCAGCACATGCCCATCTCACTACGTAGACGTACGCGAACCAGCTCGCTTCCACTGCACATACCCATCTCACTACGTAGACGTATGCAAAATAACTATCTTTTGCATCTCTGAGGCCAAAAATACCTCCCCAACAGATAGTGTAGATGCAAATAATAATAATAATAATAATACATTTTCGTCTTCCGGAGATGCAAACTACAACACCTCACGGTGCAAATTTGCATCTACACCTCTAGGAGATGTAAAAGGAACGGCAGTGCGTCAACCGCCCAATCGTCTTCATTGCACTTCCGCCAGCCCGCCCGCCGGTGATTTTTGCCCTAAAATGCGTCGCCGTCGCCTGTTGGCCCATCCCCGACCCCACCGCCGGCAGCAGCGTCGTAGCCGTGGCTGACCCGCCGATTTGAGTCTGCTACGTTGATGACTGCCCGCCTCCGCCGCCGGCGATTTGTGCCCGAAAACACCGCCGATGCCGCCTGTCCATCCATCCCTAACTCCATCGCGACCCCACGGCCTATCCCCGCCACTGCATGCGTCTTCTCTAGACATCATTAAAAGATTATGTGCAGTTCAGTTTGAATTGGTCATTATGTTTTTGCATCAATTTTTTTTTTGGAGGGGGCATCAATTTTGTCTAGTTGACAGTTTGCCACACCTTAATTTTTTTTCGTCCTCCGCCTCTGTTTGTATGTATGATATATTGACTACTGGTGACCACATCATGTTCAACCTTCTTCAAACCATTAATTTCTAAGTTGTTTGCTTTTTAATCATTTCTGTTTGTTGCCTTATTTTTCTTCGGCGAAAACATAATGCCTTTGAGATTGCAGGAACCGTTGTCAACTACGGAATCTGTGATCCTTGTGGATTTGATTTTTACCTAACTAGCCATGCTTCTCAGGTATATAGTATCTGGTGCCGTTGTGTCTTCATGGTTTTGTTTTATGGATATTTATAAACCATCAAGTGAATATATAATGCCATTTTCAGGGGAGCTGCAGACCCACGCACTATCATGTGCTATTCGATGAGAAATACTTTACCGCTGGTGCCCTCCAGTCCATAACATATAATCTGTGCTACACGTACGCTCACATCTCTATTTATTCAGTTTGTTTAGGTACTCAACTTGATTATAACCTTTGTTTAACTCTGACCTTTTCCAAATGCAGTTATGCTCGCTGTACACGTTCTGTATCTATAGGTAAGTTACATTTAAGTTCATTCCTTGCAATGATTTCTTCTCTATTTATGTGGTTAGTAGCTGTAGGTCAGATCAGATGGTACCCTCCTAGAAAGGCCAAATGGAAATCCCTTATATTGAATGGCAAACTGGACTAAAAATAATGCACTGAAATAATTGTATTCTTTTTCATAGTGCTGCTCAGATCATTGAGACTCAAATGAGAGTTGACGTAACCTTTTTGATAACCCAACGATTGGATGCATGCTTATATATGTTGTCAGGTTATGCACATGGGTTTCATCTTTCATGGCATACTATTGGCTTTATTATGTGCTTCTGTGGTAATGTTTTTCATGGCACAAATTTGTGGGTTAATAATCTTGTGAGAATATTTGTGGTATGTTTCCTTTTTCCAGTTTTTTGTGTTACTACCTACTTATAAAATTATTCCTTAGGTGTTACCAGTCAAGAACTACTACTGCAGGGCTACAGACACCCTCTGCTAATATGCCAATGATACATGTGATAGTGGCAGGATTTTTTCTTAGAAAAGCAAAGGAAAATTAAGTGACAACAAATGATTAGTGTGACTTAATTGAGTGAATATTGAACGAAAACTTAGTTAGAAATTACATGAGTGTTCTAATTGAAGTTGATGGACTACCTCGCCATGATTATGGTTGTATGCCTCCGTTACATGAGACCGATATGGGGCGAAAGCTTGCCCCATCCCTGACAAACAAGTGTGTTAGGTTTTAATTTAGGATTGGATGGCATATACATCTGCCTAGTGTCTCATGAAACCTATGAGGGCAATTTGATTTTGAAACTTGAAAACAGCTTCCTTCATACTTATAATTTTCACTATGCAGTTCCGCCGGTATACTATGCACATCTTGCTGCATCACGGGAGCGGAGCTGCCAGGGCAATTTTGGCGACGGTTCAAGCGTTAGGGAAACAACACCAAGCGACGAACTACCTGAGTTCCTACAAGTCCCAAAGATCGACAAGAATGTGTCGGAGGTCATGTTTTACTGCTGAATTCGAGGTGATGGGTTGAACTATTATCGTCTTTGCTGCGAAACTTGGACCTGGGTTACCTTTTGTATATTCAGAGTTGTGACTTGTGAGGCTGATAACACTGGCTCAAAATTTTGCTAACGTTGGCTCAAAAGTTTTGGATACGAAGATTCAGATATCACCGGTTGTGCATGTACCTGTCGGATGTCATGATATATATGGTGCTTAGCATTCAGTGTGTGTGGTTGTCTCTAGAGTGGTTTGTTCTTCTAAATGGAACTAGTTTTATTGAGTAAAATTTCTTTCCTTTTTCATTTACATCCATATTGGAGGATTACATGTGTGAACTTCCTTGACCGGCGGCAAGTAACATGTACAAAAGCTTTGGTTCTCATGTTTGATGACCGATCTCTTCCAAGTGTGAATTTAGCTGGTGGAATCTGTCATAGGACTTGATGGCAACAACTAAATTAAACAACCAAGGTGAAAGGACTTATGTTGTTGCACTTGCGTGAAAAGGATTGAAAGTGAAAATTTTGAATTTTCACAACACAAAAATCAAAAGTTCTTTAATATTTAGATATTTCAATCATGATAAAAGATCCAGCACTTACAATTCAATTACATTTTTTCATCTTTTTTGAATTTGTCAGTTTTGAAGAATTTTAGATTAACAGCATTCATAAACTATAATGTTTGAAATTAGGAATTTTGAATTCTGTGATGTTAACCTTTTAGTTAGCAAATTTAAATTTAGCTTTTCCCATATGAAATTTGGAGAAGTATATTAATGTTAATTTTCAGCATGTAAAACCTCATTGTCCCAAGTACATAGATCAAAAGTATGTAATACAAAAACTGTTGGGCTATGCTAAAATTCAAAAAATAAATAAAGATAATAGACATGCGCTATTTCATCGGTCATGCTTTCTTTCCACACAATGGATCGCCAAGTAATGAGAAAAATTGGATTGAATATTCAACCAACCATATACACCCCATAAGATATGTATGATTCTCCGATTCAACAACTGTAACACCGTGTCATTCCCTTTTCAAACACACATGGCAGATTCACACCGTGTCATTCCCTTTTCAAACACACATGGCAAATTGACAGGATGAAACCTTGAAATTTATCGCCATTCATCTCATCTTGTAGTGCAGTATTGAACAAGTGCGCAAAATACTACTCCCTCCGTTCCGAATTACTTGTCTCACGTATGGATGTATCTAGATGTATTTTAGTTCTAGATACATCCATTTCAGTGACGAGTAATTTGGAACGGAGGGAGTAGCTTTTACACATCTCTTAGAATAGGAAAAAAAGGGCTTCTAACTTCAGTCCAGGACTGACAGGGTTCAGTCAAAAATTTCAACATGAAGGTTTCAAAAGCCACCTATGTGCTACGGGTAACAGCTAACAGGTAGTCCATACTCCGTAGAGTAATATACCACATTAGTGTAATACTAGTTTCAGAAGAAATTCTCTCTCAAGAAAAATTTCAGAAGGAACTGCATAATGAAACTGTCTAATTGCCTCATATTGTCTTTTACTTTTGAAAATAAGGTGGAGATCTCTACCTTGTTTCAAAGAGGCCAAAAGGCCTAGCGTTACAGAAACCTCATGGACCAAACAGTCCAGCAAACTGGGGACAGAACAGAAACGAAGACAACGGCAACAAATGAACAAAGTAAGAAAGAAGAAAGAAGAAACCAAAGGGATAAGGCAAACATAGGCAGCTGTGCGACGCCCAAATTTTCTGCCCATAGAAGATGCGCTTCAGAGTCAGCTTCTCTTTGGAACAACATGTCCATGCAGAGAAATGCTGACTGTTGAAAACCATTTCATTAGGGTTGTGCCACAGTTCAGCAGCACAGACCGCGGAGACGAGCGGACATGCTTGGAGGTGTTGGCCCTGGACGAATTGCATTAGAGATGTGGCTCGTGCAACTGGCTGTTTTAGATTCAAATGCTGACAAATTTTGTTGCATCAATCTGCACCTCAACGTAATATGCTCAATGGATTCAACACCTAGACAAATATTGCACCCTGCATCTTCGCACCAACCCTTTCCTCATCATATTATGGGATGCCAGGTGAAAGTAGCAGCTTCAGGATATACTCTTCTGAAAGTTAGCATCTGATAGAAGTACTTTGTAGTTGCTTCAATCACAAGAAATTTTTCCAGAATCTGCAGCAATTCAGAGAGGCTGTAGCCTGTAGCAGATCGGGTAGGTCTCAGTTTAGGCTCCCAGCCGCTGGAAATGACCTGTGATTTAACCCAACAGTATTGACCTGCGCATAGGTGAAGAGCACAGGGAAAATCAGGAATGGTACACTTAGCCGCATCTTATACCAGTGGGAGTACTGACTTGAAGGTTTCCCAAATGGCCCTGTCATTTCTATGCTTCAAAGGACAGAACAGACAGGTCCCATAGACAGATAAGAACCAATTATGCCACGGGATAGTGTTGCCATGGAGGATCATGTTGGCAAATTGCAGAGGACAGCGGTGCTATGAGCAAGCAAATCTCGGAATCCTAATTCCCCAGATTCTTTAGGTGTGATAACATATTCCCAGGTGATAACACTGTCGGCCGTGAGTTTTCTTCTTGTTCTACCAGAGAAACGAGCATCTTAATTTGTTGACCTTGCTGATTTTTTCTTCCGTAGTAACTCGGGATCGCTGAAAGAGTGCATTGATCATCATGGCATCATCCATCCAGCTAGTCTCTTATCAGTCTTCTGTATCACTGGTTGGAGAAGTGCTGCAGCCTGAGGAGTCTTGCTTATAGAGTGGGAGCCCAGGATAAGTGCAAGGCAGTGAGCTGATGGGGCACTCTAAAATACTTGCAATTTCAGCAGTCTCCTCACTGTTGATATGAATAATAAGGTGCTCTTATGACAATTAATACTGAGAGCAAAAAAGTCCAAGAAGGCCTGCAGGATTTGCTTAAACCTTCTGGCCTGATCAACCAAACCGTGTGGCAGTAGGACTGTGTCATCAGCTTACTGTATAAATTGAGAGTGGGCCATTGCCGCTAGCCCGTTACTGCTATGGAACGGGTGCCCGAGGTAGTCATCCTGGAAGGCCTTAGCACACATCCTCTTAAGGACATTGCCGACCAGAATAAAAAGGTAGGGACACAGGGAGTCACGCTGTCTAAACCCTCACTGGAAGGAAATGGGTTCACCTGCCATACCGCTGATAAGGACATGAGCCTGCCCTGACTGTAACATACACTGAAACAATCTGATCCAATCCCTTGGGAAATCCCGGTGCTGCATAGCTGGAAGAGGCAATCTCAAAGCACTGTGTCAAACGCCTTTTGAAAGTCCACTTTTAGCAGTCATTGGTTCCCTCTTATTTTTAGACTGCACTAATTTAGAAGCCAGAACAAAGTTCTCAAATATTGAGCGCCCCTTATAAACCATGATTGAATCATATCAATGAGGACCCAAATCAGAAGGAGGAGTCTGTTTGTCATGACTTCTGTTTCATGAAGCTGTGCACTAAAGAAATCGGTCAGTAACTTCCGGTCTCCAGGGAACATTCAATCTTTGGCGTGAAAACAATGAAGGATCTGTTGATGCCTCTTATGTTGAACTTGTTTGCATGGAACTCTCTAAAGAGGGGATATCAGATCCTCTTTCATTAATATTAGCTTGTTTTTGAAGAATTCATATGTAAATCCATCCGGACCTGAGCGCTTTTAACAATCTCCTTCCAAGAGAATGCATCGGATAGAACACCGAGACTGACACAGGTGGCTGACATTTACTGTTGGTAGTCAGTGTGGGGGAGAGCCTGACAGGTTCCTGAGACAGTAGCAATTTGTAACTTTGCTAAATATCAAAGCGCTTGACGCATTATGTACCAGCAACCTCATTTATTTCTCCTTGCTTGGCAATTTACAGCAAAATAGAAGAACTTGAGTTCTCGTCACCAAGACTGCACCAGTTAATCTTTCCACGTCTCCTCCATATAGAAAATTTCCAGGAGAGTAGTTGCATAATCTTTTCCAAGACATGTCTCTGAAGAACTCAAGATTTTTCAGTGGCCTATGTTCTTCCAAGGCATTCAAGAAATGCAATGATTGTCTAATTTATCCTCTCAAGAGAATAAAATCCCCTGGACCACTTCTTCACACTCATCATCTTTCAGGAATACTCATTCTTTTAGTTTACATTATCTAATTGCCTGCACCAAGAAAAATGTACATGCTCATAAGTATCTGACAGAATTTGACCACAGTTCAAGTTCAAAGCAAAGGCATGAAAATGATCTTGAGTAGCTGGAGACCACAAGAGGAAGATTTTTGCATGAGCACAAACCTAGTTGCATCAATCCATATACCAGGTAACTGCAGAGATATTTGGCTGTTCATCTAACTCAGCCACACAAATGAATGTGTGCCCTGAGCAGGGAATGCACAGACCGAAGAAATATGCATTTAACAAGTTGAACAGAATGTGGTTATATGATTCTCAGTGGGGGTGTCTTATGCTAGTGCATTCTGCACCGCAATCCAATCCAGAATTCAGTCTGGTTCCATAAATTTGGGGCTCTGGGGGAATCCAAGTACAGGGACATAGCGACTTGTAACGGATTCAAATGAGCATCAAGATGGTAAACAAACATTGCTATGCCAAAAACCATCAGGATCAAAAGCACAAAGGATAAAAAATCGAGATTTGCTGCTACATTAAGACTTACTATTGCAAACGCATACTGTAAGAAGTACTGCATTTTTGCTGCTGGCTGCAAATGGTTGCTTATAGAAATCTCAACAGATATCACACATAATGAATTTGCTAAAATGCCATGGGCTAGCTTATGCTGCGGTACCTAATTCAGTAATGCATGGTAAATGGTCACACTACATGCATATTAGCAATTTAATGAAGCAGGGATGCAGCAAAAAAGTGGAAATAAAGTCTCGCTTAATTGAAGAGCGGCAAATGATTTGTCTACAAGAGAAAAAATAAACTTCAGATATATGAAAGAAGCTAGATAGGCCTCATCTATAACATCCATTTTTCCTTTTCAATATGAAGATTAGTCTTAATTTTGTGCCTGTCTACATGATGCTCTGTAAACAATAAAATTGATCTTCAATCGTAGAAAACCCATTTTCTCTTGAAAAGAGTATGCCAATAAAATAAACTGATCACATGCACATAATCAGTCTGATCAACTGAGACATAATTAATCGGACTAAACTAACATAGGTCGAGGGTGTTTACATGATAAAAGGAAGAAGTCCGTTAGAAATTAACTTCAAATTCCCATCATTCTTAGATTTCCAATGATCAGAAAAAAGTTCTCAATAAACACAAGACCAGTTGTCAGCACAAAGCACACAAAATCATAGTATAGAAGAAATCAAATTCAAAGTTACACACCAACAACTTGAGATTTCATGATGCCAACTGTCCACACTGGTGGAGCATGCAACAATATGTGTTAACTCTGCTAGTGTAACGTAGGCAACAGACAATAAAACACCACCACAACTTTTTTATCTTCAGGACTTCAGAAACCAAGACAGAGCCACACTCAGGCAGCTGCACACACATGCATAGGCGACAAACCAACAAAGCAAGGGCAGGCAGCTGCACACACATGCATAGGCGACAAATCAACAAAGCAAGGGCTCCAAGAATTACCGATGGCCTGGAACTCAGCTGCTTTTGATGGTAGTATCAGCACAACAGCCCAACACCAATGTCTGGAACATGGAAATCAGCACAGTTAATAAGTTTTATTGACACTACAAGATGCAAATACATTGTTTTATAGTCTTACCTTGTAACTTTAGTGGCGACTCTTTCTTACTGCATAGCAGCAGCATTGGATCCATGGTTGGGTACTCTGCTTCAGATTCTGCAACTCTTTCGTCTACAAGTTTATCAAATAATTCTTTGTTTTCTGAACATAGCTCCAGTTGTGCGTTGCTCATCTATATTTAAGAAAAGTATTAGCTGACAATTCAACATAAAGGTTGTCTATTTCATAGATATTAGTCAACCTTTTTCACTGTCCGCTAATCACGGGTGCTTTTAGAGTAATAAATAAATAAATAAATAAATAGAAAGAGACAAATTTAATGTGGCAATGACTGTGCACAACTCTTAAACATCAAAGAGAATAGAAGGGAGGGAGTACCTTACTGTCCTGAACACATCTTTTAGTCGTTTTACAGTACACACCCTCATCATGGACTTGGTTTGCATCTGCAGTCGCCTGTCGCAAAGCACTCACTGTTAGTGTTAACTTAACCACTTCCTCTTGATGTCCTTCCTTTTTCTTTAAATTCAGATGCATTGTACACAAGTCTATGTGTCTGTCTGTGTAGATGGGAAACTCTCCTTCGATGACCTGGACATTTGAGGACAATGAAGTTGCTCGTAGTAGTAATTGAGCAACACAGGGAATATATGTTGCATAATCTAAGGCAAGGTTCACCCCTCCCACGACAACCACACCTATAGAAACTTGGAGCACATCTGGTAGGGTGCGTGTTTTGCCATCTTCTACATGCAGAACATTATCTTCATATTCATCACCTTCAATGAATATGATATGATTGAGCACATCCTTGGGATCATTCGTCCAGCATGGAACTTTATAGAACTCTTCATTTTTAACCTTCTTCTGTTCATTTACATCTCAAACCTTGGTTGAAATGTGAAGATATCTCAGGATTAGTTTTGATATCTTTGCCCAGCTACGGATGTATTCATTTCCCAGATATGTCAACTCTTGCTTCCTTGCACCCAGCTTTGGATCGAGCGATTTCAGAACAATTACGCAAATGAAGTTGTTCTTTATGCTCTCAGCAATGTGTATTATCAGTGCCGCCATTGCACGCAGAGACTTGATAGAAGAGTTGGTTGGAACAAAATGAGATAGCTGATCAAGCATATCTTTTAGAGCGGGATAGCCCACTTCGAAGTTTTCAAGTAGAGGGCCTTCACGTAGTAGCGTGGGATACCCTCCTCCATGGAAAGTAAAATTGACCCTTTGATATACTTCTTTGTTTCATGTCCCTGGTTCTTCTCCTTGAACTCATACACCAGTCCATTTGTAGTTTCGAATCCTCTCACCCACATATGCCTTCCTTCAATGATCACCCTGACAGTTCTTTCACCATTAGTAAACGCAACCGTGAAAACTGCTAACTCATCTGGGGTGAGATGAAACTTCCTCTTGCCCTTCATGAGGGTCTTAAACTTCTTTTTGAGAATTTTCCGTAGGTGCTCCATCTGGCTTGCGTAGGAGCGGTGCTGTTCTGAGAAGGAATTTTCGTTGCTCAGCTTCAAGTTGATAGTCAACAAAGGAGACCCCTCTAGCACATCATAAATGACATCCGCTTGCTGGGCCATTTGAAACAAGTATTTCCAGGAACCTTCACACTGAAGTCAATGCACTGCCCTACTGCAATAGACGCATGAATCATGCAAAAGGGCATTAAAGTTTAAAGTTCGTCAAGGCATCAGCAGAAAATTATAATGGCATTCATGTTTGCATGTCAAATGAAAAAGATTATCGGGTTATCACCTATTGAACTGTAATATCTACATGTCAACAACTCAGATTATCAGGTTACAACATTCTAGAAAAAGGACATTGGTACAGCCTTGAACAAGTAGCAGATTGATCAAAAAATAAGCTACGAAGAGGATCACCGGAACTACATTGTACACATGTCTTCAACAACTAAACCATTCGACAAGGGGACAGTGTGCAGCCTTTGTTGTACTAGCAGTAACAGATCACAAATAAGTTGTGGACACGATCATGTAGGCACCGTTATGATCTATACAGAACTACAAAACTCAACTACTCACCAATCGTCATAGGGAACGAGTACGATTAAAATACACGCAAAATCAGGTTGCATCATACAAAAAATAAACAGGAACAGGCTTGCAAAATTAGCGCATTAGTGCTATGTGTCAACTCATCACATATATCATTTTTGTAGTCACAAACTATGCACGATCGAAGGGAAAACAATTAGCACCAAATCAGGAAGGCGCCCTTCAAGGGGCAAGTGGATTAGCAAGAGAGATTGCGGTACCTCTGGGAAAGGCCTCTGTGGGACGCACGGCAGCGAGGAAGGGGGGCGCAGGGAGAGCCAGCGATGAGCGAGTTCGGCAGGGGCGCTTGATCTCGCCGTACGAGCAGTTCAGGTGAGCAGTGAGGGCTCCGTCTCGGCCAACCCTTGCCGCAATGCCAGCGCAGTCCTAACCTGCAAACCCTAGCGCGCGGCCCGTGAGGGGTGGGAAAAAATAGGACAATCGAAGGAGGCAGCACCGGGATGCGGAATCTACCTTGAGTCGCTGGAAGGAGGTGGCGCCGGGAGGTGCGGGCGTGCGTGCGGGCGGGCGGCGGGCAGCCAGCGGCGCGGCGGCGGCTCCTCGCTCTGGCCCTGCCACTACTACGCTACGTCCCCTGGAGCCGCGATGGAGACGAGGCGTTCCCGTGTCTCACCGGGTCGCATCTCGCATATCGGTCAAAATCAAGGGCGCATCTATAATTCTAGTCTGGAGTGAAATGACTTGTGCAATGAACAAATTCACTTTGATCATTGCATATATTTAGAGAATAGCGTGTTACCTTCCTGCCGAGTGAATAGCGAAAAACTATCACATTACGGTCTATCGTTCCGAAAAACTACTGCTTTTTTAATTTTTCAAAAAACTACCACAAAAGTGATAGGCTGTTCCAAAAAAAACCCAAGTGGCCGAATGGTTACAGTTTACGTGGGATTATGACATGTGGGGCCCGCCCGTCAGGGTTTTGTCGGCCACAAGGCTCACGGCGCGCGGATGACGGCCGTTAGGGCGCACGAGCCGTCCTGACCAGGTCAAGATGGATCCGGTCGTTCCTCTGTTCCCTCCCCCCTCTCTCTGTCTCACTCTCTCTCCCTCGCGCCTCCCTCTCCGACCTAGCCGATGGCGTCGGAGTCGGCGAAACAAGTCAAAGGCGGCCATTCGACGGGTGGAGGTGGAAGGGGGATGAAGGCGGAGAGTACTCAGAGGTTGACAACTGGCTGGGGAGTGGTAGCTTCGCAACCCAGCCAGAGGCGCCGACGCAGCGGACACCATAGGCTACACCTCTAACGCAGGATCCCACGCCACAGGCTGCACCACCGTCACCTGAGGATTGCTAGTTCTCGCTTGAGTACAGAGCGGCGAGGTCTCTTGCTGCCGCTGTGCAGGCGGATCCGGCCAACTCCCAGCACTGGGCCTCTTCATTTGGAAGGGTGGAGTAAGTTTATTTTTCTTCTCTTGATGAGCTCTTTGAACAGTCTCTGCATTTCTGCTTGTTCGGTTCAAAAAGCAGAGCATAATTTAGTTACTTTTTTGACCAAATCCTAGGTTGATCTTGCTGTGATTCATCTTAGAACATGAACATGCACTGAATCAAAGTTGAGGAAACACTTTGTGGCATGTGTCGGATGCACCAGTATCATTTTGCACTGAAGGATTAGTTAGACTGAGTAGAAATGCATGGCGGATTCAGAGAAGCATTTGTGATTCATATTCCTTACTGTACTTTACAGTTAGTGAGCACTAAATTTTGTAGCAAAAAACACTTAGTTAGGCTTTTCAAATAACATATTATGTAATGCAGGCTGGATGATGAAATTTGGGAGGTGAGGCCGCATTTCCATGGTAGAGATAACATGGAAAGGAGGTTTTCTGTTTCAGATATCACTTTTCTGAACTTGATAGCACTTACTAAAACTGAAGGCTATGGGTCCGATGACTACATGTACTGGGTAAAAGAACAAGGGATTGGAGAGTAAGGTTTATTGCTTCTGGACAGTCAAGATGCAGTTGAAAAAATGATAGACCCCCTGATTTCACAGTGTTGAATATCATTGTGGCCAAGGCAAATGAAGATAGAGATGTTGAATCAAACAAGGCTCACAATGTTTGTGAAGAACAAATTCCAATAGGCAGCCCAGTGGGGGGGGGGTCCTGGTTTTGTGTTAAGTCTGTCACAAGATGGAGTGGTCCACCTTGTTGAAGTTAATTTGAACACACAGCAGAGCTGTAACCTGAACATTTCAGAAGCTCATGGTGGAGATGATGGGCAGGCTGGTGGTGAAGAGGATGATGATATTAACAAATCATCCTCAGACTTTGAGATTGATAGGGGTGACTATAGAGGATAAAGATGTCTTACAAGGCTTGGAAGAGAGGTGATGAAAATATTGGAAATGAAGAAGAAACAGATGTTGCAGAAGACAGACCATAGTTTGAAGGTGACAGTGATGTTTCAGAGTTTTGGCAGGAAGAGAAAGAGGCTGAAAGTGGAGAGGAGAGAGTTGTGGCAGAAGGCAGGCCTGAGAAACTGAAGCCTGTGGGAAGAGCAGCAACAAATCCTGGTCCTACTTCCAGAGCTCACAGTTAGCCAGAGATCCCAAAGTTTCAAGATTTTGTACCTGAAGTTGATGAATATTGCTTCCCTGGTGATGTGCACATTCTGACTCGGATGGAGAGGCTCCAAGACTACCTTCTGGAAGGAAGAGAAGATTGAAGAAGAAGAAAGAGAGGAAATGGTATGACCCGAAGATACCTGATGCACATGAGCAGTTGTGCAAGGACCTTTGCTTCACCAATGTGTATGAGTTTAGAAAGGCTTTGAGAAATTCATGTTAGGACTTTGAGAAACTTTCAGTACCATAGGAATGAACCATCAAGGGTTATTGTTTGGTGCCCATAGAGGAATAATGGATGTGAATTTTTCATGACTGCATCCAAAATAGCCCATGAAGATACATTCACAATCAAGAAGTGCCACATGGATCATAGTTGTGGAGCTTGTGGAGAGAGTACAAAGGTTATTGCAAAATGGGTTGCAGAAGTTGTGGAGGACACTGTTAGATCAAATGTAGAGGCTGATGTAAAGATAGTTCTCAAACATACTAAGAAGAAGTTTGGGGTGCATGTACCTAGGAATTTGGCATATAGGGCAAGATTGATGGTTGTTGATGTTGTGCAAGGTGATCATAGAAAGCAGTATCTGAGGTTGAGGGACTACCTACAACGTGTGCTTGACACAAACGCTGGAAGCAGGTGCATAGTGACAACTTTTGAAGATCCTTTGAACCAGCCCCAACACCAAGGTTCAAGTACATGTTCTACTGCCTCCAGGCATCAAAAGATGGATTCCTTGCTAGTTGTAGGCCTTTCATAGGTAATTATCAGTGATGTGATCCTGTTTGAAATGTAAGTAAGTTATGCAATTTGGACCTAACTATCTCTGTTTATGGAGGACTTGATGGTTGCTGCATCAAGTTATCCACAGGCCGGCAGATATTGGCAGCAACTGGGAGAGATGGGAACAACAATGTGTTCCAATTGCTTTTGGGGTGGTTGACAAAGAGGATGGGCCTAGCTGGACGTGGTTTCCAAACCAACTTAGAGTCTGCATTGGCACCATCAACCAATTTGGGAACTACACCATCATGTTAGATAGGAGAAGGTATTTTCTCTGACTTTGTATTATTCTTATGCACATAGCCATGCTGCTATAGTTACCTTATTACTAGCTTATGTAATCAAACAACATGGCCTTCTTAAAGCAATTAATGAAGTATTTCCTCAATCCCCACAAAGATATTGCCTTAGACACATATATGCCAACTTCCAGTCAGCTAGCTTTAGAGCAGAAGAACTTAAGAAATGGGTTGACAAAGCTAGTTATTCCTTCACTAGACATGGTCACGAAGAAGGAATTGCAGGTTTGAAAGTAGCATGTGAACCAGCCTACATGTGGTTGAATGGCATCCCTAAGGAGTGTTGGGCTAGATATGCAATGGATCATGTGTGCAAGACTGACTTGGTTGTGAACAACCTTAGTGAGGTTTTCAACAAAATGATTCTAGATGTTAGGTCCAAACCAATTAAGACCATGTTTGAAGGGTTCAGGACCAAACTAATTGTTAAGTACCAGGGCATCAGAGAGAAAACAGAGAGACGTAGGTGGGAAATAACCCCACATTACATGGAGAAGCTTGAAGAGAGCAAAAAGTGGGCTAAATACTGTGAAGCAAACATGGCTGGTACCAATATCTGGCAAGTAACTAGTGGAGAGAACACATATTTTGTCAAGCTTGATGAAGGGAGCTGCTCTTGCAGGAGACGGGACATGACTAGATCACCTTGCCACCATGCAATATCTGCAATGCAGAAGATAAAAGTTCACCCAGAAGATTATGTGCATCCATTCTTTAAGAAGCAAATGTATAAGGCTGCATACCAACACATCATCTACCCTGCCCCTGGTCCTGAATTCTGGCCCAAAACCGACACACCAGACATAGAACCACCAGTTTTTAGGGAGAAGAAAGGCAAGAAGCAGATAGCTAGGAGAAAGGGTCAATTTGATGTGCCAGCTCCAAAGGATACATCAAGGATGGGCACAATAACATGTAGTAACTGTGGGAAGCAAGGCCACAGGTGGACACTCTGTGAAGACAGGCTTAAGGCCAAGTTTATGACAAGGAAGAACAATCACCGCGTAACTAAGCCAATTCATCTTTGAGATTCTGCTACTTGTTTTTAATGCATCCATCTTTTGTGCTGCTACTCATTTTTAATTGTAGGAAAACATGGCATCCTACCCAGCGGCTTCAACACCACCCAGGCCACCTCCAGCTAGGGCCACATCATCAGGTATTGCTCCAGCTTCAGGTCCTACTCCAGCTTCAGCAAATGCAGCTTCAGGACCAGTTAGGGGCAGAAAGCTAGCAACAACTTCAACAAGGGCAACCACTTCTCATACTGCAGTCTCAACAGCTGGATCAAGAAAGAGAAAGAACCCAGCACCATCTTCAGCACCAGCTTCAGCACCAGCCAACAACACAAGGTCAAGTGCATCATCTCCAGCAAAGAACACCAGATCAAGAGTTGCAAGAGGTTTCAATGCTCCAAGGGCAGGACAACCTCAAGTCAAGCTGATGTTGCTTCTAAAAGGAAGAGGAAGGCCCTAAGCAAATTTGCTTTGTATTTCACAGCCAGTGGCAATTATTGAATATGTTGCAATATGGTTATGAGACCTATATTTGTTATGCCTTGAACTATGCTTGTTAGGCATGCTTGGTATCTGTGTTAGTTGCACTCAACTCTGTTTTGATTTGAACAATTAAGTTATCTGGTGTCTGTTTCAACTGCTTGGAACAATTAAGTTATCTGGTGTGTGTTGGACTACTTGGAACAATTAAGTTATCTGCTGTCAAGCTCTATTTTGATTTGATATGACCTAAGTTGTGAATTGTTTCATATGAAATTATTTCTTATGTTCATCATTGTTATATAGATGAATTGATTTCTGTTGTTGATAATTGATTGATATGATTTGGTCACTTTGGGGGGAGGGCAACTTGTCGACCAACCCTAAAGTGGCCAAATTAGGTCACTTTGGGTGGCAACTTGTCGAACAACCCTAAAGTGGCCACGTTTGGTCACTTAGGTAGAGGGGGCAACAGTCACTTTAGGCGGCAACTTGTCGACCAACCCTAAAGTGGCCACATTTGGTCACTTTGGGGGGGGGGGGGGGGGGGGGGGGGCTTGTCGACCAACCCTTAAGTGGCCATATTTGGTCGCTTTGGGGGGCAATTTGCCGACCAACCCTAAACTGGCTAGATTAGGTCATTTTGGGTGGCAACTTGTCGACCAACCCTAAAGTGGCGAAATTTGTTCACTCTGGGGGGGGGGGGGGGGGGGCAACTTGTCGACTAACCCTAAAGTGGCCAAATTTGTTCACTATGGGGGGGGGGGCAACTTGTTGACCAACCCTAAAGCGGCCAAATTTGTTAACTTTGGGGGGGGGGGGACTTGTCGACCAACCCTGAAGTGGCCAAATTTTGTCACTTTGGGTGTAACAACCTGGTTTTTGGTCCTTTTCTTTTTCTTTTGATTTATTTGGTATTTGCTTTGTTTATCTTTTTGGAGTGGTTATGTGGCCTTGCCACCTGGGAAATCATCCTCCTTCCACCTCCCAAGTGGCTCATCATTCTTAAAACCTTGCCAAGATCATGTCACTGCACTCCTTGACCAAACTCTAAACTCTTTTTCTAGGGAAAATTTCTTTTTTCATTAAAGGAATAACCCTATCTGCCCTAGGTTGTGAAGCAACCTATATTTCTGTCCATCCAAAAATCCCCAAATAATTCTCATAATTCCTTTGGGTCATATATAGCTCAAATATGCCCAAACATTGCCTTGTACAGTTCAAGAAAAATCCCAAATATTTCTTTTTCTATTCTGCCCTGAATGGCACTTTGTGAAGGAAGTGTCATTTATATTTTTCCTAGTGGATCCCAACCTTTTTGGTCATGTTTATATGTCCAAATAATTGACTCATGCACAAGTTCAACTTTATTTGCCTAGCCAATATTCCTCAGGGAATTTTCAAAGTTTCTGTCAGACAGAAGGCTTTGTTAAGGAAGTACTAGCTAGGAGTATCAAAATGAGTTGAACTTTTGCACACTCCTTAATGTGCTCATATTAAACCCCGCCACCCATTTTCAGCCCCATCCAATCATCTATATGAGCACAGGAGCAAATCTTTGATTCTGGCAATATTTTCAGGTTGTGAAGCAAGTGCATTTTATATTGCTTCAAAAATCCTGATAAATTACCAGATCATTCTTGTACCCATGAAACATCTCTCCACCAAATTTGGCATCATTTCAATGATCCATTTGACCACCAAAATTATTTCAAATTTCTGGAAAGAAATGATGTTTGTGAAGCAAGTGCCATTTTTGCTTGTCCATTTGGCATGAGGTTTTTACAGAATCTTCATATGTCCAAATAATAAAGCTTTGCCCAATATTAGCCTAAGTTGATACTCTATGTGAGAGCATCAACATGATCTTTTTTTCTGGACCAAAAATGCAGTTGTGAAGCAACTATCTTGGCCCAATTCTTCCCAAACTCCCCAGGATAGTAGTCCTTCCTAGCCTAAACATCCCAGACAACTTGTTTGGCTTCAATCAATTCTCTGTTGATCACACTTAGTTGATCAAGTTTACTGCAGTAAATTCCAGAGATCATTTTCCAGTTAACCAAAGAGTCTTTAAGAAAGATAAAACCGCAGTTGAGACCTACACAGGAAGTACTCCACCGCAGACATCATTTGGCATCATTTGCGGCAATGTGTGCAGCAGTGCGCGCGGTGACCATCTCCCTGGCGTGCAGTAAACGCGCTCTGATCGTCCCCGGCGCTGTGCACGTCCGTTATCTCCTCATCTCGACTCACCAGCATGTCCAATGGCCTCCTCGTGATCGACTGCGTCGCCCTAAGCCCTTGCCCCCTCCGTCCTCTTGCTCACCGACGCTCGCCGCCGCGTGACCACGGGCGAACAGTGTCGTTTTGGATCTGTTCGTCACCGTCGTCATCCTCCCTGCGCCCCCTTGGCCTCCTCTGCCCCCCGAGAGCCTCCACTATGCCTCCCTCGTCGCCTGCCCCCAAGATCATGCGCGCGCACACGCGTCCGCGGCGCCGGCAACGCGTCCGCAGCGACGATAGCGTGGCACCTCGCCCCGCGACTATTTAAGCCCTCCGCGAGCCTCTCCGAGCTCACCACTCGCCTCACCCACCTCCCTGTGCCCCGCCTAGCTACTTCCCCGAGATCGAGGAGCTCTCATTCCCTCCCATCGCCGCCATGGCGGCCGTTCGGGTGCGCCTAAATCCTGGCCACCCGAGACCTCCCTCATCTTTATTCCACCACCAGAGCACTCCACGAAGCACCACGAACCTCCCCATATCCCAGATCAACTCTAGGAAGCCCCTGCGCTCGTCTCCATCTCCGGCCGTCGCCATCGTCCGCCTCGGTGGATGCCCCGCTTGTTTCCGAGCTCGTCGGCGACCGTGTTGTGCGTCAGCCGGTGCGCCTTGGCCTCCCGAGCACGCCGGTAGGCTGCACGGCTCGAGGGTTGGCCGTAAGCGCCGGCAGTCGTCGTCTGGGCGGCCAGCCTCGCCTCTTCTCTGCTCCGTTGGGGGGAGAAGGAGGCCAGGAGGAGAGAGAGAGAGGTGGGGTGGGACCCACGTGTCAGCGAGACGCCGCTGGCCCCGCATTGACCTCCACGCTGACGTGGATTAGTGGAAACGTATTCCGCGGAATATGTTTTTGCTGACCGAAAGCATGTTTCCACTTTGCGTTTCTGCCTTATCCACTTAGGGACTGGTTTGTGATGAATTTTTTACAGAAAAGTCCCCGAGATTCAACCCTCCATAATTTTTTATCCGTAGCTCCAATTGGGGTGAATCCACAGCCCAATTCTTCATTTCGTCAAGCCTTTTCTGTTGGTGTCACTTTCATTATGTTTTGACATTCTGAAAATGACCATTTTGCCCCTGCCCTTAATCAGCCCCTTTGAGAGAGAACGATTTCCGACGATTCTTTCCGCGACCCTCTCGCACTTTCTCCCGGTGATTTCTTCATCCCCAGGCAAGCCACACCCTCCATTTGCATCACCGTAATGCAGTGACATGGCTTAAAGTATTTGAACTTGTTTAAAATATCGTTTTAGCTACTTGTGATCTGTGCATGGCATTTTCTCGGAGTATTATTTTGATCTTGTTGATGCCATGCTATTGTTTGGATTACTAGGAGTTATGTTTGTAGTTGATGAGTATCATGTTCCCATTGGAGTATTAGTGGTTGATATTATGATTGTTTGCATGATGATATCTGGTATTATATTTTGGAGTATCGCTTTGTATGTCATGCTGCCTTTGGATTATTAGTGGTTAGTATGATTATCTTCATGATGATAGTTGATGTTCTGTTGTTTGGAGTATTATTTTCGGAGATGATGTTTACATGTGGATCTTAGTTGGATAGTTTGTTCTTGCATATTGGAGCAGTAGTATTATTGTGTTTGAATTCATCATGATAGTAGTGTTGTGCTATCCTCGGAGTATTTTGAGATGATGATATGCTTGGATTATTTGTTGGATATTGCTATGGCTTGGATTATAGTTTGATAGTTGACATCGGAGTATCAGTTATCACAGTTATATTTTTGGGGTTAAATTCCGTCATTAAGTTAGTCAGGTGCCGCCGAACCGGGTTTTTTCCAGTGCAAGCACATTTACTTGTATGGGCAGGCCCTAACTGGGTCTATTGCCGTGCCTCTCACCGGTGCCTCCAACGAGGGAAGGTTATGGGTGTGCGGTACCCTGGCCCGGTAAGCAGACATAACCTCATGTGCCCGTAGTTGTTATAGCCGGCGGGTCCCCGTGTGGGATCGTTTATGTTTTGGGCCACGACGGTGGTCGTTGTGTCTTTGGTAGACACGGGGCCACCCATGACTTAGCCCAGTGGGGAGTGAGTCGGAGTGGCCGGGAGAGTGTCATGGCAGTAGATCGGTTTGGTCAGAACGCCGTTGGTCCACCCGAATGGGAGTGCGAGGCCATGGGTTATGTGGTGTGGGTAAAGTGCGCTACCTCTACAGAGTGTGTTTGTTTAAAATATCGATAGCCGCGTCCTCGGTAATGGGCATGGGTTCGTACTAGGTCACACCGTTCGATCAACACTCACATGACGGAATGACTAATAGGTGATTTATATGTGGATATTTTGAGCAGTACAGATTGGCAGGATGTTGATGACGTTGGGGACCAAGTGTTAGTCGTGGTAGTGATCGCCGGAAAGATCACGGTTTGAGACCAAGTGTTGGTCGTGGTTGTGATCGCCGGAAAGAACACGGTTTGAGACCAAGTGTTGGTCATGGTTGTGATCGCCGGAAGGATCACCGTTTGGTTTTGATCACGTGGTGATCGAGATGGTATATTGCTTGGCCGGTTAGCCAGGAGAGATATGGTTATGGAGATCTGAGATGGTGATTTATCAGTATTGTAGTAGTTTCATATCATGCTTAGTAGTTGTTGTTGTATCATGGTAGCTGTTAATTTAATTAACCTACTTAATGCTATGTTGTTGTCTTGCCTTGATGTTTTTGGTTGTGTGAGCTTGCAAGTACATTCAATGGACTGACCTGGCGTGTCATGCCAGATTGCAGGCGATGCCATGATTGTTTGATTGCTTGTCGTGGTTTCCGTTCATGCGAGCTAGATCGTGTCCCAGCCAGAGTCCCTGCGGAGTGGAGTTCACCACCTTCGTCGTTGTTCCGCTGCTAGAAGATTTCCGCTGCTAGCATAGAGCAAGTGTAGTATCGCAGGCGTAGTGTCGTCGTGCTGATGTGAACCTTTGTAACATCAGACCTTTGTATTATTATGCTTGTAATAAGATCTGATTTGTTCTATGTCAAGCAGTGTCGTATTCCAGAGACTTCTCCTCGATCTCTGGGCTGGAATACGGGGCATTCCGGTTTCTCTGAGCCGGGGTGCCACATTGGATGGCAACTTGTCGACCAAACCCTAACAGATCAAACCTAAAACTTCAATATTTGACCATCTAGGGACCAAACCCTAACAGATCAAACCTTCAACAGATCAAATCATTCATACATACAAATATAGATAAAACATTCACTCATAAATTGCATCATAGACAAATTAATTCATCACATAGATAGATCATTCAACATTTTGCTTACACCAACTTCATACATTGCATCATAGACAACTTGATTCATCACATACATAGCTTAGTCAACTTTATTCTTACACCAACTTCAAACATCACATAGATAGAAAGACAGATCTAAGACCACAGAAACATAACAGCAATATCATGGGTACAGAATCCTAGTCCACCTCTGCCTAGTGACCTAAAAAAGAAGAAAAATTGCCCTCCTCCTTGCCCAGTAGATGATATCATCATCACTAGGGTTCGAGCCAGGGGGGATGCCTCCAGGAACTGCTCTATGTCCTTGCGGTTGCGTGCTGCAAGGATCATCTCAGCAAGTTGCCTCCTCACCCTCCTTCTTGCATCTCTGTTCCTGGCTCCCCTGGGCACCTCTTCTTCTCCATCTATGACCTCTCCAGGATCCATTTCTCCCTAGGATTCTAGGGTTTTCTTTGGCGGCTGGGGGTGGAGAAGGGTGGGGGGGGATTGACTACGGTTTCTGCCAAGGGGGTGGGTTTTATAGACTGCTCAGGTTGGTGGTAGGTAGGCACAAGAGTAATAAACCAGCCCATTACTAGGCCCACATTGCCGAGTTTGACTTTAGGTTTAGTACATATGTGGATATGAGAAAGTGGTTGAGGGTTTTTGGAGCATATCACTAAGCATTTTGAGCAAGTAAGCCATTAAGCAACACCTCATCCCCTTTTAATATTATTGGCTTTTCCTATGGACTCAATGTGATCTTGGATCACTAAAATGAAAATGTAGAGTCTTGAGCTTTTTGCCAATATGTGTCCTTTGCATTTTGAGGGGTCCACGTCTCTAGTCCATGCCATGCCAATCATTGAACTTTCTGAAATGATCATCTTGAAAGAGTATTAGTTCTATGAGCTATATGTTGTTAAGAATTACCAAAACCACCCAGGGATTAGTTGCACTTTCAACACCCACGTAGGACAAGTTCTAGTTGTGGGATATCCGAGGGGAACCTGTGACACCCTAAAATTTTGACCTTGTTTTATTAATTAAAATTTTGCCAGGAAATTAAAACTTATATTTTCTAGGCACCCTTTCGATTTTTTTTGAACCTTTTTCCTCCCTTGCTATTATGGAGTTTTCCCCATAGAGAAAACTTTTCAAATATGTTATTGGACTTGTTTAACCTCTCAAGAAAAACTTTTCTTTTATTAAATAGAACTAATTACATAATTAATTTGCTTGATCTTTATTTTCTTAAAAAATGGTTTTTCAAGGTTATATGGCCATATTTGAACTATAACCATTTGATAAATTCACTTAAAATTCCAACCAAAATTTGGAGATGTCAGGTGATGTTTTTAAATCACTTTTATGCAAAAAGATATTTATTTCATTGAATACTTTGAGCTCTATCCCAAGTTTTCAAATCTGGTCCAGAGGACAGTTTTGCACTACAACCTATTTATTTATTTCTTTAAAACTTCTACCAAAATTTTGGGATGTCAGTAGGAGCATATTATTCAGCTTTATGCAAAAACCCAGCTATGTTCTTTGAAAAATTTGAGTGAATCATCCTCATTTCCATTCTGGTCCAACTTGAGGTTTTGTACTACAACTATATTTTAACTTGCTCCTTTTGCTGTGATTCCTTTTCCTACGTGTAGTACACCTTACCAAACCCTTAAGTCCAAGAGCATGAACCCATTGGGAGAATTTTTGTCCATGCATTGATGCCAATTACCTTCTGTCCAGAACTGAAGTTCTGCAAAACTTGCACTAGCAAGTTTGTGCTTTGGACAAACTAACCTCAACACCCACTTGTCCATCCAAAGAGACACTGATCTAGAGAAATTGGTCTCTCCAAGACCTGCCTAGATGCCTCTGGCATTTTGTCAAACACCCTGTGGGCATGGACAGATTTGGCATGATTGTAAGTTTGTGTTGTGAACTTTCCCATCTGTCCAAACCAAGTTGTCAAGTAGCCTGCTAACGATTTACAGCCCAGGCCTGTTGATTTGCATTAGCTCTCTAGCAGTTTTGGCCATCCTGGCATTTCGTCGAGCAGTCGCCGTGCACGCCCGGAGCGCGAGCAGAGCACGCGTTTTGCACGTGCTTGCGCCCGAGCCAGCGCGCCCCTGGATAAGCTTCCCCGAGCTCATCCTGATCCTTTCCCTCTCGCAACGTCACGCTAGAATCCCCGATCGCCTCCTCGCCCCCTGCAGCGTAGCCAGCAAGCTGCTTGGCGGCACGCCCGCGGCCGCATCCGCCACCGCCATGAGCAGCACCGCCCAAACCACCACAGCGCGCCAGCTCGCCTCCTTCGACAGTGGAGTGATCGTCGTTAGCCCCTGGAGCTAGCCAGCCACCGCCACGTCGCTCTGCAGCACAGTAAGACAGTCGCCGGCAACCTTATCCCTAGCCGCCGCGGAACCGCCTCGGCGAGTCTATTTAAGGAGCCCCGAGCTCATCCCCGCATGCAGGCAGCCTCTCACCATCCTCCTAGTACCCCGTTGCCGTCAATTTGAGGGGGAAGAGGCCGTCTTCACCGACTCCAGCCAGTTCGGCCACCGCCGCCTCCCGGCTCCGTTCGGCACAACCAGAGCCTCCCCGGCCCTCCCAACGCCACCTAGCGACTCCACTACTTCTTGCGGTGCCACCCAGAACCCCAGCTGCGATGTAGAGCCACCCTAGCCACAAACTCACTTTGCTCCCGAAGCCACCGGCCGCCGCGAAGCTCGCCGCCGGCGATTTCCTCCACCTCCGACGACCCTACGACCACCGGGAGGACCTCCGCTGATCCGCGGATCCATCCCCGCCCTCAGCTCCCCGCGAGGAACCGCCGTTCGCCGGCGACGAACGCCGGAGCCGCGCCTCTGCTCGGGCAGAGGAAGAGGAGAGGGAGGAGACTAGTCAAACATGACTAGTGGGCCTCCTGGACCCACTGTCAGCGACTCCCCGCGCAGTCCACACTGGATAAGTGGAGGCGTAAAACCCCAAGTATGCCTCCCCTAACCGAAAACGTATTCTCGTTTGAAACGTTTTCTTTTTCTGTTTTTATTAAAAACAGATTTTGACCAAATCTTTGACTGGCTATATTTTTTTAATTAAAACTCCAAATGAATTGATTCTTTTTCTTACATCTCTCAAATTCTGTCTAGTTTATTTTAAGATTTATTTAAAAAAATTTAAAACAACTTTTTTGTGCTGTTTTGAAATTGTGTGTTAATTCCAATACTTTCAAAATAGGATTTTGGAGAGAGGCAGAAAGCTTTCAAAAGTTTTGGAGAGCACCCCCACCTCTCCACACCTTGAAGGCAAGCATTCTGAACCCCGGCATAATATTTTTGGTGTGTTCGTTGACACGTTTATAACACCACCTCATTTCGAAGGACTTGTTATTTCATGTGATATGATCATTTGCATGGATGCATATTAGTGATTTCCATGCTGTTGGAAATGAGTATACTTGTGATGGAAATCATCCTCATGTACCTTGCATGCATGCCGGAAAGGAATCCGGGAAAGCCTCTGCCTTGGGTAGGCGTCAGCTTGTCGCCGGTCTCCGTCGGGACGGTTATGTCCGGTATGGCATAGTAAGATATAATGAGTGTTGATTGTATTGGTTGAAATATATCTGTTATTCATGTCATGCAGGGAAATTATAAATCCCCTGAGTCGACCGTAGATCGAGTCTTGCTCCAGTAACCCCCACACTTGTTTCGTGCTACCACTTGTCCCTGCCACAGGTAGGGTACGGTTCAGTAATTTGTCAACCCCTTTCTAGCACACACCGTACAGAGGGGCTGGGATGATGGTACCATGGCCATGGATTAAAGCCAGTCATCCGGTCAGGGGGCATGGGTGTTTCGGTTGTAGCCGAGGGGGTAGCTTCCCCAGTTTTGCGCGCGGTATAAATTTTGTGACCCCATGCTAATCGAGGTTGTAGCCTCCCCACTTAGAGTTTTGCTTAACGGGTGTCGTGGGTGATTCCAGACACCGGTAAGTTAAGCTGGTGTGTGCAAGTCAGGTGTGTTTTCATTTAAAAGACCGTAGACGGAATTAGTCTCGATAGACTAAAGGAATCCGTTACTCGTGGGTAAAGAGTACACCCTCTGCAGAGATTAAACCTATTCGAATAGCCGTGTCCATGGTTAAGGGCTACAGTCTGGGTTGGGTCAAGTGTCGGTCTTAGTGTCGGTCTTCGGAGGAGATACTACTAAACTAGAACGTGGATCATGACTAATGACTTGTGAATGATTATTATGTTATGTTTATTATGGACTAACTCATTACATTATTTGAATTATTAAATATCCCTGGGACAGTTCTACCTCCTGGATATTCAATGTGATTATTTATCCTATAAGCCCTTTATGTGGTGTCGCTAAGACGCCCGACTGTGGCATTTCTTTTATAAGCCCTTTATGTGGTGTCGCTAAGACGCCCGACTGTGGCATTTCTTTTAAAGCCCTTTATGTGGTGTCGCTAAGACGCCCGACTGTGGCATTTCTTTTAAAGCCCTTTATGTGGTGTCGCTAAGACGCCCGACTGTGGCATTTCTTTTAAAGCCCTTTACGTGGTGTCGCTAAGACGCCCGACTGTGGCATTTCTTTTAAAGCCCTTTATGTGGTGTCGCTAAGACGCCCGACTGTGGCATTTCTTTTAAAGCCCTTTATGTGGTGTCGCTAAGACGCCCGACTGTGGCATTTCTTTTATAAGCCCTTTATGTGGCGTCGCTCCAGACGCCCGATCGGTGCCTTTTTGTTATTATGTTATTGCATTTTCATAAATAACCTGCTTACATGCATCAGAGATTTATTTTTGTGACTGACGTCATGAGCATAAATATTTCGGAACATCGTTGTTATATTATACCCGTGTTCATAATGTTTGCGAGTACATTCAAAGTACTCACTGGCTTGTCCCTGACTATTGTCTTGGCCAGATTTCTTGCGCGGAGAGGAGCGACCTTGATGACAGCCCCGGAACCCACGTAATGGTGATAGCAGCCTCGCGAAGATAGGAGTTAACCTGGTCAGCTGTTCCTGTGGGAAATGGAGTCCCCTAGACGCCGATGATTTCAGACCGCTTCCGCCATCAACCACTAGAACCATTGTTGTACTCACAGGCCATAATGGTCTTGTACTACATATGTTGTATTTGCTTGGAATTTCTGTACCAATTTGGTGCCTCATCATCTAACAGTAATCCTGGGGCTGGTGAGCACAACGGCCATTTTCTAGAAATTAATACCCGGAAAACCGGTCGTGACAAACTTGGTATCAGAGCCAGGCTGACTATTGGCTAATCCTATCTTAGCCAGGTCGAAAAACCTAGGAAAACCAACCCACCAGACCCTAACCAAAAACCCCAACCAAGCTTCCCGTGCAAGATAGCCACACAGTGACCCCGACACTTTTGGCAGTCGGTGCCCAACCTATCAGTCTAGCGTGTCGATCATGCACTAGTGACCGACACATAATCTGTCCTATTCGCAAGCGTGCGAAGGAAGACCCTGTTCCCTTTTTCTATAAAAAAAGGGGCACGCTAGCCTCAACACAGCACAGCCCCGGCCATCAACCAAAATACTTTGATGACCCCAGAAGTACTTCGTCGTCTTTTGGGAGCACACTCCAACGGGATTGTGGCCAACAATCCCTGCGATGGTCATCATCGCTACCCCGAGCCTGCAGACCCTCAACCCTCTCCAGCAAATTCCGACGGTGAAAACCGTGGAGAAACCTCGACGTCCGTGAAGCAAGCCCGCTTAGATATGAACGAGGTAGACTAAAATCGCTCGAATGATACCGAGTCTTAGAATGACCTCGCCTTGTAATCTTGGGACCCTGTGTCACCATAATTAAATGTTGGTTTCTTGAGCGCTCCTGTTTTTAATAGTAGCCATGCATGAGTATGTTGATGTGCGATTGCATTTTTTTATCCCGGGCGTAGCTGCCAACCTCGACGACACAAGTTTGTGCTATGAATAAATCTTTTGGTTCCAGCTCACAGGAAAGATATTTTTCAAAACAACTCTTAACAAATCTCCAGGACGAGATTTTCTTTTAAGGGGGGTAGTGTTGTGACACCCCAAAATTTTGACCTTGTTTTATTCATTAAAATTTTGCCAGGAAATTAAAACTTATATTTTCTGGGCTCCCTTTCGATTTTTTTTGAACCTTTTTCCTCCCTTGCTATTATGGAGTTTTCCCCATAGAGAAAACTTTTCAAATATGTTATTGGACTTGTTTAACCTCTCAAGAAAAACTTTTCTTTTATTAAATAGAACTAATTACATAATTAATTTGCTTGATCTTTATTTTCTTAAAAAATGGTTTTTCAAGGTTATATGGCCATATTTGAACTATAACCATTTGATAAATTCACTTAAAATTCCAACCAAAATTTGGAGATGTCAGGTGATGTTTTTAAATCACTTTTATGCAAAAAGATATTTCTTTCATTGAATACTTTGAGCTCTATCCCAAGTTTTCAAATCTGGTCTAGAGGACAGTTTTGCACTACAACCTATTTATTTATTTCTTTAAAACTTCTACCAAAATTTTGGGATGTCAGTAGGAGCATATTATTCAGCTTTATGCAAAAACCCAGCTATGTTCTTTGAAAAATTTGAGTGAATCATCCTCATTTCCATTCTGGTCCAACTTGAGGTTTTGTACTACAACTATATTTTAACTTGCTCCTTTTGCTGTGATTCCTTTTCCTACGTGTAGTACACCTTACCAAACCCTTAAGTCCAAGAGCATGAACCCATTGGGAGAATTTTTGTCCATGCATTGATGCCATTTACCTTCTGTCCAGAACTGAAGTTCTGCAAAACTTGCACTAGCAAGTTTGTGCTTTGGACAAACTAACCTCAACACCCACTTGTCCATCCAAAGAGACACTGATCTAGAGAAATTGGTCTCTCCAAGACCTGCCTAGATGCCTCTGGCATTTTGTCAAACACCCTGTGGGCATGGACAGATTTGGCATGATTGTAAGTTTGTGTTGTGAACTTTCCCATCTGTCCAAACCAAGTTGTCAAGTAGCCTGCTAACGATTTACAGCCCAGGCCTGTTGATTTGCATTAGCTCTCTAGCAGTTTTGGCCATCCTGGCATTTCGTCGAGCAGTCGCCGTGCACGCCCGGAGCGCGAGCAGAGCACGCGTTTTGCACGTGCTCGCGCCTGAGCCAGCGCGCCCCTGGATAAGCTTCCCCGAGCTCATCCTGATCCTTTCCCTCTCGCCACGTCACGCTAGAATCCCCGACCGCCTCCTCGCCCCCTGCAGCGTAGCTAGCAAGCTGCTTGGCGGCACGCCCGCGGCCGCATCCGCCACCGCCATGAGCAGCACCGCCCAAACCACCACAGCGCACCAGCTCGCCTCCTTCGACAGTGGAGTGATCGTCGTTAGCCCCTGCAGCTAGCCAGCCACCGCCACGTCGCTCTGCAGCACAGTAAGACGGTCGCCGGCAACCTTATCCCTAGCCGCCGCGGAACCGCCTCGGCGAGTCTATTTAAGGAGCCCCGAGCTCATCCCCGCATGCAGGCAGCCTCTCACCATCCTCCTAGTACCCCGTTGCCGTAAATTTGAGGGGGAAGAGGCCGTCTTCACCGACTCCAGCCAGTTCGGCCACCGCCGCCTCCCGGCTCCGTTCGGCACAACCAGAGCCTCCCCGGCCCTCCCAACGCCACCTAGCGACTCCACTACTTCTTGCGGTGCCACCCAGAACCCCAGCTGCGATGTAGAGCCACCCTAGCCACAAACTCACTTTGCTCCCGAAGCCACCGGCCGCCGCGAAGCTTGCCGCCGGCGATTTCCTCCACCTCCGACGACCCTACGACCACTGGGAGGACCTCCGCTGATCCGCGGATCCATCCCCGCCCTCAGCTCCCCGCGAGGAACCGCCGTTCGCCGGCGACGAACGCCGGAGCCGCGCCTCTGCTCGGGCAGAGGAAGAGGAGAGGGAGGAGACTAGTCAAACATGACTAGTGGGCCCCCTGGACCCACTGTCAGCGACTCCCCGCACAGTCCACACTGGATAAGTGGAGGCGTAAAACCCCAAGTGCGCCTCCCCTGACCGAAAACGTATTCTCGTTTGAAACGTTTTCTTTTTTTGTTTTTATTAAAAACAGATTTTGACCAAATCTTTGACTGGCTATATTTTTTTAATTAAAACTCCAAATGAATTGATTCTTTTTCCCTCATCTCTCAAATTCTGTCTAGTTTATTTTAAAATTTATTTTAAAAATTTTAAAACAAATTTTTTGTGCTGTTTTGAAATTGTGTGTTAATTCCAATATTTTCAAAATAGGATTTTGGAGAGAGGCAGAAAGCTTTCAAAAGTTTTGGAGAGCACCCCCACCTCTCCACACCTTGAAGGCAAGCATTCTGAACCCCGGCATAATATTTTTGTTGTGTTCGTTGACACATTTATAACACCACCTCATGTCGAAGGACTTGTTATTTCATGTGATATGATCATTTGCATGGATGCATATCAGTGATTTCCATGCTGTTGGAAATGAGTATACTTGTGATGGAAATCATCCTCATGTACCTTGCATGCATGCCGGAAAGGAATCCGGGAAAGCCTCTGCCTTGGGTAGGCGTCAGCTTGTCGCCGGTCTCCGTCGGGACGGTTATGTCCGGTATGGCATAGTAAGATATAATGAGTGTTGATTGTATTGGTTGAAATATATCTGTTATTCATGTCATGCACGGAAATTATAAACCTCCTGAGTCGACCGTAGATCGAGTCTTGCTCCAGTAACCCCCACACTTGTTTCGTGCTACCACTTGTCCCTGCCATAGGTAGGGTACGGTTCAGTAATTTGTCAACCCCTTTCTAGCACACACCGTACAGAGGGCCCGGGATGATGGTACCATGGCCATGGATTAAAGCCAGTCATCCGGTCAGGGGGCATGGGTGTTTCGGTTGTAGCCGAGGGGGTAGCTTCCCCAGTTTTGCGCGCGGTATAAATTTTGTGATCCCATGCTAATCGAGGTTGTAGCCTCCCCACTTAGAGTTTTGCTTAACGGGTGTCGTGGGTGATTCCAGACACCCGTAAGTTAAGCTGGTGTGTGGGAGTCAGGTGTGTTTTCATTTAAAAGACCATAGACGGAATTAGTCTCGATAGACTAAAGGAATCCGTTACTCGTGGGTAAAGAGTACACCCTCTGCAGAGATTAAACCTATTCGAATAGCCGTGTCCATGGTTAAGGGCTACAGTCTGGGTTGGGTCAAGTGCCGGTCTTAGTGTCGGTCTTCGGAGGAGATACTACTAAATCAGAACGTGGATCATGACTAATGACTTGTGAATGATTATTATGTTATGTTTATTATGGACTAACCCATTACATTATTTGAATTATTAAATATCCCTGGGACGGTTCTACCTCCTGGATATTCAATGTGATTATTTATCCTATAAGCCCTTTATGTGGTGTCGCTAAGACGCCCGACTGTGACATTTCTTTTATAAGCCCTTTATGTGGTGTTGCTAAGACGCCCGACTGTGGCATTTCTTTTAAAGCCCTTTATGTGGTGTCGCTAAGACGCCCGACTGTCGCATTTCTTTTAAAGCCCTTTATGTGGTGTCGCTAAGACGCCCGACTGTGGCATTTCTTTTAAAGCCCTTTATGTGGTGTCGCTAAGACGCCCGACTGTGGCATTTCTTTTAAAGCCCTTTATGTGGTGTCGCTAAGACGCCCGACTGTGGCATTTCGTTTATAAGCCCTTTATGTGGCGTCGCTCCAGACGCCCGATCGGTGCCTTTTTATTATTATGTTATTGCATTTTCATAAATAACCTGCTTACATGCATCAGAGATTTATTTTTGTGACTGACATCATGAGCATAAATATTTCGGAACATCGTTGTTATATTATACCCGTGTTCATAATGTTTGCGAGTACATTCAAAGTACTCACTGGCTTGTCCCTGGCTATTGTCTTGGCCAGATTTCTTGCGCGGAGAGGAGCGACCTTGATGACAGCCCCGGAACCCATGTAATGGTGATAGCAGCCTCGCGAAGATAGGAGTTAACCTGGTCAGCTGTTCCTGTGGGAAATGGAGTCCCCTAGACGCCGATGATTTCAGACCGCTTCCGCCATCAACCACTAGAACCATTGTTGTACTCACAGGCCATAATGGTCTTGTACTACATATGTTGTATTTGCTTGGAATTTCTGTACCAATTTGGTGCCTCATCAACTAACAGTAATCCTGGGGCTGGTGAGCACAACGGCCATTTTCTGGAAATTAATACCCGGAAAACCGGTCGTGACAGAACCTTGGGATATTACTTCTACAAGTGTGAAGAGGGTAAAGTGCCTGTCGCTCTACATGGAGTTTTCCTTGAGAAAGAGCTTCTCAATCGAAAGGCTAGTGGGAGGTCAGTCCGACTCGAAGAAGTTCGAGATTCACGCGAGGATGATCCGGTAGGTGATTCTATCACATTGGAGTTAGTCAAGGAACCTATAGTGGAGTCGGAGCCAGTGCCACGAAGGGACCAGTGCAAAACCCGGTAATCATGCATAATGAACACATATTTGATTCAATGAGACATACTATAGTGAGCACAACAAATGAGCTTTAAAAATGCGTAAAATATAGATTCATCAAGCACCCTTGCAACCATCATCAACAATGATGTTGTCAGCAAGGAGGGGATGTACTACATCGCCAACGAACCCCTTGATGAGCAGTGGAATCGACAAAAGCGACAACATAGCGACCATGTCCATTAAATGAAGGACATTCATGCATAGTTGACTCGTGGTCTTTTGTAGAACAACAATGGTCGCAACGTTTTCAGAATCGCGATTCTGTTATACGATTCTATGACTTTACTATTCAAACTAACCCCTATGGTTCTATGATTTTAGTTCTTAGAATCTATGTTTCTACGATCCTAATAGTGAAGATTCTACGATTTGCGATCCTACCATCAAAGCTCCGATCCGATTCAAAATCGCGATTCTGACAACCTTGATATGGTCGTGTTGAAAATGTTGTTCTATACCATAACTTTCGTGTCATTCTGAAATTAGTTAAGCCCTTAAGTCTGTAATGTTAGTACTTATTGCAAGTATCGAGACATGTATTGAGACATGATGACTCTAGTAGGATAACAAAATTAACCCTTAATGTGGTTCATAACTGATGCCATCTTTTGCTATTAATCTTTTTATAGGTTGTCATGCATGTGCTATGTTAATTTGCTATCTATGCATGCTCACATTGTTCTTTTCAGACGATTCGTCGATCGTAACTTCAAAATTTCAAAACCGCCGCACCATGACCAACCCACGGCTGTCAAATGCGCAATTCTCTTATAAATTTGGCATGTGAAATGCATATGCTTGTAATTCAACAATATCAATGTGTTATGTGAATTGAACGTGTATATGCATATGTTGCAACTTGAATTCATGTAAAATGTATTACAAAATAACATTCACTATATAATTACATGAGTATTTCTATATGTGTGAAATGTGCAGATGCTACTAACAAAAAATGTCGCCGTGCCAGCATTTTTATTTGCCCGTCTGCAAAACAAACCTGTAGCAATTAATTAAGCAAATGATCCTAACAGTATAGCAGATTAGCAACGTTCGGGTGGGCAAAATGCTGCAGGTTAGCTCTGACACCAGCCATGTTTAGCATATCGAATGATGCCAGTGTCTGACAGACTACCGACATGTATAGGGAGGGAACACTGCTGGTTATCAACAGACTAGTTGCGTGCGCTGCGCACCCTGCTAAACATGGCCCAACAGCCGCGTGCGCTGCACACACTGCTAAACGTGTACCACCAGCCGCGTGCGTGACACACGCGGCTAAAGGGGCATTACCAACATCATCGTACTGGCGGCGTCCACCCCGAACGCGGCTAGAGAGCAAGTTTGCACGCTGCTAATAAGGGGTTTCCTTACTAGTGTTCTACCCAGGTTGCCGGCTGTTTTTGTCGCTGAAATCGAGCTCAGCCGCCTCTTCGTCATCAAAGAAGACGACGATGACTTTGAAATGGTCGTTGGCATGATCTTCAGCGATGATATTCTGCGGCCGAGGAGAGGATTGCAGTTCGGTCGCATACACCTCAACCGCGATGGAGTGCAAGGCCTTGCCAATATTATGAGAAATTATTTTGACCCTAATCCGACCTTTCTGCAGAAGTATTTTCTCCGTTGATTTCGAATGCAGCACGTCTCTTTCTCACCATTGCAAAACATGTGGAGTAGCATGATGATTAGTTCAAGTTCAGGAGGACTGCATGCAAAGAGATAAGTGCATGCCCTTTGATGAAGTGTATCACGGTTGTTCGAGTTCTAGCCTGCGGGTGTTTGACCGATGCCATTGATGACAATGTCCGCATTAGGGAAGATACAATCTTGGAGGTTCTTCGAAGATACACAAGACGTGATTGATATCTTTGAGGCAGAGTACTTGAGGGCACCCAACGATGAAGACACCGAGAGGCTGTTGGCATCGAGTGAAGAAAGTGGATGGTTTGGGATGCTAGGATCAATTGACTGCATGCAGTGGAGCTCGAAGAATTATACTTACGGGTGAAAAGTTTGCTACAGAGGCCGCTGCAACAATCCAACAATCATTCTCGAGGTTGTTGCATTGGAGGATATATGAATTTGACATTCATCCTTTGGGTTGCTTGGCTCTTATAATAACCTGAATGTGTTGCTGAGATCACAACTGCTCGCTAGACTTGTTGCCAGAGAGGCTCTTCCTTGCAACTATAAGGTCAATGGTTGTGAGTACACGATGGGTTACAACCTTAGGGATGGCATCAATCCTCCGTGGGCCACATTTGTCAAAGCAATCCCATGTCCAAAAGGTAACAAAAGATTTCACTTTGCAATACATCAAAAGCCGACTAGGAAGGATGTGGAGAGAGCTTTCGATGTGCTGCTCGTTGAATGCTTGTGCTGCTGGCCAATTGCTACTCCCTTGAATAGTTGAATACTTGAATGCTTGTGCTGCTGTTGAATCTTGAATGATGAATGCTTGCTACTTGGCTTCTTGTTTTTAGGTAGCGTTGCATCTGGAACCGACACAACTGGTAGCCAATCGCCCGGGGGTGAGAGCGAAGATGCAACTTCAATGACACGGGAAAAGGATCAATCAAGCATCAAGCATTTGATAAAAGAGACAATGGATGGGGCTGTATTCTGATCTCTTTCTCATTATTTTTCTGTCCTCTTTTGGATTCTTAAGACCACCCTTGCAGTAGAATACCATCTGCTTTGAGTTCTTTATTATCTCCTTCGACGGATTTTTAGGGTCGCTTTATTTTATTTTATTTTATTTTATATATCTCGTGTCCCGTATGCGTATCCCCCACGTTCGTGCTTTTTAGCTCTTTGCCAGCGAAAGCACAACAACTGCACCAAGCTCGGGACAAGCTTTCGACTTCGACACCACACGTGGACGAGGGAGGGGATGGAGGCCCTGCCTCTGACAGCGAGGCGCTCGGGCTCTGGCTGCCGTGCGTCAATTGAGCGATATGATGGCGGCCATGGGCGAGGCGGTGGGCGTTGGTGCTCCGGCAGCGTTGCATCCCGTCCGGCGAGCACATACACAACACACCGACGAGCACGCACACAACACACATTCACACCAGGGAGGCATGCCACCTTAGGGGCGCACTGGTAGGGGGGGTCCTCAACGTGAGGCACCATGTATGCCCGCGAGAAGAGCTCCTTGTCCCTCAGCTAGAGGGAGTGCATTCGGTCAAGCAGCTCGTGTGCGATACACCGGCGTGCACGGCAACTGCAGTAGCACACCGACAAAGATAGTGGCGCCCGGCGGCAACATCCCACGCCACCCCACTCCGTTGGCACCTCCCTCGTGTCCGGAGCAACAACTTCCACAGGTGGAGGGGCGGTGACAACGATCTCTCCAGCAGGCTTCGCGAAGGCAGCAGAGGTCGTGCAAGTGGCAGGACCAGTGGACCAGTGCGCCAGACGGTTTACTGCTGAAAAAAAGACAAATTGACAAAAACCAGAGAATGAAAAACCTCAAACGTGGCACGTCCAACCAGCACTAACACTGAGGAAAATACTAAATGGGGTAAAATGTGGCACGAGTTTGCTTAAATGTGGTATAAATGAAGTACTCCCTCCGTCCGGAAATACTTGTCACCAAAATGGATAAAAAGGGATATATCTGGATGTATTTTAGTACTAGATACTGTTGGGGCTGGACAGCAACAATGCACTGCACAAATTCACCGACACGGCAAATATGCACACTCCACAGCCCTCTTTACTTGTGATGAACTTTGAGGACAGGTTCAACCAAGAAGTAAGCAGCGGAATAACACAAACAACATGCACAAGTGACACAGGATTTAACATGGAAAAACCTCCTCAACTTGAGGAGTAAAAAACCACGGCTGTGGACCGACCGGTCCACGCAACTTCACTATGAGAATGATGAGTACAAAGTCTTCTATAACCTCTAGAGAGATTTATAACACACTCTCCACGTTGCCAACCGGCAACAGCAACAACAGCCACAAGAGGCAAGATTTCAGCAAAGCAGAGTTTACACAGCTTCTGTACCCTCCAGTGTTTTGCAAACTGCTCTTAAACCGCCAAACCAAACAGCACCAAATTTGGCAGACAAATAGACACACGAATTCCTGAGATCCTCTCCAAAATTCAGCTCAATCGGACATCGTTTGCCTATCCAAACTGTTCGTCTCCCAAAACTACTCTGTTCTGAAACTGCAGCAGTCAGAGCTGACAAAACTACTCTCAAATCTGATGCTCCACTGACCCAATCCTCAAACCAGCTAACCAAATCGATGTACTCAAAGTAAGGAATGAGCTCACCAAGTTTGGGGTCGATCCAAGCACGTTTGAGCCTCCAATCACCAGCTTGAACACTGTCTAGTCAGATGCAGCAAATCTGATCAGAACCTCTGCTTCTTCTTCTTCCTCTCTCTCTCTCAGGTTGTGTTTTCTCTTGTGTGCTCTCTCTCTCACTCTCACGAATGGCAGCCACCACCAGCAAGGGGTGGAGTGGCTAGGGTTTTCTCCTTGCTCCCTTCACCAGGAAACACTCACAACCGTTGAATGCAGAACAGATCAACGGTTCATATGTGTTGGACTTGTGTGGGCTGATGTTGGGCTGCCAACACACCTCCATGTGGAGGGACTTAGCCCAACAAACTCCCCCTCCCGACATCATGGAGGGTCTCACTGCCTTCCGGCAGCCATGCCAGCGAGCCGGCGGCATACTTTAAGCTTCTTCCTTGTCACCACTTTAGTCAACATATCAGCCCCATTGTCATCGGTGTGAACCTTCTCAAGTTGCATTGACAGAAGTACTAAAGAGCTTAGCATGAACATGATACAAAACTGAGACCATTTTACCTCTTGCAACAATCATGTTGCCTTTGGTGAGCTTGTACTGCCCTTTTTCAAAACTGCTCAAGTAATCATCTCCATCAAGCAAACCAACCGAGATAATATTGAGATGAAGTGCCTCAACATGCCTCACAGATTTGAGGACTAACCTTGTACCATTTGCGGTCTCCAAATGCACATCTCTTTTTCCAATGATGGCTGCTCTATCATTGTTCCCCATCTTCACAACACCAAAATCACCTGATATATAGTTAGTGAAGAGCTCTCTGTGAGATGTAGCATGAATGGTAGCACCGCTGTCCGGTATCCAAATCATCTCGTCACCATCCACTAGGTTGACGGTTTCATCAGAAACAACAGTGATCTTCTCCTCAACAGTGGAACCAAATCTGCCCTCATTTTCTTCATGCATAACAAGCATGATGTCCTCTTCTACTGTAGTAACTCGGTTGCCATCTGTGTCACTATCACTGTCAACTTGCTTCTGATCTTGTTTCTTTTTTTTCTTTTTGTCTTTCTTCCACTTGTCACATTGCCACTTAATGTGGCCCTTCTGATGGCAGTGATGGCACTCATAATCAGCATACTTACTTTTTGATTTGCTCCTACCTCTTTCTGCCCCTTTACCTGGACCTCTGCTCTTGCTTCTCCCCCTGGACTGAGTGACTAGCACCTCTGAATGTGAGGAAGAAGTGGCTTCAGCCACCTTTCTGGACTCTTCATTTAGTACCCTGGTTTTCACAAGATTCCAAGTGACAACTCCATTAGGTGCTGAATTGCAAACCGTGACCTTAAAGGTCTCCCAGCTGTCTGGTAATGAGCCTAGTAGCAGCAAAGCTCTCACTTCATCTTCAAATGTTATTCCCATTGAAGAAAGCTGATTTATAATGCCTTGGAATGTATTCACATGATCTGCAATTAGAGTGCCCTCTTTGTACCTTAAGCACATCAATTGTTTGATCAAGAACATCTTGTTTGTACCTTCTTTTCAGGCAAACAACTCTTCCAATTTCTGCCATAAGGTGCATGCATGTGTCTCATCAATGATATGGTTCAAAACATTGTCATCGACCCATTGTCGAATGAACCCACAAGCTTGGCGATGAAGTACCTTCCTCAATGCCCTCCGGCATCTCAGTGGAGAACACTGGCTTCCAGTATTCTTTCACATACAACAAGTCCTCCATCTTGCCCTTCCATGCTTGATAATTTGTACCATTCAAAGATATCATCCTGCTGGTATTCACTTCCATCTGTCACCACAAGAAACTCAGCAATTTGCACAAGTAAACCAAGGCTCTGATACCACTTTGTTGGGGCTGGACAGCAACAATGCGCTGCACAAATTCACCGACACGGCAAATAAGCACACTCCACAGCCCCCTTTACTTGTGATGAACTTTGAGGACAGGTTCAACCAACAAGTAAGCAGCGGAATAACACAAACAACATGCACAAGTGACACAGGATTTAACGTGGAAAAACCTCCTCAACTTGAGGAGTAAAAAACCACGGCTGTGGACCGACCGGTCCACGCAACTTCACTATGAGAATGATGAGTACAAAGTCTTCTCTAGAACCTCTAGAGAGATTTACAACACACTCTCCACGTTGCCAACCGGCAATAGCAACAACAGCCACAAGAGGCAAGATTTCAGCAAAGCAGAGTTTACACAGCTTCTGTATCCTCCAGTGTTTTGCAAACTGCTCTTAAACCGCTGAACCAAACAGCACCAAATTTGGCAGACAAATAGACACACGAATTCCTGAGATCCTCTCCAAAATTCAGCTCAATCGGACATCGTTTGCCTACCCAAACTGTTCGTCTCCCAAAACTACTCTGTTCTGAAACTGCAGCAGTCAGAGCTGACAAAACTACTCTCAAATCAGATGCTCCACTGACCCAATCCTCAAACCAGCTAACCAAATCGAAGTACTCAAAGTAAGGAACGAGCTCACCAAGTTTGGGGTCGATCCAAGCACGTTTGAGCCTCCAATCACCAGCTTGAACACTGTCTAGTCAGATGCAGCAAATCTGGTCAGAACCTCTGCTTCTTCTTCTTCCTCTCTCTCTCGTTGTGTTTTCTCTTGTGTGCTCTCTCTCTCACTCTCACGAATGGCAGCCACCACCAGCAAGGGGTGGAGTGGCTAGGGTTTTCTCCTTGCTCCCTTCACCAGGAAACACTCACAACCGTTGGATGCAGAACAGATCAACGGTTCATATGTGTTGGACTTGTGTGGGCTGATGTTGGGCTGCCAACACACCTCCATGTGGAGGGACTTAGCCCAACAGATACATATCTTTTTGGGTCGCGCTAACTGCCACACGCGTGGCAGGAAGGGAGACGCACCACGCGTCTTTAATGTAAACAGATTGCCACGTCATCGCATGCATGCATGCAGGAATCTTTTTGGATTTCCAGTTTTTAAAATGTTTTATCTCTTAAACGAAAAATCCGATTGAAAATCCGTTTTCACCATTAAATCCCTCGCGATGAGATCTTCGAAACTAGATCCCATGTTGATATGTTTTGATGAAAAAAAAATTGGATTAAAAGTTGCCATGTCTATTGCATATGAATTGCCATGATGTTTACACTGAAGTTGCCATGATATGTTTCAGTTATTTTCTTCTACATTTAAAAGTAAATTTTGACATTTATAAAACGGGGAATTAAGAAACTAGACTTGCCATGAACCATAAACTAAAATTGCCATGATACATGCACGTAAAATTGCCATGGTTCATACAAAAAATAATTTTCATGGTCAAAGTACTGGAGTTGCCATCATCAAAATACTAAAATTGCCATGATCTACAAACTAAAATTGCCACATGGCAACTTTAGTTTAAGCCCTATGGCAACTGCAGTGTAAACATCATGGCAACTTCTGGCAAAAAGAAATTCGTCGAAACATATCAACATGGGGTCTAGTTTTGAAGATCTCGTCGAGACGGATTTAATGGTGAAAACGGATTTTTAGTTCGATTTTTTATTTAGGAGATACAACATTTTTAAGCCGAAAACCAAAAAAAATTCTACTGATGTCATCTATTCATATGTGGCAAAATGAGTGGTGATGGAGGCGTGTGGGCGATGTGCAAACGCCCACACGTGTGGGCGTTAACATTTCCGATCTTTTTATGCATTTTGATGACAAGTATTTTCGGACGGAGGGAGTAATATATGTCACAAACGATGAAACTTGCGGGTAAAAGAGTGAAAATAACTCTAAACTAATCCATTCTAACTAAGAAGACACTTCTATATGGAAGTATATATTGTACAAACCTTGCACATATAAATCTTACTGACACGGTTCACACAAGCTAGACCATGTGACCTTCACGGACATTACAAGACCGTACAAATTACTTGAATTTTTTGTAGAGCTTCCACTCTTTTGCGGTTTAAACCACACGGTGTCAGACATAATATCCTCAATGTCGTAATGAAAATATCCAGGAATTTTCGAATCACCAACAACGCCATCAGGATAGCAATTATCATCACCAGAGTGACTGTTGTACGTGTACAAGTCTATAGTCAAATTTTTGGTGTAATCCACACAAACTGTGACCGGTGGCAGCCTGCAAACACTCAACTTGCCATTGAAGACTGAAAAAGCACCCCCTTCCATGGTACGATAGACCGCAGTTATTGTAAGTGAATCAAACAAATTGTCCCCAAGATGATGCACCTCAAACTCCAACACAGCCAACACGGCCTTTGGGATAGAAGCCATTCTTAGATCAACGCTACCGTGGTGGCCAGTGTTAATGTGCCAATGGTGCCTTTCATATTCTGCATAGAAAGATGGAGCATAGACCGAATATCCATCTATTAACACCTTATCATCTTCACCTTCTTTGTCTTTAATTAGCAAACGATATTCAATTAGCACAAGCCCAACCGCATAGATACCTTGATGCAGGTTAACTAGAGGTTGAAGCTTACAAGCACCCTGTATATTGTATAGTTAGACATATATCGTGCAGGTTTCTTCAATAATCTTCAATAAAGAGACAATAAAAAAAGGTACAACATAACTCACCGGCTCAAGCTTACATGGTTTGTCTCTAGAGTATTCAAAGACATAGTTGCGTAGTTGGTTATTTCGTACATCCCGGAATGCAAACATACCGTAGACCTCTAACGCGGCATCATGAGGAGATGATAAATTCAAACTAAACACTTGGATAGCCCGTCGACAAGGTTCGCTCTCCCTTTTGTCGACCCAACTGTTTTCCCATCTTGGCAATAAAGGCACTGCAGGCAATATGAAAACAAATCATTAGATATCAAAAGTTGCGCAGTAAATACATAGATAAAGTCATATAGATTAGAACTTGGGAATCTTACGATATATAGAACCCGAGGAAGACTTCTCTCAATTTTCTCTTTACACATGCTTAGGTTTTTTTTATGACTTATGGAACTCCCTTCCCTTGGTTCACAAGCAAATCATTGGACATGGTGTAGAAATAGAGAATGTGACTTGCTCGATACAAATGGCCATGCACATGCAAACCTTTTTTTTACTTTATTTTATATAAAGGCATACCGTCAAACTTCCTAAAATTTTGCCACCGGTACAAACATATTTGAGGAGGCATGATAGGTCAGTTGGTTTGCAGGATTTAAAACTAGTGGATTCAGATAAAAAACGAAAAGAAATTTTTCTGAAGGATAAGGTGCATGCCACATCTGTCACAACAAAACAATTTTTTCACAAGATTGAACTGAATCAAAACTTTTGTTTGGAATTGCATGCCAAATAAACCATAAGAAAAGGACTCCCTCTATCCCAAAAATAAGTGACTCAACTTTGTACTAACTTTAACTTATTTTGGGACGGAGGGAGTAGTACATATGATTTTCAACCCTGCCATCAAAATAAGAACAGAAATTCTAACGAACAGTATCTATCAAAAATTCTACTTATGAACCAATATAGGCGCTTGATGTTTAGAAGCTGACCGTCAATCTTTCGGGTTGTGATGTTCTAGAATCTCTGGGTTCAAATTTCACAACATAAAAACCACAAAATTGCAATTAGGCGTGGCCACTTACGCAAGCTCTGCACAGATAACAGGCCTGAATCGAGCTGACACGGGCCCTCGACCTGAAGAGACCCCTCCCAGATCCCCCGCGATTTCTTGGCGCTGGACATGGTCGGAGGAAACTGGATCTGATTCTCCCACCTCTCCTCCATGTCAGCGACGTAATAAGGGTTCCCGTCCTCGTAGTAGAAGGTATACCTAATAGTCAGGCCGAAATTGAACATTACGATCATGTTACGGCTTTAACTTCCTAAAAAAATGTTACAGCTTTAACATAACACTAAAATCATGTTTCCACCCTTCAAAGAAAAAAAACTAAAATCATGCTTCTCGGTCAATATGCGGATACTAGCTTCATGGTGGCAGAGGATTTGCAAGGGTTGGCATGGTGGTGAGAGATCATGAGGGATCGGTGCTCATTTCTTCATGGTATTTACTTCCAGTCTGCTCAAATGTCGTGGAAATAGAACTGTGAGCTTGTTTAGTGGGATTGTATATTGCAGTTTCACTGCATAAGACCGTCATTTTGGACACTAAATGTTTGTTTACGAAAAATTATTTGTTTAATAATGTTTTGGATAACTCAGCCCTCGTGGATATAAATAGGGAAGCCCTAGGTGCCAGTTCAACTTATTCCACTGTGTAACATGGCATGGATTAATAGGGGCAAGAACAAAGTGGCCCATGAGATTGCTAAATTTTGTCTTTATTCTACATTGGATGGGTTAATTTTAGCGGAGTGTACCATCCTGCGAGACAGATTATGTAATGAACGATTGTATTAAAGTTTATTAATTAATATATGGATGGGTTTGAAAATTGTTTCTCAATTAATAAAAGCAGTCAAGTGAAGCTTTTCAAAATATTTTTTGTCACAAGGTCAGTCTGGTAATCTTGATAAAACTTTATAGATGCCTCCAACTCCCAGTTTGATCTGAACTCTAATTTTAGCTAATCCAACAAGAGTTTACACTGTCACAACACATTTTTTGCGTACTAAATGTAAGCCTTCGTAGCAACAGGAGAAAACTAAGTGAAACCACTTCACACTTTAGCAAACAATAGAATCATTCGAAGAAAACAACGAGGTGTCGAATTGTTCTCAACCTACAAGAGACCGGTCGATGGATGATAATGATTTTGAGCAATCCTAGCATTAAGACTGAGCATGTGTCTCTTGAGTGGAGAGGGGGCGAGGGCGGGGCAATGGGGCGCATTTTAAAGGTAGTTCAGTGAAAGTGGGAGTTGAAGGAGCATGTCACCAACCATAAGGGGCAATGCATGTTCTTATCAGTTGGCTGATATAAATGTCTGAATCAGGGTACCATGAGTTTAAATTGTGAGATTATACATTATTACTAGTACTATGGTAGATTGGGAAGATCATTCATACTGCATACTATTGGGGTGTATGTCAAGACCATGCTAGAGACATACATTCTACACAAGATAACTCCGGTTATCCTCACAAGCTGCACACGCGGTGGCATGCAGTGGGTTATGTGGGAGCAACGAAAAAATATTAGCATTTCCACGGGTGGTTGTTAAATCCATCTCAACTGAAGCTCACACGCTTCTATGAATGCCACTATTGGAATCGTCTTGATTACTTTGTTACACTTGACAAATACAAAACACTTGGCAAAGTCCAACTTTTGCCAGGTGTTTCTTGCAAAGCACTGGGAATTTTCTTTCTTTCTTTATCTCTCTTTTCTTTTTTTCTTTTTTTATATATATTTTCATGCTTTTATATTTTTTTTCTTTTCTTCTCCTTTTCTAGACATTTAATGGATATAGTTCAACTGAAATTTGAATTGTAAGTGCATGAAAATGTTGCTAAAAATGGGTTGAAGTACTACATTGGAAACAAAAGAAGTATTGAAATTAAATGTTAATGCATTATTCCCCTATCTACTATAACTAAGCTCCCCATGGGTCAAGGCATCTACCGAAGACGGTTTTGATTTGGATTCCCAATTTTTACTTAGTCAACATTTTTCAATGAGCTCTCTTGTTGAAGTGAGGTGTTTAATTTAAATTTTATTCATGATTTCAACTGGTCAATGATTTCTGAACTCAATCGGTAGCAACTAGCTTATAAAAATATATCAGTCTCGTGCATGCTTTCATCATCCGGAAAAAATAATGACCACATGTAACATTGTAACGCCAATATGATTCAGGATTTGAGTTCCAATTTTTCACTGGGTTAACAACTTTTCAAAGAGCTCTCTCATTCAAGTGAGGTATTCAACTCTAAATTTGGTTCACGATTTTGACTGGTCAATGATTTCTCAAATCAATCTGTAACAGCCAACTTACAAAAATAACTCAGTCTTGCAGTCTCTCATCGCGTGACAAGAAAAATGCCAACATACAACATTGTAGCACCAATATAGTACATGTGGTCACCACCACAAGAAACTTCCTTGTGCATGTGTGGGTTAATTTGCATTCTTACAGAAATACATCAGCCTCGCACCCTCTCATCACCTGATTTTTTTACTTGGTCAACTATTTTTTCAAGGAACTCTCTCATTCAAGTGAGGTGTTCAATTTTAACTTCGACTCACGATTTTTACTGTTCAATGATTTCTCAAATCAATGGGCAGCAACTAGCTTATAAAAATATATCAGTCTCATGCACGCTCTCATCACCTGACAAAAAAGTAGTGCCATCATGCAACACTGGTGGGTTAACAATTTCTTAAGAAGCTCTCACATTCAAGTGAGGTGTTCAATTTTGAATCCCGTTCACGATTTTGACTGGTCAATGACTTTGGATGGTTAGGAGGGCAGTGGTATCCCCGACCCACCAGAGTTCAAGTCCTACAATAGTGCTTGCATGTTTCTGGATTTATTTCAGGCCTTCCAGTGATGTGCTTTCAGTGGGAGGAGACGGTCCCGTCGCCTACGCATGCGTTTGTTGTGACTTCGTCAATCTCAAGATGAAGTGCCGGCTCAGTCTCTCAAAGGTGCTCATAGGGTAGAGTGCGTGCATGTGTTATAGGTGATGAGTGTATGTGTGTATGTATTAGCCTCTGCATCTGTGTTAAACAAATTGAGAGGCGAGCATTCACCCACCATGACCAAAAAAAACTGTGAGGGAAACCCACTATGATCAAATGAAGAGTGGTCGTTTTTTGTTCTTTCATTTCTTTATCACACTAGCACTAGTAGAAAAAGGATCAAACATGAAGCACATTAGTGCCGGTTTGTATTAGAGCCGGCACAAATGTATAAATTAGTGCCGGTTCCAACGGCTAGCCGGGCCGCTCTCATTAGTACCGGTTCGTGGCTAACCTTTAGCACCGGTTCGTGCCACGAACCGGTACTAATGAGTGTGGTGGCAGGATGTTGTCAGTCTGGGCCCCCTCCAGCACCTTTAGTACCGGTTCGTGCCACGAACCGGTACTATAGGTCCTCCTGCATATAAACCCTTCGTCCAGCTCGCTCTGTTCTTCCCCCTTTCCCCTCTCCTCTCCTCTCTGTTCTTCCTCTTCCCCTCGAGCTCATCACACATTTTGCCCAAAATTTGTCAAGATTTGAAGGCCCCCATCCATTCAAGTGATCACAAAGGTTAGCAACTTTGTCCTTTCATCTCTCATTGCTATATTAACTCTTGCAATGCTTTATATAGTTATTAATTTGTGAGTTTAGTAATTTGGGAGGAAATATATATATATGTGCTAGTATTTGATTTATATGCAATTTGAGGTCAAAAATAACACTTAGTTTGCATATGTAGGTGTGGTTTACTTAGTGCCTTCTAAATCTCCGTCGTAACCACCGTCGATCGCCCGCACCGTCCCGTCGCCGGCACCACCTTGTGGTGAGCCTCTTGTTCATGAAATTTTATATAAAAAATTGATGTTTGTGTGATTTGGATATATAGTTAATCGTGTAATAAGTATCTTACCGGTACGTTGTTTGTTATACATAGTGCCATGGTTTTGATATCCGTCCCCGTCGGCCCTCGTCCTTGTTATGATTCGGATGTGGTATATTCTCTTTTAAAACTATTTGTTGCATTTCGTGTTTATGACAAATTATGCCCATCAAGTTGACATAGATATTTTTATCTAGGAGGTATGTGAACCGGAAATTCCAACCGACCCTATTGTCGAGAGGTTAAATTTAGTTGAAAGAGAAAACGAGTACTTGAAAGAAAAATTGAAAAGAATTGAGGGGGAGAAGATGGAATTGGAGTTGCATGTTGCCAATGTCGTTGATGATCACAAGATCAAGATGGAGAAAATGCGCTTGAAGATTAGAAAGATTAGAAAATATGCCATCGATAGTGAGGCTTGGTATCATTATGCTGTTGGATCAATTGTTACCTTAGTTGCGATCTTGATCGCATTTGTTGTTGCATTTAAATGCTTTAGCTAGAGAGTTATTTGTTTGTTGCATTTAAGTGTTGTATGAACTTTATGTATGAACTTGTATTAATTTGGTCTATTCGGTGTTGTGTAATGAAGATGAGCCGGCAATGGATGTACGATGACCGATGCTCTCCCCAGTTCGTTGAGGGCGTGCATACTTTTCTGCTTGCGGCTGAGGCAAACAAGTGGGCGGATGGTTTTATGCCTTGTCCATGTGCTGGCTGTAAGAATGGTCACAATTACTCTATGTCAAGAACCATTCACGTCCACCTGTTTGAGTCCGGTTTCATGCCCCACTATAATATGTTTGGACCAAGCACGGAGAAAGAGGGGTTATGATGGAAGACAATGAAGAAGAAGAGGACGACGACAGCTATCCTGGCCATGGGTTCCCTGAATACGATGATACAACAATGGGGGAAGAAGCTGAGCCGGTAATGCGGGAAGAAGCTGAGCCGGCAATGCGGGAAGAAGCTGAAAAAGAGGCATCAGATGAGCCCGTTGATGATCTAGGTCGGGCCATTGCCGATGCAAAGAGAAACTGCGCAAGTGATTTGGAGAAGAAGAAGTTGCAGCGCATGTTAGAGGATCACAAAAAATTGTTGTACCCGAATTGCGTAGGTGACAAGAAAAAGCTGGGCACCACACTGGAATTGCTGCAATGGAAGGCAGAGAATGGTGTATCTGACAAGGGATTTGGAAAGTTGCTGGTAATGATAAAGGATATGCTTCCAAAGGACAACGAATTGCCCGAGAGTACGTACGAAGCAAAGAAGGTTGTCTGCCCTCTAGGGTTAGAGGTGCAGAAGATACATGCATGCCCTAATGATTGCATCCTCTATCGCGGTGAGTACGAGGATTTGAACGCTTGCCCGGTATGTGGTGCATTGCGCTATAAGATCAGCCGCGATGAGCCTGGTGATGTCGAGGGCGAGCGCCCCAGGAAGAAGATTCCTGCCAAGGTGATGTGGTATTCTCCTGTAATACCACGGTTGAAACGTTTGTTCCAAAACAAAGAGCATGCCAAGGCGATACGATGGCACAGAGAAGACCGTAAGAAAGACGGAAAGTTGAGAGTACCCGCTGACGGGTCGTAGTGGAGAAAAATCGAAAGAAAGTACGGGAAGGAGTTTGCAGATGACGCAAGGAGCGTATGGTTTGGTCTAAGCGCAGATGGCATTAATCCTTTTGGGGAGCAGAGCAGCAACCATAGCACCTAGCCTGTGACTCTATGTTTGTATAACCTTCCTCCTTGGTTGTGCATGAAGCGGAAGTTCATTATGATGCCAGTGCTCATCCAAGGCCAGCAACGTATGCACGGAGAAGACGGCATACATCAGGGTCATGCAAGCTACGCTCTTACCAAAGAAGAGAAGGAAATCTTTTTTGAATGCCTGCTCAGTATTAAGGTACCGTCTGGCTTCTCGTCGAATATAAAGGGAATAATAAACATGGCAGAGAAAAAGTTCCAGAACCTAAAGTCTCATGACTGCCACGTGATTATGACGCAACTGCTTCCGGTTGCATCGAGGGGGCTTCTACCGGAAAATGTTCGATTAGCCATTGTGAAGCTATGTGCATTTCTCAATGCAATCTCTCAGAAGGTAATCGATCCAGAAATCATACCAAGGTTACAGAATGATTTGGTGCAATGTCTTGTCAGTTTCGAGTTGGTTTTCCCACCATCCTTCTTCAACATCATGACGCACGTCCTAGTTCACCTATGCGAAGAGATTAACGTTTTGGGTCCTGTATTTCTACACAATATGTTCCCCTTTGAGAGGTTCATGGGAGTCTTAAAGAAATATGTTCATAACCGTGCTAGGCCAGAAGGAAGGATCTCCAAGGGCCATCAAAATGAGGAGGTCATTGAGTTTTGTATTGACTTTATTCCTGACCTTAAGCCGATTGGTGTTCCTGAATCGCGGCATAAGGGCAGACTGGATGGAAAAGGCACGCTAGGAGGGGAACAAATAATATGTATGGACGGACATTCTCTCACTGAAGCACACTACACAGTTCTACAGAATTCCACCTTGGTGGCTCCGTATATGGATGAACACAAGAATTTTCTACGCTCCAAACACCCGGAGCGGTCTGATGACTGGATTACACGTGAACAAACCAGGAGTTTCGCCAGCTGGTTGCAGACACGTACCATGCATGACACCTCTATTGAAGATGACCTGTACTTGCTGTCCCAGTTACCATCTTCGAATATAATGACTTTCAAAGGGTACGAGATAAATGGTAATACATTTTACACGATCGCCCAAGATAAGAAGAGCACCAACCAAAACAGTGGTGTCCGCTTTGATGCAGAAACCAAGACGGGAAATGAAACATATTATGGTTATACACATGACATATGGGAACTTGACTATCGATGTAGTTTAAAGGTCCATTTGTTTCGGTGCAAATGGGTCAATATGACATGAGGCGGGGTAACAGAAGACCCGCAGTACGGAATGACAACAGTGGATCTCAACAATCTTGCGTATGCAGACGAACCATTCGTCCTAGCCAATGATGTGGCACAGGTTTTCTATGTGAAGGACATGTCTACCAAGCCAAAAAAAAGAAAAAGATAAGGAAGTGAATGCATCGTACGATGAGCCAAAGCGGCACATAGTTCTTTCTGGGAAGAGAAACATCGTGGGAGTGGATGACAAGACAGACAAGTCAGAAGATTATGAAAAGTTTGATGAAATTGCTCCATTCACAGTGAATATTGACCTGAGCATCCCGTTAAATGATGAAGATTTTCCATGGTTACGGCGCAAAGGGACACATGCGAAGAAAAAGTTTCACAACCAAAGATCTGGGATGTGATCGGCTTCACTATCATCACTTTCTTCTGTGTTTCACACCCAGGAGGGAATGTCTGTAATAGTTAGGGTAGTTATGTGTTTTGGCATTTGAAACGCGAAGAAATTTTATGTGCAAACAAATTCTTTTCATGCATTTACTGATTTTTTTCCAGCTAAATGACCCTGAAATTGAAAAGCAATTCAAATGAACTCAGAAAAGGTTGAAAGTTGGCATGGTATCATAATTTCATACAAATAGCATGTGCAAGAAAGTAGAGAGGGTTACGGCAAAAACTGGATGCACTTCGGGGGTGTTTGTTTCTAGGGACTTTTTGGTGTAGGGACTAGAAAAAGTCCCTAGCAAACCAAACAGGGTGAGACTTTTTTAGGACTTTTTGCTAAAAGTCCTTAGAAGTACCTCCTTGAGAGTCTTTTTCAAAAAGTCCCAGGGACTAGAAAAAGTCCTAGGACTAGAGAAACAAACACCACCTTCGTGTACAAAATGGACAATCTCTTTCGAAGTATCAGGGTTTCCGACGAAAACTGAACTGTTACAAAGGCATTTCATTTTTTAAATAACCTAAGCATTACTAAATTGAATATAATGATAAAACACACTAATATCAAACATAAGAAAAAAGAATCACTGAAAAAACTTTTTTCAAAGTTAAGTTATTCACAAACTAGTGATTCACACAAATTTCAAATAATTCAAAATTTAAACTATTCAAATTTGAAATCTACCGGCACTAACAGAAAGTTTGTAATTTTTTGTATCTAAAGCAAAAATATTCACAAAGAAACTCTAAATACAGCAAAAAACAACTCAAAAATAAATAAAACAAAAATAAATAAAGCGAAAAAAATTAAGAAAAAAAAGCCCGCCTACTGGGCCAAAGCGGCCTGCATACGACTAGCGACACAACCTTTCGTTGGGCTAGGATGCAGGCCCGCGAAGGCCCAGTAGGCCCACTAGGCGAAGAGGACAGGTAGTCCCAGTAGGCCTAGTTAGAAGAGGAGCTCGAGAGAGCTACCGCACTGGGGCTTATAAACCAGTGTGGTAGCCCCTCGACTAGCGAGGTGGGACTAAACTTGCCGCACCGCACCTGCGCCAGCGCACCCCCTTTAGTATCAGGTCGTGGCACAAACCAGTACTAAAGGGGGGGGCCTTTAGTACCGGTTTGTGCCACCACCCGGTACTAAAGGGGGTCGCTTCCCGCCGCTTGGCCTGGCCAAAACAGGCCTTTAGTACCGGTTGGTGGCTCCAACCGGTACTAAAGGTGCCCTCTATATATGCTAGAGTGCAACAATTTCGTTTTCCCTCTCTGTTCGTTCCTCTGTTTCCGTCTCCGTCGCCGTCGCCGCCGCCCTCGACCGTCTCCATCGCCGCTCATCTCCGTCGCCGCCCCCGTCCCCGTCGCCGCCCTCGTCTCCGTCGCCGCCCCGGGCCCGTCCCCGTCGCGCCGTCCCCGACCCCGTCGCGCCGTCCCCGCCGTCGCCGCCCCGGCCGTCGCCTCGCCGTCGCCGTCGCCCGCTGTGAGCTCTCCCCCTCTAACCCCTCTCCCTCGCCCCCGGCGGCCACCATGGGCGCCGCCCCTCCCCGAGCCCGTACACACACACACACAAGCATGCATGTTAGATGGATATAATTAGTCTTTAATTAGTTTAGATTATTTAGATTATTATTTTGTATGTTTAATTAGTTTAGATAATTATTGTTTAATTAGTACACACACACGTATTTTGTATGTTTAATTAGTTTAGATTATTTAGATTATTATTTTTTCACTATTATATATGTATGAATGCATGTTAGATGCATATAATTAGTGTTTAATCAGTTAGAAATTAGTGTTATATAGAAATGTTAGAAATTAGTGTTATATAGAAATGTTAGAAATGTTAGAAATTTTAGTGTTATTTAGATTATTTAGATTAGCATAATTAGTGTTATATAGAAATGTTAGAAATTTTAGTTATCAAAATCCAATCATTAAAAAAATGTTACTTTTTGCGGGCATATAGCTAGTATTTGTTCTCGACGATGCCCGGCCCGCATCCTCGCCGTCGACCCGTCCGCGACGACGTCCAGCCGACCCATGTCCGGGACTGGGCTCCGCCGGGCTGGCACTGGGAGGTGCTGCCTAGAGGGGCGCGCCGCTTGATGAGGAACCCGGCCCCGGGTCCCGTCGTCGACCCTGATCTCATTTGGTGTCGTTCGCGTGGGCCAGTTTCGGTGCGGAGGGACCCGGCCCCGTCGGAGGTGGTACGTCGCCGTGTCAGGGAGGAGGACGAGCACGTCCATCGCTACATGGTTGCGTTAGAGGGCGGCAGGTTCTCCAATACCTGGCAGTTTCTTCGGGGATCTCACTTCAGCTATGATCCTATGAGGGTTCCTTCTCTTTGGGTGTCCACCGCCCACGTCGGAGGACCGCGAGTGTCCTAGATTCTTCTGTAGTATTCGATCTTTATTAGCTAATAGCTAGTGATGTACTATTCAATATTATATATTATTCGAGACGATGTATTCGAGATTATATCTATTATTCTAGACGATGTATACGAGATTATATCTATTATTCGAGACGATGTAATTTGAATACTAAATTGTTTTATATTTCTTTTGGATTAGTTAAATAAAAGCTATGGCAGACAATACCGACAGAGAGGGAGAACAGACCATGTTCGATATGATACGCGGGCCAGATGATGATCAGTATGAAGAATATTATGACGGCTCCGAATTTCTAAACAACACTGGAGAGGGTGATATGATATTCGATCGCGACGACCAAATTGATGAAGTCATGAACTACGATTATGACGATGACGAAGAACATGTTGATCCTGAAACAACAAAGACCGGCAAGGTATATATATTTATATAAGCAGGCATCTGGTGATCATCACATGTTTTAAATGACTTGAAGATATATTAACGAATCAATCTTTGTTCTTTCAGCCATCCGGATCGAGCAAATCTTCAGGCAAAATGACGAAACGAGGCCCGAACAAAAAGTTGAAGCAGGGCGTAAAGTGCAATATCGAGGCATGCAGCCCTACTGGCAAACCATTAGCGCCTAAGAAGATTGAGGACAAGTTCGTTCGTCAGTGTGGAGTTCTTGTGAAGGACCAACTCCCGATCAAACTTCAAGACTGGAGAGAGCCAACAAAGCCACGTCCAGATGTTACTTTTGTCGACAAGAATCAAAAAGATCTACTTTAGGATACTCTCATGGAACATTTCACCCTACTAGATCATTTCACAGAAGCAGATGTGCAGAAAGTCAAGGAGGCTACTCTTAGGATGATGGCGATTGCATTCAAGAACCACAAGAATCATGAATGGAAGAAGTACGTCAAGGGAGGAAGACTCCAGTATTCAAGGGAACACTAGAGAACCAACGTGCTCATTGGGACGATTTCGTGAAATTCAAGGATTCGGAATTAGCTAAGGAACGGTCAAGAATAAACAAGAAGAATGCCGAAAAAAAGGATAAGTTCCATAAGCTGGGGCCAGGTGGCTATGCGGTGGCAATGCCTAAGTGGGATAAGTCTGAGAAAGAGATGGAGGATGCAGGTGTCACTCTGGTTACTAAGAGCTGGCCCCCCAGGGTCAGGACTTGGTTCTATGCGCATGGGGGGGAGTTGGACCCGAAGACAGGCAATGTTTCGATGAGGGCAAGTCTGAAGGGAGCCGATGATGCGATACTTGTTGCAATAGAAGAGGCACAATCGGGGGTGTTCCAGCCCAACAGAGAGAACGACGAGCTTACGCGTGCCCTGGGAAATCCTGAACACCCGGGAAGAACACGAGGCAAGGGAGCTATTCTGTGGTATGAGGGGTTTTCAGACTGGAACACCGACTACAGAACCCGTGCGAGAAAGAAGATTGCGGAGGAGAAGAAGAGGAAGATGGAGGAGGAGCAGAGGAAGCGGGACTATGAACGCCTTCAAGGCCTAGAAGCAAGTCAAGCGGAATTGGCAGTCAAATTCCAGCGGCAGCAGGACCAGATCGACTCACTTACCCAGCAAAGGGGGTCTCAGCAGCTAGCGGATGATCCAGCATTGGATAGCACCGGCCCATCCATGCCGAGAAGCAGCGTGGGTTCCGTCCCGGACGATGCAATGCTGGGTAGATACCCCGTGGATGACATCACGGAGAACACTAACTGCGAGCTACACGTCAAAATGAAGAACATATCCATGAAGGTGGCGGACGGCTTTGCTTTTACAAATCCCCCCGAGGCAACCTTCCATTGCAACCCGATTCCAGCGGGCTATGCTCGTGTCTTGGTTGATGAGATGGTGGACCCACCATATTCGGAGCTATAGCTTGACATTGCTGGAGGTGACGGCGAGCGCTTTCTCGGAGAGGCCAAACATCGTATCATCCTATGGAAAAAGGATTGCATCATCTTTCGAAGGCCACCGACACCGCGTCAGCCGACTCCTCGTCGAAGTCCGCCACCGAGTCAGCAGACTCCCACTCCTGCAAGTCCACCAAGTCCGGCAAAGTGTCAGGCCACTCCTCCTCCTCCAAGTCCGGCAAAGTGTCAGGCCACTCCTCCTCCTCCAAGTCTGCCACAGCGTTAGACGTCCACTCCTCCTCCAAGTCCGGCACAACCTCAGGCCACTCCTCCTCGTCCAACTCAGCCCCGTCAGCCGTCTCCGCCGCCTCAGCAATCGCAGAAGAGACACCCCGCAGCTATGGTGCGTAGCGGTACGAGTCGAGGTAGTACAGGAAGTACAGGCGGAGGCAAGCGATATAAATATGGTCCAAGCCTCACGCCTCTTCCGCAGAGGTCTTATGACAGGTCCGAGGAGGAAATCACAGCTATATCGAAGGCCAAGGTGGAAGCCCATTTTGCACCGAAACCGCCACCGCCGCCAAGGGAGAAAGTGCCTGAGGAAACGATTGACCACTTCATTCGTATGGCTCAACCACCAGCTCCCAAGCATGTTGACACAGACTATGAGCGCCACATCAGGAAGTTAAATCGAGCACGTCTACAAAGGGAGGCGAGCACGTCTACATCGGGATCGAGCAAACAAGAAGCAGCTGCCAAAAACTGCGGGAAAACCATTCCCCAGCTGGGAGAACAGGCGGCGCAATCGATCCCCTCGCTTGTTGTTCCAACAACAGGTGACAGTACGCGCGCCCAATATTATTGTGGGCAAACAATACACGTTCCCGAGGTGGGCAATGTGGTAATAACGGAGGAGCATATAATGCAGGCTGAAGTTCTCAACATCACTGTTGGACAACTCCTCGAGATCGAGCCCATGCCTTTGCTTAGAGAAGATGAAATAAAACGGAAATATGTCCGGGGCCAACCTTTGGTCGAGTCAGACAAGGTCAAGAACCTCCCAATGAGAATGTATGAATTGCATCAATGGTACATGAACATTACCAAGATTTCAGATCGATTGTCCCTCATGGTGAATGTCAAGGAAGAGCATTACTTCCATGAGAAAGCTGTGTCCGTTGAGTATACTGAACTATTTCAGTTATACAATCAAGACGCACTCGACAAATCTATCGTCAGTTGCTATTGTCTGTAAGTGATTTCTTTCTGTAATTTAAGTCTCAAGCTAGCTGTAGTGATCCTTTTGATCAATCATTACCTATAATTATCCTCACTATATTCTTTTCTGTGGTATTATGCAGGATGAAGATGTATGAAATGAGAAAAGGTGGACGCTTTGGCATTGGGTTCATTGACCCAAACACCGTTAATGAATACACATAGAAGATAAATCAACGTCAGCAAAAGAACGTAGAGGACAACATGCTAGAGTTCTTGAAGCGCCTCAAATATAATGAAGATATACTACATCCTTACAACTTCCAGTGAGTCACACTGTCTTGTACTACAAACTCTCTGTTTTTGCCTACTAGCTAGCTACATGTTTTTGCTTACATATGCCCGCTTAATTAAGACATGCAAACATGTGTGCATGCAGATTTCACTGGGTCTTGTGTATCATTAAAGTTGACGCCGGAACAGTTGAAGTACTGGACTCACTAATCTCAAAAAAACTGACTATAACATCTTGTTTGGGATAGTCAACAGGTAATTTCAATCATTATTAACTATATATCTCGGCCTATTTAGTTCGTCATTTCATGATATGAACTATTTAATAACCCCTTTATTCATTTTCTTTGTCGGCGGGCAGGGCTTGGGCAAGGTTCATCAGCGTCACGCCCGGCGAATGGAAAAAAAAGCTTAAATGGTTTCGACCCAAGGTAAGTAACTAAGTAGTACTAGCTAGCTAGCTAGCTGCCATCTCTTTAATTATCATGCTTGATTAATTATTATCTAATCAAATTCCATTCTCGTAAAGGCCCTGAAGCAGGCGCAGGGGACTGATCTGTGTGCATTCTACGTTTGCGAGAACATTCGCATGATGGCATCCGAAAGGAGCAGATCTCAAAGACAGGAATGGGTACGCTTGTCAGAACACTATTCACAATTTTTACACCATTATCGATATCTAGTCACACAACTAATACACATGCATATTGATCTCCTTCTTAACAGTTCAAAGAGGTGCGGGAGAAGCTCCTAGAAACGGAGCGCGTAGAAGCACTTCAAGAGGAAATAGCGGGATTTTTGCTCGACCAGGTCATAAATCCGAAGGGAGAATTCTATTACCCGCTACCGCCCCCATGAAAACCACTTCCAATTGTCATCGTGCTCCGAAGGCACCAATTAGGCTAATGCCACTGGCTCCGAAGGCAACATGCATATGTAGGAGAAATTGTATATAGCTATACATGTGTGTATGTGTGAATTAATTAATATGGAGGTTTGTGAGACATTGATGATATATATATGCATGATTGGTTCTACTAGAAATTCTCTCTCTCTCTCTCTCTCTCTCTCTCTCTATATATATATATATATATATATATATAGGGTGGGTCTATTATGATAACACCCTTAAGACCCTTATTCTGCACATCAAAATGCTTATTCTGCTAACACCGCCATCGAGTCAACCGAGCCCAACGCAAGCACAAAAAAAGCACCCCCACCCACCCCCGTCAAACCTCCCCCTGGTTCATGCTTTCTCCTTCACCCACAACCCCCCACCCACCCACCACCGCGTGCCGCCCCCCTGCAAGCACCTTCTGCCGTGCTCCGGAGGCACACCGCCGCCGGCAACCGCGCCCCCGCGCGCCCCCACTTCTCCTCGTACTCGCCCACCGCCGCACCACCTCTCTCCGCTCCCCACCTCGATGCACCACCTACTTCCCCCACCACCGCACCACCTCCCTCCCTTTCCCCACCACCGCAACCCTCGTCGATCTCTTGCGACCCCGCCCCACCCGCGACCTTCCTACACTCACCGGTGAGGCACACCTCCCCCGGCCACCTCCCAGCACAAGCTTGAGACAGATCCAGGCCGCGGCGCCCCCAGACGACGCCCCACCACCGGAGTCAGGGGCGGCGACCACCGGAGTCCGAGGGACCACCACGCCGGCGACCTGCTCCACACCCCTCGGATCTGGCAACACCAGGCCATTCACCACCGCGTTGGACGTTCGTCATCGCGGACCTGCAGCTCGTCCTCTTGATGCAGTTTGGTTCTCGTCGGCGGGCGGGTCTGGCCACCAGTCCGGCGGCTCCACCGGCGGTGCGGCTCGGCTGCGCGTGCAGTTCACCCCCCACTGCTACCTCCCCTCCCCCCGGCGACCTTCTTCTCTGCCGCAACGGCCGGATCCACCCTGCCCTGCCCCTGCAACCCCCTGCTGTGTCCACGGTGGCCAGATCCACACAGCCGCCCCGGACAGCAGTGCGCCAAGGAGCCAAGGAGCGCAATGACAAGCTCATGACGAGTGGACTGCAATGCGCCAAGGAGCATGATGCAGTTCGAGGAGCTCCATCTTCTGGCCCCCGACGAGCTTCCCATTCTCCCCTTGCAGTCCAACCACCCTGGACATGCAGTGTGCTGACACGAGCTACGGGGTTCACAGTTTGTCGTGCGGTTGCCCCTCCTCCCGCGGCCTTCGTCCCCTCTCCGGCGGATAGGATTTCAGACCGACCCCGCCGAGCGCGACGGTGAACTCCCTACAGATCCAGCAGGTGGTTGGCGGCCAGCACCACACCATGCCTCTCCACCCTCGCGCCCAAACGGCCTCCTGCTTCATGCTGTCCTCCCCCAACGACGACGAGATTTGCACTTTTTGTGTTCTTCTGAAGAGAAATAAAAGTGCAAATGTAGTCCACTGTTCGTTTGCTTTTGAGGTTCATTTTTCTCTTTTTTTGAAGAAAATATAGGTGATGCGGTCCGCCGGCCTCCTCCCACGGCAAACTTTTTGTTCTTTGCAGGCCGCAATTATCCTATTGGAGGAAGATCTTGTGGTTGTTAGTAGAGAAGGAAGTGCACTTCATGAACACTAGCGGTCCAATTGTTGTGCTTCCCATCATATATATAGGGTGGGGTGTTATTCCTTGACTTCACGCAGTTTGCTCCGCCACACATCACTGACGAGCATCGTCGTGCCTTTTTTGCAAATTGTTTTTTGCAGCTCACTATGGCGAATATGCAGTTTGTTAATTTTGCCTTTATTGTTTGTGCAAATTGTTCAAACAAATGCAGTGCAATTTGAGAGAAGTTGAAAGCCCATATCACAAAAAAGTAAAGTCGCTTTGGGCTGAAGATGTTCGCTTGGCTGTACTGAGCAGTCTATTGTCTAACTGGATTTTTTTATCATGCTACTTTGAGAAAAAAAATGATGTGGTCCATTTTGGGGTGATTAGTGGTTTACTTTGTAAAAGAAGAGAAAAATAAATTCCCATGAGAAGTGCACTTCTTTTTCTAATGCACCTTGTTTCGTTTGTGGCTCTCGAAAACATGCATAGAAGAAAAGAGAAAAAAATAAGTGCAGCTCACTTGTTTCATTGCTGTAGTGAGCTTCTATCTCTGAGCGGTTCACTATGTTGCCAAGTGCAAAAACAAATTGGAAGAAAACAAACTTGAAAAGTTAATTTTTTTTTAATGCAGCTCACTCTATTGTTTGTGTGAAGAAGAAAATAAAATTGGAAAAGAACAATTGATGCAGTACACTCACCTCGTCCCTGTAGTGCATACTCGTTGATAAAAAACGTTACGGAGACGATAAAAGAAAAACAATGTGGTTTCACTTTTCATAGTATTGCGGTTCACCAACGTTCGACATGAAGTGCACTACACCTCGTTTGCGAAAATTTACGTCCCACAAAAAAAGAAAATTTACGTCCCACAAAAAGAAATCATGCAGTGCACTTGTCTGTCCAATGAAGTGCGGTTTTAGTTTGAATAAGTGCGGTTTTCTGTCTGATGCAGTACGGCTCGTTTACGGTAGTCTCGAGGCTCACTTTTCATAGTATTGTGGTTCACCAACACTCGACATGAAGTGCACTCCACCTCGTTTAGAAAAATTTACGTCCCACAAAAAAATCATGCAGTGCACTTGTTTATCCGATGAAGTGCGGTTTTGCATCCGATGTAGTGCGGTTTTCAGTTGGATGAAGTACCCACGTCGATTTGGGTGTCGCGAAAAACAGTGTCCGCATTTCGGTAAATTTAAAATTGTTCTTAAACCGTAAGAAATTAGAGAGAGTGTTCTACATGAAAAATTTGCGTCTCATTGATATGTTTCCAACGGCATATCATTTGAATCATTTCGACAACCGGTTTGTAAAAATTTCGTGAAAAACGGCCGCTGCCTCTCGTCGTCAGCCGCACGTTTTTTAAAATTAACTAAAAACCGTAAGGAATCTCAAAAACATTTCAACATATGAAAGTTGCGCCTTGTCTGTAGCTTTCCAACGGCGTATCATACGCCTCATTTCGACAAATGGTTCAAAAACTAGAGCAAAAACAGTACCGAAAATTTGAAAAAATTTGAAAAACAGAATTCCGCGATTTATTAAATTTGAAACTGCTCTTAAACTGTAATGAATTAGAGAAAGATTTATATATGAAAAAGATGCGCCTCGACGATATCTATCCAACGGCGTATCATTTGCTTCATTCTGACAAGCGGTTTAGAAAAAACGCGAAAAAACGCTCGCTGCCACTCGTCATCCGCCGCACTATTTTCAAAGCTGCTCTTAAACCGTGTGGAATCTCGAAAAGTGTTTGACATATTGAAGTCACGCCTAATCCATAGCTTTTCAATGGTATATTACACGCCTCATTCAGATAAATGGTTAAAAAATTAGAGCGAAAACAGTACCGAAAAAACACCGCGTGCAATTTTTTTCGACACGAAGTTCACTAGTCTCTATTGCAGTGCTCGTCGTCAAAATGATGCAGTGCGCTTCTGTTGAGCGTGCAGTGCCGAAGTGGTGTGCAGAATAGTTATTTTGCTAATATTAGCAGAATAGACCGTATGTATATATATATATATACATATATATATATATATATATATATATATATAAATAATGTGTACAATGTGTAGTATCGTAAAATACCAGCAAACGAAAAAGAATTAAAATGGAAACACAAAATTAAATGAAAAAGAAATCATAAAACTAAAAAAACCCCAAACCTTATAGTACCCGGTTGGTCTTACCAACCGGTACTAAAGGGCTCCAGGCCCCCGGAGCTGGCTCGTGCCACGTGGTTGCCCTTTAGCACCGGTTCGTGCTGAACCGGTAATAAAGGGGGGGGCTTTAGTGACCACAATTTAGTGCCGGTTATGGAACCGGCACTACAGGGCCTTACGAACCGGTGCTATTGCCCGGTTCTGCACTAGTGTAGGTAAGAGTTTGGAAGTATCTCCAAATCTTCTACCAAAATACAAAATATTAAAAAAGACTACTTTTTAAATGTGCATCCATGTTATGTACAACACCTCAAAAATATTTGCTCCAAATTTGATTGTGAATAGTTTGAAATGCATTGATTTCTATATCAACTTTCCGTTGCACGTACCCTAGATTATTACTCCATCCGGTTCTATTTACATTGGTTATAAATTTTGTCTAAAGTCATACTTTATAAAGTTTGACCATATACTTATATAAAAAATATCAACTTCTAAAATGCCAGAATTATGCAATTTAAAAGTTAAACTCATGACGCACCTAATGATATTGATTTATATATCAAATGTTGATATATTTTCCTTTATTAATTTTCTATGGATAGGAGGGTATCTTATATGTGGGAGCCAGTAAGGCACAACCATGAAGGCCACAAAGAAATGTTGATTGAACATTTATGTTGCTCATTTCTCATTCCAGTTCGTGACGTCACTTCGGATATTGGCAGCATCTTGCATCTGATAATTAGTATGTACAATAAAAATGTTGTGAAAAATAGCTTCTAAGGGCATTTCTAACCGGCACCCTAAAAGTTAGTGAGTAAAATTTTACTCCCTAACGGTGGCCACACCTAGCCGATCTCTATAGTTAGCGGAATAAAATCAAATTTGTGGCCCGTTTTGTTCTAGCTGCACAAACACAATCTCTATACAATACATATCTTAAAATCATTCAAATTAAAGCATGGATAGCAATAACCGTCATAACATAAAGTTTCCACCACATTTTTCAAATTTGAACATGCGAAGTTCACCCAAAGACATCACTTCAAACACAATGTTTGATTCAAAATCAGCACAAACATAACATGTATATGTTGTCGGTCGAGCCAATCTTTGCCATGTACCACCACCCTCTCGGCCACCACCACTCAAACGATGTCCTCAACAAAGAAATCAACCTCGACATCGTTTGGCTACCATCACCACCACCACCACCCTCTCGGCCACCATCATCACCATTCCCTCGGCCACCATCTTCAGCACCATCACCACCGATCACGAACAATCACTATCGAATACCAACGGGATGCGAGGTTTTATTTTTACCTTGTTGGCATTCCATCGAGCACTTGGCGGCCGCGTTTTTTGTTGCCGCACGCGTCGGATCAGTCGCTGTAGGGGCAACCGAAGTTGCCACACGAGGTGTTGGCTTTGGACGAAGCGTCGCCCGGTCTTCTTCATCTTCTTCTTGGCGGCCGCCTCGGTCAGCGTCGACGCCGCTCCCATCGGCTTTTGAGGCCTTCTGCCACCGGTAGGTACAACAGGAGGGCACACTACTAGGGAAAAGCCTAGCAGCAGCGCGGGTTTTGGCCCTCTCAGTAGTGCGGGTACCCGCACTACTAATAAGGCGCTACAGCTAACGTATAGCAGTAGCGCGTGTTGACACACGCTACTGCTACACATGAATAGTTGCAGTGCTCTTTAGAAAAGGACGCTACTGATATTATCTGCAGCGCCGTTTACAAGTAAGCGCTACTGGTAAGTCGGCGCTACTGCTAAATCCCCCCCTCGCTACTACTAGTTTTATTAGTTTTTTTTCCTGCAGATTTGTTTTTTATTTGTTTTGCATTTGAATAGGCTTTATACAATAATCTTTAACATATCATCCACATACAAATGTAATCATAGCATATACATACAATTAGTCTCATCAAATCATGTCATCATCATAATCATCATCCAACACAAAGTGGTCTCTCGTCATCAATCTCGAAAATAGCGATACAAGTCTCGATTACTTGCAAATACATCGGCATCCATCTAAACAATGATATACACGAGAATAGCTATCACTTTGAGTACATGAGTTCGTATCCCTCTCTCGCATTAGCGTGAACCTAAACTAAGTACTGCGTGTCGCTCGGAAACCGAAAACCGGTACACCTGGGCCTGACACTCCGGCCACTTGTCGTATATATACTCCTGGCGTAGCACTTCTTCGCCATTTATGATCTATGCACCTGCATCGTCACATGAGTCGATGATATGCAACATATATAGTTGAGCAACACAAAGAGACAGACTTGGCAAAAATAGAAACAACATATCATAAGCATAAATAACAAAGTTCATCGTACTCAAATGACCTAACTAGAGTGATTTTCGCTAGTCGAGGAGGACGGTTTAATTACATCACAAATAAAGTTTCACCGTGCATAACTCAAAGTTTTGTCATAAAAGAAAGTATGGACTAAACGGACACATTGTCATATATCGACAATCACTCCATCATGTCGTGCCATCCATCCAAGTCAGGGAGATAGTCATCGAGCTTAGTGAAAGGCTTCATGTCGAGACGCTGAGAGGCTATCCATGTTCGGACGTCTTCCCGCGACATTTGTCCTTCTGCATGGAACATCCCTGTTTTTCCGACGACCTCATTCATGATGATTTGGGCAAGTTCGCGCTGGATGTTATAGAACTCAGCTCGAAGTCGATGATCCTCGATATCTCCTATGTCCTTTGCCCATTGCAGAATATGGGCATCGCTAGATCTAGGTGCCATGTGAAGGTTCTGGTGATCCCGTCGGTACTCCAGCATGTGGTGTAGGACATAGAATCCATCATTAAGAGAATCGTTCGGTTGTTGGATGCAGCAGAAGTCGGTCTTATGGTTGAAGGCGGGCCTGCCGCCCCTTCTCTTCTTGTCCCTAACCTCTCCACCCCTTGCTTGGTAGTAAAACATAGCACTGTCGAGAACATCTTTGATGTGGGTGTAATCCTTTTTGTGAATGTTCTTCGACGAGTCCAAGTAAAGAGCGTGGGAGAATCGGGGGTAGAGGATGATGAGGACGGCGCGCCCGCCGCTGCGCAAAATAAGTACACCTCAAATTAATTAGCCTCCACTGTGCAAATGAATTATTGAAATCGAAGGAAGGATTGCAGCGCGGATGACTTACACGGGATGATAAGGCACGAGAATCGCCTCCGATGTAATCCCTCGCGTATTCACGATGCTGTGCACAGACTCCCAAGAAGGCCTCGTGCATGTAGTACGGGTCAGCGACACAGATATGAGCTATCTGCTCAACCCCAATGATGTAGCTCATGTGCAAGGCATAAAGGCGGACAAAAGTAAAATCCAGCTTCTTCACGTGAAACATGTCGAATATGTAATCGAATCGGAGGAAGAACTTATCCGCGGGGAAGCCCTTGACGTACGACATTTGCTGCGGAACGTTAACCACGTAGAGTGGGTATCCTTGATCTTTCGAGGCGATGAGGCCTTTCTCTACCCGCAGCACATCGTCATGAAGTCTCCTTAGATCGCCGAATCTGGCCCGTAGCGCTGTTTCAGGTAGGATTGGTCGACCGAGGATATGCCATTTATCCGCATCGGGGATATCTACATGGTCCCGAAGCCGAGGCTGCTGAGGCGGCTGGATCATAGAATCAGCTTTTTTGCCTTTCCTCGCTCTCTTCCTAGGCTTCTTTACCACCGGATGGTCGTCAATAACACGTTGAGACGGTAATTCAGGCACCGACTCATGATGCTCAAACCCTGAGGAGGCGCCAGTATAGACATACTGTTCAGCGCCATCGTCATCCTCATCCTCATCCATGGCGACGTCATCAGCCTCTAATGGAGCCACCTGCTTACCCCGTCCGCTATCACCCAACCCGACACCCGACGCTAATTGGGTAGGTGGGGTGTTGATGTTCATACCTTGCTGAGGCTGCGCGCTCGTGGGTGTGCTCCCGGCCGCCTCCAGACAAAGTAGACTCTTTGGCCACAACAGGACCCACCCATTGCAACAATCACCAAGCCGCCGCGGGGTCTCGTCGTCATCCCCCACTAGTATTAGAGGAGGCAAATTCTCGTGGCCCGGTTTGTCACTGGCCACGGAAACCTTGAAGACGTTCAGGGGGATCGACCGGCTGTGGAACAATGGTTCCTTCGGCTCCATTATCGTCCCCTTGCCCACGTCCACCTTCTGTTCGCCGATGGTGTACAATATGGTGCACGGGGTTTCGTCGGCCTGCAAATAAAAGTCTGCGACGTGAGACATCCGAAAGGCAACGAAAACGGGAGATTATACATTTATATTGAAGGGGGCCGGTGTGGAAGATACCGTGAGGGCGTCGAGCTCAGCCAAAGAGGAGGCACCACCGAGCACGTCCGGTGCGGCAGCCGGTGCGGGAGCCGGTGCGGGAGCAGGTGCGGGAGCCGGTGCGGGAGCATGTGCTGCCAAGAAGTCAGCAAGGGGAAAGTCCTCTGCATTTTTTTTGGATTTTCCCTTGTCCAAGTGTGAACGCCCGTCACCAAGGAAGTAGATATATCTGCAATCGCCTGTTTTGCGGCAGCTACCGCTGTTGCGACTGTCTGAGATGATTTCTTCTCAACCGCAATCTCAACCTTCTTGTCGATGCTTTCTTCAGTTAACCTCCGTCTTTCCTTTTTCTCCTCCGTGGTCTCACAGTAGTACTTCTTCCACGTGGCGCCGTCTCCGACACCGTGCACGCGTCCATACGACGGTCGAGTATCCATCGGTTGTCGTTTCAATATGTTCAACGCCCGGTTGAATGGAGTATCCCACTTGGGCCTCGCCAATGCCTCAGACGGCGAGTCGCTTTCGGCCGCAATCCGGTGTTGCTCTCTCTGCAAAAGGCACAAGGATCGTTTACAAATATGACTAACGTGTGCAGTCGAATTGATCAGAAACTAAAATTACCAGCAGTCTCATGAACTCCGTAATGACCGGTGTTGTCTCATAAACCTTCTTCAGTGGGTCCCAACGGTGGCGGGCCCTCAGGACGTCACGCTCCTGCGGGACGGTGAAATCCGCCAAGGGGTCTGGGATGCCCAGACTCGCGGCTTCCGCGTCCTCCTTGGCCCATTTGGACCTCTTTCCGCCGTAACCACGGCTTCCGAGGTGGTGGGTCCCAATGTTCCTCTTTTGAAGCCCCTTCATGTACTTAGACTTTTCTTTGGCAGCTTCGGCCTCGCAAGCCTCCTTGAATATTTGAAACTGCTCTTCCGTGATTGTCGGACTATCCTTTACAATCTCGGAGTAGGGTTCCCCGTCGTTGATCTTTGCTTTCACTCGATTTTTCCAGGCGGCCAACGCGTTGCTAAACTTGGTCATGGCGTGTTTGTTTATCTTCTTCATTGCCGGGTCATTGTATGGATCTTCATAATCCTTCTCATTCCGGCCCGGGAACAAGAATATCTGGTGAAACTTCTTTAGGAGGGAGCTCCTCATATTTTCTATCTTTTTTAGATTCTCATCGTTGATGGTGGCGGTTGTCCGTATGATGCAGCCTATTTGATTGCCGTAGCACGCGCGCGCTTCCTCGGGCGCCTTTGGCTCAAAATTGCCGTTGTCCACCTCCGTGACCACCAGTCTAGTAGTCCTGAGTTTGTTAGGAACCCGTTGCCTCTTTGCTTTCGGTTCTACACCGGCTCCGCTCCCTGAGGCAGCACCGGTCTCAGCGCCGGTCTCGATGCCGGTCTGAATCTCAGCGCCGGTGTCAGTCTCAGCACCGGTCTGCGTATCGGTCTCAGCACCGGTCTACGTGTCGGTCTCAGTCCCCGATGCCACCGGTGGGCCCAGCAACAACATCTGTTGATCGTCGGTAAAGCTAAAAAATTCGTCTGCCGCCCGGTAGACGTCGTCGCAATCACCAGAACCCTGTCCTTCATCGTTGCTAGCCGTGTTTTCTATGATTAAATCTAGTCAATTAATTCTAGACCTAATAAAATGAATAATGACATAAAAAAGGACTATTGTTTTGCAGGAATGTTGACTCCTTCCTGGTGCGGCAAATCCCGGGCACTCGATATGTCCTAGTTTGTAGCACAAGTCATGCCGAAATTCACGGGAAATTTCGGCATGACCTTTGCTAAAAAGTGGACAAATCGAGAACCTGAAATTTGCCGGAACAGAAATGAATCAACATTCCGGCAAAACATAGGCCACTCAGCATCATTCCCTGGAAACAACAAAGCCACCACTTGGGCACAATCGAACAACTTCAATGAAAAGATATAATATGACCACTTCAATGAAAAATAAAATTTGCCTAAATTCTTTTCCTTGAAAAATAGTGGTCTTTTGAAAAATCAAAAACCTTTGCCAATCTACTTAACCTAGCTTCTTAATCCAACGAACCTAATTAACCTACCTATTTAACCTACTTAGTTAATCTAGTTTACCTAGATAATTAACCCTAATTAAACTAGTTAACGCAGCTAGTTCTCTGTCAAAGCCTAAAATAAATTTTTGCACTAATTAACATGGATAATTAACCTAATTAAACTAGTTAACCTGACTAGTTCTCTGTCAAAGCCCTAACTAAGTTTTTGCACTAACCTAGATAATTAACCTAATTAAACTAGTTAACCTAACTACTTCTCTGTCAATGCCCTAACTAAATTTTTGCCCTAACCTAGATAATTAACCTAATTAAACTGGCTAACCTATGCATGAGAGAGAGAGAGGAGGGGTGGGGGCTTACAGATAATGGCTCCGGTGGTGGCGACGGAGGCAGTGTGGTGGCGAGGGAGGCAGGGGCGTCTCCGGTGACGGCGAGGGAGGCAGGGGCGTCTCCGGTGATGGCGAGGAAGGTGGCGTCGACGGCGGCTCCGGTGGCGTTGACGAGGCCGCGCGGCTCCATGGCGTTAGGGGCGGCTCCGGTGTCGTCGACGGCGCACGGCTCTGGTGGCGTCGGCGGCGGCGGCGAAGTGTGGGGCGACTGTGAATCAGGGAGACGGCGGCGCGCGCGGCGGGGGGGGGGGGGGGGGGGGGTTGAGGGATTTGGGGGAAGTGGTGGCCGGGGGGAAACGGTTTTTTGGCTAAGTCAAACTTAGCGGTAGCGCGTTTCGCAAAACGCGCTATAGCTAAGTTAGCTATAGCGCTTTCCTCAAAACGCGCTGCTGCTATAGCTAATTTCCTATTCTGTTTCTATAGCGGGGGTCTAGGACACGCGCTGCAGCTACGTTAGCTATAGCGCCTCTTACAAACAAACGCTGCTGCTATGCCTTCCTTTGATTTTTCGCTTTTTCGTTTATTTTGCTTTACATTTTATTTCTCCCTTTCTCCTTTTTCTATTTCTTTCATTTTCATTTAAATTTCTATTTGTTTATCATCTTATTTTATTTCTGTTAGTAGTAGCGCTCTTCTTAGGAAACGCGCTGCTAATTGTGCTCTAGCAGTAGCGCGTTTCTGTTAAGCTCGCTACTGCTATGCGTAGCCTAGCATTCTGCCAATGGGAATGTTAGTAGTAGCGCTTTCTCTACAACTAGCGCAGTTTTTTGACCCGCGCTGTTGCTATATTTCTGTGTATAATGTTTTCCCTAATAGTGGGGACGTGTCGTTGCTCGAGACGCGGTGGCCATCCCGGACACCATTAGCGCGGTTGGAGGCGAAGCTTGGACCCGATGGTTCTCTGTCATCCCCAAGCTTCTTTATACACCGGCAGCGACCCGTGGATGGTTTCCGGCGAAGAAAAGCCGGCGCCAGTGGGGGCAGGGTAGCTGTCCATTCCCGCTGACTCGGAGGTCATCGATGGCGGCGGGGGCGGAAGGCAGTGTGGTGCGGAAGGGCGAGAGGGATTTTTACTCAATCATAGGGAGTATATTTACGGAAATCTTGGGGAAGTTCGAGTAAAAATTATACTTTGCTACCCGCTGCAAGGGAGTAAACCGAAAATTTTACTCCTTGTTATTGAGGATCAGTTAGAAATGCAAGACAAATCTATGTGTGGTGCGTCGGCGGCTCCAGAATAGATTTGATCATTGTTTGAAAGAAAAAAAAAATCTACGTGCATGATTCTTTACATTTAAGTATCAAAACGAATTATTCTTGAACACATTATTTTACTCCATGCGTCGGTATTATACACGATTTCAACAAGCCGATCTGTATATTCTTTGACAAGAATAAGACAGCGGAGCCATTTTGAAAATCACACGGCATAACTTCTCCAGCTGCCGACAGCACAGCCTTAATGAATTTTTGACAACTTCGCACAAAGTTGGGCATGCCGTGTTGCACGTGCCACAATCTCCTCAACATACTCATTGGTCGTGACAGCTCACCAGCGACCACGGAACAATATTCAAGTTTTATCAACACGGAAAAATTCAAACACCACCGACCACGATGCTGCCGTCCTTGACACGGTAGGTCGACCAGTAAAAAACCAGCATCACCAACGTGTCGACCTCGCCGTGAACCGACGGTTGCGTCCGCATCGCCGCCGAGCACAGAACATGTAGTCCACAAGGCAACCACCAACGGCTCAGCCAAAATCAATCAAAACAACACAAATTAAGATAGAATACCACGATGGGCACGAGAACAACAGAGTTTCTGCTAACAACAATAGTTCTGAGGTATTCGACATACGTTTGCTGCATCGCAAACCAAAAGGAACATCACATATCAAGATCATTCATCTTACTTGTACCAACAACCATAATATTTCTTCTACACAAAAGCAGAGAGACCTAGCTAGGCAATTAGGGAAACAACTCATTCCGGCTCACTACCAGCGTCTGACGCAGAGGACACAGCTTAGGCCCTCTCGCCACGGATGCGGCGGGCGAGCTGGATGTCCTTGGGCATGATGGTGACGCGCTTGGCGTGGATGGCGCACAGGTTGGTGTCCTCGAACAGCCCCACCAGGTACGCCTCAGCCGCCTCCTGAAGCGCCAGCACGGCGTGGGACTGGAAGCGGAGGTCCGTCTTGAAGTCCTGCGCGATCTCGCGGACCAGGCGCTGGAAGGGGAGCTTGCGGATCAGCAGCTCCGTGCTCTTCTGGTACTTGCGGATCTCACGAAGCGCTACGGTTCCGGGCCTGTAGCGGTGGGGCTTCTTCACTCCGCCGGTGGTCGGCGCCGACTTCCTCGCCGCCTGATGAGAACACAACGATGATTCAAATCCAAACGTCAGCACACAAATCTCGAATCAACAAGGACGAACAGATCAAAATCAAAGAGAGGAGAGGGCGGCGGGACGGGACGGGACTGGACGAACCTTGGTGGCGAGCTGCTTGCGGGGCGCCTTGCCGCCGGTGGACTTGCGGGCGGTCTGCTTGGTACGGGCCATGGCGGCGCCTTGGCCTCCCGTCGACGGCTGCGGATTTGGGGGAGGTTCGAATCGGAAGGCGACCAATCTGGATGCGGAAAGGCGAATAGTAAACTGGAGGACAGTAGGCGGGGGTATTTGTAGGCGGAGCAGGTGGGCGGACGCGTGGACCCAGTTACCGTTTGGGAAAAGGCCTCGGGATGCCGATCCGTTTGACGGCTCGGATCCGCCCCGAGAAAGCACAGGATCCGTGTGCTCGCCGCTGGCTGGCCGAGAGCGCGAGAGCCACGGATCGGTGACGTGGCGTGGCGTTCGGTGGCCTGGGCTCTGCTGCGCTAGTTCGTGGTGGGCCGGCCCTCTTGAGTGGGCTAACTGGCATTTGGGCCGAGTCGTCGAGCGCTTGACAGAAATAGCCTCGCCTTCTGCCTGTCTCGCACTTCGTTCGCCGGGCGACATGGCCAGCAACTCGGAGAGGCCGCGCCGCCGCCCGTCGCCGGACCCCGTGGCGGTGCTGCGGGGCCACCGCGCCGCCGTCAGCGACGCCTGCTTCCACCCCGCACTCCCGCTCCTCTTCTCCGGGTACTCCCTCCTGAACCCCTCTCTCTTCTCCCCACAGCATCAGCCGCCTACGACGAACCCTGCTGTGCGCTGACGCTTGGTCTCTGCTTTCGCTCCACCAGCGCGGCCGACGGGGAGCTCAGGGTCTGGGACACGGCGAGCCACCGCACGGTCTCCTCCATCTGGTAAGCCCGCGTGCGCTTCCGCAGTCTGCGTCGACGGGTGTGGTTCGGTTTCGGGAGGTTCAGTGTCAGTGATGGTGTGTCCTTCCTTCTGCAGGGCTCACGGTGGCGCGGCTGGGGTGTATTCCATCGCCGCTGGCTCCGGGCTTGGGAACACGGTCATTAGGTGAGTGCATTGTGGTGAAATCCGTCAGGGATGCTGGTTACTGTATTTCTGAAACTTAGCATAGCCTAGGATGCAGTGTCACCTTGTTGCTACACAAGAATTTCCCGTATCCGTAGCTAGTATATAAGTATAACCTTGTCAGAGCTGTATTTGGAACACCGTTGCTGAATCGGCGTAGCATTCCAGTACTGAATTACAGTTGCTGAACAGGACTTTGGGGAAATTCTAAGTGCTTTTTAAGATCTACAACATTATTGTGTTGTGGAATGTGTATGGTAGAGATTTCCTTGGAGGCTTATTTTTTAGCATGTTTCTTTCCACCGAAATGATTTTTGTTGAATTTTAATAAATATATGTGCTTTCGATTTTGACACAGCCAGGGCAGGGATGGTTTGTGCAAAGGCTGGGCGATTGAAGAAGCTGGGCTCTCAAGGTATGATTTTCTTCACATGCTACAACTTAGCATCAAACATAAGCTGGTGCATGATTAGTCAGGACCCAGGAATAGGCTCATGCTTACTTAAATGCAAGGAAATACACATGCACATAATATTTCAAATCACACATCCCATGGAGAAATTAAAAGAAGTATTTACGATTACAATATCGTGTTATTCTGCCAGGGTCAGATTATCAGTTGTGCTATCAATTTTATGGTCAAACTCAGTTCAAGCACCCACGATAGCAGTTAGCAATGAGCAAAATATGGACATCGTTCTGAGTACCATGTCATAAGTTATTCATGGTATCTGACAGTATTTCGTCCTGACTATAGCTTGTAGGTGATTTACTCTTTTTTGAGGGATGTTATGTTGTTGTAATATGATACTTTTAAGTCCAAATGTATAACAATGGCCCTCTTCCATAAACTGTAGTGGCAACCTTTTGAAGAACTTCTAACCAGGTGACCTTTAGAACCAAGAGTTCTCTTTTTCCTATAAATATATCTTGACTCAACTATGATTGGCCTAGACGTGTGGACACTTGTGAAGCATTTTAGGAGATAAGATAATATGTACAGTGTTCATGTGGAAATCTGGAAGGATACATACTTTTTAGCAGGCTTTGTGGCCCATCCTTGTTCTATGCGTTTCTGTGGAATTTATAAATCCATTATTTGTGCCCTTGCAGGAGGCCCATATTTACAATTAAAACAAGTACATACCATTTCTGTAAGATGTCACTGGTTAAGGTTCCATGTTCTGCACATGGCACACAAACCAACTTGAGTCGCTCAAATAGTGGCACTGAGCCACAAAGAGTACCTATTGAAGATAATACTGGATCAGATGGTTTAAATCCTGCAGAAGGAACACAAGAATATGAACAAGGTAATGTGCAACCATTTCTGAATCCCTTCACATTTTAAAAGCAGCGATAACCTCTGAATCCTACATGAATTTACTAACTATTGACTTATTGTGGAAGTGTAAACTTTTTGATAATGGAAAAATACATAGCATTATTGTTTATTTATGTAGAGGAAAGACTGCAAATTAAATTGCATAATATAACACTTTGTTGATTTCCAAATCTGACATCATTTAGAAGAACACCATACTGTAACATGGTGTCTGATAACTTTTTATTTAGAAAAGGAACCTATTTCTGCATTGTTGACTTTCTTATGTATTTGCTAGGCAGTTCCTTGGATGGACAAAATATATTGACAATCGCTGGTCAAGAATCGTTTGAGGTTAGTTTCAAACTATGCTATCTTTTTTCTAACTTAATGCTCTATAAAAAATTATTGACTTAATATAATGCAATTAAGCAAGCCTGGCTGAGCTTTGTGTTTATGTTGTTACTTCTATTGTTCTCACTGCTTTCTTGTTGTAACTTCATAACAAAATCTACAGGTTGAGCTTTGGGACATTAAAAATTCAACGAAGATAATGTGTTTGCCCAAAAGATGCAGTGCTAATATGACAGGTCACCCTACCAAGCAAAAAGGTTTGTCCTCACTCGTCAGCACTCCAGCTATAGTTTTTTGTTTTTTGTTGTTCAACAAAATACCATGGTGGGTTGTACGTGGTATGTGTATCCGGCGGTAACTTCTTGCGTAGTAGAACCATGAAGTATTTAGACTTGATATCAGAGTAGCCTCCACCATTTTTGTTGTTTTAATTTTTTGTCTACCAAAATCCAGAATTGTTCGGTTTGAGAATTGTTCGTCTGGGCTTTATTGACTTAATATAAGCCTGTATGACCATCCAGCAGCTCCACCTACATGGTCCGTTGATTCATTGTTCGGTTTTTGTTGAAGGAAGTGATAAACACATATCCAAGAACCAAGATATGTATGCCTTGCAATTGGACTGACCTCTTTCACCATCCAGCAGCAAGGATGTATATATGTGATGTAGGATCAATCCTTCTTCCATGGCATGAAACTCTCTGGCATCTTGTTTATTTCTGTTTCCTGTGGTGTTGTAGTTCTCTTGTCATTACAAGGTATAATGCGTGACTTTGTTTACAACTATATTGAATTAGAATTGTAATCTGCATCTGCAGGACAGTCATAAAACTCCGTTTTTATTGTTTGGTGCCATTTGTTTGTCTTCACTATTTATGCTTGTCAGTAATCCTTGAAAACTGTAATTCTATTGTCCGTAGGTCTATGCATGGCCGTGCAAGCTTTCATCCCGTGTGCATCTGGAGGCTATGTTAATATTTTATCAAGGTAACCAGATCAACATTTTACAAGCCCAATATGTTTGTATCTAATATTTCAACATATTTATCATGTGCCATGGCCTAGTGTAGTATCCGAACAAAAACTATTAAGCTATTTTCAGTTAAAAAAACAACTGAGCTTGCTCTTAGGTCAATTCTGGCTAATGGTTTAAATGTGAATCTGGTCCTTCTCTCGGTGTCCAGGACCCACGCTCTCTTTTTATCCTCTGGACTCTGTCCTTTGTTTGGGAGTCTTGGCTCTAAGTGTCATGCGATGATCACACATAATTAAAAAATAGCATAAGCTGAATATATCTAATGTTTTATCTGGATAGTAACTATCATGTAGCATGGAAACGGTATTTGAATGCTTTAGCCTGGTTATATTGCACATGAATCATCTTTCCACTCACAAATTTGAGAGAATGATGTAAGATAATTCATCTCCCCCCTATGGCAGAAGTTACACTTGATCAAATTCTTGTTGCAAGTCTAATGATGATGTTCTGTGAAGTGGACAAATGACTATATGCAGCATACAGATTTGTTCCTGCTTCACAATGTGCCATAACCATTGTTGTGTGTATTCCATGGGTATGTGCAGCACGTAGTCAAATGATATTGTTCATGCATATTCATTTGATTAGCTCACAGGTAAAGATTACAAGTATGAGTGTATGGCACTTACACAATAGAATTGATTGTGTTGTGTGTAACAACAAAGCAGCTTTATCTTACAAAATAAAATCCATTAATTGAAGTGAGTATGTTTCAAGGGTTCAAGAATTTAGTATTATGGCATGAGTTTTTGGCTAGTCACATTACAAACTGTAGTGATATCTCAATATGATCTCATCTTCAATAGTTGGTACCTAAATATGGTAAATTGATCTCTAGTACTTGATATGATAAACAATCCCACAGTATGTTTGTGGGTTAAAGTGATGTCGGTAATATTTTTCAGAATGAAAAAGATTTTCTCAGTTCTTTCTTTTTGACCCTATTTCCTTGCTTGCGTTCAGCGCTGGCATTCAACCCTGAACTCTGAAACCAGTTGTTTCTAACTTTGAACTCTTGAATCGGTTTATTTTACCCCTTGGCCCTATCCCAAAATGTTTTGTGCTGACAGAGATGACCCGTGTCATCACTTCTACACTTAATTAAAAAAATAGAAATCAGGATTTTTTTTAATAATAAAATCACTTTTTTGGATGGACTCCAGAACTCTTTAGGAAATTTGGCGAATAGCTTTTTTGTCAGATTGACTATTGATTCATTTTCAGTTTGTCACTATCAGGAAAAAAACTTTATAGGAAATTGAGGATTTCATATTGACTATTAAAAAGTTTAGCTACATGTCATCTGTGAAGTATCGAATCCTCTTTTTCATATTGAGTTTTGACTATTTCCGACCTTTTAAAAAGTTCATAAGTTTTCAACGGGGTAGGGCCAAAGGGGGTGAATTAAACTGATTCAGCAGTTCAAGGTTAAAATACCAATTCTAGGGTCAAGATTGAAAAATGTGTGTGTTTGTTTTATTAATAAACATCGCTTTTACGGCCACCAGTTATGAAGATGGAAGCACTCTTTGGTGGGATGTACGAAAGCCTGGGTCACCCTTATCTTCAGTGAAGTATCATTCGGAATCAGGTCCCTTGCTACACCCAGTTTTAACTCGATGGTGTAACCTGCCATTTTCAAGAGTAGTTATCTTTATCTTCTTTTGATGGAATGAAACAACGTATGATCTAATAAGATGCAGGTGTGCAGCTTTATCCATTGCTATTGACGGTTTATGCACCGGTGGGATCTCAGGAGGTGCTGATAATAAAATAGCCATGTTTGCCCTTGATCATCAGAAGGTGTGACATCAGTCATTCTATGTTCTGTTTCCTGCTATATAAGCTCCTTTTCATGAAAACGCATGCTGTGAGTAGTACCCTACAAACCTGAGTTTTCACCTTGAGTTCTATGTTATGTCACACTCAGTACAGTTTTAGTAATATTCTCAAGTATATCCTGACAAAATCATACATCCAGAAAGTGCTTCTAACAATTAGTAATAACACTTGAGACATGTAAGAACTGAGATGTGCTTACTCTGGCAAGGCATTATTAATTAGGGACTTTGCGTTCATCAATTCTATGTAAAAATTGATGGTGCGGTGTTATGTATTATATCCTCTTTTCAGAAGGTTGATGAGTGCTTGCGTATCCAAATTGACAGCTATGTTGGGATGTCAGTTTATCAGCTTTTCATACTTGGATATTAGCCCAGCTTTGGAGCAATATGTCCATGTGATAATTCATACATGTAGTGCTAACTAGTTTACACACTAGGGAAATCGAGCATCTCTTTATGATCTGCTTCATATTAATTCAGACTCAATAGCTTGACATTTCAACTACTTGTGTGATTTTTGCATCCGTTTCATCACAAGCATCACCTGCACTTGAGTGCTTATAATTTCAATTTAGAATAAATACTTTTGAAATTCATAGCTGAAATGTAGTTGTTCTGATTACAGGGCACGTTTTCTCTCAGGAATGAAATAGAGATTGAGAGACCCGGTGTAGCGGGTACAGCGATTCGGCCAGACAACAAGATTGCAGCAACTGCTGGTTGGGATCACAGGTTTTCCCCCCATTCTTAGCTTTTACTGCTGACCAGAGATGCTAATATAACCTTTTTAGTGGCTTGGTAGATCAGATTGCCTGAGTCAATAACTGCATCTGATTTGAATATAGTACTTTTATTGGTAGACTAAATATACTTGAATGCAATCTAAAGTAAATTAATCAAATGGATGTCTCATGATTTCCATGGTGGACTAGGCCAACTCCTATCTGGCCACCGCCACGGGGAGCGGGCAAGCTTTGAGAGGAACGGGATGGAGCCAGAGGCTAAGCGTAATTTTTACATCCTGGTGATACTAGCTTCATGGGTGACACTACGCGATATGAGGGTGATACTATGATTTCCGGATGATACTACGTTTTGCGTGTGATACTAAAAGCCTGGGTGATACCACATTACACATGCAAGCCATGTCACAAAGTAGAAAGACATGTATGAGATACAATAAATTATTGAACTTACAAAAAAAAATACATGAAATTTGGGTATGATGTCAGAGAATGACTAGATGAAATATGTGCTTCCATGGTCAACTCATATATCACGAGATCCTTGAAGATAAATGAAAGCCACCGTTAGGTTCGTATATATGTTTATAAAGATTCGTCATTGAATCTTACATCGGCCAAAATGGGTCTTGGTTGTAAATTTCTCTCCTGCCACTCTGCAGCGATGACAGGCCATGGGTTATGTAGTTTCCATAATGATTTACGTAGAGGCATTTGACAGGCCAAATGTTGGTTTGATGCCAACAGTTGGCACTTCCAATATTTGGCAAGCCAACATTTGACAAAACCAAAAGGTACCAAAAGTTGGAAACCATTTTAGAGACGGGCAAAAACCAATTGGTGTAGACTTACCAACAATTGGCATGCCAAATACGTATTAACATCATACAAACCAGACTCGTAGTGCCAATACTGGGTTACATTGTGTACTAACAGGGTTACATAGGTTTATATTAGGGGGTTACACACCGAATGTCCTGGGTTATAGCACCTTATGTCGTTGAGGGACTCTGGATCCACAGGCACGTTGGTGCTGGTGGCTGCGAAGAGGCCAAGTTGAGGTTGGGAGGAACCAGCTGTGTTCTTGTGCTCTCTTCTTCTACTACTGCGTGTTCTTGATCTTGACCGATTCATGCAGATTTTTGGAGGCAAGGTCAACTTTCAAACGGGAAGAGTCTGTACCCATCGGGTAGAGTGGATGCAAGTGTGGGAATGCCACACCCGTATCTGCATACTACGCCTACGCCTACCTCCATGGCTATGACATGGACCAGCCTATACTCCATGGCAGATCTGTCGACACCGTGGATTTGGCGTGCTCCCGCCCAATTCTACCTGGAAATCGTAGTATCACCCATGAAGCTAGTTTCACCCTGATATCGTAGCATCACCCTGATATTGTAGCATCACCCACGAAGCTAGTATCACCCTGATATCGTAGTATCAGAAGTATCACCAGGATGTAAAAAATATGCTTAGCCTCTGGCTCCAACCCCCCCCCCCCCCCCCCCCCCTTCCTCTCAATGCTTGCTACCTCCACTGCGTTTGATTAGTCATCGCTGATTAGTGATTACCAAACTGATATAGTGCTGGCTGATTAGGTTTTCAGACGTCAGATAGTTGTGTCCCCTCTGAGAGGGCAAAACAGCTAAGAAAAATAGAGCAGAAGTGCAAGACAGAGAAAAGAGACAGTAGGATAGGTGGAGAACAGAAAATAGGTAGCATTATGTGCGCAGAAGCGGAGTTAAGCAAAGTTGGACAAGGAGTAGGTGATGTCCACCTGAGAAGCATGCTTCTAGCTGTTTACCTGAGTTTGCAATTGTTGCATTTGTGTAATCTTTCAGGTGTTTTGCATCACTTGCAGGATTCGAGTGTATAACTACAATAAAGGAAATGCTCTAGCGATTCTAAAGTATCACAGTGCTACGGTATGCAGCTTCTTTCATCTAGTTGCTCTCCACATTTTCTTTTTGTATCTGTCCTCCCTCGGTTAGTCCCACAATTCAACAATGTCCTTTTCAATTCTCTTGTTTACTTCAATTGGAATATGGATCATGAGATTGTTAATCGGCTCAGTTTTCTCCTTACATCAATTAAACTTGGTAAATTTCCTCTCAACATGTAGTTTAACCTACATGCTTCTTTTTTTGCTGGCAGTGTGCTGCGGTGACTTTCTCACATGACTGCAAATTGCTGGCCTCATGCTCGGCGGATACCACGGTTGCGTTATGGGAGCTGTATCCTCCCAAAACGCCCAGCAAAGTTGACATAGCAGTAGAGGAGGTTGAGAAATAGAATCTGATCATGGTGTGCCATATGATCATGATGTTTGTAACTTGGTGAAACATCGTATCTGTTGGCTTCAGTAGATTGATAAAGAAATTTCCATACATGTATGTAGAGGACAGTAAACAAGTTTTTGTGAAATTTGTGGCGAAAAAAAGGAACGTTCATCTGTCGTGTCGTCTGTAACTTGATGTAACCTAGTTATTGTAACTTAGTGCTGCTTGGTGTACAATAACCGTCTCAGAATTGCTCATATTTTTTGTACGAAATCCAAGTTTGTAGAACTGAACTGTTATACGATGATCATGGCCTGGCAAGATAATTTACTGTTTGAACGAGGTGTGCTGTTAGTTGAAAGTGGATAATCATCTAAAGAAGTGAACAGAAATTATGTTGGCTAGTATATTTACTTGTTTTTTCTCTTTGTTCTGTGGAGCAAGTTTAGGGTTTAGGAAGTTTTTAGGAAGTTTGATATCGGGATGGGTAGTGCTACACCTACAGAAGTTTTTAGGAAGTTCACGTATCAGGACATATCAAGGATGAACTCAGGTAGAATACTGATTATCACAGTATAAAGTCCAGCGATTCTCAAGGCAAATTACAAATTTATAATGCCTCAGGTATAGAGCCTAGCTCAGCACTCCAGAACAAAGAACCTCCTAGTACACTAGTGCAATCAAGCTTTAGCCGAACTGCCGCTACTAGAACGAAAATTCAACAAAACCAAGTAGTACAATAATTCTTGCCCATACTACTGTGCTAATAATACTCCAGGCCGACGGCGTTGAAGAAGGCCGGCACGCTGTCCCTGCCCTGCTGCTGCTGCTGCTCCGACGCGGGGCCGGAGGAGAAGTACTCCTTCGCTGCCTCCATCAACGCCGACGCCACCTCCAACACCGAGGCAGCTCCCTCGGCCTTGTCGTGGTCGCCGGTGGGCACCGTGGGGGCGAGGGTGCCGTCGAAGGGCGCCTCGCAGAAGATCATCGTGACCACGAACCTGTCCATCCCGGCGGCCGCCGTCTGATCTGCTCGGTGGTCGGGCTACTGTTGCGCTAGCTCTAGCTTAGTAACCTTAGTTTGATGCGAGGAGATCAAACTCGAGGTCGAAGCCAATGCTTGTGGTGTTGCTTGGACGGAGGGTGCGCGTAGGTGTTTATAGGCCTGCAAACACAGCCATGGCGATGAAGTTCCTGCTCGTCTCTGACTCGGATGTAAATTCGGCGGGAAAACGGGAGGCCGACGCCGTGAGGAAGTCGGAGAGGCACTGCTGTGTATCGCTCGTTGCGAGGGATACACATCGCATCGCTCACGCGCTCCCCTTCGTTCCCCTGGCCCATCATGGCACGTGGCGCGAGGTCGGCCTGGCCCTGCCAGATGGCGCACGTCAGTTTTTTATTGCTTTTTCGCATTTCGTTTTTTCGGTCAATTTAATTTATAATTTGAAAAAACTATCGGATACAAAAACAAAAGGTTGTAAATTAGAAAACAATATTTGCAGATTTGACATTCTGATTTTACTTTGAAAAATGAACAATTTCTTAAATACGGTGAATTTTTTAAAAATTACACATTTAAAACTTAGTTACTCCCTCCGTAAACTAATATAAGAGCATTTACAATACTAAAGTAGTGATCTAAACGCTCTTATATTAGTTTACAGAGGGAGTACTATACAATGAAAAATTATTTAATATATGATGAAAAAAATATTTAGATACAATGAACTTTTGTAAATATGTGGTGAATAATTTTTAATTACACATTCACATTTGTATATACAATGAATATTTTATGAAATACACACTGAACAACTATTTAATGTACGATAAAGATTTATTTTTATAATTTTATAAACTTTTATTCATGGCACAATTCTTTTTAAAACATGATAATATGTCTTTAAATGTCATATACATTTTTTAGTGGTACGGAACATTTTCTTATAGTAGGCAAACATTTTTTTTGTTTGCATTGTATACACACTAGCACAACGCCAGTGCATTGCTATGTAGCCATAAAAAATACGAGGGGTAAGGTTACTGGCTTATGAAATGGTTACATGACATTAGTATCCCGCAGGCGGCTCTTTCATGATTCACGGTTAAAAATACAGCAAGAATAGAGTAAGAGTTATGCGGTAGTCATTGGAGATTTAAGCATAGAAGGACAAGGTATGTTGCCACGTTGGAGAATTGGTTGGAAGGAGAAACTAAAACCAAGATCATGATTTTCTGCCGGAGTCACAATTTTGCATTTGTTATTTGTGTCTTCTAAAAGATTTCCCACATATTAGTAATAGTGCATTTGTTTATTTGTGTTAGGTCTCACGTATGAGTAAAGTATATTTGTTTATGTCTCTTGGAAATTGGAAGGTTGCTAGTTCCACATGTGAGAAATAGGGAAGAAAACGGAGCAGAAACGAATGAAACTGAGTGCTGCCACATTTGTTTACATTTTTTTACAGAAGCAGAAATGAATATGGAAACAAATACTACCGAAAATGGACATGGAGCGAATATAGAGCGGACACAGAAACATAAGTGGGCATTGACTGGAACTTAAAAGCCCCTTGAATCATAGCGAAATGCACACAAAAAAAAAATTAATTAATGAATTATTAACATGTCTACAAAATAATATGATTATGTTCGCAACATAGTTTTATATTGTAGTAGTATTGGACAATTTCGTATGTCTAGTTGAGTTTATGTGTCATAGTAGAAGTTGGGCTTGAAATGATCCATCTTGGTCATTCTGCACATTATGTTATTGTGTGTTGTTTGGTGGTTGAGCTATAAAGTAACCATAGGCCTATTGTGAAAACAGAAATTCCGTATTCACAGAAATGGAAAGTTTCGGAAACACTGTTGAAAGAACATGCGGTGCCCCCATGTTTGGTTTTGGTAATTGATGACAATCTCTATGGACTAATGGTTGCCTTGAGTTATATTTAAAGGTTTTGTCCATAGGCTTTTCTTGAAGTCCATGTGTTGGTTTCAAGGAGTTTATGAGTTGACCAAGGTGCTATTAAGGAATTATCCAAAGATTGGTCATGTGAGTGTTGAGCTTATTTCAAGCATGTCTTGAAGAAGAAGATTGTGCGATCATTCATGTCTACCTTCAAGGCATCATCCAAATGAAGAGAGTTGGAAAGATTCAAGGTTGATCAAGACTAAGTCAAGATTGAATCAAGTTGATCAACACACAAAGATGTACCGAGAGGGATCAAGCAATCCCATGGTATGGTAAGCATTGTCAATTACGCTTTGTGTACTAACCCATGATCTTCGTGAGAGTTCTTTGTGGGGTTAGGTTGTGGTGTGCAAGTTCAAGTGAAGCATCACGAAGAGATCAAATGCTTGAAGCTTGTTATCCATTGTGGTGACAATGGATTTGTGAAGATGTGCGGAAGAGTAGCTCACCCATAGTGGAGTATGGGGGAGCAATCAACTAGTCTTCATCGAGCCAACGCAATCAAGAAAGGTGGTCCAACTTGAGGGAGTCAAGATCGTCATCAACTAGCTCAAGTGGACCATGTGCAAGGCAAAGGTTTGCCCTTGATAGGTTTTCCTTTTTACAGGTCTCGTGCTGGTAGTTGGGAGACCGGGTTTTAGGTTCGATTGTCGTACTATAAAGGGGGGATCTCGATGAGTAACTTGATCGTAGAGAGCTCAAACCATTGCATCCTTGCATCATGTTTCTTGGTTCTTGTTTGGTTCTCCTTGTGAGATTTGGAGCTTATGGTCATCTTGATGACAAGCTCGGGTTCATCGAAAACGGAGTTCACATGCTTCTTCTATGATGTTTTCGATGTTGGAGGTTATGCCGTTTCTTCTCTGCTGGAGTGTTCACTCCTCTATTCTTAGGCATACCTCCCCTGCCTCTTCTTACTATAACCAACAAGCTGTTTTGATGCTACTCGTTGTCTTGTATCCAACAAGCTTGAGTTTGCTCAATTCGGAGCTCATTTCCAGAAGTTATGTCAGTTCTGGTTTTCCTTGGAGCGTACTTGTTTTCGTGGCTTTGGCATAAGGTTGTCGCCAGCGGTAGTACTGCTGGACCGGAGCGGCAGTACCGTGTATTGCCACAAGAGATAGTACCGCTGTCCCACAGCGGTAGTACCGCCCATGGCCATAAGCGGTAGTACGACTCCGTTTCCGCGCTGGTACCGCCTTGACTCGAGACGTGGTTTTCTCGTGTCGGGTTCAGCGATAGTAGTTGCAGTAGTAGGAGTGGTAGTACCGCTCATGTGCGGTAGTACCGTGGCTACTACCGCCCCTAGTACCACTGGGCCAAGCGGTAGTACCGCTGTGGCCAACGGTAGTACCGCTGGCTCCAGCGGTAGTGCCGCTCATTCGGCTCTTCCTCGCCCTCTGATTTGCTCCGCTCTCTCTGTTCTACCGCCCGGGCGGTAGTACCGCTCTCCTGAGCGGTAGTACTGCTCGTGCGCGGTCTGAGCACATAACGGTTGGATTCGAGAGCTCCTATAAAAGGGGGTCTTCTTCCCCATTCAACCTTATCTCTTGAGCTCGTGTTCTTCCCCCATTGTTGACCTTCTTCGAGCTTGCTAACTCTCAATCCCCCCATGGATTCTTGCTAGTTTTTGAGGGAAAAGAGAGAGGAGATCTAGATCCACATTTCCACCAATCACTTTCTCCTATATGTGAGGGGAACCCCTTGGATCTAGTTCTTGGAGTTCTTGGTGTTCTCCTTGTTCTTCCTCTCATCTTCCTCCCTAGCATTAGTTGCTTCGGTGGGATTTGAGAGAGAAGGACTTGGGCACTTCGTGTGCCCTTGCCATTGCATTTGGTGCATCAGTTTGAGTTCTCCACGTGATACGTGGAAGTTACAAGTTGAGAAGCTTATTACTCTTGGGTGCTTGGTACCCTTGAGCTTGTTACTCTTGGGTGTTTGGACACCCTAGAGCTTGTTCCTCTTGGGTGCCTTGGTGCCCTAGACGGTTGGTGTTGTTCGGAGCTCAATCATTGTGGTGTAAAGCTCCGGGCAAGCGTCGGGGTCTCCAATTAGGTTGTGGAGATCGCCCCGAGCAATTTGACGGGTACCGGTGACCGCCCCCAAGGGTTGCCAAAGTGTACGGGTTCGGTGACCGCCCCCAAGGGTTGCCATTTGTACGGGTTCGGTGAGCGCCCTCAAGGGTCCCTTAGTGGAATCACGGCATCTTGCATTGTGCGAGGGCGTGAGAAGATTACGGTGGCCCTAGTGGCTTCTTGGGGAGCATTGTTCCTCCATACCGCTCCAAACAGAGATTAGCATCCGCAAGGGTGTGAACTTCGGGATACATCATCGTCCCCGCGTGCCTCGGTTATCTCTTTCCCGAGCCCTTTACTTATGCACTTTACTTTGTGATAGCCATATTGTTCTTTGTCATATATTTTGCTATCACATAGTTGCTTATCTTGCTTAGCATAAGTTGTTGGTGCACATAGGTGAGCCTAGTTGTTTTAGGTTTTGTGCTTGACAAATTAACCGCTAGGTTTATTCCGCATTTGTTCAAGCCTTAACCGTAATTATTTTAAAGCGCCTATTCACCCCCCCCCCCTCTAGGCGACATCCTCGATCTTTCAACTGTTTCGTTTTTGTTTCCGTTTTCACATAAAAAATTCCATTTCCACTTCCATTTTGTAAATTTCCGTTTCTGTTTTCATATTTCCTCTCCGTTTCTATTTTTCCTTCGGAAAAGCGAAAAGTTTCCACTCCATCACCAGTGGGAAGGATTGTATTTATTTATTGTTAAGATTGTTGGGCCACATACAAACTCACCACCAACTATAATCTTTATAAGTAGGAAAAAAATCAAAATTTAATATGCATTTTTTTAATGTGTAAATATGTTTTCACTGACATGATTATTTCTGAAAGCTATCAAGATTTTTTAATTTTGATAACATTTTTTATAACGCGTTAACATTTTTGAAATTCACTTTTTTTATTAAATTTGGAAGAGAATTAATTTTACAATTATATTCATTTCAAATAAAAATAAAGAAATTAATAAGACGCAAGTGTAGCGAACCTACGTCCTACTGGGCAAGCCCACCACTGGCTCCCTGTAGGAGTTGCTCGAGAGTGAGGATGCCTTCCATCCTGCTATAAGCAAGGTATAGCCCCCCCCCCCCCCCCCCCAACAAAGCATTTGAAAGGACATGTGGTGCCCCATGTTTGATTTTGGTAATTGATGACATTCTCGATGGACTGATGGTTGCCTTGAGCTATATTTGAAGGATTTGTCCATAGGTTTTTCTTGAAGTCCATGTGTTGGTTTCAAGGAGTTTATGTGTTGACTAGTGTGCTATTAAGGATTTATCCAAAGATTGGTCATGTGTGAAATTGAGCTTTTTGGAAGCATGTCTTGAAGAAGAAGATTGTGTGAACATCCATGTTTACCTTCAAGACATTATCTTAGTGGAGAGAGTTGGAAAGATTCAAGGTTGATCAAGACTATGTACAAAGAGTGATTCAAGTTGATCAACATACAGAGCGTAGAAGATGTACCAAGTGGGGTCAAGTGATCTCACGGTATGGTAAGCATTGTCCATTACGCTTTGGGTACTAACTCGTGGTCTATGTGAGAGTTCTGTGTGGGGTAAGGTATGTGTCCATGGGCTTGTGACAAGAGGAAGATATTATACAATCCATGGAGAGGATGACATCAAGTGGTGATCGTCATCAAGATTGCGTGTGCAAGTTCAAGTGGAGCATCACGAAGAGATCAAGCGCTTGAAGCTTGCCGTCCATTGTGGTGACAATGGTATTGTGAAGATGAGTCGAAGAGTGGCTCACCCATAGTGAAGTATGGGGGAGCAATCAACTAGTCTTCATCAACCCAACGCAATCAAGAAAGGTGGTCCATGTTGAGGAGGACAAGATCGTCATCATCTAGCCCAAGTGGATTATGCGCAACGCAAAGGTTTGCCCTTGATAGGTTTTCTATTTTACCGGTCTCATGGCCAACTGCTCATGGCGGTAGTTGGGAGACCGGGTTATAGGATCAATTGTCGTACTATCAAGAGGGGATCTATCATTCGTAGAGAGCTCAAATCATTGCATCCTTGCTTCATCTTTATTGGTTCTTGTTTGGTTTTTCTCCTTGTGAGTTTTGAAGCTTTTGGTCGTCTTCATGACAAGCTCGAGTTCATTGAAAACGGAGTTCACATGCATCTTCCATGATATTTTTGATGTTGGAGGTTATATCGGTTCTTCTTTGATGGAGGGTTCACTCATATATATCTTAGGCATACCTCCCCTGCCTCTTCTTACTATAACCAACAAGCTATTTTGATGCTACTCGTCTTCCTCTTTCTAACCAGCAAGTAAAAGTTTGCGAGACCTTGATATCAGAACATATCCAAGGATTAACTCAGCTAGAATGTCACAGCATAAAATCCAGGGATTCTCAAGGCAAATTACAAATTTATAATGCCGCGTGTATAGAGGCTAACTCAGCACTGGAGAACAGAGAACCTCCTCGTACATTAGTGGAATCAAGCTCTAGCCGAACTGCTGCTAGTAGTACGAAAATTTAAGTACATTAATTCTTGTCCATACTATTGTACTAATAATACTCCAGGCCAACGGCGTCGAAGAAGGCCGGCACGCTGTCCTTGCCCGGTTGCTGCTGCTGCTGCTCCAACGCAGGGCCGGAGAAGTACTCCTTCGCTGCCTCCATCAACGCGGACGCCACCTCCGCCACCGACGCAGCTCCGTCGGCCTTGTCGTCGTGGCCGGTGGGCACCGTGGGGGCGAGGGTGCCGTCGAAGGGCGCCTCGCAGAAGATCATCGTGGCCACGAACCTGTCCATCCCGGCGGCCGCCGTCTGATCTGCTCGGTGGTCGGGCTACTGTTGCGCTAGCTCTAGCTTAGTAACCTTAGTTTGATGCGAGGAGATCAAACTCGAGGTCGAAGCCAATGCTTGTGGTGTTGCTTGGACGGAGGGTGCGCGTAGGTGTTTATAGGCCTGCAAACACAGCCATGGCGGTGAAGTTCCTGCTCGTCTCTGACTCGGATGTAAATTCGGCGGGAAAACGGGAGGCCGACACCGTGAGGAAGCCGGGGAGGCGCTGCTGTGTATCGCTCGCTCAATATGCGCGCATCGCTCACGCGCGCTCCCCGTAGTGGGCCTGGTCCATCATGGGACGACGCGACCGACTCATCCCGCGGGCGCGTCTACTACTCGCTTAATCCGAGACCGACGACAGCGCGAAATCACTAATTGAAGAGTATCCCTTGTAAAGATCACTTTCTCCTTTTCAGATTGTGACAAGTGGCGCGCTGTATCTGCGTCACTTGTCACAACCTGAGTATTTCCCTTTTTTCGTAGATCCGTTTATTCAAAACATTTTATCTTTTAAACCGTGCGTTCAAATATCAAACCATTTCACCGTTGGATTACTCTCGCGTTGAGATCTTCAAAACTAGATCCCCATGTTGATAGGTTTTGACGAATTTCTTTTCACGAAAAAACAGGAAAAAAATTCAAGCCAGGAGCACGGTTTTTTCCCCTCTTCGAAAGAGGCATGGGCGTGCCTCCCGCGAAAGCACAACCGTGCTTCTCGCGGAAGCAAAACTGTGCCTCTCGCGGAAGAAAAAAACATAAAATATGTTTTTTCATTTCCGAGAGGCGCGAAAGCAAAGCCGTGCCTCTTGCGAAAGAAAAAAAAGAAAAACGCGTTTTTTCTTTGTTTTCGAAAGGTACGGCTATGCCTCTCGCGAAAGCAAAGCCATGCATCTCGTGAAAGAGAAAAAACAGAAAACGCATTTTTTTACCGTTTCCGAGAGGCACAGGCGCGCCTCTTGTGAAAGCAAAACTATGCCGTTTGTGGAAGAAGAAAACATGTTTTCCTATCCAAAAGCTAAGAAAGACCGGTGGAAAACTGAAAAATCGAAAAAAAAAAACATTTAAAAAGCCGAAAACGCGTGCGAAAAAATAAAAAAATAAAATTCGAAAGGAGCGCCCAAAGCGCGACATGTGGTGGTGATCGTTGCGAGGCTCCCGAAAGAGCGCTCGTTAACTAGTTGCTCCCACGATAGCGTAGCCTCAAACGCCTCAATAAAGGCCGACCAAGGAAGGAGCGCTTGCTCGCTTTCCATCTCGCGAGTTTCTTCCATCCTTTGCTTCGTCCATTTCTGTTCCTTTTTCGTTTTTTGAGAAAATTCTTTTCCTTTTCTAATCTTATTTGTATTTCAAAATATTCTAAATATATATACTGGGCAGGCCCACCACCACACCCTTTTGGCATTTGATTGAAAAATATTAAACGTGTATAGAGAAAATGTTTCTCACGTACACAAAAAATATATAATGTGTGTGAAAAAAGTTAACCATGTATTGAGAAAATCTTAATCAAGCATTTGTAAAAATTTAAATAAGTATTTGTAAATATTTAATAGAGCATTTGAAAAATGGTAAATGTGGATAGAAAAATGTTGACCATGTATTAAAATATGTTAACCTTGTATCTGAAACATGTAAAATGTGTATAGAAAAATTGTTGACCCTGTATTAAAATTTTTTAACCTAGTATTTAAAAATGTTAAATGTGTATAGAAAAAATATTGACCACATATTCAAAAAAATGTTAATCTTGTATTTGAAATTTTTTAATCAAGCATTTGAATTATTTTAATGTATATTAAAAAATATTGACCAGGCACTCAAAATATTTTAAACATGTATTAGAAAAATGTATTAGATACATAAAAATATGTACAATGTGTATGGGAAAAAGTTGACATCAAAATATATATGTTCTCAAAAATGTTTTTTTTTGCGAATCTATGTTGTCAAAAGAAAGTTAATCATGTATTTCAAAATATGAAACGTGTATATAAAATTGTTGCAGATGTATACGAAAAATGTTGAATGTGTACTGAAAAAAAATTAATATGTGTTGAACAAAACAGAAATCGATGAAAAGAAATGAAGAAACCCAATAAAAACTAAAAAGGAAAAGAAAGGAACAGAAAAAAGGAAAAAACTAAACCCGAAGAAACTAATTCAAAAGAATGGAATCTGAGAAAACTGATAAAGAAACAAAGAGAAATAAACAAAACTGATGGAGACCAATAAATAAATAAAGAAAACAGACGAAAGAAAGAAAAGAAAAAATAAAACCAAGAAAGAAACATGAAAAAACTAAGAAAAAACAAAAAAAAGATGAAAACAAAGAAAGAGATAAAAAACAATCATAAAGTAAAGAAAACAAAGAAACCAAAAAATCGCAAAGAAACAAAGAAAAAGAAAAAGTTTTTTTTTTTGAAAAACCGGAAAGAAAACTGGACCGAACCTTTCAGCAAGCACCGAGCGAGGCGAGAGAACCAGGGAACTCGATCGAATGTAACCCATCGAAGGAGAAAAACAAATGAAAATGGGCCGGCTCAGTAGCTACAGCGTGGCGGCAAAAGCTTCAGCGAGACGAAGGAGCACTCGCACTAAGCGAGATATAGCCGCTGTGCTATGTTTCATCTTCACCTCAAAGGAAAAAAAAACTATTTCTCATCTGGCTAAGAAAGAGCAAAAACCAGTATGTGGGCTTCGTGTTGAAGAAAGGCCCAGTTACCTAGAGGCCACCGGTTTTTCTATTGAACAAGCGGACCCGAATCCTATTTGGCGCCAAATAGAGTGTTACTCCGAAATCACTAGTTAAGGAGTACTCCTTGCGATATTCAACTTAACACTCTTGTCCAGACAATCTTGGCGGCTAATGACAGACGAGACATCTTTGAGTGCTAGATCGTTGAAAGCTGTTTACTATCCACATTGTACATTATTGGAAGCCGAACTGGGAGCTCACCCTTCTCAGATTGGGCGTGCGGTGTTGGACGGAAGGGATATCTTGGCCCAAGGTATTATAAGGAGGATTGGCAATGGAGAGGAGACTGACGTATGGACACACAATTGGATACCGAGAGACAATTTCAAACGCCCGATTACATCCTTAGTTCCTAACCCGCCTACAAAAGTTTCAGACTACATCGAGTCATCAACTGCTGAATGGAATGAGGGATTAGTGCGGGCGGTCTTTACCCCTTTTGATGCTGAGGAGATTCTGAAAATACCTTTGTGCACGAGGAACGTGGCAGATTTTTGGGCATGGCATGAGGAAGACCGAGGTGTCTTCACCGTCCGGTCGGCTTATCATATGATCTTGAGGACCAAGATGAGTAGGGAACGGTGGCTATATCAAGAAGAAGGTCCATCAGCAAGGGAGAGTGAGAAGTGGTCAGCAATTTGGCACATACAGGTCCCTTCAAAACTTCGGATGTTTGTGCGGAGGCTAGCTAGACAGTCGATGCCGACCGGCGAGGTGCTGCATCATAGAAACATGTCTGATTATGATACATGTAGAATCTGTGGGGCTCGAGATACTTGGAGGCATACGCTTATGACATGCTCTATGTCGAGAAGCATATGGACCCTTGCACCCGAGGAGTTTGTGGAGAAAGTCATTGTTAGTCAAGAGGAGGATCCGAAGGCATGGTTGTTTGCTTTACATGAAATATTGGATCAGGAGGAGTTCACTCGCTTGGTGGTTACGGCTTGGGCCATATGGGGAGCACGGAGGAAAGCCGTGTATGAGGATATTTTCCAATCACCTTTCGCCACCAACAGCTTCATAATAAATACCTGTCAAAATTAAAGCATGTGAGCTGTCGGACTCAACGGCCTATGACAGTGCCTGTTTCAAGACCGTCAACCTGGCTTCCTCCTCCTCAAGGTTGTGCAAAGTTAAATGCAGATGCTGCTATCTCAGTGCGTAGCAGGTATGGCGCTATTGCTTCAGTATGTAGAGATCAGCAGGGGGGATTTCTTGGTGCGTCGGCCATTGTGGTGAAGCATATCATCGATCCAGCAACACTTGAAGCAATGGCAATAAGGGAAGCTTTGTCCCTCACGGTAGATCTATATGTCCAAGATATCCATGTGGCATCGGATTGCAAGACGGTGGTAGATGACGTGAGCAAGGGCACATCCGCGGTATATGGGTCGGTGATCAAAGAAATTATAGATAGATCTTCCGAGTTTCATTTTTGTAACGTAGTTCATGAATTTAGGAGATTCAATTTTGAAGCTCACAACCTCGCAAAGCATGCACTTACTCTCCAGGTTGGCCGTCATGTTTGGTTAGGGCAACCCAGAAATCTTTCTTTCGTCCCTGTAAACATTGTGACAGGATAATAAAGGTTTTTGCGAGTTTGTCTCAAAAAAAAGGAGTACTCCTTGCGGAGATCACTCCAACTTCCCCGGGTTGCGACAAGTGGCGTGCTGCATGTGCACCACTTGTCGCAACTCGGGAGTTTTTCCTTTTTCGTAGATCCGTTTATTCAAAATGTTTTATCTCTTAAACCGTGCGTCCAAATCTCGAACCACTTTCGTCGTTGAATTCCTTGCGTCGAGATCCTCAAAACTAGATCCCATGTTGATAGGTTTTGATGAACTTTTTTCACGAAAAAAGACCGGACGAAAAAACCGAACCGGGAGCACGGGTTTTTCCCTTTCTGAAAGAGGCACACCTGTGCCTCTGACGAAATCACAACCGTACCTCTCGTGGAAGCAAAACCATGCCTCTCGCGAAAAAAAACAGAAAACACATTTTTTTCGTTTCCGAGGAGGCACGGCCGTGACTCTCGCGACGGCACAACTGTTCCTCTCGCGGAAGCAAAACCGTGCCTCTCGCGAAAGAAAAAAAAATAGAAAATGTTTTTTTCGTTTCCAAGAGGCACGGCCGTGACTCTCACGAAAGCACAATCGTGCCTCTCGCGGAAGCATAACCGTGCCTCTCGCGAAAGGAAGAAAAAACAAAAAAGACGTTTTTTTTCGTTTGCAAGAGGCACGGCCGTGCCTCTCGCGAAAACAAAACCGTGACTCTCGCGAAAAAAGCGTTTTTTTGCGCAAAAAAAAAAGAAAATTTTGGTCGAAAAGCTAGGGAAGACCGGTGGAAAACCAAAACGTCAAAAAAAAAGCCAAAAAAACCGTTTAAAAAGTCGAAAACGCGTGCGAAAAAATAAATAAGGGAGCGTCCAGAGCGCGACACATGGCGAATGGCTGAGAGCGCGCCAAGTGGCGCTGATCGTTGCGAGGCTCCCGAAGGAGCGCTCGTTAATAAGTTGCGCCCGTGTTACTCATACACGGCGCACACCCCCAGACCGAACGGGCTGGTGCATTTTAGCACTGTAGCTGCACTCTGGTTCTTCTCACTTTTTTTATTTTTGGTGGTTTTCTGTTTTGTTTTGTTAGTTTTTCGGCCGGTTTTTTGGTCGTTTTCCTTTTTCTATTTTCTCATTTCAATTTTCATTATTTTTATTTTAGTAGTTCGTGAACTTTTTCCAATTCAGTTTCTTTCAAATTCATAAACTTTTTCTTAAATGAGTGAACTTTTTTGTATTTATGAACTTTTTTCGAAATCTGTAAACCCTTTTTTCACATTCGCAATCTTTTTTAAAACATGTTTTTTTTTTCAAAATCCATGAAGTTTTTCTTTTCAAAATTGATGAACTTCTTTTTTTCCAAAGTACATGAACTTTTTTTCAAATTCAAGAACCTTTTCATATCCGTGAACTTATTTTTGCAAAACATGAACTTTTCTAAATCCATGATTGTTTTTCAAAATTTGTGTTTTTTTATTAATTTTCTAGATTCATTCTTTTAAAAAGTCAAATGGTCAATAGTTGACCGGTCAAATAGTTGACTGTTGAACGGTTGACACCTTTTTTAGGGTGCAATGATTGACACCTAGCAAAGTGAACGAAGGAGGATTGCGACGAGGTTCCCGTTGCTATGTTATTGGGCCATGCCCAGGTGATCTTGCGTGTGTACGCCAGGGAGAAAAAATGTCGCTAAAGGCACCAGATAGGAGGTCTCAAAAGCAGATGTCTGGTTGAGTTAGCGAGCTGCCTGAACTGTCGGATAAATATGCCCAAGAAAGAAACGGATCATGTCACGCTCCTCTCCTACGTGCAACTAGCTTCAATCTAGCTTGCTGAGTATATAATCCGGTTTGGGGATGAATCAAATTTTAACCCGTGTCCAATTAAGCCACAACTTTTCCATTTAATCTGACATATGATTTTTTTTCTTCTTCTGCGAGAAACATCCGAGGTTTTCATTCGATCATAGTCGGCTCTGACATGAGATTCTGATACACCAATAGTATGATATATACTCCCTCCGTTCCTAAATACTTGTCTTTCTAGAGATTTCAACAAATGACTACATTCGGCGCAAAATGAGTGAATCTACACTTTAAAATATGTCTACATACATCCGTATGTTGAGTCTATTTAAAATGCCTAGAAAGACAAGTATTTGAGAACCGAGGGAGTAGTACATAATAACTTTACAAGTACAAATATTGCTTCAGATTCCCTGTGATATATACTTCCTCCGTTCGGAATTACTTGTCACAAAAATAGATGTATCTACAACTAAAATACATCTAGATACATTCATTTCTTGAACGAGTAATTCCGAACGGAGGGAGTACAATTTAGTGCACTACACCGGGCGGGTTTCCAGCAGGGGAGGCTGGCGCCGTACTGCCGCCCCGGCCCCCGAGCATCCTCCGGCCTTCCACGGCGGCGTCCATGGCGAGGAGCACCGCTGCTGCAAGCACTACAAGAAGTACTAGCACTCTCATCAGCACGGCTATTGCATACAACGTACCTTCTCTCCACCAATGCATATAGCTAAGCTAGCTAGCTCCGTTTTATAGACACATGCGATGGCTTTAGGTCCATGAATTCCACGCTTAGTCTCCGGGTCTAGTCTCGGGGTTTGCGTGGTTCCACATCCGGCCAAACTTTTGACTAGAAACAACAGCATTGTGCACAAACACGCTGAATCTTTCACCCTCCTATTATTGCCCGCTGACACACGTACGGTTGAATTGTTCCCTTACTTATCATCGTCAACTTTGAACAAGATTATTTTCGATAAAAAATGATGTTTTCCATTAATTTGAAATGAAACATCATTCATTCTATCTTGTGGCACCGGAAGCCCAAGATATTTATCCTCAAAACCATCGGCAGTAATGCACAAGATTACCATGGATGCCACTTTGATCTTCCATGCTACACTCTTCCTGAACATAATAAAGCATTTATCTGGGCTCAGTAGCTGGCCAGTCCCCTTCTCATAGGTTTAGAGGATATTTTTAATAGTCAACGATTGACCAATGGACCCCTTGAAAAACAGCACGCAGTCATCGACAAACAAATAGTTAGAAATACCCGGAGCATGCCTATTCACCTAGAAATCTTGCAGAGTTCCTTTAGCACATGCATCCTATAATAACAAAGAAAGAGCCTCTGCCACAAATAGGAATAAATACAGAGATAAAGATTCCCCTTGCATGGTGCCACAAGAAGGAGAGAACGACTCCAAGAGCTGACCATTAAAACACACTAAAAATTTGACTGGCGCCACACATGCCATAATCTAGTTTATCCAACCTGCTGCAAAGCCCAAAGCCCCAAACATGCTTTTCAAGAAGTGTCAATCCATCCAATCATACGCTTTGGCTAAATCCAATTTATAAGCACAAAAATCGCCATGGCTATCCTTAAGTGTGCTCAAAGAATGTATATACATTCAAAGGCTATAAGAGCATTATCAGAAATTAGTCAGTAAATTCCAATCTACTAAAGAAAAAGCTCTTAAAATTTTGTCGGAATTGGGTAGAAAAATATGCATCCAGTGGGGCGAAGGAAACTTTGATCAAATCAGTTCTTCAAGCTCTTCCGGTCTATGCCATGGTATATCTAAGTTCCCATCATCGCTTTGTGAGGATTTATCTCAAAATGTAAGGAATTTTTGGTGGGGCAGTGAGGAGGATAAGAGGAAAACTCACTGGTTGGCTTGGGATAAATTGACTGGTCCCAAAGGTGAGCGGGGTATGAGTTTTCGCAATCTAAGATTATTTAACCAAGCTCTTCTGGCAAAGCGGGCTTGGAGATTGGTGGTTAACCCAAATTCCTTATGCGCCAAGGTGATAAAGGCAAAATATTACACCCAGGGGCATATTCTTGACACAACTCTTCCCCAGTCGACATCGCTCACTTGGCAGGGTATCTTACATGGATTGGATCTTCTTAAAGCTAGAGTTTATTTGGAGAGTGTGTGATCGGTCTAATATTAATATTTGGAGAGATAATTGGCTTCCAAGAGTCTCAGGCCTTAAAGTTACTGCAAAGAAGAATAGGACCAGGATCAAATGGGTATCTGACCTGATTTTTAGTGGACCGAGGAGATGGATGAGAATTTCATTAGCCACCTGTTTTATCCACATGATGCGGAGGAGATCCTAAGTTTGCGGTTTCAGTCGCTAGGGGATGGTGCTTTTGTTGTCTGGCACTTTGAGAAGAATGAATTGTAAAGAAGACGAGGGGCAATTTTGTGGTGCAATGTTGGGGCAGAGGAAAATTTGAGATATTATTTGAAAGGCCAATGTTCCTCATATCACTAGTGCAGAACCGGGCTATAGCACCGGTTCGTAAGGGCCTTTAGTCCCGGTTATGTAACCGGCACTAAAGGATGGGGACTAAAGGCCCCCTCCCTTAGTACCGGTTCTGCACGAACCGGGGCTAAAGCCCCACCACGTGGCACGAGCCTGCGCGGTGGTCTGGGGGACCTTTAGTACCGGTTGGTAACACCAACCGGTATTAAAGGATAATTTTTTTTATTTTTTTCGAAAAAAAATTGAATTTTTTTTCCGATTTTCAAATTTCTAAATTATTTGAAGATTTTGTCTCTAATCACCGCTCATCATTGCTCTAATCGTCCCTCATCATTCCAAATCGACTAACTTCCCGGCCGGTCACCCATCCCTCTCACTAGTCTAGCCTGAGCACGCTTAACTTTCGAGTTCTATTCCCCCTAGTTTCCAATTCTGCACATGTTGTTTACCTAACAATAGTAAGCTGTCAATCCTATTAATCCCCAGGAATATATATTATGCATGAAGTCACATGTTTCACCGTTTTAGTTTGAAACTATTATTGTAAAAAATAATTATTATTTAGTAACTGAAATATTTCTTGAATAAGTAGTTTGACCAGATTTGATCGTAGTTTGACCACAGTTTGACCAAAAGTCAAAAAAACTAAAATAATTATTTATTAACACTAATATTTCTTGAATAATTTTGTGCTGATTTTTTTATATATTATGTGTTTTTTTTGACATCGTATGCAAAAGATATGGCCGTTTTACATTTTCATAACACTTTTTTTGCAAAACATGTCTAAATTTAAGTTTTTAAATTTTCCTAACTAGTAGATGTAGTAACATAACTACATCTCGAAGGATTTTAATTTTTTAAAGTTTTTATCATTTCCTTTTGCTTTTTACAAAACTGAAAAGGCGATCCACCGCGGGGGGGGGGGGGGGGGGGGGTAGAGTTTGAAAACGGGCCCTTTAGTCCCGGTTTGTGTCTCCAACCGGGACTATTGGTCAGACCCCTTTAGTCCCGGTTTATGGCACAAACCGGTACTAAATGTTAGCCCTGTAGTACCGGTTTGTGCCACGAAGCAAGACTAAAGGGGCTCGTGGGGCCCTGGCCTGACGCCAGCCTGCCACCACCCCTTTGGTACCGGTTCGTGGCACGAACCCGGTACTAAAGGTTCAACATGAACCGGCATTAATGCATAGCCGTTCGAACCGGGACTAATGGTACCATTAGTATCGGGCCGAAATTGAACCGGGACTAATGTGTCTCACATTAGGTCCTTTTTCTACTAGTGTATTCGTATTTTTGCGTGCCGTATTGCTACCAATAGCTTGGTTATCCATGTAAACAGAGTTCTACACCACCAAACCACTCTTCGTACCTGTTCTATTTATGGATTGGAAGATGAAAATACCTTTCAAGCACTAGTCATGTGCCAAAATGCATATGTGTTGTGCATGGCCATGAGGGATATATGGGATTTGCATGCGGAGGATGCTTTTAAGTACACCGGGGTTGATTGATTTCTTATTCTTTTGGATTAAGTCCTAATATGCGTAACCAAATGATATTCATTTTCTGGACATCCTGACAATTGAGAAAAGACCTAATTTTTGGTAGCGGGGAGCGCGCGGGGGGGGGGGGGGGGGGTCTGTTGGGGAACGTAGCATGCAATTTCGAAAAAATTCCTATGATCACGCAAGATCTATCTAGAAGATGCATAGCAACGAGAGGGGGAGAGTGTGTCCATGTACCCTCGTAGACCGAAAGCGGAAGCGTTAGGTTAACACGGTTGATGTAGTCGAACATCTTCACGATCCAACCGATCCAAGTACCGAACGTACGACACCTCCGTGTTCAGCACACGTTCAGCTCGATGACGTCCCTCGAACTCTTGATCCAGTAGAGCGTCGAGGGAGAGTTCCGTCAGCACAACGGCGTGATGACGGTGTTGGTGATGTGATCCGCACAGGGCTTCGCCTAAGCACTACGACGCTATGACCGGAGGAGTAAACTGTGGAGGGGAGCACCGCACACGGCTAAGAGAACAATTGATGTGCCTTTGGGGGTGCCCCCTGCCCATGTATATAAATGATGTCTACTACATGACCTTCTTCTTGTAGATGTTGTTGGGCCTCCAAGTGCAGAGGTTTGTAGGACAGTAGAAAATTTCCTTCAAGTGGATGACCTAAGGTTTATCAATTCATGGGAGGCGTAGGATGAAGATGGTCTCTCCCAAACAACCCTGCAACCAAATAACAAAGTGTCTGTTGTGTCCCCAACACACCCAATACAATGGTAAATTGTATAGGTGCACTAGTTCGGCGAAGAGATGGTGATACAAGTGCAATATAGATGGTAGATATAGGTTTTTGTAATCTGAAAATATAAAAACAGCAAGGTGGCAAGTGGTAAAAGTGAGCGAAAACGTTATTGCAATGCTTCGAAATAAGGCCTAGGGTTCATACTTTCACTAGTGCAAGTTCTCTCAACAATAATAACATAATTGGATCATATAACTATCCCTCAACATGCAACAAAGAGTCACTCCAAAGTCACTAATAGCGGAGAACAAACGAAGAGATTATTGTAGGGTACGAAACCACCTCAAAGTTATTCTTTCCGATCAATCCATTGGGCTATTCCTATAAGTGTCACAAACAACCCTAGAGTTCGTAGTAAAATAACACCTTAAGATACACATCAACCAAAACCCTAATGTCACCTAGATACTTCAATGTCACCTCAAGTATCCGTGGGTATGATTATACGATATGCATCACACAATCTCAGATTCATCTATTCAACCAACACAAAGAACTTCAAAGAGTGCCCCAAAGTTTCTACCGGAGAGTCAAGACGAAAACGTGTGCCAACCCCTATGCATAAGTTCACAAGGTCACTAAACCCGCAAGTTGATCACCAAAACATACATCAAGTAGATCACGTGAATATCCCATTGTCACCACAGATAAGCACATGCAAGACATACATCAAGTGTTCTCAAATCCTTAAAGACTCAACCCGATAAGATAACTTCAAAGGGAAAACTCAATCCATTACAAGAAGGTAGAGGGGGAGAAACATCATATGATCCAACTATAATAGCAAACCTTGCGGTACATCAAGATCATGCCAAATCAAGAACACGAGAGAGAGAGAGAGAGAGAGAGAGAGAGAGAGAGAGAGAGAGATCAAACACATAGCTACTGGTACATACCCTCAGCCCTGAGGTTAAAACTCCCTCCTCATCATGGAGAGTGTCGGGATGATGAAGATGGCCACCGGTGATGGATCCCCCCTCCGGCAGGGTGCCGGAACAGGGTCTCGATTATTTTTTCGTGGCTACAGAGGCTTGCGGCGGCGGAACTCCCGATCTAGGTTTCTTTTCGGGGATTTATGTATTTATAGGAATTTTTGGCGTCGGTTTCACGTCAGGGGGGGTCTCCGAGTCAACCACGAGGTAGGGGGCGCGCCCTCCATCCTCATGGATGAATCGGGACTCTTCTAGCCCAACTCTTTTGCTTCGGGGGCTTCTTTTGGTTCACAAAAAACTCCGTAAATTGGCAGGTCAATTGGACTCCGTTTGGTATTCCTTTTCTGTAGAACTCAAAAACTAGGAAAAAACAAAAACTGACACTGTGCTCTAGGTTAATAGGTTAGTCCCAAAAATCATATAAAATAGCATATAAATGCATATAAAACATCCAAGATGGATAATATAATGGCATGGAACAATCAAAAATTATAGATACGTTGGAGACGTATCAATAAAGAAGGGGGGGAGAGGCCGGCGGCCAGGAGGGGCGCGCCATGGGGGGAGTTCTACTTGGACTCCTAGTCCAAGTAGGATTCGGCCCCTCTTTTTTCCTTTCTCCACTGGAGGGAATAGGAAGGAGAGGGAGAGGGAAAGGGAAGGGGGGGCCCCCCCTCCTTGTCCTATTCGGACTCCCTAGGAGGGGGGCACGCGGCCACCCCCCGCGGGCTTCCCTCTCTCTCCCTTCGGCCCATGTTGGCCCAAAACTTCCCCGGGGGGTTCCGGTAACCCCTCGGCACTCCGGAAAAATATCCGAATCACTCGGAACTATTCCGATGTCCGAATATAACCTTTCAATATATGAATCTTTACCTCTCGACCATTTCGAGACTTCTTGTCATGTCCGTGATCTCATTCGGGACTTCGAACAAACTTCGGTCACCAAAACACATGACTCATAATACAAATCGTCATCGAACGTTAAGTGTGTGGACCCTACGGGTTCGAGAACTATGTAGACATGATCAAGACACATCTCCGATCAATAACCAATAGCAGAACCTGGATGCTCATATTGGTTCCTACATATTCTACGAAGATCTATATCGGTCAAACCGCATAACAACATATGTTGTTCCCTTTGTCATTGGTATGTTACTTGCCCGAGATTCGATCGTCGGTATCTTCATACCTATTTTATTATCGTTACCAGCAAGTCTCTTTACTCGTTCCGTAATGCATCATCCCGTAACTAACTCATTAGTCACATTGCTTGCAAGGCTTATAGTGATGAGCATTACCGAGAGGGCCCAGAGATACCTCCCCGATACATGGAGTGACAAATCCTAATCTCGATCTATGCCAACTCAACAAACACCTTCGGATACACCTTTATAGCATATTTATAATCATCCAGTTATGTTGTGACGTTTGATAGCACACAAGGTGTTCCTCTGGCATTCAGGAGTTGCATAATCTCATAGTTAGAGGAACATATGTATAAGTCACGAAGAAAGCAATAGCAATAAAACTTAATGATCATTATGCTAAGCTAACGGATGGGTCTTTTCCATCAAATCATTCACTAATAATGTGATCCCATTCATCAAATGACAACACATGTCCATGGTCAGGAAACATAACCATCTTTGATTAACGAACTAGTCAAGTAGAGGCATACTAAAGACACTTTGTTTTGTCCATGTATTCACATATGTACTAAGTTTCCGGTTAATACATTCTAGCATGAATAATAAACATTTATCATGATATAAGGAAATATAAATAACAACTTTAGTATTGCCTCTAGGGCATATTTCCTTCAGGGTCCGTCTCAGACTCTACAAGCTTTGTACAGAATTATTGGTCATCTTTTGTCGCCAGTCATTCGTATCTAGAGGTGGACTCGAAAAATAAAGGTAAAATGCTAGTGTCAGGTTTAAGTACTGCTCCTAATCTTTTGGAAGCTCAGGTGATATGGCCACCCCCTCCTTCGAATCAATGTCGATCCAAGCTTTGTCGAGAGTATTAGTGCAGCGAGTGTGGGGTGGTGGCCAGGGATTCATCTTGGAGGGTCATCATCTCCTCCTGAGATTTTGTTGGGCTTTGTAAAAGCGTGGAGGAGGCGGAGCTCAGGGCTTGCCTTGCCGGTCTTTATATAGGCACCATTCTCCCAAATCCTATAATTTTGTAGACTGACTATGCGTTTGTGGTTGCAACACTTGCAAATGAAAAATTTGACAGGTCACCATTGGTGGATTTGAAGAAGGAAGCAATGAGCATCTCCAAGCTTATACCTAATCTTAAGATTTCCAAGATCAATCGTTCGGCCAATGTGGTGGACCATATGATTGCTAAGTTTAGTTTTAATAATAGATCATATGGTATCCTTGTTAACAATGTTCTGCCCTGCGCGGTGAATTTTGCAATGAACGATTGTAATAAGTCAGTTGGCTAATTAATATATGAGGTGGTTTGAAAAAAAGTAAAACATAAAAAATACAAACAGAAAGAACATGCACCCACCTCTGCATGACCACGATGCAAACAACCAACACTAAATGTCGGTCCATAGGTCGGGCAAACAGGGTTCACTCGCCCTGGGCCCCTAGGAGATAGAGGGCCCAAACCGGCATGACCATACCTCACTTGACACGAGTTTGATGCTAGCCTCACCTGAGGGAGCGCTTTACTGGGCCGGCCCAGCTTGCAGGAGGCCACAACCTCGGTTTTTTTTTCTTTCATGTTTTTTGTTTTTGTTTTTTGTTTTCTTCTTTCTTTCTTTTCTACTTTTTTATACTTCCAAATATTCTAACGAAATGATAAATCTCAAATGTTCGCGATTTGACCATGGCAAATCGAACGTTTAAATGACAATCTTAGTGACAGAGGATGACAAGTTTTATTGACACGCACGCCAATTTTCTGGCAAAAAATACACCGAGCACAGATTTACCATGCTTGATATCCTTCCGTCACTAAAATTGTCATCGAAAATGTTTGATTTGCCATCGAGCTTGAGCTAGATCTAGCTTAAAGTGAGCACAAACACTATGTATCGCTTTACTAGCAAGCGATCGCTTACAGGTAGTGCAACGCCGACTGCAGCCCAGTTAAGGGATTAATGCTTTCTCTTTTTTCTTTATGTAACGGGATAAACTGTGGTTTTTCCGCTTTTCCCCAGGTAATTTTTTAAATCAGTTTTTTCGAGCTTCCAACCGATTTTCCTTTTCTTTGTGTTTTTGTAATGGTTTTTTTGTTCATTTTTTTCTTTTCTTTTCTTTTCTTTTTACTATTTTTCCTTTTTATTTTTATTCGTTTTAAATTTTTAGAACTATTTTTTCAAACTAGAGGATACCCCACGTGTTGCTGTGGGAATCGGTTGCAATATATTTTGAGTGAATAATTTTATGAAGCATGAATATTTTTTTTGCATCGACGGGGAGATGAGGCACGAATAGTTGAACTAACTAAAAATACATATTTTGTACTGTATTTTATTATTGTATGGTGAATTTTTTATTGAACATAAGTGGCATAATATGATGAAAAACATTTTACCATGCATGTTGAATGGACGTGGCGTCTGTGGTGTGGTGGGATGCACGCACGAGATTAATTAATAATGAAAACTATTTCTCATGCACACTCTGGCGGGCCTTTGATGAGGTAGCATGTGTGCATGTTAAGATAATAGAGAGAGTGGGGGTCAACTATTTAGGTATATAGGATTGGTGAATATTTTTTCAAAATTGCGAGGGAATTTAAAATTTACATTTTTTTATATTTCATGAACATTCATCAAATCCATGAACTTTTTTTGAAATATGTGAAGTTTTCTTGAATCTGCAGACATTTTCTCGATTATTTTGAACATTTTTAAAATTCACAAGCATCTTGAACATTTCTTAATTGAGAAGAACAATTTTATGAATTCGTGAAAATTTTCTATCCCTGAATGGTTTTTTATTGAATTTGTGAGATTTTTCAAACTTGCAAACATTTTTAATATATGAGAAATTTTTTCAAAATTCACAAAAAAATTCAAACTCATGAATTTTTTTCAAATCTCGCGAACATTACTTGAATTCACAAATATTTTTCAAATACGTGAAGAATTTCCAAATTCATGCAGATTTATTGCTGCAAACATTTTCCAATTTCATTACATTTTTTGAATTTGTAAAAATTTCTGAAATTCATGAATTTTTTTAATATGCAAACATTTATCATATTCAAATTAATGTACGTTTTTTAAAAAAAATTCAAATTAATGTACGTTTTTTCTACTGCGTGATTTTTTTGAATTTGTTCACTTGAAATCCAGTTTTTTTTTCAAATCTACGAACATCTTTAAAATTCATCAAAGTTTTTTCAAATTCAAGATTTATTTCTTTGATGACCATTTTTTTAAAATTTCAAAATGTCTTATGGATTCACAAACATTTTCAAAATTTAAAATCTAGTGAGATATTTTGCTAAATATACATGAATAGATTTACATTAGCTGCTTAGTACGTTGTCTGCAGCATTAACCGACAACAAAACTTAGAGGTTGCCGCCAGTGGTAAAGCGTTCTATTGGCGAGGTTGTTAGCGGGACGGCCCAACATGCCAAGCGAGGGACACGCCTCAGCTTTTGCGGTCGCTACAAGTGATACATAGCAGTACTTGATGAACAGCAAGACGGATCAATCTGCCGCCAGTAGCGCTCGATAATAGGGCGACCTATTTAAGCGGTTTTAAAAACTTTCCACGGCAGAGCTAGACTGATTTTAAGGTCTTCAGTTTGTTTTCCAACATTTTTTTCTTTTATTCTTTTCCTATGTTTTCTCTATTGGGTTTTATTTGTTTAAATACAGTTTTCTATGGACAGATCTGAGCACGTGATGTTGGTGAATAAGGTTAGGAAACTTCTTGGTGAAAGGAATAACTCTATTGCTCATATTAGTAGGAACCAAAATGTCGTAAGTCATAGGTTAGCTTCTTTTGGGCGTGTTGAAGCTCGTACGGCAATTTGGATCAAGTCTGGTCCTGCTAATGTACCACAACTTTGTATGGAGGATCTCCCTCCAATTTGAGCAATGAAATTTCTTTGACCCCGCAAAAAAATACAGTTTTCTATTTTATTTTCTTTCCCTCATTTTCCATTATTTTCTTTAAATACATGTTTATTTTTTGTTAATACATATCGACCATTTTTAGTATACAGGTTTACATTTTTCATATACGCGTTGAACAGTTTTCAAATACATGATAAAAAAATTGCTCCTTTTCCCCATTTTTTGGGTTCTCTGTTTTTTTTTGTTTTTTCATTTTTTTCAAATTCATGAGTTTTTTAATCTGTCCATTTAAATGTTCAAGTATTTTTTAATACACGTTAAACAAATGAATACACAATAAAAAAATGTAGGTCACACATTGAACATTTTTCGAATACATGTTTAATATTTTCTGAATACACAGATACACGTTGGATATTTTTTGAACACATGTTGAACATTCTTTCAATACATGGTAAGCATTTTTCATATCATGTTTAATATTATTGAATGCATGATTAACAGTTTTTAATGCATGTTGAATATTTTTGAAATACAATGTGAACATTTTTCTTAGTACACACAGTTATTTACAATGTGAACATTTTCTTAATACATCATGATTCAAAATTGCTAAAACAATATTTTACATTTCATAATAATTTATTGTGAATTGCCAGCGTCAGAATCTTTAGCCGCTGCGTTGCTTGTTGCTCACACTTGTTGTGAGGTAATCATTTCCACACTTTTATTTGTGCTCTTGTGTTCCGGTTGTAATCTCCAATCACACTCTGTCGTAGTTTGAACTTTGACGGCCTCATTCTAAGGCCGGGCAATAACCTATTATCTGAAAATGTTAGAAGTAAACTCTTATACGATGATCATGGCCTGATAAGATAATTTCTGGTTTGAACGAGGTGTAATGAATTTACTCCAAGTGAAATTGGATAACCATCTAAAGAAGTAAATAATTTTTTTGTTGGTTACTTATTTTTCTTTTCTTTCTGTCGAGTAAGCAAAAACCTTGTGAGAGTACTGCATGCATCAGTCGAGGTCGAGGCCCGGGAACGTTCCGTTTCGAAGTGAAGAAGTGGTTTTGCTTTCGACTTTGGTGTCGGCCCGGACATATCCAATGGAGGGGAGAGCAAGGGAAGGATTAGTAAATTATGGCAGCGTAAAATCCAGCGATTCTCAAGGCATTTACAAGTTTATAATGCCTCAGGCATAGAGCCTAGCCCAGCATTGTTTGATTTGATGTTTTTTTCTCTCGTTTAGGCATAGCGTTGGTCTTATATGACTTTGCTATTTGCCAGCGGGTGTGTGTGTGTGTGTGTGTGTGTGTGTGTGTGTGTGTGTGTGTGTGTGTGTGTTGGTGTTGGTTGTGTGCATCCTACCTATGCAGAGGCCGGGTGTGTGCTCACAGTGTTTGTATATTTGTATTGCGAATTACGTGAACGGATATTTACATCTTCATGAACATTTTTCTAAATGCTAACCAAATTTTAAATGTGCAAAATTTTATTAAACGCCAACATATCTTTCTTAATGGCACATTTAAAAAAAAATTATGTGGAATTTTTTTTACACGGCATGAACATTTTTTAAGTGTACGATGAACGTGTTTTAAAATTTATGTAAAATATTTTCATCTCAGAAATATAAAAAATTAAGAAAAAAATATCTTAGAGCATTTTTAAATATATACATAAATGTAAATTTAAAGAAAAATGAAAAATAGAAAAACCATACGTTCGTACTGTAGAAGTTGTTGGCGTTAGCTAGGCCTGGCCTATTGGGCTCGTGCTATACACGAGGCAGACACTTGTCTCGCAATAAGGAAGGCATAGACGCACCCCATACCATCTCCCTCGGCCAAGCAAGTTTTAAACAATATAGGTCGTCCCATCGGTTTGTTTTTTCTCCCATTGATTTCAACTAAGTAAACGACCACAATTACAAATGGTTCCAATAGGAATACGTCAAATATAATAAAACAAAGGTTAGCACCAAGCAAGTTCCAGCCGGTGAAACAACACATGTCACAAACCTACACGACAACATCTAGACAAATATCAATCATCTTAATAGAGCACAACATAAAGGCTCTAAATGCTAACGAAAGAACCATCAAGAAGACTGACGCCTCTCGACAGAGATAAACCCTAAACTCTTATTATTCTTGCCATTCGAGACCAACAATGCCTTCGTGAAAACACTTGGATCACCATCTTGATCAATATTACACCATCTTCAAGATTATTTCGTCGTCTCTTTTGTAAGATTGTTCATGAGTTAGTATAGTTGCAAAGTGATAAAATGATAGGAGCGGGACCATTGGCAAAGTTGTGCTGGAAACATGCATGCATTTTTCTAACTCTTCCAAATGGTCTAGAAAATATTAGCATCCCCACCAAGAAGTAGATTAGACAGGTTCACTGGGAAGGAAGAAATCCAACCCCAAACATATCATGCACAATATTTAGAGCACCAGTTGCCACATGAACTTGGCCAACGAACACTCGAACAATAGGTGATTCGTCATCTCATTCTTACAATAGAAATGATAGTGGTCGCCGTGTGCATCACTTTCTCATTAGATTGTCTTTAGCTAAGATGTTATTTCACATCATCAACTAAAGGAATAATCTTGATATTCTGAGGGGTCTTGAGCTTCCATAAGTTTTTGCAAGTCGCCACTGCCCCTATCCTGATTTGAAGATAAAGTGGTTTCATGGAGAATTTCCCACCGTTTAGCTTCCAAATCAAACTCTCATCTTCTTCAATCAGCAACACAAAACAAATTTCCCGAAGTTGTTGCTATCATCCCTCTACTTCTCCCAATGTAGTTATTGCAAAAACCTTTATACCCAAACCAACATCCATGACTTTCTTTACTATTTTTTTCCGTGAGAAGGTAATTAGCGACCTAGAGTTGAGGGAATTGAAGGGCCAAAGGCCCCCATCCACCTAATCATCTTCTCAAAATACATTTCTAGCAGTATTGTATTACCAAGCTTCTTTATAATGTATCTCTAATATATGTGGTTCAACCCCATCAGGCTCTCTCCTAGGGGATCAAAATATGTTTCTGATTTTTTGGGGGTAAAGGAGCCTCTACCAACTACCAGTGGTGATCTCCAATTTCTAGAAACACATGCACGCCATCACGATTTACCCATCTTGTTTAATCAATGTTTTTCTTCTTCTAATATTTCCTTCTAGTGGTCATTCTGGGGCTGTCTACTTGTAGGGGTTAAAGAGCGTGGATATGAAGGTCTAATAGGTGGAAGAGGGAAATTCATGTGCTAAATTTCTTATACAAGATAACATCTTTCAGTGGAATCTCTTCGTAATTTTTTCCGAGTGAATATAGTAACCATATGTGTGATGGCTCATTCTTCGGGAAAAAGAAGCTTCCGTGTGGTGGTGCTACCAACTGTGAATGGCAATAAAATTTCACAATGTTTATGGTGTTTTTACCTAATTAGAAGACCCAAGGTGAAGAGTAATCACAAGCTTCGATGGAATAGAATTAAGAGAATGCTTTCTTGGGAGAAAAAGGAGAGCCCCCCCCCCCCCCCCCCCCCCCCGGCGGATTTTTACTACCCCTTACCGGAATGCGTGTCATTGTTGTACTGCCATTGTATCCTGACTTATTTGAAAAACTGAACTTTATATTGAAAACTGCAATCTCATAGAGTTATGATTGGCTAATACAAACTTTACCAACTACAATGATCATAACAACCATATCAATAATAAACAGAGGGTTCTTGTAACTACTGACTCACTGTAGGGATATTCGGATCATACACCATTGGTGGAGGATACGAGGATAAAAAATCCTAAAAACTTCAACTTCAAGTTTGAGCTTAGCTGGTTACTTCGAGATGCAAAAAAAATTATCCAATAGTTGTAGGCATAAAATTCCATTGAAGAATGGCATTCATGATTGGCTCTAGCTAGGCTTAAACATAGGAAGTGAAGCCGAAATGTTGACAGTGCCTTCAAGGAAGGGAAGAAAAGGTTGTCTCAGTAACTTGATGATCTAGATAAATCTTGTTAAAATTTGTCTCAACACAAGCTAAGTTAGGGGTGGAGCTGCTGGGGTGGATATTCTCACTTGTAAAAAATGGATCCCAAATTCAGTTGGGTGTCCTCGTGAAGAAGACAAAGTTAAATGATTGAAAAGAGCTAAGAGCTTGAATTCTTAAACTATCGGACAATAATGTCATTATACATGCATATGGCTACTATATAATTAGGAAGAGATCTTTCAGTTAGAAGATAATGACCATATGGTCGAGGGGTTCATAATTTGTTAACTCATGCAATTGATTTCTATAGAAGTGTTTCGTCCTTCTCCTAGAACCGGTCTTAGGGGTGATTATAACTTGCGCCTACTCATGTCCATATAATGAGAATATTGCAAACAACTAAATTTTTATAAGAGATAAAATAGACGGTCTTTTTCTTAGACCATAATAAGGCTCTTTGTCCTTACAGTTTACAGTGAGTGTCTTATTAATTCTTCTTAGGCATCACCAAATCCCATTTGAAAGTAAAATAATAGACATGAGTTGGTTTGTGAAGAGGTTGTGGAGCTTGCTATCTTTGAAGTGGAGAAATTAAATATCTATATTGAACCGACTGAGAACCTATTAATACAAGAGCGACTCAAGTGAGACTCCGTTAGTTGGTACCCCAAGGGAGACGTAGAACGTTGATGGATACATGAACTTGAGCAAACACATTGGTTGTCTCTTTCTGCCTTTAAGAACAATTATACTTACTAATATATTGATATATTCTGGATAGAGTTTGAATTGTTGGTACACTTAGTTGACCCTAGCATATTTAGGATTTATCCTTAAAAATAATCCAACTAGTTTAACCATGTGTTAGAATTAAGCCAAATCTGCAATTGTTTTAAATTTTGTATTCACCCCCTCCTCTAGGCAACATCTAGAGTTCCTTTCAACATGAAATTAAGTCATGGATCATAGTCTGGGAAGTTGTGTCGGGTACAGGAGGGTGACGACCACTCAGATTTAGGGTTTCATGGAAGAACGATGGCTGACCCATGGCTTGCAAATTCAAGGCCACAAAGTGATGGCAGTAATCTACATCGAGCTTAGTAGACTACGTCGAAGCTCCGTCGACTACATACAGATGGACGAACTCGAGGAGGATCGGAGCCCGGAAGACAAACTGCGCCACCATCAGCCTTATTGCCACATCCGCGAGGACTAAAAAATGCTAACCTAAACTACTAACCGGAGTGAAGGCACCGAGACTCTCCTCCTGCCATCGGCTGCCTGAGCTGCAGGCAGAGGGGAGCCAAATCCACAGGCTCGCCAGTGATGTCTGGAGGGGAAAGTTTACCCTAGCCGTCAAGGGTTAGGGGAGGAACGAGAAGTTCTGGTCATGAGATCGTTCATCGCATCTTAACATTGGATTGACGGTTTTGAGTGATGAGTGAGTAGTTTGAAATTCCTACGCAACCAAGAGTAAGAACGAAAAAACCACCAAAAGGCATTAACATCAATACCAATCTATGAACATTTTAACAGGTCGGACTGTGTGCATCGAGTGCAATGAATATCTTTTTGCCAGGATAGAATTGTGTCTAATCTGATTGGAGGTCCTTGCTGTTTCCTTTTTCCTTGCATGGTAGGTCCCCGTTTGAATGATATGAGGCCAATCATACTGTTGAAATTCAACCAACAATAAATTCCAAGGCCCATCACGGGTCAGGTAGAGTAGGGCCCTGTAATGTAACAGCGCAATGCAGTTGCTGGGTCCATTTTGGTGTTTCCGAGATGTAGAATTGGTTCAGTACTGTACATTCATCATCTCCGGTCAATCAGGTACATATATCCAGGCATGTTGTGGTTCCAATCGTTCGAGGAAGATCCCCCTTGGCATCAATGGAACTCGTATGCTGTAGGGAGAAAGGGACCATATGCGCCCATGTTTTCAGCAACCATTAAACTGTCTCCGATACTGGAATCGTGAAGGACACACTTAATTAGGTGCCGACAATCAAAGCAATCCCTTTGGATCCGAAAAATTACTTTTGATTAGTCTGAAATCTCCAACTTAATTGAGTTCTAGTACGATCGGGCGTGAAATCTACCTATTTGATTATTCTCTGCAAGATTATCACTAACAAAGAGACTAACAAAAGTTTCATTTCTTTCCCACATAACCAGCAAGTCTGTATCATTTGAAATGCAATATTTTCCTTCCCCTTTTACTACTTCATTTTTTCGCCAAAGATGTCGCAAAGACCTTTGCACCTACAAGATGTCGCAAAGACATCCTGGATGCACACAGCCAAAGGAAAAAATAAAAATAAAATGAAAAACAAATGTCCCGCCACAATGATTTACTCCCTGCAGCTGCAGACAAACCACCATCATATACAACACCCAAGAAATAGAAAAGGTCAACAAAAGCAACGCCTTCAAGAAAAAAACAGTGCACAAGCGCCGTTGTTGCCCGATCCAAGGTTTTAGGTTTTCACCCTGGAGAAGTATATCTACCTCTCTTATACATCAACTCCTCGCAAAAAAGAAAGAAAGAAAGAAGAAGAGGTATAGATCAACTACGGTTTTGCTATTTCTCGAGCAACCGGGAAATTATTATTTCTATGTTCCATCTAACCTAAACAGTGAAATGCAAACTGTAAACAAAATTGAGAATCATACAAATACCAAAGGATACAAAGAACTTCACTGAAGGTAATGGTGTCGACTAAGAATGAATTATTTCTAAGTCAACTGAGAAATGATCACACCCGTTCAACATCATATACCTACCTGTCCCAAAGAAAGTACAGGGTCAAATATATCTATAGTACCAAGATAAAGCAAAAGGAGACAATCTAGGTACTATGCATAAATGCATGGGGACATTAATTATTGTTTGTCCACCAAAAGGAAGCTTCTACGATGCAAACAAATTAAAATGAAATATATATACTAGAATTTGGTAGGTATATGTCACTCTTTTACCTACAATTTTGATACTCTCTTACATGCAAATCACAGACCCTTTGCAGATGATATCCGATACTTTCTTTACGATGTTTTCATGCTACCTAAAAAAAGTACAATAAAATATGAACTTTTTACAACATTGACACAATATGACTTTAGTACTCCCATGACCCAAATTTATTTCGAAACTTTATACACTTTAATAAGACAGAAAAAAGGCAAATGGTACTACTTATAGTCAGATTGATCCTTTCTGTGTCATCATATGTGACGAATTTGGTGTTGAAAATTTACAGCATGGTACATGCATCTTGTATCACAAGATTGTCAATGTTTAAAAAGAAACTAATACAATTAGTATTGTGTTTTTGTTGATATTATGTGGTACGTTAGACGAACCACAAAAGGAGGAGCCACGGGATATTTTCTCACACACTTTGGCCGAGCGTCTAAATTCTACGTCAGCTCTGGGTGAATTCATCACTACCTCCACCATGCATGGCACTATCACCAAATCCCCTCGCCCATCTATCCATGCATAAAATACCATTATAGAGGCAGAATAATTCGCTCCCGGTGAGCGCATGAAAAGGGCACACATATGCGTGCGTCACCAGCTAATAATTTTCTCACGCCGGTTGCGCGAGTGCGTGAGTGACACACGTGTGATCGAGCGGCTCATGAATATTCCACCTGGGGAGCGGCGGTAAATACAAATTAACTACAAGGCCAGACAGAGAGAGCTAAAAGTTGTCGACAAGAGACAAAATCAAGATCGCTCGGGATTTCTACACCATCATTTGACCGCGACAAGGCGTTAAAAGTATGATCGTACGTGTGGCACGAGGCTGTACAATATTTCAACACGAGAGGTAACGGGAGCCAGGAAAGTAGTGCCTGATGGTCCGACTTCACATCGATCGATCTATCCCACTTTTTTTTTCCTTCTCGAACTTGCATCCAATACCGACACAAGAAACAGCTGGAGAAGGCCAAAAACCATGCGCCTTTTGGTTTCCCAACAGTTTTCATCTTGTCGCCACACACGGTCGGGGTCGAGACAACGATCCGTCGATCTCCATCGATCCGTCCATGGCACGCACACGCATGATGTTAATTTGTTGGTCCGTCCGCCTCCATCCCGTGCCCAATGGCTTGCACGCCCTCAAAATTATTGGAGCACATGATGTTAAACTGTCAATCGATCGCAATAATGCACAGAGTTATCACATTTCATGGTTGATTTTTTTTACGGTTAAAACTTATGGTCTATTCATAGTTTGTTTGTCGACACCTCCATCCGTGTCCAATGGGATGCACACCCTAAAAATTATTGGTGCGCATGATGTTAATTTGTCAACAATAGCAATAGTAAACACAATATCACATTTTCAATGTTTTTCACGGGTAAAACTTGCGATATATTCATAGTTTGTCGAGACCTACATCCGTGTCCAATGGCATGCCCACCCTAAAAAATATTGGAACATATATGATGTAAATTTGTCGATCAATCTATTGATCACAATAATGCACACGATGATCACACCTCTATGGTTGATTAAAAGGGCTCTCATAGTATATACCATGTATATAAGCTATAGGTACACTGTAATGATTAATTAACAATACATATATCCCACATATATTTACTCTGCTCTCCTACCACACGCGGTCCTCTCCCAATTCTATAATTTGATCCTTCACGTCAAGATCAGCTCCGGTCTCTTGAGTCTCACTCTCACGCCGCTTTGATTGTCTCCTCCAATTATTCACGTACGTACGTACAATACCGGCCATGCACGCACGCATGCATGTAGATGTAGTACGTAGAGGGATCGGTCCGGTCGAGTTAGTGCTCCTAGTGCGCGTACGTGCATGCATGCGGCATGACGTGCGTCCCGCGCACTAAAAACACTTTTGACAATTGATTAATTAACCACCGCCATACGTTTTCAGTTCATCGTCGTCAAGTCCGCGTGGAGGGACGACACCGACCGCGCCAGGCTCCACAGGTCGCCGTCCCCGGCGCCGGCGCCGGTGGTGCCGCCGTGCCCGTCCACGAAGAAGGACGCCATGCTGCTGTTCTTGCTGGCGGACGCGACGTCGTCGGATAGGCCGTTCAGCTCGTACGAGGCCGCGAACCGGTCGAGCGAGTCCCACTCTGTGCCGATGTTGTTGTTCCCTGAACCGCCGCCGTACTCGGTTGCCGGCGGCTGCAGGAGCCCGCCGGAGACGATGTGCTCGAGCGGCGGGAGCTTCATGAACCTCTCGTACAGGGTCCCGTTCGGGCACGCGGTGCTGTTGATCAGGTGGTCCAGCGCCGAGCCGGCGGCAGGCTTAGTCTCCTGCTTGCACGGCGTCGTGGGGGAGCGGCCATGCAAGTAGTGGTTGAGGATGTGGTCGAGCGCGTCGTCGCTGGCGGAGTAGTGCAGCAGCTGGTGCTGCTGGTCCTGCTGCTGCTGCTGCGCCGCCTTGATGTGGTTGCTGATGGTGGTCACCGTGGACGAGCAGTTGCTCTGGCTGCGCTCCATGGGGGCGGCGCCGGCCAGCTTGTTGGACGCGCCGCCGCCGGTGTTCTGGCCTTGGTTCACGACGATGTTCTTCTTCTTGAAGACCCTGCAGATGACCCATCCGTCCTCCTGTCCGGACGACTGGTCCCCGGCGACGCCACGAATCTGCTCAGACGCACAACAATTCGGATGAGATCGATAATATTGGGGTGGCGGTACGTTTGTACTAGAGCAGCACACAAGTCAATCGACTAATCAAGTGCGTGGAGAAATGCTTAAACGTCACATGCATGCAATTATTTGTGGTAATTTAGATTAGTCTAGACTCTAGACTCTAGTCTGTGTCAAGCTCATGCAATCGTGTTGCAGAATTTTCGATTAAGAAGAAAAGGCACTTCATAGTTAATTAGGCCGGCCACTTAAAAAAGCATCCAAATTATGAACCTATGTTCAACCACACCAGCTCTATATATACCGAAATTAATTAAAGAATCGTAGGTAGTTATGCCTACACTAGAATTGATCCTAGATCATATGGAAGAGATTAATTTCCCTCTTCATGCATGACACACCACCCTACACATCCATGAACCAGCTTAGTACAAAAGAAAAGAAGAAGCTAGTGTATGTGTTGACCTATATAAAGAACACAAGGAAGCTAGTGTGTGTGTGTGTGTGTGTGTGTGTGTGTGTGTGTGTGTTGAATATTCAGCAAAGGCACGAACTAGCCACTCAATTATGTGCCTGCCTGGGGCAGATGAGATGAGATCCATGGGCACGAAAAGACTAGCTAGCCTTTGCCGATCCATCATCCGTCCAGCTCAAAAGGCACATATCTCCAATGCATGCATGCCCGGTCCATCCATCCATCCATCCATCCATGTCCATGCGTAGCAGTGCTAGCCTTTGACCTCCAAAAAGAAGCGTACTACGTTTGTTTGTCCGTCTGCTTGTCTCCGCGTGCAAAGCACAGGTCCACTACCCCATTCCAACCTCCCCAACTCGTATAGCATATCAAGTACGGTACCACGTACGTGCGGGCGTGTCTGGGGTTAGGTCGATCCGGAGAAGAAACACGTACGCGTGTGTGGTGTGGGATGACGATCCTGCTGGTGCAGACCAAGATACTCTCCTCCGGCAGCCATGGCCCCATGCCAGAGGCGAGACGGCCGCGTGCACGCACCTAACCGACGAGTGATCAGGTCAGATCACTGTGGCTGGCGTTTCGTTTCGCACATGACTGACAGACCCCGGCCGGGTTGGCTACAGTGAAGCTTCGTTCCTTCACGAGCACTGAACCTACTACCACCCACTGCCCCTTTCCGCGACGGCGACCCCTCGAAAGGAAATCCCAGCTCCCACTCGCTAATCGCAATTATTAATTGCTAAACCATGCATCATGTCATGCGTGTCCCCATTCCCAACCACCACCCGGAGATAATCGTCACCAGACCTTGTCGATCTCGTCTACAGTCGCATTACTCGCATATATATCAGCCACGTGTACATACACGTATGTTCTACGTACGTACATTAATCGCGCATGCAGTGCGCCACCAGCGATCTATCCCATCCCTGTCGGCCGGCCGGCCGGCCGCCGTGCATGCGCTTCAACGTACTACTACAGTATGGTACAGTGTGGTCTGTACTTAGTAGAGTACGTACCGGGGATGATGTTGTGCCGGAGTAGTAGGTGCTGCCGGCGTCGCCGGGAGCGGCGGGGTTGTTGGGGTTGGCGGGGGCGGGGACGGGGTCGTCGAGGCGGTACTCGTGCATGATCCAGTCCGACTTGTGGCCGTGCGGGGCGCGGCCCTTGTAGAAGACGAGCGTCTTGCGCATGCCGATGCGGTCGGACCCGGCGGCGGAGTAGATGGCCTTGTCCCGGCCGGTGGCCTTCCAGAACCCGGCGGCGGTGGCGCGGTTGGTGCGCGTCCCCGTGGGGTACTTCTTGTCCTTGTGGCTGAACAGGTACCAGTCGTTCTGCGGGCCTGTGCCGATCCGGCACCGCTCTGCACGCGTTGTTCCATGGCCGGTTAGTTGAGTTCATCATGGGCACGGACATGAGAACTAGTAGCATTGTCGAGGAACTCATGCACTCACCTTGGATGTCCCATGGCTCGAGCTTGTTGAGGTCGACGTCGGGGATGACGTCGAGGTCGATGCGCTGGGACGCCACCTTCTTGGCGAGGTAGTAGGTGAGCAGCTCCTCCTCCGTCGGGTGGAACCGGAACCCCGGCGGCACCACCGACTGCCCGTTCACGGAGATGCTCATGATCCCTTCCTTTGTGCGGTGTGCTCTACTCGGTCAGGTAAGGAGATCGCTGGATCGTGAACAGGAGGGTAAAGAAGACACAGCTGTAGCCGGAGTGCAATGCTCCACCTATGGCGAGCTATAGGCTACAACTAGCCACCATTGATGAACTGAAACGGGAAGTGAAGGGGATGGATCGTAGGGGGGAGGGAGAAGATGGGAGTCTAGTCGAGTGAGGGGAATGAAGTTGTTGCCGGTGACGGGGTACAAGGAAACAATTGCAACGGACGGGGGGTGGTTATATATAGCCACTGACCGGCCGGACGATCCATCACACTGCCCATACAGCTCCACACACAGCCCCAGCTGCAGCCAAGCTAGCTAGCTAGTACTAGGCTAGTAGTGGGATTAGTTTCGTTGGTTCGATAGGAGGTACGTTAGGGAAGTGTCACCAACCTTGAGAGGGAAACGCCAAGGCGACGGTGGCCCCCGCCGGCCACAGCAATGGAAAGGAAAGAAGGGAGGAGAGAGGAGGAAGATGGGATTGGGAAGGGTGCGCGGAAGAGGGCCGGGAAAGGAGAGGGGCCAACATCGGGAGCCATGACACGCGACCTTAAAAATCTCCACGAAAACCACACCCCAAACCGAACTGATCCCCTCCGCGTCACCGCCCGCTCTCCCAGTCCCGGGTAAAATCATCAGCCACCATATGCCACGGCATGGCCACCGTAACCACCGCAACAGCACTAACAGCATCGTCGATCGGCGACAGCAACGGTGTCGACGATCTCTCCCTTCTTCTTTCCATTCATGTTCATGCGTGACACTGTCATAAATTATCAGAGGAAATTAAGCCGCAGAAAGTAAAAGATGTGTGTGTGTGCCAGCCGCTTCTCTCTTTTTGTTCATGTTCATGCGTGATGTTGCGATAAATTAAGAGGAAATTAAGCCGGGAAGGTGGTAAAAGTGGCATTGCTCAGTTTCGGTTGGAGGACAGGAGCAGTACTAGATCGCCAGCTTTGCCTGCCCAGCCGACGATCCATCCATGGCCGGCTATTGGAGGGGGCAAAGCCCAAAGCAATGGAGCAGCTTTCTTGACTTCCCTGCTGAACCGATCGATAAAGAAATGTGTGCCAGCGGATGATTCTGCAGCTCAGTTGTAGTGTTCGATCCCGTGCAAATCTGTCTCCCGCTTTTTCCCGCTGTAGGGGCCAAAAGCGGAGATGGGGACTAGAAATTGATGGAAATAATTGCCTTTGAAAAATTATCGATCGCGCAAGTCGTCACAGGAGAACAACGGCTGCTGACTTTGATATTTGATGAAGCCATTACTATAACTATGCTAGCAGCACCTAATTCATTGACCCTAACAAGCTACACCATACCTATATCTTCTGTTAAATAATGATGATGAATCGACAGCTCATTCCGTGTACTATGCTAGTAACTAGTAACGACTGCAGAGTAGTACATGTACATCTGTTATGAATCGGCAACTCATTCCGTATTCTTACTATATATGTCACATGTTTGCACGCCAAGCAATTATTTAGTCAACAGGTTTTTATGACATCGCCTGCTGGAAACTCCGCGCCCCTGTTTGGAACCTGCACCCCAAGCTACAAAGCACAACATGGCATTGTGGTTTGGACGACCGTGTCTGAAAGAGTTGAGTGATTGCCTTGTTTGCAGTCCAAAGTTACATTTGGGCGTCCATTGGGGGCTCTAACCCAGCTGCTAAACCCCACGCACGTGACTCTTTCAGCTGGCCCCATTAAAGTGAGATTAAGCTTCTATTCAGTCTTTTGGACCATCCTCAGTGGTATTGTGTTTGTTTCCTTCCTTAAGTATGAGCATCTCAAGCCGATTTCTGAAAAAGCTTTAACAACTCCTTCAAAAAATGTATTTTGAGGAGTTTACTGCCCCCTATTCGGCTAACTCCTCCAAGTTTTGTGGTGTTATGCAAAAAAAAAAAAAAAGTTCCAGCCCCTCATTTTTAAGAGGCCGCCAACGATTCTCAGGAAAAAAAAATCTTTCCCCTCCTCTCCGCACGCGACGGCACCGCTCCTGCCTCTGCTGCCACATGCCACCGCCTCCACACTAAATACCCCATGCGCCGCCAGAATGGACCCGCCCACCCTCTCTGCCACCCCGACAACCCTTACCAGCGGCAGTACCCATGGTCTCTTAGGTGTCCTAGAGCTGCTCGAGTGCGGTGTCAACCTGCTCCTGGGCAGAGCGACACGTTGGCCAGCGTGGTTGCTGACGCTGGTGCTGGCACACGTTGGAGCGATAGAGGCAAACAACGATGAGGAGGAGCGTCGGGCGCACTGGGTGGTGCCACGACATGGGCAAGGCACCCTTGGCGGCGACAGGATAGCTGCCAACAACGAAGAGCAGTGCGGCGACGGCCTGCACCCACATGGATCAACGTGTTGGCCAGCGCAACCGTGTAGCCCTTTAGGATGTGTTTGGCCTTGGTGGCAACTGATGGTCAATACGTCTTTGTTTGAGCGTTGGTTATCGTTGTTGATGTGCTCGCCTTCGATGGTTGGTTTCGGCAACCGGGATGAAAATACTTGTCTCGGCCATCTTCGGCCAAACGTGACGACGACGGTGCGAGGACGCTTATTCCTTTTTAAAGGCACTGCTGCGGAAGTAGTTAATAAAGTTATAGGTGTCTTTTTTTCATATATTGTAATGGTTCAATCGTGGTTGCATGTGTTCTCTACTTTATTTAATAATTAACAAAAATGATTGTGTGCATCAAAATGATGCAGAGACCAGGGACTTAGCCTCCTTTTTGAAAAAAAATGAAGGGTGTAATTCTGTAATCTCTGTGGAGTGTTTGGTGCCTAAGGCATGTCTGAGCCTTTTATTCAGGAATATCTGGTGGGTGTTTTGAATTAGCATGCTAAATGGATGGGTGACAATGTACATTGTAGGAGTCAGTGTTTGCAATACCGTAGTGCTTGTAGTTGCTACGTTGTGCTTCGATAATGCCTTGTGAGTCACTGGTGATTGTATGCCTCTTTTACATCAACTAGATAAGATATGTTTTTTTTAGAATCAAGATCTGAATTTCATTTGCCTTGGGCATATTTCACCCTTCGCTTATGAATGGACGGAATAATTGCAACCAATGGATCTAGAATGGATGGTATCGAAGATGGTTCAAGAGCAAAGAAAAACATTTAGGGAGTTAAATAAATATAAACTTTAGCTATATTTTAGTTAGCTGAATTTTAAATTTGGGCCAGTCAATTTCTTGGTCGTTGATTTTTCCTTTCAGGTTAGTGATGTGTTTTTCTCCGTGTGTTCCGTGTCTTGTTTTGTACTGGGAATAATTGACTGTCCTCTAATTAGGGTCAGTCAATTTCTTAATGGGCTGAGATCCATCACATGTGCCACCCAGTCCTTCCCTCTCTAGATTTGTTCTTTCTCTGTTTTTCTGTTTTATGTGTTTTTTCTTTTATTTTCTTTTTCTTTATTAGTAGGTTTTTCTTTTCTCTTGTGAGTATTCTTGTATGTTGGGTGAGTATAGATGTATACACACAATACTATACAATATGTGTGATATTGCATGATTATATGATTTTCTTTGCATAGTATAATAAATACAACTTCAGTTCAAATTTTTAATTTTTTATTTCATTTTATTTTATTCTTAAAAGGCAATACCAATGGCACTACTCAATGTTCCTCGTACAACTTCATTTTTTTGATATATTTTAGTTATTATTTCACTTTCTTTCTTCTTTAATAGTAACACAATCGCATTATTATATGCTTATTTGTACATATTTAAAAGAAGCGCAACATTTTGTGTATATTGCGTGAAAACATTTCATTGTTTGTTTTATATTTTTCTTTCTTAAGTGGTGCAAAAAATGTCACTAATTAATTCCTCATTTGAGACTTTCATTATTTTGATTTTTTAGATTTATTTCATTTTCTTTTTTCATAAAGGGTAATACCAAAGCCACTAATTCATTATCTATTGAAACAATTTATTAATTTGATTTTGTTTTAGTTTTTTATTTCTTTCATCTTGAAAATTAATAAAATGCCACTAATTCATTCATTCTTAGGAAATTTCTTTTTTTGCAAAAGCTCACTATTATATGCTTATTCTTGCATGTTATAAAAAATTATAATTTTCATTAACTATGTGCAAATTTTGACATTGTTTTTTAGATTATTTTTTATTTTCTTTCTTCATACTCCCGCCGTTCCAAAATATAGTGCTTCCTGTATTCCCGTGCTTCAACTTTGACCAGAAATTTAACCAACAAGACCGATTGCGGCAGGAGCAAAAGTTATACCAGTGAATTCATATTCAAAAGAAGTTTTCAATTATATAATTTCTCCCGCCGCAGTCGGTCTCGTTGGTTAATTTTATGGTCAAAGTTGGACGTCGGGAAGTGCGGGCACACTATATTTTGGAATGGAGGGAGTATAGGGTCATACAAAATGCTACTAATGCATTCTTTGTTAGAGAACTCAACATTTTTTGCTTGAGCCCATATTTTGTTTTTTGTTCTTCTTTCATTTCTTCCTTCTGAAAGGGTAATACAAATGCCACTAATTAATTCTTCCTTAGAATTGCTTTTTGATTTTGTTTTAGTTTATGTTTCATATATCAATTCCTTAATTCTTCACTTCTTTGGAAATTTTGTGTGTGCATAAATTCCACTATTATATTCTTATTCTTGCATATTATAGGGCAAAAGGCACATTTTTGGTGTAAAATGTGTCCAAACAATTAAATTCTTTGTTTTAAATTATTTTTTATTTATAAAGTGTAATATAAATGCCACTAATTCATTCTTCATTGGAAAACATCATGTTTTGATTTTGTTTTGGTGCTTATTTAATTTTCTTTCTTCTTAAAGGATAGCACCATTGTCACTTATTCATTCTTCCTTACAAAACATCATTATTTTTATTTTGTTTTCTTTTTATTTCTTTATTTAATGGTAATACCACCACTAACCCATTCATGTTTAGAAAACTTCCTTTTGCAAACGTTTTCCTGTTATATGCTTATTTTTGCAAATTATAAAATATGAATTTATGTGCAAATGGTATACAAATTTTGTCATTCATACTATTTTTATATATTTTAGTTTTTCCGAAGGAATACCAATGTCACTAATGCATTCTTTTTTAGAAATTTTATTTATTTATTTTGTGTTTTGTTCAATTATTCTATAAGGTGACAGCGCCACAAGCATTAGAAGTTCAGGCGACCGACCCTTTTTCTTCTTTTGGGTTACCAGGTAGCAGCTCACAGTAATTAAATCCGTGCTAATTAAAAAAATGTGTCCTAAGAATACTTTCAAAATATTTTGCTACCAAACGGGGCTTGCTACCGACCATTTCAAAATATTGTTTGCGGAAGCATTTAAGAAGTTAAAAAGATAAGGGGCCGGATCTTCTAAAGATGCTCTAAGCTGACGTGCAACGTGTAATAGAAGACCGTCTTATAACTCAGAATACAATACCAGCATGCGCACCAGGTAGCTGGATGGCACAGTGCGTGCACGCTTCCCTCCTCCATCTCTACCGTTTCCCGTACGTGCACGCACCCATGCTGCCCCGAGAGACAAGTCGTCGACGTCGAGTGGAGACCTAATCTGCATGCCACAACCGCAAGCAGTCGACCGTACGCCGTCGTCGCGCCCGCGGCCACATCGTGCGTCGTGGGGACCGGACCGACCGAACCGATCCCCACGGACGCCGTCGGCAGCCGCCCGAAGCTGTCGGGCGGCGACGGCTGTGACTTGCGAGCACGCACGCGCACCACGGCGCCAGGCGAGCGCCCGATCCGTGCAGCCTCCCGCGGCAGGTTCGTCGTCGCACTTTTCCGGACGTGCTTTCAACGGCCGAAGCTAGCAAGCAGGCAGGTCAACTCGCGAGTCCGGCCCGGTGGTCTCTCCTCGGCTTAATTTGCCGACCTGCTCCGTCGCACGCACGTACGGGGTCATGGCAATTGGCACGGGCCGGGGGTACGTACGTGCGGTACTTCGTTTTAGATCAGCCGGCAGTCTAGCTAAGTACGTACGCACCTGGACAAAAGAGACTTGCTTCCTCTGAATTAAAACAGCACGTGCTGATGTAGTATCACATCGATCGAGCAACTCTTCTTCATCCCTACGTACATTGTGTATTTTTCACCTTTCTGCCGGGCGCCTCAAACCCGTCTGGGCGGGCCGTCGGGTCACTGACCTGTCACGATTTTTCGACCCAGACGGACGCTTTCAACAGGCCCCAAACGCCCGGGTTGACCGACACCCCTCATATCCAGTTTAAATATGGGATGGATATGGGCCCCAGGGCGCGCTTGGGCACGCCGGCCATGTCGGACTGACGAAGGAGCCCTAGCCGAAAACGCCCTGAAACCCGGCGGTCCGAAACTCGTCTCCTTCGTTGGACTGGTAGCCCCCCGTGGCGCAGCTTCGGTGGGCCGCATAGTGCCAAGCCAGGCTATTTAAGTCGTCTGGCGGCACCGAAATCCTACCATCTATCCACATTTAACTCCTCCTGTGCGCCGCTGCCGGTACTTTCCGCTCCACCCGTCCGTCTAGTAGCCATGCCCCTGCGCCGCGGATGAGGAGCGAGCCATTTCTGACGCCGGAGCGCCGGCTCAAGCTCCTTAGTAGACCGGGCTAGGCCCGAAGCCCGGATAGCCGCGGGGCTACCTCTGCTCCGGATGCAGTGGACCCGGAGGAGTTGGAGGATGAGGAGGAGGAGGTGGAGGACGACGAGGAGGAGGAGGTTGAGGAGGACGAGGATGCGTCGGAGGAGGAGGATGTGGGGGACGCTGGTGACGCGGATCTGCAGGCGGAGCAGCAGACAATCCTCGATTCCCTCAGATCGGAGTCGCCTGCGGAGGCCAGACGTTGTCGCCGGTAGGAGGTGGAGGCACAGTAGGCCGTGGAGGAGGCGGAGATGCTCGCCTACATGGATGAGGTTGAGCAGGAGGAGGATGAGCCAGATCCCTCCTACCCGCCCGTTCAGCCGCCGCCCGGCACCGTCGACGTGGACATCTTCAACGACGAAGAGTAGCTAGAGTAGAGCGTAGTATGTAGTGCGTAGGATTTCTTTTGCATGCATTGTATGGATCTAAGAAATGAAATATGAGAGAGACTGATGCAAAGTGACTAATTTGAGGCATGTCCGGTCACTGTCCACAGACGCGCCCGGTCGTGTCTGCCGGCGTTGGAGGGGCCAAATTTCCAATGTCCGGCTGTAGATGCTCTGAAGATGAAATGTGCAACCAAAAAAAAAAAAGCAAAATCTTCAAAAAAACTAGCTAGCGTGAGCCAATCCGATGTCTCCTATTTCGTACCGGTTGTGCTTTTTTTTTTTACATGATAATACGTGTCTCATTTATATCATAACGACCATAGTACAAGTCACGTACGTACAATTACCCCGTGCATGTACTCCATATACACATTTTCGCACGACGGCAGGCGCTGCAATTGGTTGGAAACAGCTGCTCCATCGTCACACGTACACACGCGCGCGGTCACGTTCGTACGTGTTTAGATCGTGCAAGTTCAAAGTCGCAAGTCCACCATCCTAATAAAAGAGGACGTGGTTCCCCTAAAACAACACGTACGGGCCCGTCGCACTAGTAGCTGATCAAGCCATTGTTCTTGACTCCTAACTTGTGTGTTCTTCACCTTTTTAGGGTATCCACAGAGCGTTTATTTAGTAGTATCTGACGGCTATTTACTTGCATGCCGAGTCGATCTCGGCCGATCTCTCCGTCAGTACTACACTTACAAGAATTATTGGTACTACCTCCATCCGGGTTTATTAGGCCCACTTGTATTTTGTGCCGAATTTTGACCATCTATATTAGTAAAAATATATAAAATATATCATATAAAAAAATACCATTGGATTTGTATTTGAAAGAGCTTACCAGCAATATAATTTTTATGACATATAGTTTACATTTTATTAGTTAAAGTTGCAGTTCAAACTTTAGCATAAAACAAGATGTGGCCTAATAAACCCGCACGAGGTAGTAAGCGATCTTCCTGGAGAGGCTTTCGCAGGTAGGCAGGCAGACATCCTAATCAAGCCTAGGCTCCTAGCTTAATTAGCCTCAGCTAATTAATCGGCATGATGCACGCACCAAACTAATGGTACTATAGCAAATCTAGTCGTTGCAAATTAATTAATAATGAGATTAGTCACAAGCTGTCATGGCTGGCTGTACGAACGATGATAATTGCGAGCTGTGTCGACCCGTTAATGGCCACTCCGGCCTGGATGTGTCCTGCCGCTGGCCTCTAAACGGCCCTACTTACTACTAATGCACCCTCCTTTTCCTTTTTGAAATATCCCAAGTAACTGATCTGTTCTGTTCTGTTGCCACTACGCCATGTCCGGCCCATCTACCACGTACTGTTGCTACAAGACCATATAGCCACTAGCTACGATGGGTGGATTAGTTAAAAGTAATTGAAGCGAGTGGTCAATGACGATCGATCGACAGATTGATGGATGGAATCGAATCTAATCGAGACCCAATCAATCCAACTCGATCCAGCGTGTCGACCTGCAGGATTTTCGTTCATAAACTAATGAGCGGGCGTTGCACGCGCATAGTACATGCATGATGATGAGTTTTACCGGCAACTTCGTCGATCTTTTACATAGAAAAAAGCGAGTAAGGAGTCCACTGCCCATCGCCTCACTGGGTGGATTCTGCTTGCTGGAAAGATACGCGGCCGGGGTTTTCGCAGTATTTTTTAGCCCATCCACAGAGTAGACCGATGGGTAGACGGTGATGCGATCGGCTGTAGTCGGCATACGCGTGCTTGCCGGCAGGTAGGTGGCCGGCCTATGTGTACATGTACCGTACATACGTACGTATGCATGGCAGTAGAGGAAATGGATAAGGCAATCTTATCACTAAACGTATTACTACACCCGTTCATGTCTAGGAAAGTCTAGTAGGAATTACTACGATTCTTTCTTTATGGTATCCTCCGTGTTTGGGACTCTCTCTCTCTTAGATGACGGTTCCCTGCGATGCACGCCTCCCCTGCGATTTTGTGCCGGACTTTTGTACGCTGCTGCCGGAGCCCCGGCCCGGCCATGTTCGCCGGCGAGAGCAGCGGGTGGAGCTCCTCGACAATGAGGGGGTGGTGGTAGATGCGTGTAGATGGGCTGGCGGCGCGGAGTGGCAGGTGGGCCAAAGGATGGCGTTCCCGCACTAGTAGAAAACATGTCATTTGTCCCGGTTCGTAAGGGCCTTTAGTCTCGGTTCTTGAACCGGGACTAATAGATCGTTACTAATGCCTCCACCCTTTAGTCCCGGTTCTTACACGAACCGGGACAGATGGGCATCCACGTGGCCGCTGCGGGCAGCCCAGGCAGGGGGGCCTTTGGTCTCGGTCAGGACCAAAAGGCTTCCACGCATCAGCGTTTCAGGTGCTGGGGTTTTTGTTTTTTTTTGGAAGGGGGGGGGGGGGGGTTAGGCGGTTTTGAAGGGTTAATTTAGGTGTTTCATATATTGTGTTAGGTAGCTAATTAATAGAGAGAAGTGTCCTCTCTTATCTCCGAGCTTAGTCGACGCTACGTACTATACGTATAGAGAGGGCTAGACACGCTAGCTAATAAGACACGCTAGCTAGTAAGCAAATGAAGGAAAAAGAAGATCGTCATGAACATATGCATATAAAGAGAAGTGATATCGACCACCTCTCCTTCTCTGAGAGATTGGTCGAACAACAAGTTCTCGTATATCTATCCGACGCTACGTACTGGCTACACATATACAATATAATTATCTCTTAATTACAATATAATCTCCTAATTCCAAATGAACTCAGCGTCCACATGGTATTCTCCGTCTTTAGCGATTACGTGGTCAAGAAAGAATGCCGCCAATTCCTCTTGAATTCCTCGCATACGATCTGGTGGTAAGAGTTCATCCCGCATCCGAAATATCTAATTTGAACTAGGGGGTCAATAAATATATATATGAATAAATGAAACTGAACACAAATGATGGTAATAAAATAAAATTGTGAATATTATTATTTACGCACTTCATATTGTTTGTCAGAGTAGCCCCGCTCACAGGTCGTGTGGCGGATGGACTCACAAATGTAGTATCCACAGTAATCATTTCCTTGTTCCTGCCACAACCACTTTACAAGAAATAGAGGTCAATCAAACTGATAATTAGCAAGCATGCTAAATGGTATTGATGAAACTAGCGCTTGAATCACTAGGAGATGCGTGGAACATGCTACTATAGTACTTACTTTCAGGTGTCTAAATTGCAGCTTCTTCGGCAGTCCCGGAGTTTTTGAGGTGAATTTTTTCCAAACCCTGCCAGCAGACAAAGAAAACAATTACTTGATATCAGGAAATGAACAAAGTTGCCGATATGGTGCGATAATGATAGATTTAACTTACTTCTCTAGAATTTCAGCCATGTCCGCATACTCCGTGGGATCTTTTCGTCTCGAGTCTAAGACGGTTACTTGTCCCTGCTCAAGCTTAATCTCTAGGAGAATATAGTGGAAGCTGCGCACCCATGCATAACTCATCAATTACATTACTACTATAATTACCTCGACTAATAAGGGAAACCGAATATGCAGAAGACAGTAACACTCACTTGAATTCCTAAGGGAAGAGTATTATAGCTTTGTTTTGATTTACTATAAACGATTTTAGCAGCTTGGCCTCGATTTCTTTGGCTTGAGATTTAACCATATATGCATCTATGAAATTTGTGTTAATCAACCCAATATCACCGATTCCTCGTTTCTTCAATTCGGCGATCTTCAATCTGCATAATATAGTGAGGATAATTAAAAATACATGTAATGAAAGAGCTGACCTATATATAGAGACTTAATAACAGAAGTAGTACTGTGTACTTACAGGCAGTAGCAAGTTATCATTAATTTATCGAGGGCCTTTGGATTGAAAAACGCGAAGAACTCCTCAAATGGAACATTCAATAGTTCAAGTCCAACGAGGTCATGCTCCTCTCTGACCATCAACGTCAAAATATTGCTCCCCTCAGACTCTCTAAAGGTTTTCATGTACCATTCATGGAATCCGAACATCATCGTTGGTAGAGATCTTTCATCTTTGACGAGAGGCTTCCCGTACACGTATTTGTGTTCGTCCACCTCCAAAAAATCATAATGTACTTCGTCGGGTAGGTAATCTTCAGGATTGTTATAACCGAGCACCATCCCGCCCGGAACATTAGCGACGATATCGCTAGACACCTGGAGTGGGGGGAACGATTGGTTCGCTTGTTCGCCGAGCTGGACAACTTTTTTCCCAGCTCGTCGTTGACCACTGATAGTACTTCCCGACCGCGACGCTTCCACAAATGACTTTGTAAGAATGCGCTCATAGTTGCCTTTCGGCGGAGACTTTGGCGGTTTCTGCAGGGAAGTCAGAGTACGCTTCACTTTTACCGAATCTATCTTCTCCTCCTCCGGAGGTGGATGTTTCTTTGCTTTCACCCCTTCAAAGAAGTTATCCACTTCGGCTTGCACGATCCACGTGTTTTCCTCCACGGTCCTCTCGTATGGTAACTTCTCTGGAGTCTTGAGAGAAGGACCATATTTGTATTGCCTCCCGGCTCTGGCTGTGCTGCTAGATGCCGAAGCAGACGGAGCGGCTGCGGCTGTCTTCCCTTTATTACGAGGCGGAGGCGAAGGACTACGATGCGCCGGAGTAGCCGGAGCGGCGCCGGGTCTCTTGATCCGCCCTTGTTGACGAGGTGGAGAAGGAGGAGGCTGGCTTCTCAGGCGCGCCGACTCAGGCGGAGAAGGAGGCGGAGTGCCGCCATGCGCCGGAGAAGGAGGCTGAGTGCCCTGATCACTCGCCGGAGGAGGAGGCGGAGGAGGAGGCGGATTGCCCTGACTTGCCGGAGGAGGAGGAGGAGGCGGAGGCGTCCAGTTCGGAAGGTTGATGAGCTCCTTCCGCCATAGGCATGGAGTCCTCAGAGAAGAACCCAACCGAATCTCCCCTTCACCCGTAGGGTGGTCAAGTTGAAGGTCCTCAAATCCGTCCGTTATTTGATCCACCATCACCCTAGCATATCCTTCTGGAATCGGCTGGCCGTGGTAGGTTGAGTCAGGTTTATTAGGTATAACAGAGCCAACAGCCGCCTTGACTTTCAGTGTCATCCTTCGCGTCATAAGGTGGCAATGTTGAGACTCCGTGATAGCATCCACGGGGTAGCTAGCAGGAGCCGTGAAGACATGCTCCAGCTACTGAGTCTGCTTAGTGGAAGCCACGCTGCTTCTCCGCTGAGATGGCGGGGTAGCTTCAGGAGAAGATTCGGCAGGTCGTTTGCTGCGATCTGCTTCTCGTTCCTCTAGCCCTTGTACCCTTTCATGCAGCGCCTGCAGTTGGCTATGCTCCACTTTCTTCCTCCTCTCCCGGGTTTTGTAACCCCCTGCGTCCAGAAAGCCAACCTTCCACTGAATGGAGCCTGGCATGCCACGTGTCCGTCTAGGGTGCTCAGGATTCCCAAGGGCCATTGTGAGCTCGTCATTCTCTCTGTCTGGGACGAACGTCCCTTGCTGCGCTTTCTCGATATACTCCCAAAGCTTTCTGACGGGTATTCGCAGTTGCTCATCCGTCCAAACACACTTCCCTATTACAGGGTCCAAGGTTCTGCCAACCCCGAAGAACCAAGCCCGGCAACGGTTTGGCCAGTTCAATGTCTCTGGTTCGACCCCTTTAGCAATCAGGTCATTCTCAGCCTTGTCCCACAAAGGTCGGGCTTTGAGGTAGCCACCTGACCCCTGCGATGGTGATGCTTCTTCTTCGCAGCATTAATCTTGTTTGTCACTGACATCTTCTTACTCTTTTTCGATGTCTTGTGGGCCACAAATGCGGGCCATTTATCTCTGATCTTCTCATACTTTCTGGTGAATTCTGGTGTCTCTTCTTTGTCGACAAACGTTTTCAGCTCATTCTTCCACCTCCTGAATAGTTCTGCCATCTTCTTAAGAGCATGAGACTTGATCAATTCCTCTTTAACTGGCTTCTGTGGATCCTCCTCTGGCGGTAGGGTGAAATTTGCCTTAAGCATTGTCCAAAGATCTTCTTTCTGCATATCGGAGACATAAGACGTCGGCACCTCAGGGTCTTCCTTCTTTGGCTTTAACCATTGCTGGATACTGATTGGGATCTTGTCCCTAACAAGAACCCCGCACTGAAGACGAAATGCATTCTTTGTCTGGATGGGTTCAATTGGCGTGCCATCGCGTGCGATTGCTGTGATCTCAAACCTTTCATTCGAGCGCAACTTTTTCTTCGGGCCTCGTTTCTTTACCGAAGTTGAGCTCGATCCGGAGGGCTAGAGAAAAAAGAAGAAAGACGAGAGTTAATTAATATGTGTACATATGAAAACAATGAATGCATCAATTAACTAGTCAGCACGGGCTTAACTAATATATATATACCTGGCCGGACTCAGTTCGATCACCGGAGCAGTCAGCACGGTCTCCTTCTTGTACCTCCATTGGGTCACCGGAGCCATCATGAACATAGCCATCTTCTTGTACCGACATTGATGGGCCAGAGCCATCATGAACATAGCCCTCTTCTTCACCCAGTCCTTCCTGACCATCGGTGTCGTTGAGAAATGACGCAACGACATCACTTCCTTGTGCAATTATGTCCCCCAACATCGCTTCTGTTGCTTCGTATCGGGAGTGTTCCATAGTTTCTGCAAATATTTACAACATGTCAATTATTATTCAAACATGGTACAGATGGATATATATTAGTGGCAAACGTAGAACTAGCTAGCTAATCACAATAAGGAATCATGTTAGTGGCCTCGACGCTGCTGCTCTAGGGTTTGGGGTGGCCTAGACAACGCTTCAAGGGTTTGGGGTGGCCTCGACACAACGCTTCAAGGGTTTTTGGTGGCCTCGACGACAACACTCTTTTAACATGGTAAATTTGGATGGCCTCGAGAGAGTTTGTTGGGTAGGGGCGCAGCGGGAGGGGCTAGGAGACCAACATCATTTTTTCTCTAGGGTTTGGGTGTCCTCGAGAGTTTTGGTCGAGCTAGAGGGCCGAGGGGGGGGTGCTGCCGTGGTATAAGTTATCACGGTCCAGAGGGGGTATATATATCGATCGCCCCTCATGTCGAAGTTATCCGGGAGGGGGTTATATCGACAACGACGCAACATACATATACATGGGAAAACAATGTTATCGGGGAGGGGGTATATCGGTAACCCCCCTCGCGTTGAAGTTTTATTTTCTTCTTCTTTCTCCTCTATTCCTTTCTTCTTCTCCTCTTCTTTTTCTTCTTTTTTCCTCTTCTTATTTATTTCTCCTCTTCTTCATCTCCTCTTCTTGTCCTTTCTTCCTCTTCTTATTTTCCTTTTTCCTCTCCTTCTTTTTCTTCTTCTTCCTTATCTTCCTAGCTAGATCTATAATACTAATCTAAACATGTAACTTTTGCATATATAAAACTTTTTCTTCTTGTTCCTTCTTCCTTCTCTTCCTTCTTTTCCTAAATATATAAAACTTTTCTAAAAATGAAACTAACCTAAAATGTACTAAATCAGAGAACATATATAGATAAAACTAACCTAAAATGTACCCAAATGTACTAAAAATCTAACTTTTATATGCATAGAGAACATACATACATATATACATTTTTATAAAAAGGTAAAAAAACATCATCATATATATGAACAAAAAATCTAAAAAAGGACATATAATCAGATATACACACATACATATACTCACACATATACATATAATCTGGAAAAAAACATCATATAAAACAGAGGAGAGGACAGGGGGGGGGGGGCGGCGCCGGCCGGCCTGACCAAGGAGAGGTGCGGCGTGGTCGGGGCAGGGGCAGAGGCAGGGCGGCGTGGTCGGGACAGGGGCGATGGCGTCGTGGTCGGGGCAGGGGCGACGACGACGTGGTCGGGGCAGGGGCGATGGCGTCGACGGGGCGGGTCGGGGGCGCGGCAGAGGCACGGCGAGGGCGCGCGGCGTGGTCGGGGGCCAGGGGCGACGGCGGCATGGTTGGGGCGGGGCAACGGCGGCATGGTCGGGGGCGCGGCAGAGGCACGGCGAGCTCGGGCAGCCTGGCGGCGTCGTTGGAGGGATCAAAGAACTGACGAACTTTTCACGATGGCTGGTTTATATAGCAAAGGCTTTAGTCCCGGTTGGTGGCACCAACTGGAACTAAAGGGTGGGCATTGGTACCGGTTCGTGGCACCAACCGGTACCAAATCCCCCCTTTAGTCCCGGTTGGTGCCACCAACCGGGACCAAAGGCCCATCTGCTGCCCGCGTCGGGGCCAAAGTTTAGTCCCACCTCGCTAGTTGAGAGGGGCGCGCAGTGGTTTATAAGCCCCACTGCCGCACCCCTCTCGAGCTCCTCTCCACCGCAGGCTTCCGGGCCTACTTTGTACTGCTTTGCCTGATGGGCCTTCTGGGCCAACTGCGGGCCTGAATCCTGGCCCATGGATGGGTTTCTAGTCGTATTCAGGCCGTGGTGGCCCAGTTGGTGGCAAATTTTTGATTTTTTCCCCGTTTTTTTGTTTTCTTTTTTGCTTTATTTATTTTGTTTTGTTTCTACTTACAAAAATATACTTATTTATTTTATTTTGTTTATAATTACTTATTAATTTTATTTTATGATAATTCTTTTTGCTATTAAATTTTCTAACAAAAAAAGTTCTTTATGAAAATTCTTTTTGCTTTTAATGATTTTGAACAGAAAATACTTTGATAATTTTAGTTGCATCAATTTTATATAATTTTAGTTTCAATAATACTAGAAGTTGCTTATAATGTTTTGAACAGAACATACATTGATAATTTTAGTTTCATAAATTTTATTTATGTTATTAAAGTTTTTTTTTGTTTCTACTTATCTATTTTATTAAAGTTTATATTTTTTTTCAAATTACTTATTTATTTTATTTTGAGCTATAAGACCATGAAATTGAAAAGCATTTGAAATGAACTTTGAAAAGGTTCCAAGTTGGCATGGTATCATCATTTCACCCACATAGCATGTGCAAGAAAGTAGAGAGGCTTACGACAAAAACTGGATGCACTTCGTGTACAAAACAGACAATCTCCTTCGAAGTATCAGGGTTTCATACGGAAACTCGTCTGTTACGAAGGAATTTCATTTCTTTTGAACTTATTTGAACCCCCTTGTTTTTCTGTGTTCAAAATGCACCATTCAAAGCCACATCATCAATTTACAACCCTTTCTGACTTCATTTGTTATTTTTCATGCATTTACTGATTATTTTTAGCTATAAGACCATGAAATTGAAATGCATTTGAAATGAACTCTGAAAAGGTTCCAAGTTGGCATGGTATCATCATTTCAACCACATAGCATGTGCAAGAAAGTAGAGAGGCTTACGGCAAAAACTTGATGCACTTCGTGTACAAAATAGATAATCTGCTTCGAAGTATCAGAGTTTCATACGGAAACTCGTCTGTTACAAAGGGATTTCATTTCTTTTGAACTTATTTGAACCCCCTTGTTTTTCTGTGTTCAAAATGCACCATTCAAAGCCACATCATCAATTTACAACCCTTTCTGACTTCATTTGTTATTTTTCATGCATTTATTGATTATTTTGAGCTATAAGACCACGAAATTGAAAAGCATTTGAAATGAACTCTGATAAGGTTCCAAGTTGGCATGGTATCATCATTCACCCACATAGCATGTGCAAAAAAGTAGAGAGGCTTACGGCAAAAACTGGATGCACTTCGTGTAAAAAACAGAAAATCTCCTTCGAAGTATCATGATTTCATACGGAAACTCGTCTGTTACAAAGGGATTTCATTTCTTTTGAACTTATTTGAACCCCCTTGGTTTTCTGTGTTCAAAATGCACCATTCAAAGCCGCATCATCAATTTACAACCCTTTCTGACTTTATTTGTTATTTTTCATGCATTTACTGATTATTTTGATCTATAAGACCATGAAATTGCAAAGCATTTGAAATGAACTCTAAAAAGGTTCCAAGTTGGCATGGTATCATCATTTCACCCATATAGCATGTGCAAGAAAGTGGAGAGGTTTACGTAAAAAACTGGATGCACTTCGTGTACAAAACAGACAATCTCCTTTGAAGTATCAGGGTTTCATATGGAAACTCGTCTGTTACAAAGGGATTTCATTTCTTTTGAACTTATTTGAACCCCCTTGTTTTTCTGTGTTCAAAATGCACCATTCAAAGCCACATCATCAATTTATAACCCTTTCTGACTTCATTTGTTATTTTTCATGCATTTATTGATTATTTTGAGCTATAAGACCACGAAATTTAAAAGCATTTGAAATGAACTCTGATAAGGTTCCAAGTTGGCATGGTATCATCATTTCACCCACATAGCATGTGCAAGAAAGTAGAGAGGCTTACGGCAAAAACTGGATGCACTTCGTGTACAAAACAGAAAATCTCCTTCGAAGTATCATGATTTCATACGGAAACTCGTCTGTTACAAAGGGATTTCATTTCTTTTGAACTTATTTGAACCCCCTTGGTTTTCTGTGTTCAAAATGCACCATTCAAAGCCACAACATCAATTTACAACCCTTTCTGACTTTATTTGTTATTTTTCATGCATTTACTGATTATTTTGAGCTATAAGACCATGAAATTGCAAAGCATTTGAAATGAACTCTAAAAAGGTTCCAAGTTGGCATGGTATCATCATTTCACCCATATAGCATGTGCAAGAAAGTGGAGAGGTTTACGTAAAAAACTGGATGCACTTCGTGTACAAAACAGACAATCTCCTTTGAAGTATCAGGGTTTCATATGGAAACTCGTCTGTTACAAAGGGATTTCATTTCTTTTGAACTTATTTGAACCCCCTTGTTTTTCTGTGTTCAAAATGCACCATTCAAAGCCACATCATCAATTTATAACCCTTTCTGACTTCATTTGTTATTTTTCATGCATTTATTGATTATTTTGAGCTATAAGACCACGAAATTTAAAAGCATTTGAAATGAACTCTGATAAGGTTCCAAGTTGGCATGGTATCATCATTTCACCCACATAGCATGTGCAAGAAAGTAGAGAGGCTTACGGCAAAAACTGGATGCACTTCGTGTACAAAACAGAAAATCTCCTTCGAAGTATCATGATTTCATACGGAAACTCGTCTGTTACAAAGGGATTTCATTTCTTTTGAACTTATTTGAACCCCCTTGGTTTTCTGTGTTCAAAATGCACCATTCAAAGCCACAACATCAATTTACAACCCTTTCTGACTTTATTTGTTATTTTTCATGCATTTACTGATTATTTTGAGCTATAAGACCATGAAATTGCAAAGCATTTGAAATGAACTCTAAAAAGGTTCCAAGTTGGCATGGTATCATCATTTCACCCATATAGCATGTGCAAGAAAGTGGAGAGGTTTACGTAAAAAACTGGATGCACTTCGTGTACAAAACAGACAATCTCCTTTGAAGTATCAGGGTTTCATATGGAAACTCGTCTGTTACAAAGGGATTTCATTTCTTTTGAACTTATTTGAACCCCCTTGGTTTTCTGTGTTCAAAATGCACCATTCAAACCCACATCATGAATTTACAACCCTTTCTGACTTCATTTGTTATTTTCATCGATTTACTGATTATTTTGAGCTATAAGACCATGAAGTTGAAAAGCATTTGAAATGAACTCTGATAAGGTTCCAAGTTGGCATGGTATCATCATTTCACCCGCATAGCATGTGCAAGAAAGTAGAGAGGCTTATGAAAAAAACTGGATGCACTTCGTGTACAAAACAGACAATCTCCATCGAAGTATCAGGGTTTCATATGGAAACTCGTCTGTTACAAAGGGATTTCATTTTTTTGAACTTATTTGAACCCCCTCCTTTTTCTGTGTTCAAAATGCACCATTCAAAGCCGCATCATCAATTTACAACCCTTTCTGACTTTATTTGTTATTTTTCATGCATTTACTGATTATTTTGATCTATAAGACCATGAAATTGAAAAGCATTTGAAATGAACTCTGATAAGGTTCCAAGTTGGCATGGTATCATCATTTCACCCACATAGCATGGGCAAGAAAGTAGAGAGGCTTACGGCAAAAACTGGATGCACTTCGTGTACAAAACAGACAATCTCCTTCGAAGTATCAGGGTTTCATATGGAAAGTCGTTTGTTATAAAGGGATTTCATTTCTTTTGAACTTATTTGAACCCCCTTGTTTTTCTGTGTTCAAAATGCACCATTCAAAGCCACATCATCAATTTACAACCCTTTCTGACTTCATTTGTTATTTTTCATGCATTTATTGATTATTTTGAGCTATAAGACCACGAAATTTAAAAGCATTTGAAATGAACTCTGATAAGGTTCCAAGTTGGCATGGTATCATCATTTCACCCACATAGCATGTGCAAGAAAGTAGAGAGGCTTACGGCAAAAACTGGATGCACTTCGTGTACAAAACAGAAAATCTCCTTCGAAGTGTCATGATTTCATATGGAAACTCGTCTGTTACAAAGGGATTTCATTTCTTTTGAACTTATTTGAACCCCCTTGGTTTTCTGTGTTCAAAATGCACCATTCAAAGCCACAACATCAATTTACAACCCTTTCTGACTTTATTTGTTATTTTTCATGCATTTACTGATTATTTTGATCTATAAGACCATGAAATTGCAAAGCATTTGAAATGAACTCTAAAAAGGTTCCAAGTTGGCATGGTATCATCATTTCACCCACATAGCATGTGCAAGAAAGTAGAGAGGCTTACGGCAAAAACTGGATGAACTTCGTGTACAAAAAAGACAATCTCCTTCGAAGTATCAGGGTTTCATACGGAAACTCGTCTGTTATAAAGGGATTTCATTTTCTTTTGAAATTATTTGAACCCCCTTGTTTTTTTGTGTTCAAAATGCACCATTCAAAGCCACATCATCAATTTACAGCCCTTTTTGACTTCATTTGTTATTTTTCAAGCATTTACTGATTATTTTGAGCTATATGACCACGAAATTGAAAAGCATTTGAAATGAACTCTGATAAGGTTCCAAGTTGGCATGGTATCATGATTTCACCCACATAGCATGTACAAGAAAGTAGAGAGGCTTACGGCAAAAACTGGATGCACTTCATGTCCAAAATAGACAATCTCCTTCGAAGTATCAGGGTTTCATACCCAAACTCGTCTGTTACAAAGAGATTTCATTTTTTTGAACTTATTTGAAGCCCCTTGTTTTTCTATGTTCAAAATGCACCATTCAAAGCCACATCATCAATTTACAACTGAGGGTGTCCTGGACTAGGGGGTGTCCGGATAGCCGGACTATCATCATCGGCTGGACTCCAAGACTATGAAGATACAAGATTGAAGACTTCGTCCCGTGTCCGGATGGGACTTTCCTTGGCGTGGAAGGCAAGCTTGGCAATACGGATATGTACATCTCCTACCATTGTAACCGACTCTGTGTAACCCTAGCCCTCTCCGTTGTCTATATAAACCGGAGGGTTTTAGTCCGTAGGACGAACAACCATTACAACAATCATACCATAGGCTAGCTTCTAGGGTTTAGCCTCCTTGATCTCGTGGTAGATCCACTCTTGTACTACCCATATCATCAATATCAATCAAGCAGGAGTAGTGTTTTACCTCCATCGAGAGGGCCCGAACCTGGGTAAAAACATCGTGTCCCTTGTCTCCTGTTACCATCCGCCTAGACGCACAGTTCGGGACCCCCTACCCGAGATCCGCCGGTTTTGACACCGACATTGGTGCTTTCATTGAGAGTTCCTCTATGTCGTCGCAATCAGGAACGAAGCCTCTTCCCGTCTTTAAAGACGGTATCATCACTAAAGGAGCCCTGGCCGCCGGCCAAACTATCTGGCTAGGTGGTTTTCTCATGACCGCCTGTTCGGCCACCGCTTCGACGATGCCTCTCGGGTCATCAAAAGCAATCTTCGCGTCAACTCGGAATTCGCCGAGCAGCTGGATCCAATAGGGCTCTTGTCCGTAAACGAGCTCTTGGATCGCATCACCGCCCTGGGAGTCGATACAGACTACAATCAGATTGGGCTTAAAACCGATCTGAGAGATTACCTCTCCCCAAGTTACCCACCACGTTGCGGTGGTAGAGGAACAACGCGACGACTCTTCTTCTATATTGAAAACTAGTTATGTCCGGACTCCTGAAACCTCCATGCCGGATTTCCGTGGAGGGACGGACGTCGATCAAGCACTGAACCTAAAGTCAGGCATCGGACCAGACTCGTTGGATAACATCCAGCAATCCAAGCTTCCAAATTCGGAAGCTTTTCGGCCCTTGAGCCTCGAGATGGGCAGGGTTCCGGATTCAATTCCACCCACCCACCCAAACATATGCGATCTATCTCAAATCCGGCAAGAGCCCACCGAAACAGTACATCATTACTGGGCCAGATTCCTCCTGGTTATGGACAGGATAAAAAACTGCCATGAGGAAAACGCAATTTCAATTTTCTGCAATAATTGCACGGACAAGGGAATCCTGAACGCCGTAAATCGTCGCGAAATTACACGATTCGCTGACCTGGCGTCCATAGTACGCAAGTACTGTGCGATGGAGAGTTTATGGAAAACCGAAACTGAGTTTTGGGACAATCCGGCACTGAATACAACCCTAGTCCGAAACAAAAGGGTGCATCGTACTCAGGCACCAGGTACAAAAACCAAAAAGCAAAAAACCCATAAAGGGCACGGAACCATACTGGAGGGATGGCTCAGCGGACCCTGTAAAATTCACAGTACAGAAGGCGCCACTCCAACACATAGCCTTCGAGCATGTTGGGTACTGCGGCAGGTGGCCAAAAGTGGCGAAGAGCTTCTAACCCCAGAGAACCACTCTAATGGTACCAGTATGGTGTCAACGGTCTTCGAGACTTTCGCATCAAATAATATGCGGAAACGAACAATCCGCAGCCTCGCCGAAGTCTACCAAGTAGCAACAACAAATCCATGGAGCGACACGGCCATCACCTTCAATGCCAGCGACGAACCAAAATTCCGAACAGCCCGAGCACCAGCCGCATTGGTCCTCAGTCCAATAGTGGACGGCTTTCGTCTTACCAAGGTACTCATGGATGGCGGCAGCGGATTAAACCTCATCTACGAGGAAACTCTTCAAAAAATGGAAATACATTGGAGCCGCATTGAGCGAAGCAGCACAACCTTTAGAGGAATAATCCCTAGCCGGGAAGCGTGCTGCACAGGAAAAATCACACTTGATGTGGTGTTCGGCTCGCCGGACAATTACAGGTCCGAAGAAGTCACGTTCCAAGTGGCCCCGTTCAGCAGCGGATATCACGCTATATTAGGACGGGAAGTATTCACAATTTTTCAAGCCATACCCCACTACGGGTACATGAAGCTTAACATGCCCGGGCCCGATGGAATAATCACTCTCGTCAGTGATCCGGACACAGCGCTCCGCGCCGAAAACAAGACAGCCGCACTAGCCCTGGAGGCACTATCCAAAGCCCTAGCAGCGGAGGAACTCACTGCGCTGCGCTCTACGGTGAATAGGGATGATGTGATCCAAGTCCACCTCCTTTAAACCAGCGGGCAAAATAGTCAAATTCCAGGTCCATCCAATGGACCCAACAAAGATGGCCTCCATCGGGGCACAGTTAAACCCTGATGTCGACGCCGCACTGCGAGAATTCCTTCGGGAAAATTGGGACATCTTTGCCTGGCACCCCTTAGATATGCCAGGAATCCCACGCAGATTGGCAGAACACAGCCTAAACATCCTAAAAGGATTCAAGCCAGTTAAACAGGCACTTCGGCGATTCTCCGAACCCAAAAGACAGGCAATGGGAGAAGAGCTAGCCAAACTACTGGAAGCCGGATTCATAAGAGACATCAAACATCCGGACTGGCTAGCAAACCTGGTAATGGTACCAAAGAAGGACAAATCCTGGCGCCTATGTGTCGATTTTAAAGATCTTAACAAGGCCTGCCCAAAGGATCCTTTTCCCCTCCCCCGCATCGACCAAATAATTGATGCTACTGCAGGGCACGATTCATTGTGCTTCCTTGACGCATACTCCGGATACCATCAAATAAAGATGGCGGAGGCAGACCAAGCCGCAACGGCATTCATTACTCCATATGGACCATTCTGCTTCAACACGATGCCCTTCGGACTCAAAAACGCCGGCGCAACATATCAGCGCATGATTCAGACATGTCTGGCTACCCAGATTGGCAAAACAGTAGAGGCATACGTAGACGATGTAGTCGTCAAAACCAAACACGTCGAAACTCTAGTAGACAACTTGAGGCTCACGTTCGACAACCTCTAGTAGACGATCTGAGCATATGACATTAAGCTGAATCCGGAAATATGCGTCTTCGGCGTACCAGCCGGAAAGCTCTTGGGCTTCATTGTATCCGGTAGAGGAACTGAAGCAAACCCAGCCAAGATCCGAGCTCTGTCACAGCTGGATATTCCAAAAGACCTCAAACAAATACAAAAATTGACTGGATGCGTGGCGGCTCTAAGCCGCTTCATCTCCCGTTTGGGAGAAAAGGCATTGCCCCTCTATCGCCTCCTCAGGCGCACCGAACACTTCGAGTGGACGGATGCTGCCACCGCCGGACTCGAAGAAATAAAAGCCATATTGGCAACAAATCCGGTCCTGGCTGCGCCTAACTTGGGCGAACCAATGTTGTTATATATCGCGGCAACACATCAAGTGGTAAGCGCCGTGCTCATCGTCGAACGAGAAACAGAAGGGCATAAATTCCCTCTTCAAAAACCAGTGTACTACGTATCCACTGTCTTAACTCCCTGCAAGTCCCGGTATCCGCATTATCAAAAGATAGCGTACGCGGTGTTCATGGCATCCCGGAAGCTCCGACACTACTTTCAAGAGTGTTCGATAACAGTGGCCTCCGAAGTGCCCCTCAACGACATTATAAACAACCGTGACGCGACGGGTAGGATTGCAAAATGGGCCATTGAGCTCTTACCATTCGATATAACTTATAAACCTCAGCGAGCTATAAAGTCGCAAGTCTTGGCCGACTTTATCGCTGAATGGACCGAAGCCGAACTCCCTAAAGAGTACGGCGCATACTCCAATTGGATTATGCATTTCGACGGCTCCAAAATGTTGGCCGGCTTGGGGGCTGGCGTCGTACTGACGTCCCCAATCGAAGACACAGTCCAATACGTGCTTCAGATAATGTACACGGACTCCAACAATACAGCCGAATACGAGGCCCTCCTACATGGTCTCCGGATGGCAATCTCCATGGGTATTCAACGCCTAGAGGTGCGCGGGGATTCAAACCTTGCAATATCCCAAGTAAATGGAGACTTTGACGCCAAGGATCCGAAAATGGCAGCCTATCGTAACGCTGTCCTAAAAATGTCAGCTCGGTTCGAAGGACTCGAATTCCACCACGTAGCCCGGATAATAACCAAGCAGCCGATGTGCTGGCACGCATCGGTGCAAAACACGACGCTGTCCCTCCAAACATCTTCCTAGAACGGCTCTTTAAGCCATCCGTACGATGGGAAGAGGAGTCCAGAAATAACAACCCGGAAACAACCGCACCACCCAACATAGAACAGTCTGACATAATCGGCGGTTCAGCCGATGAAATAACACCTTCAGCCGATGAAATAATGGCGGCAATTGCCCCGTGGACAGAACCATACCTAGCCTACTTAATTAGGCAGGAACTTCCCGAAGACCAAAACGAGGCCCGCTGCATAGTTCGGCGGTCTAAAGCCTACAAGGTCCATGAGGGAGAACTTTACAAGAAAAGCACAACCGGAGTCCTTCAAAGGTGCATCTCCAAAGAGGAAGGACGAAATCTTCTGGCTGAAATTCACGCCGGACTAGGCGGACACCACGCTGCAGCCCGGGCCCTTGTAGGTAAGGCCTTCCGTACAGGATTTTATTGGCCGACGGCCCGGGCAGACGCTCAGGACTTAGTCCAAAGATGCGTCGGTTGTCAGCTCTTTGCTAATCAGAGCCATATGCCACCCACCGCCCTCAAAACTATACCCATTACCTGGCCGTTCGCAGTCTGGGGGCTTGACATGGTCGGACCCCTCAAAGGGGGAACCCACAAGCAAAGGTACCTATTGGTCATGGTGGACAAATTCAGCAAATGGATAGAGGCCAAGCCAGTTAAAACGGCAGAGTCCGGACCGGTGATAGACTCCATATCCGGGGTAGTACGCCGTTATGGCGTCCCCCATAGCATCATTACCGATAACGGCACGAACTTCACGGCCGACGAGGTCAAACTCTAGTGCAAAAATATGGGCATCAAGCTCGATTACGCTTCAGTCTATCACCCTCAAACCAACGGTCAAGTTGAGCGAGCAAATGGTTTGATAATGAGCGGCATCAAGCCCAGAGTAGTGCGGTCCCTTATGGAATCTAACACGCACTGGGTAGAGGAGCTTGACTCCGTACTCTGGGGGCTGCGGACCACGCCAAACCGTACCACCGGATTCACACCATTCTTCATGGTATACGGCGCAGAGGCAGTTTTGCCCTGCGACATAATTCATGACTCACCTCGAGTGCGCATGTACGAAGAAAGAGAAGCCGAGTTGGATCGGCAGGACAGCTTGGACGCATTGGAGGAAGAACGCGACGTGGCAAAGGCTCGTTCCGCATTCTATCAGCAGCAGGCTCGAAGATATCAAAGTAGAGAAGTACGGGCTAAAACTTACAATGTTGGCGAACTAGTTCTACGCCTGCCAGACAAGAAAAAGGACAAGCTCAAGCCCAAATGGGAAGGTCCCTTCATTATCGATCAAGTCCTGACCGGTGGAGCATACCGTCTGCGAAATGCATCGGACAACCGACTCGAGCCAAACCCATGGAATGCAGCCCGCCTCCGAAGATTCTACGCCTAGCGCCGGACTAAGAGTTCGTCTCCTTCCTCCGTCTAAATTTTTACACTTCGGCTGTCTTTCGTTTCTATCTTTTCTCCCACCTTTTTCATAAAAGCCCTTAAAGGCCTATTTGCGCATTGTTCGCACACACTTGATGTGCTATTCGCACTCATTATACCCGGGGGCTTCTTTAACAGAAGCTTACTTATACGGGCTTCATGCCCAGCACATGTGTCAAACTTCCACATGTACCTTTTATTCACCATTATATGCATCGATATGACTTAAGTTTTGGCCAAGCTAGGTTGCCTGGCTCCTGTGCTTACCCCTACGTTCCCGATTGTTCAGCTAGGAGGTAAAGGGAGCACCTCTGCGATTGTTACTGCCGGGTCAGCCGGATGTGTACCTCAGACTGGTTGAAGCCGAAAGCTAGCGTTCTTAAGGGAATATTTGGTCGGTGACTTGAAAGATGATTTTTTACATATTTATTTATCTGCCCCCAGATGTTTTCCTGCTCTTTTCGCAGTCCGGACATGCACTTTAGGGCATGCCTCCTAGGGAAAGGAACCCTTAACGGAACTATTCTCCCTGGAAGATGTTTCTTACTAACCATGTAATATAACATAACTAGTTGGGCACTTGTCTGATAAAGCACTAATGACCCCTACGCCTGGTCTCCATGCATGCCCCGGTTTCTTCTTAACCGAGAAGGTATTCGGACACACTCCAGACTCTAGGGTCCCGAGGTTGAAGCGAAAAGGTCGGCAAAGAAAAACGATCTACAATCCGGCTAGAAGGCATTTTACATGTCATTTTAAATACATCGTCAAATCGACTGACTGTACTCCTCCTCAATCCCGTCTAACAGGCTGTCTAAATTACAGTCCCGTTGGGAATATTTAGCGGCCAGATCTACTTGACCGTACACTAAGCTCACAGGGATCTCCTTCCCATCGGGCCCCACAGGTCTGACCTCGGCCATGTGGTTTGGATCCGCCTTCTTATACCGCGTCTTCACCATGGCCCAGGCCTCCCTGGCACCTTGGCGGTAGGCCGATATCTTCCATAAACGGAAGCGCTGCCGTGCTCCTTGAAGCTTCTCCGCAAGCTCTCCAAGGCCCTCGGGTAGGGAGAGGGACGACAATAAGGCCTGGACGACGCCGCTCATCGCCTGCCGAACACGTTCGAGCAGTTGCACCAGCTCGGGAAGTTGATCACCCGTTGAGACGGGCATCTCCTCCGCAGGGCGACCTGTGAGCACACGTACAGACATATTTCTGTCAATTGACTTCCTCGCCGAACTCTTCTTTTCAAATGAGTTTGCTCAAGCACTTACTATAGATGCTGCGACGAAGCCGCTGATTCTCCTTCACGGAGCCAGACAGCTCGGCCCGAACACCTTTCAGCTCTTCTCCAAGCTGGGCGTGGGCATCCTGGAGTTTGTTCCTTTCCTGCTGCACCTTCGTAAGCACCCTCTCGCCGGCCTTCAGCTGGCGCATTAGTTGTTGCTTGTCCGCATCAAGTCCGGCAACATCTGCAATACCATTGTCAGATTTATACGCACGCCGCACACCGCTTATCTTTCTGAAATAATGTGTTACCGGAGGGGGTTTCTGTGCCTCCTTCTGCGGCAGCTAGTGCGGCCTCAAGTTGGGCCTTGCACTCTTGCAGCTCCTGGGACAATTGGGTATTCTTCTCTGTAAGATCCTGCAAATTATATGATCCTTAAATCAGTTACTTTAACTACTTTAAGTCTTGGGGGCTACTGGCATGTACACCTATCAAAATCTCTTACCCGTATGTCCTTTACATATTGCTCCGTGGCTCTGGTTAAACCATCTTGAGCGGCACGAAGGTGCGCGTGTCCCGCGTTAAAGGCATTCAACGCCTCTGGGGAGAAACACGCGTCACGCAGAACTGTCCGGCGGCGCCTATGATTCATGGCGCTCTCCACCTCAGACCTGGTGGCGGACAGCTGGTCGGCATCCTCCGCTGGAGGAGTATCCGGCTCGCGCCTTGCACTCGCCTCCCCCTCCGGACCAGGTGTTGGAGCCTGGCGGGCGGAGGCTTGGTTGGCAACCTCTCCGGACACAGTCCGGCGAGTGCTCTTTCTCCTGGAAAGGTCATAACCATTAATACACCTCCTGGGAATCCTTTTCCTAAATAACAGTCGCGATCTATACCGTTGCGGTGACGTTTCGATCTGCGCCGCACTCCTCTTCCGCCGGCTGGGCTGGACTGACCCTTGTTGGTCAGCCGCCGTGGGCTCGGCTTCCTACCGTGAAGGCACCTCCTATGAGACACAATTGTATACGGTGGTCAGAAATGTGCAAGGACGAAATAATGGTGTCAGGACTTTGGTCACAATCACCTGGGGAGCCGGAGATAAGCCGGGGTAGTCAGCCGTAATGGCGACTAGAGCATTGTCCATGCTGAGTTGGTGGAACACCCCGTCGATTAGCTCCACCTTTATGTCCGGATCCTCTTCGGAGGCCGGATCAAGGGATCTTCCTGGATCCTTGGGTTGTGGAGCCGGACTATGTATGCCCTCCACATCCCGACGCAGCTCCTGCATCGAAATCGTAAAGTAAGATACTTAACTTTGAAAGCACGGGTTGGATGAATAAAATGTCCGCTTACCCAGCGCCGAGGGTTATTCATGGAGAACCCATTCAATGGGCTTGTCTGGAGGAAGTCCTCCTTCTCCCCCTTGTACAGGCCGGACATAATCTTCACCAGATCTTCGGTCGATCTCGGCCCTTTGCGGCCATGACGGGTGGCATCATTTTCCCCGTTGAAATCGCACATGGGGTGGCCCCTGTATTGCACGGCTGCACCCCCCGCATTATGCACGTGGCCAGGACTCCAATCATGGTCAATCCGGAATGGGCCATCAACCTTATCCGGCCCATCAAATAATGGACGCCCTTGTCTTCCTCCAGTTGGGGGCTCCGCAGGCGCCAACTTAGGCGTTTCTTCATAGGAGCCTTGCTGAACTCCGGGAGGCCGATCCGAACTGGGTCCAGCAGTGGAGCATCTTCTATGTAGAACCATTCCAAAGGCCAGTCTTCGGACGCCTTCTTTGGGGTTCTGGATGTGAGGGAGTCCTGGACTAGGGGGTGTCCGGACAGCCGGACTATCATTATCCGTCGGACTCCAAGACTACGAAGATACAAGATTGAAGACTCCGTCCCGTGTCCGGATGGGACTTTCCATGGCGTGGAAGGCAATCTTGGCAATACGGATATGTAGATCTCCTACCATTGTAACCGACTCTGTGTAACCCTAGCCTCCTCCGGTGTCTATATAAACCGGAGGGCTTTAGTCCGTAGGACAACATACATTACAACAATCATACCATAGGCTAGCTTCTAGGGTTTAGCCTCCTTGATCTCGTGGTAGATCCACTCTTGTAATACCCATATCATTAATATCAATCAAGCAGGACGTAGGGTTTTACCTCCATCGAGAGGGCCCGAACCTGGGTAAAAACATGGTGTCCCTCATCTCTTGTTACCATCCGCCTAGACGCACAGTTCGGGACACCGTACCCGAGATCCGCCGGTTTTGACACCGACATTGGTGCTTTCATTGAGAGTTCCTCTGTGTCGTCACCGATAGGCTTGATGGCATCTTCAACCAGCAACGCTGTCCAGGGTGAGACTTTTCTCCCCGGACAGATCTTCGTATTCGGCGGCTTCGCCCTGCGGGCCAATTCACTTGGCCATCTGGAGCAGATCGAAAGCTACACCCCTGGCCATCAGGTCAGATTTGGAAGCTTAAACTTCACGACCGATGTCCGCGGAGACTTGATCTTCGACGGACTCGAGCCACAGCCGAGCGCGCCGCACTGTGACGATGGGCATGATCTAGCTCTGCTGCCGAACAGTGCCTTGGTGGACGCACACGGATCTGCTTCGGCCATTAGCCCGGAGCCGATCGCCCAGATCGAGGGCCGGTGGATAGACGCCGCCCTGGGGGCTTCAACATCCACGGCGATGGAGCCGAACACCAATCTTGTCCCCCGCGAAACTCGTGATTCCGAGGCGCCGGACTCCTTGCCGGACTCCGAACCTCCCGCGCCCCTACCAATCGATCCGGATTGGGCGCCGGTTATGGAATTCACCGCCGCGGACATCTTCCAATGCTCGCCTTTCGGTGACATCTTGAATTCACTAAAGCATCTCTCGTTATCAGGAGAGTCCTGGCCGGATTATGGCCAGGATGGTTGGGATACGGACGACGAAGAAATTCAGAGCCCACCCACCACCCACTTTGTAGCCACTGTCGACGATCTAACCGACATGCTAGACTACGACTCCGAAGACATCGACGCTATGGACGACGATGCCAGAGACGAACAGGAACCAGCGCCTACAGGGCACTGGAAGACCACCTCGTCATATGACATATACATGGTGGAGACCCCAAAAGACGGGGATGGCGAAGAAACAGCGGAGGCAGACTCTTTAAAGAAGCAGCCCAAACACCGGCGTCAGCGGCGCCACTCTAAATCCCGCCACAGCAAGAATGGAGATTCCGGCACAGGAGATAACAGTACCCCAGAGAGTGCTGAAGACAACCCCCTCCAGCAAGACTCAGCGCAGGAGGATGCAGAAGCAAGCCCTCACGAGAGGGCGGCAGACGAAGAGGTTGAGGATCATAACTATATGCCTCCCTCCGAAGACGAAGCAAGCCTCAATGACGACGAACTCGTCGTGGCCGAGGACCCCGTCGAACAAGAGCTTTTTAAGCGCAGGCTCGTCGCCACAGCAAGAAGCCTGAAGAAGGAAAAGCGGAAGCTCAAAACAGCGGAAGACACGCTCAGAATGAGATGGAGCAAAGTGCTCAAAACCGCAGATAAAGACGGCAATGGCCACCAATCGAAGAGCTACCCGAAGCGTAAGCTGCTACCAGAATTCGACGAGGAGGCCATAGAGCCTCCACCGTCAAATGGCCCAGCCAGGTCCATCTACGGACCCAAAAAGAAGGCCCCAGGAAGCAAGGTAACACGTCAAATGTCCGATGATAGCGACACATACAAGTACAGGGGCGCCGCACACCCACTATGTTTCACCGATGAGGTGTTGGACCATGAATTCCCAGCATGGTTTAAACCCATAAACATAGAGGCCTACGATGGAACAACAGACCCTGGAGTCTGGATAGAAGATTATACACTACATATACACATGGCCAGAGGAGACGATCTCCACGCCATAAAATATCTACCCCTCAAGCTCAAAGGGCCAGCCCGTCATTGGCTCAAAAGCCTCCCAGAAAACACTGTTGGAAGTTGGGAAGAGCTCGAGGACGCGTTTAGAGAGAATTTTCAAGGGACTTATGTCCGTCCTCCGGATGCAGATGATTTAAGTCATATAACTCAACAGCCCGGAGAGTCAGCGCGGAAATTCTGGAACAGGTTTCTTGCCAAAAAGAACCAAACAGTCGACTGTCCGGACGCCGAAGCCTTAGCAGCTTTCAAGCACAATGTCCAAGACGAATGGCTCGCCAGGCACCTCGGTCAAGAGAAACCGAGGATAATGTCCGCACTAACAAGCCTCATGACCCGCTTCTGTGCGGGAGAGGATAGCTGGCTAGCAAGAAGCAGCACCAGCGACCCAAGTACATCCGAGATAAGAGATGGAAACGGAAAATCACGGCGCAGAAAAGAGCAGCGCCGGAATAAAGAGAAAAGCCCAAAGAGCACGGCAGTCAACGTCGGATTCAAAAGCTCGCGGCCCAACAACAAAACACAGCCTCTCAAGGATGACAGTGACGAATTGTCCAACTTAAGCAAGATTTTGGGTCGGATATGTCAAATCCACAGTACCCCCGGAAGGCCTGCAAATCACACCCACAGGGTTTGTTGGGTTTTTAAACAGTCCGGCCGACTAAATGCCGAACACAAGGGGCTCGACGCGTCAAGCGAAGAAGATAAACCCCAACCGCAGGGCACCGGAAAACAAAAGACTTTCCCACAAGGGGTCAAAGTAGTAAATTCACTTCATGTGATAATACAGAAAAATAGTGCGGCACTTTCTAAAAAGAGCTTCGCGCGGTCCAACCCAGCAGACCGTAGAGATTGGATATCAAAACCAATCACTTTCGACCACCTGGACTATTCCAGAAGCGTTCGAAATGCGGGACGGACTCCCCTGATATTGAATCCCATAATAAACGGATTACAATTTACTAACGTCCTAATGGACGGAGGCAGTGACTTAAACCTGCTATATTCAAACACAATCCGTCGGATGGGGATAGACCCTACCAAAATCCGACACAGCCGCACTTCCTTCAAAGGAGTGACGCCAGGCCCTTACGCCAAGTGCACAGGCTCCATATTACTCGAAGTCGTGTTCGGATCGCCGAACAATTTTCGACGCGAAAAATTAATTTTTCACATCGTCCCATTTGAAAGTGAATATCAAGCACTCTTGGGACGAAAGGCTTTTGTCCGCTTCAAGGCCATACCGCATTACGTGTCTCTTACACTCAAGATGCCCGGTCCGCGTGGTGTCATTTCAGTGCGAGGGTCACTCAAAGACCCCGGACTCGGATAGACGAATCCGGCTTCAGCAGGCTAGGGGCTCCCTAGCCGCATACCTCTTCACAGGGGGCTGTGCACCGCGGGTTCATACAAACCCCGCTTTAATTATTTATATTTCTTCTTTTACACATATTTTTTGCACGATTTATTTTCAAACTAAACGTTCCTCTATTTTTACAGATGAACAACGTGCATACCCGTCCAGGATAACGGCACAACGGAGACACAGGCGTAGACGTGCAGTAGGGACCCGTTGCGAGGATTCTTTTCAGATTAAGACCCTGCGTAGACCTTTTTTACTGTCTCTTGTTGTTACTCTCCCTTGGTTTCTTCCTATAGCCAAAGCGGAGCCTGACGTTTTGGCATCGGCCGCGTCAGAAGACCATGCCCGTACCTGGACACTGGGGGCTTAGGGCATCTCTGCCCATTATTATAAAGACCGAACACCTTAGGGAGTGTTTGGCGTCTCGAGTTAGGCATTATATGCATCAGCTCCGAATCATGTCTTTGGTCAAATGTTGGGTTTGACCGGCTCCTGTGTTTTGCTGCCTTACGTTCCGTATCACCGGCTAACGCGGCACCAGGAGAACTACTGCGATTGTGCCCCAGTTCGGCTGGGCGAGCACCTCAGTAGAGAAAGCCGAAAACTGACTGTCATGATACAGTGAGAGACTGGTCAACCACTCGATCGACTACCGGAATGTTTAGAATTCCCCGCTTTGACGAAGGACCGTTTCCCGGTCAGGCACATACGCACCCCGAGTTCGGATATGCGTGGTGCCACCAGGGGCTATATCGTAGCCCCACCCTCGAGCTCCACTGGCTAAGTGAAAGTGATAAAGCATTATAGTCTGGATTGCCTAGTTCGCTACGCTACCACCTCCTTAAACAGGACCGAGACGTCGGATTAAGTGTGAAAACGCGCTATTTTTGCGAACACCCCCGCACCCTGTGCGTGGGGGCTGAAGCCGAAGACTGCAATCTTTCAAGTTATACAAATGTATACGTAAACGGCCGCACATGAGAAGTTTTACTACTTGGACACACAAGTATAAAAAGCAGTTATAACATAATCATCGTTTTACAAGCTAATACGTTCACTTGAACGTGATATTTTTCGAGCACTGCGACTCTATTACACGAGCGCCACGCATAACTTCGCTGAAGTAGTGCTCGGCAGGGAGCCGGCTTTCATCCGAACCCTGGGAGGCAACAGCAGTGGCATCCATCTCCGGACAATGCGCCTTCACACGGGCAAGAGCCATCCACGTGCCCTCGATGCAGGCCGACCGCTTCATGTCCTTTATATGCGGCACCGCTCCAAGGAATTGCTGTAGTAAGCCAAAGTAACTCGTCGCCTTGGACCTCTCTGGCCAGACATGGGCCACGATGTCAGTCATGGCAAATCCGGACAATCTATTTAGCTCGGCCCATTCGGCCAACCGGTCTGTCAACGGAAGTGAGCGATCCGGATTGTGGAATTGAGACCAATATAGCTCTTCCATCTCGTGATCCTCCTGGCTCCGGAAGTGCTTAACGGCATCGGCCGCACTTGCAGCTAAGTCCATATACGGATACTCCGGACTCCACAGCCGCTCAAATTGAGCATACTTTCCATCCATAAACCGGCGACGTAGCAGAAAAGGCTTGCCAGCCACGATCTCTCCGGCCTGGCGCAGTTCCTCCTTCATAGCCCGCATTGCAGAGCGGGCATCCTTGGCTTCGGCGGTGGCCTTCTTTAGGTCTTCCCGCTCCGATAAGCGCTCCTTTTCAAGAGCCTCATTGCGGTCGGTAGCATCCTTTACTTTCATGGCCAATTCGGCCACCTCCGCCCTGCTTAGGCAGTGCGCAGCCTTTTCGGCTTGCAACTCTTCGGCTGCCCTCGAGGCAGCCGCGTCACTCCTTCGGGCTTGCTCCTTAGCTCGAGCAAGTTCGGCCCGAAGGTTCTCCACAGCAGCAGCACCGTCTGTACAACAGCATACAATTTATCAGAGGAGGGCTTCGACCCCCTTAAATAAAGCGACTGCGGAGAATTTATTTACCTTGCGACTCGTCAAGTCGCTGGTTGACAAGTGCGATATCAGCATCCGCCATGTCAAGTTGCCGACTTAATTCGGCAAACTCATTAGTACGGCTGGCCCTCGGACTATCCGCCACCTGCATGGGGACGGCGGTATTCATTACTTGAGATTTCGATCCTCGGCACGCTGTCGTTTCCGACAACCTACCGAGTCCCAGGGGCTACTATCTATACAGGGCGCATTTTTATGTGCGAAACTGTTAAAAGACAAAAGGGTGCATCATTCTCGCATACCTCAAATCCCGCCAGCAAACTCATGGCGGCATTACACAATCCGCTCTCAGCGGACGAAATCCTTCCAACCACCATACGCATCAACGCACGGTGATCTTCTGAAATGGACGCCCTCTCAAGCAGATTTTTTAGTTCTCCCGGCCGGATACTGTTGGGTGCCGAACTCTCTGGCCCCTCCGGACTCGGGGATACCCTCCGTGACGATACTTCAGGCTCGCCCGCCTTATCTGATGGCGCCACAGACGGAGGCGTTTCGCTCTCCATCATCTCCGGAAGAAGGTCCCCCGAAGATGAACTCATCTGAGAAGAATGCAGATCCGAACTGCAAATATAAATATCTCGGTTACCCACAGAAGCATAAATGAAGGTATTTCCCTACTAATTAATTCCCTCTTTTCATACTCACGGCTCGTTGGAGGGCTGATCTTTTGGCGATGATTGTGCGTCCGGATTCTTTCCGGACGCCGGACCCCCCGGGGAAGATCTCTTCCCACGTTTAGGGGATTTGGCCTCCGGGTCTTTGGAGGCGGTCCTCTTCTCCCCCTGAAGGGAGGGGTTCTTGGTTCCCCCCTCTTCAGTCGCCCCTTTGGGCGAAATATTAGCTCCTTTATTTTCCCCTTCGCTCCCTTCTGTGGGCGCGACCTCCAACATTCTGACCAGCACGGGCTCCAGTGCGGTCTCTGGGAGGGGGGCCGGACATCTTATCAGCCTTGATCGCACCACCCATTCCTGTAAAGAACAAGGGGTCAGGAGGCGAACTCTGGAAAGGCACATAAACAGAATGTCCGGACTCTGAGCTATTTACCTGAGTATCCGGGCGATCGCGGCTTAGGCCTGCGTCCTCGGCTAAATCCGGACACGCCACCTGCGGTCCGAAGAACAACTTGTACATCTCCACGGGTGTCGCACCCATAAAGTGTTGGAGAATCCGAGGTCCCTTCGGGTTGAACTCCCATAGGCGGAGAGGACGGCGTTTGCAGGGCAGAAGATGCCTGATTAGCATAACCTGCATCACCTTGATCGGGTCGATCTCCCTCGCTCGGAGATCTCGAATCCGGCCCTGCAGTGAGGGCACGTCTTCGGATGGCCCCCAATTGAGCCCTTGGTTGACCCACGACATTAGCTGGCGTGGAGGTCCCGGGCAGAATGAAGGCGGCGGCTTTTGCCTGCTGCCCTTCGGAGAGGTGATATAGAACCACTCTTGTTGCCACAGTCCGAGTTCCTCTTGGAAGGAACCTTCGGGCCACGGGGCATCGGCCTTTTTGCTTATGGCCGCCCCGCCGCACTCCGCTTGACGCCCCCCGATCATCTTCGGCTCCACCTTGAAGGTCTTCAGCCACAGGCCGAAGTGGGGAGTGACGCGGAGGAAGGCTTCGCAGACGATAATGAATGCGGAGATGTGAAGGATGGACTCCGGAGCCAAGTCGTGAAAGTCCAGCCCATAGTAGAACAGGAGCCCTCTCACGAAGGGGTCCGTCGGGAAGCCTAAACCCCGACGGAGGTGAGATACGAAGACGACGTATTCACCGGGATCGGGGGCGGGCACGGCCTGCCCTTGGGCGGGCAACCTGTGCGAAACCTCATAGGCCAGGTACTTGGCTTCATGTAACTTCAATATGTCCTCCTCCGTGACGGAGGATGGCATCCACCGACCCTGGAGGTTGGAGCCGGACATGGTTGAGGATCCGAAGCGCTCGAATCTGAGGCTCTGGGTGTTGGAACTGGGAGCGGGGAAGAGATTCGATGCGAGATTGAAGAACAAGGACAAGCCTTGGTCCTCTTATAAAGAGGAAAAAAATACCAAGAGCCGTCTCTGTGACCGTTTGGGATTCACCTTCGATAGAGGAGGCGTGGCGACGGGAACGGTTGGGTTACCCACGCACGTATTGATGAGAATCCCGGAATAAGGGGAACACGATCTCTGCTTCGACAGGACGTGCCAAGGAAACCGCCTCGCTAAACGTGCTGAGGTGGTATAGTAAAAAACAATTCAAACAAAGGCTTGGTAGCGGTGTGATGTCACGCCGCATAATACGTCAGCGGATTGAACTACGTGTACATTTTATTCTCTCTACGGTGGAATGTGGAATTTATTTTGCAGAGCCGGACACTATCCTGGTGTTCATGATCTTCTCTAGATTATTCAAGGGAGGAACCTGCCTTGCAGTGCCGAACATTATGCGCGCCGGACTAATCGTCATTGAAGCCTGGTTCAGGGGCTACTGAGGGAGTCCTGGACTAGGGGGTGTCCGGAGAGCCGGACTATCATTATCCGCCGGACTCCAAGACTACAAAGATACAAGATTGAAGACCCCGTCCCGTGTCCGGATGGGACTTTCCTTGGCGTGGAAGGCAATCTTGGCAATACGGATATGTAGATCTCCTACCATTGTAACCGACTCTGTGTAACCCTAGCCTCCTCCGGTGTCTATATAAACCGGAGGGCTTTAGTCCGTAGGATAACATACATTACAACAATCATACCATAGGCTAGCTTCTAGGGTTTAGCCTCCTTGATCTCGTGGTAGATCCACTCTTGTAATACCCATATCATTAATATCAATCAAGCAAGACGTAGGGTTTTACCTCCATCGAGAGGGCCCGAACCTGGGTAAAAACATCGTGTCCCTCGTCTCTTGTTACCATCCGCCTAGACGCATAGTTCGGGACCCCCTACCCGAGATCCGCCAGTTTTGACACCGACAAGATGGATATCCGGTCCCGGCGATGCGCCATATTTCGCCACTGCCCACTTGATATATTGACCCCTCGTGAGAACGGGGTACGAGGCAGAATAGCCTCTTCCACAGCGCAAAATGGGGCTCGATGCCCAAGGATAGCTCGCAAAGGGCTACGAAACCCGCGATGTGCAGAATGGAGGCGGGCGTGAGGTGATGGAGCTGGAGTCCATAGAACTCCAGAAGCCCGCGGAGGAACGGATGTACGGGAAATCCAAGCCCCCTTATTAGATAGGGGACGAAGCACATCCACTCTCCTTTAGAGGGACTAGTGGTGGCCTCCACTTGCTTCCCACCTTTGTAGGTGGCCAGCCCGGCTCGAACCGGGACCATAAAGGCCGGAGGAAGATATCCCTCCTCTTGAAGCTTCACCAGCTCGTTGTGCGGAACTTAACATCTCCTCCAATCTCCTGGCGGAGGGCTGGGAGCGCGAGAGGAGGAGCCGCATCGACGGTCCATGATGGAATGGGTTTTCGGTCAGAAGCGCTCCGATGAGTACTCGCGGAACGAGGATGGTGTGATTTGGATCTGGATTCTTATCCCTTTTATAGGCAGATTATTTGTGCAGCTAGGGGGTAAAACATAAAAGATACCCTGGCTTTTCGCATTCGTGCGACGTGTGGAAGAGGGCCATTATTGGGCGTGGAATCCAAGGAGCGCAACATTTGTAAGGGAGCCGAACACTATTCGGCAAGCACATGGAATTTGAAGGAGAACCCGCCTTGCAACGCCGAAGACTATATATGCGCTGGACTCGTCGTCATTGAAGCCTGGTTCGGCGGCTACTGAGGGAGTCCTGGACTAGGGGGTGTCCGGATAGCCGGACTATCATCATCGGCCGGACTCCAAGACTATGAAGATACAAGATTGAAGACTTCGTCCCGTGTCCGGATGGGACTTTCCTTGGCGTGGAAGGCAAGCTTGGCAATACGCATATGTAGATCTCCTACCATTGTAACCGACTCTGTGTAACCCTAGCCCTCTCTAGTGTCTATATAAACCGGAGGGTTTTAGTCCGTAGGATGAACAACCATTACAACAATCATACCATAGGCTAGCTTCTAGGGTTTAGCCTCCTTGATCTCGTGGGAGATCCACTCTTGTACTACCCATATCATCAATATCAATCAAGCAGGAGTAGGGTTTTACCTCCATCGAGAGGGCCCGAACCTGGGTAAAAACATCGTGTCCCTTGTCTCCTGTTACCATCCGCCTAGACACACAGTTTGGGACCCCCTACCCGAGATACGCCGGTTTTGACACCGACAACAACCCTTTCTGACTTCATTTGTTATTTTTCATGCATTTACTGATTATTTTGAACTATAAGACCATGAAGTTGAAAAGCATTTGAAATGAACTGTGAAAAGGTTCCAAGTTGGCATGGTATCATCATTTCACCCACATAGCATGTTCAAGAAAGTAGAGAGGCTTACGGCAAAAACTGGATGCACTTCGTGTACAAAACAGACAATCTCCTTCGAAGTACCAGGGTTTCATACGGAAACTCGTCTGTTACAAAGGGATTTCATTTCTTTTAAACTTATTTGAACCACCTTGTTTTTCTGTGTTCAAAATGCACCATTCAAAGCCGCATCATCAATTTACAACCCTTTCTGACTTCATTTGTTATTTTTGATGCATTTACTGATTATTTTGTGCTATAAGACCATGAAGTTGAAAAGCATTTGAAATGAACTCTGAAAAAGTTCCAAGTTGGCATGGTATCATCATTTCACCCACATAGCATGTGCAAGAAAGTAGAGAGGCTTACGTCAAAAACTGGATGCACTTCGTGTACAAAACAGACAATCTCCTTCGAAGTATCAGGGTTCCATACGGAAACTCGTCTATTACGAAGTGATTTCATTTCTTTTGAACTTATTTGGACCCCCTTGGTTTTCTGTGTTCAAAATGCACCATTCAAAGCCACATTTTCAATTTACAACCCTTTCTGACTTCATTTGTTATTTTTCTTGCATTTACTGATTATTTTGAGCTATAAGACCATGAAGTTGAAAAGCATTTGAAATGAACTCTGATAAGTTTCCAAGTTGGCATGGTATCATCATTTCACCCACATAGCATGTGCAATAAAGTAGAGAGGCTTATGAAAAACTGGATGCACTTCGTGTACAAAACAGACAATCTCCTTCGAAGTATCAGGGTTTCATACGGAAACTTGTCTGTTACAAAGGGATTTCATTTTTTTGAACTTATTTGAACGCCCTTGTTTTTCTGTGTTCAAAATACACCATTCAAAGCCACATCATGAATTTACAACCCTTTCGGATTTCATTTGTTATTTTTCATGCATTTACTGATTATTTTGAGCTATAAGACCACAAAATTGAAAAGCATTTGAAATGAACTCAGATAAGGTTCCAAGTTGGCATGGTATCATCATTTCAACCACATAGCATGTGCAAGAAAGTAGAGAGGCTGATGGCAAAAAATGGATACACTTCATGAACAAAACAGACAATCTCCTTCGAAGTATCAGGGTTTCAAACCGAAACTCGTCTGTTACAAAGGGATTTCATTTTTCTTGAACTTATTTGAAGCCCCTTGTTTTTCTGTGTTCAAAATGCACCATTCAAAGCGACATCATCAATTTACAACCCTTGCTGACTTCATTTGTTAATTTTCATGCATTTACTGATTATTTTGAGCTATAAGACCATGAAGTTGAAAAGCATTTGAAATGAACTCTGAAAAGGTTCCAAGTCGGCATGGTATCATCATTTCACCCACATAGCATGTTCAAGAAAGTAGAGAGGCTTACGGCAAAAACTGGATGCACTTCATTTACAAAACAGACAATCTCCTTCGAAGTATTAGGGTTTCATGTGGAAACTCATCTGTTACAAAGGGATTTCATTTCTTTTGAACTTATTTGAACCACCTTGTTTTTCTGTGTTCAAAATGTACCATTCAAAGCCGCATCATCAATTTACAACCCTTTCTAACTTCATTTGTTATTTTTCATGCATTTACTGATTATTTTGAGCTATAAGACCATGAAGTTGAAAAGCATTTGAAATGAACTCTGAAAAGGTTCCAAGTTGGCATGGTATCATAATTTCACCCATATAGCATGTGCAAGAAAGTAGAGAGGCTTACCTCAAAAACTGGATGCACTTCGTGTACAAAACAGACAATCTCCTTCGAAGTATCAGGGTTTCTTACGGAAACTCGTCTGTTACAAAGGGATTTCATTTCTTTTGAACTTATTTGAACCCCCTTGGTTTTCTGTGTTCAAAATGCACCATTCAAACCCACATCATCAATTTACAACCCTTTCTGACTTCATTTGTTATTTTTCATCCATTTACTGATTATTTTGAGCTATAAGACCATGAAGTTGAAAAGCATTTGAAATGAACTCTGATAAGGTTCCAAGTTGGCATGGTATCATCATTTCACCCGCATAGCATGTGCACGAAAGTAGAGAGGCTTATGAAAAAAACTGGATGCACTTCGTGTACAAAACAGACAATCTCCTTCGAAGTATCAGGGTTTCATACGGAAACTCGTCTGTTACAAAGGGATTTCATTTTTTTGAACTTATTTGAACCCCCTTATTTTTCTGTGTTCAAAATACACCATTCAAAGCCACATCATCAATTTACAACCCTTTCGGACTTCATTTGTTATTTTTCATGCATTTACTGATTATTTTGAGCTATAAGACCACGAAATTGAAAAGCATTTGAAATGAACTCTGATAAGGTTCCAAGTTGGCATGGTATTATCATTTCACCCACATAGCATGTGCAAGAAAGTAGAGAGGCTTACGACAAAAACTGGATGCACTTCGTGTACAAAACAGACAATCTCCTTTGAAGTATCAGGGTGTCATACGGAAACTCGTCTGCTGCAAAGGGATTACATTTTTTGAACTTATTTGAACCCCCTTGTTTTTCTGTGTTCAAAATGCACCATTCAAAGCCACATCATCAATTTACAACCCTTTGTGACTTTATTTGTTATTTTTCATGCATTTACTAATTATTTTGAGCTATAAGACCATGAAATTGCAAAGCATTTGAAATGAACTCTAAAAAGGTTCCAAGTTGGCATGGCATCATCATTTCACCAACATAGCATGTGCAAGAAAGTAGAGAGGCTTACGGCAAAAACTGGATGCACTTCGTGTACAAAACAGACAATCTCCTTCGAAGTATCAGGGTTTCATACGGAAAGTCATTTGTTATAAAGGGATTTCATTTCTTTTGAACTTATTTGAACCCCCTTGTTTATCTGTGTTCAAAATGCACCATTCCAAGCCACATCATCAATTTACAACCCTTTCTGACTTCATTTGTTATTTTTCATGCATTTACTGATTATTTTGAGCTATAAGACCACGAAATTGAAAAGCATTTGAAATGAACTCTGATAAGGTTCCAAGTTGGCATGGTATTATCATTTCACCCACATAGCATGTGCAAGAAAGTAGAGAGGCTTACGACAAAAACTGGATGCACTTCGTGTACAAAACAGACAATCTCCTTTGAAGTATCAGGGTGTCATACGGAAACTCGTCTGCTGCAAAGGGATTACATTTTTTGAACTTATTTGAACCCCCTTGTTTTTCTGTGTTCAAAATGCACCATTCAAAGCCACATCATCAATTTACAACCCTTTGTGACTTTATTTGTTATTTTTCATGCATTTACTAATTATTTTGAGCTATAAGACCATGAAATTGCAAAGCATTTGAAATGAACTCTAAAAAGGTTCCAAGTTGGCATGGCATCATCATTTCACCAACATAGCATGTGCAAGAAAGTAGAGAGGCTTACGGCAAAAACTGGATGCACTTCGTGTACAAAACAGACAATCTCCTTCGAAGTATCAGGGTTTCATACGGAAAGTCATTTGTTATAAAGGGATTTCATTTCTTTTGAACTTATTTGAACCCCCTTGTTTATCTGTGTTCAAAATGCACCATTCCAAGCCACATCATCAATTTACAACCCTTTCTGACTTCATTTGTTATTTTTCATGCATTTACTGATTATTTTGAGCTATAAGACCACGAAATTGAAAAGCATTTCAAATGAACTCGGATAAGGTTCCAAGTTGGCATGGTATCATCATTTCACCCACATAGCATGTGCAAGAAAGTAGAGAGGCTTACGGCAAAAACTGGATGCACTTCGTGTACAAAACAGAAAATCTCCTTCGAAGTATCATGATTTCATACGGAAACTCGTCTGTTACAAAGGGATTTCATTTCTTTTGAACTTATTGGAACGCCCTTGGTTTTCTGTGTTCAAAATGCACCATTCAAAGCCAAATCATCAATTTGCAACCCTTTCTGACTTTTATTGTTATTTTTCATGCATTTACTGATTATTTTGAGCTATAAGACCATGAAATTGCAAAGCATTTGAACTGAACTCTAAAAAGGTTCCAAGTTGGCATGGTATCATCATTTCACCCACATAGTATGTGCAAGAAAGTAGAGAGGCTTACGGCAAAAACTGGATGCACTTCATGTACAAAACAGACAATCTCCTTCGAAGTATCAGGGTTTCATACGGAAACTCGTCTGTTATAAAGGGATTTCATTTTCTTTTGAACTTATTTGAACCCCCTTGTTTTTATGTGTTCAAAATGCGCCATTCAAAGCCACATCATAAATTTACAACCCTTTCTGACTTAATTTGTTATTTTTCATGCATTTACTGATTATTTTGAGCTATATGACCACGAAATTGAAAAGCATTTGAAATGAACTCTGATAAGGTTACAAGTTGGCATGGTATCATGATTTCACCCACATAGCATGTGCAAGAAAGTAGAGAGGCTTACGGCAAAAACTGGATGCACTTCATGTACAAAACAGACAATCTCCTTCGAAGTATCAGGGTTTCATACCCAAACTCGTTTGTTACAAAGAGATTTCATTTTTTTGAACTTATTTGAAGACCCTTGTTTTTCTGTGTTCAAAATGCACCATTCAATGCCACATCATCAATTTACAACCCTTTCTGACTTCATTTGTTATTTTTCATGCATTTACTGATTATTTTAAGCTATAAGACCATGAAGTTGAAATGCATTTCAAATGAACTGTGAAAAGGTTCCAAGTTGGCATGTTATCATCATTTCACCCACATAGCATGTTCAAGAAAGCCGAGAGGCTTACGGCAAAAATTGGATGCACTTCGTGTACAAAACAGACAATCACCTTTGAAGTATCAGGGTTTCATACAGAAACTCATCTGTTACCAAGGGATTTCATTTCTTTTGAACTTATTTGAACCACCTTGTCTTTCTGTGTTCAAAATGCACCATTCAAAGCCGCATCATCAATTTACAACCCTTTGTGACTTCATTTGTTATTTTTGATGCATTTACTGATTATTTTGAGCTATAAGACCATGAAGTTGAAAAGCATTTGAAATGAACTCTGATAAGGTTCCAAGTTGGCATGGTATCATCATTTCACCCGCATAGCATGTGCAAGAAAGTAGAGAGGCTTATGAAAAAAACTGGATGCACTTCATGTACAAAACAGACAATCTCCTTTGAAGTATCAGGGTTTCATACGGAAACTCGTCTGTTATAAAGGGATTTCATTTTCTTTTGAACTTATTTGAACCCCCTTGTTTTTCTATGTTCAAAATGCACCATTCAAAGCCACATCATCAATTTACAACCCTTTCTGACTTCATTTGTTATTTTTCATGCATTTACTGATTATTTTGAGCTATATGACCACGAAATTGAAAAGCATTTGAAATGAACTCTGATAAGGTTACAAGTTGGCATGGTATCATAATTTCACCCACATAGCATGTGCAAGAAAGTAGAGAGGCTTACGGCAAAAACTGGATGCACTTCATGTACAAAACAGACAATCTCCTTTGAAGTATCAGGGTTTCATACGGAAACTCGTCTGTTACCAAGGGATTTCATTTCTTTTGAACTTATTTGAACCACCTTGTCTTTCTGTGTTCAAAATGCACCATTCAAAGCCGCATCATCAATTTACAACCCTTTCTGACTTCATTTATTATTTTTGATGCATTTACTGATTATTTTGAGCTATAAGACCATGAAGTTGAAAAGCATTTGAAATGAACTCTGATAAGGTTCCAAGTTGGCATGGTATCATCATTTCACCCGCATAGCATGTGCAAGAAAGTAGAGAGGCTTATGAAAAAAAACTGGATGCACTTCGTGTACAAAACAGACAACCTCCTTCGAAGTATCAGGGTTTCATACGGAAACTCGTCTGTTACAAAGGGATTTCATTTTTTTGAACTTATTTGAACCCCCTTCTTTTTCTGTGTTGAAAATACACCATTCAAAGCCACATCATCAATTTACAACCCTTTCGGACTTCATTTGTTATTTTTCATGCATTTACTGATTATTTTGAGCTATAAGACCACGAAATTGAAAAGCATTTGAAATGAACTCTGATAAGGTTCCAAGTTGACATGGTATTATCATTTCACCCACATAGCATGTGCAAGAAAGTAGAGAGGCTTACGGCAAAAACTGGATGCACTTCGTGTACAAAACAGACAATCTCCTTTGAAGTATCAAGGTTTCATACGGAAACTCGTCTGCTACAAAGGGATTACATTTTTTGAACTTATTTGAACCCCCTTGTTTTTCTGTGTTCAAAATGCACCATTCAAAGCCACATCATCAATTTACAACCCTCTGTGACTTTATTTGTTATTTTTCAAGCATTTACTGATTATTTTGAGCTATAAGACCATGAAATTGCAAAGCATTTGAAATAAACTCAAAAAAGGTTCCAAGTTGGCATGGTATCATCATTTCACCGACATAGCATGTGCAAGAAAGTAGAGAGGCTTACGGCAAAAACTGGATGCACTTCGTGTACAAAACAGACAATCTCCTTCGAAGTATCAGGGTTTCGTACGGAAAGTCGTTTGTTATAAAGGGATTTCATTTCTTTTGAACTTATTTGAACCCCCTTGTTTTTCTGTGTTCAAAATGCACCATTCAAAGCCACATCATCAATTTACAACCCTTTCTGACTTCATTTGTTATTTTTCATGCATTTACTGATTAGTTTGAGCTATAAGACCACGAAATTGAAAAGCATTTCAAATGAACTCGGATAAGGTTCCAAGTTGGCATGGTATCATCATTTCTCCCACATAGCATGTGCAAAAAAGTAGAGAGGCTTACGGCAAAAACTGGATGCACTTCGTGTACAAAACAGAAAATCTCCTTCGAAGTATCATGATTTCATACGGAAACTCGTCTGTTACAAAGGGATTTCATTTATTTTGAACTTATTTGAACGCCCTTGGTTTTCTGTGTTCAAAATGCACCATTCAAAGCCACATCATCAATTTGCAACCCTTTCTGACTTTATTTGTTATTTTTCATGCATTTACTGATTATTTTGAGCTATAAGACCATGAAATTGCAAAGCATTTGAAATGAACTCTAAAAAGGTTCCAAGTTGGCATGGTATCATCATTTCACCCACATAGCATGTGCAAGAAAGTAGAGAGGCTTACGGCAAAAACTGGATGCACTTCGTGTACAAAACAGACAATCTCCTTCGAAGTATCAGGGTTTCATACGGAAACTCGTCTGTTATAAAGGGATTTCATTTTATTTTGAACTTATTTGAACCCCCTTGGTTTTCTGTGTTCAAAATGTACCATTCAAAGCCACATCATCAATTTACAACCCTTTCTGACTTCATTTGTTATTTTTCATGCATTTACTGATTATTTTGAGCTATATGACCACGAAATTGAAAAGCATTTGAAATAAACTCTGATAAGGTTACAAGTTGGCATGGTATCATGATTTCACCCACATAGCATGTGCAAGAAAGTAGAGAGGCTTACGGAAAAAACTAGATGCACTTCATGTACAAAACAGACAATCTCCTTCGAAGTATCAGGGTTTCATACCCAAACTCGTCTGTTACAAAGAGATTTCAGTTTTTTGAACTTATTTGAAGCCCCTTGTTTTTCTGTGTTCAAAATGCACCATTCAAAGCCACAACATCAATTTACAACCCTTTCTGACTTCATTTGTTATTTTTCATGCATTTACTGATTATTTTGAGCTATAAGACCATGAAGTTGAAATGCATTTCAAATGAACTGTGAAAAGGTTCCAAGTTGGCATGGTATCATCATTTCACCCACATAGCATGTTCAAGAAAGTCGAGAGGCTTACAGCAAAAGCTGGATGCACTTCGTGTACAAAACAGACAATCTCCTTCGAAGCATCTGGGTTTCATATGGAAACTCGTCTGTTACCAAGGGATTTCATTTCTTTTGAACTTATTTGAACCACCTTGTCTTTCTGTGTTCAAAATGCACCATTCAAAGCCGCATCATCAATTTACAACCCTTTCTGACTTCATTTGTTATTTTTGATGCATTTACTGATTATTTTGTGCTATAAGACCATGAAGTTGAAAAGCATTTGAAATGAACTCTGAAAAAGTTCCAAGTTGGCATGGTATCATCATTTCACCCACATAGCATGTGCAAGAAAGTAGAGAGGCTTACGTCAAAAACTGGATGCACTTCGTGTACAAAAGAGACAATCTCCTTCGAAGTATCAGGGTTTCATACGGAAACTCGTCTATTACAAAGTGATTTCATTTCTTTTGAACTTATTTGAACCCCCTTGGTTTCCTGTGTTCAAAATGCACCATTCAAAGCCACATCGTCAATTTACATCCCTTTCTGACTTCATTTGTTATTTTTCTTGCATTTACTGATTATTTTGAGCTATAAGACCATGAAGTTGAAAAGCATTTGAAATGAACTCTGATAAGGTTCCAAGTTGGCATGGTATCATCATTTCACACACATAGCATGTGCAATAAAGTATAGAGGCTTACGAAAAAACTGGATGCACTTCGTGTACAAAACACACAATCTCCTTCGAAGTATCAGGGTTTCATACGGAAACTCGTCTGTTACAAAGGGATTTCATTTTTTTAACTTATTTGAACCCCCTTGTTTTTCTGTGTTCAAAATACACCATTCAAAGCCACATCATGAATTTTTACAACCCTTTCGGATTTCATTTGTTATTTTTCATGCATTTACTGATTATTTTGAGCTATAAGACCACGAAATTGAAAAGCATTTGAAATGAACTCTGATAGGGTTCCAAGTTGACATGGTATCATCATTCACCCACATAGCATGTGCCAGAAAGTAGAGAGGCTTACGGCAAAATTTGGATGCACTTCGTGTACAAAACAGGCAATCTCCTTCAAAGTATCAGGGTTTCATACGGAAACTCGTCTGTTACAAAGGGATTTCATCTTTTTTGAACTTATTTGAACCCCCTTGTTTTTCTGTTTTCAAAATGCACCATTCAAAGCCACATCATCAATTTACAACCCTTTCTGACTTCATTTCTTAGTTTTCATGCATTTACTGATTATTTTGAGCTATATGACCACGAAATTGAAAAGCATTTGCAATGAACTCTGATAAGGTTACAAGTTGGCATGGTATCATCATTTCACCCACATAGCATGTGCAAGAAAGTAGAGAGGCTTACAGCAAAAACTGGATGGACTTCATGTACAAAACAGACAATCTCCTTCGAAGTATCAGGGTTTCATACCGAAACTCGTCTGTTACAAAGGGATTTCATTTTTCTTGAACTTATTTGAAGCCCCTTGTTTTTCTGTGTTCAAAATGCACCATTCAAAGCCACATCATCAATTTACAACCCTTTCTGACTTCATTTGTTATTTTTCATGCATTTAGTGATTATTTTGAGCTATAAGACCATGAAGTTGAATAGCATTTGAAATGAACTGTGAAAAGGTTCCAAGTTGGCATGGTATCATCATTTCACCCACATAGCATGTTCAAGAAAGTAGAGAGGCTTACGGCAAAAACTGGATGCACGTCGTGTACAAAACAGACAATCTCCTTCGAAGTATCAGGGTTTCATACGGAAACTCGTCTGTTACAAAGGGATTTCATTTCTTTTGAACTTACTTGAACCACCTTGTTTTTCTGTGTTCAAAATGCACCATTCAAAGCCGCATCATCAATTTACAACCCTTTCTGATTTCATTTGTTATTTTTGATGCATTTACTGATTATTTTGTGCTATAAGACCATGAAGTTGAAAAGCATTTGAAATGAACTCTGAAAAAGTTCCAAGTTGGCATGGTATCATCATTTCACCCACATAGCATGTGCAAGAAAGTAGAGAGGCTTACGTCAAAAACTGGATGCACTTCGTGTACAAAACAGACAATCTCCTTCGAAGTATCAGGGTTTCATACGGAAACTCGTCTATTACAAAGTGATTTCATTTCTTTTGAACTTATTTGAACCCCCTTGGTTTTCTGTGTTCAAAATGCACCGTTCAAAGCCACATCATCAATTTACAACCCTTTCTGACTTCATTTGTTATTTTTCTTGCATTTAATGATTATTTTGAGCTATAAGACCATGAAGTTGAAAAGCATTTGAAATGAACTCTGATAAGGTTCCAAGTTGGCATGGTATCATCATTTCACCCACATAGCATGTGCAATAAAGTAGAGAGGTTTACGAAAAAACTGGATGCACTTCGTGTACAAAACAGACAATCTCCTTCGAAGTATCAGGGTTTCATACGTAAACTCGTCTGTTACAAAGGGATTTCATTTTTTTTGAACTTAATTGAACCCCCTTGTTTTCTGTGTTCAAAATACACCATTCAAAGCCACATCATGAATTTACAACCCTTTCGGATTTCATATGTTATTTTTCATGCATTTACTGATTATTTTGAGCTATAAGACCACGAAATTGAAAAGCATTTGAAATGAACTCTGATAAGGTTCCAAGTTGGCATGGTATCATCATTCACCCACATAGCATGTGCAAGAAAGTAGAGAGGTTTACGGCACAAACTGGATGCACTTCGTGTACAAAACAGACAATCTCCTTCGAAGTATCAGGGTTTCATACGGAAACTCGTCTGTTACAAAGGGATTTCATCTTTTTGAACTTATTTGAACCCCCTTGTTTTTCTGTGTTCAAAATGCACCATTCAAAGCCACATCATCAATTTACAACCCTTTCTGACTTCATTTGTTATTTTTCATGCATTTACTGATTATTTTGAGCTATAAGTCCATGAAGTTGAAAAGCATTTGAAATGAACTGTGAAAAGGTTCCAAGTTGGCATGGTATCCTCATTTCACCCACATAGCATTTTCAAGAAAGTAGAGAGGCTTACGGCAAAAACTAGATGCACTTCATGTACAAAACGAAATTGAAAAGCATTTGAGTTATTTTTCATGCATTTACAACCCAAACTCGTCTATTACAAAGAGATTTCATTTTTTGAACTTATTTGAAGCCCCTTGTTTTTCTGTGTTCAAAGTGCACCATTCAAAGCCACATCATCAATTTACAACCCTTTCTGACTTCATTTGTTATTTTTCATGCATTTACTGATTATTTTGAGCTATAAGACCATGAAGTTGAAAAGCATTTGAAATGAACTGTGTAAAGGTTCCAAGTTGGCATGGTATCCTCATTTCACCCACATAGCATTTTCAAGAAAGTAGAGAGGCTTACGGCAAAAACTAGATGCACTTCGTGTACAAAACAGACAATCTCCTTCGAAGTATCAGGGTTTCATACGGAAACTCGTCTGCTACAAAGGGATTTCATTTCTTTTGAACTTATTTGAACCACCTTGTTTTTCTGTGTTCAAAATGCACCATTCAAAGCCGCATCATCAATTAACAACCCTTTCTGACTTCATTTGTTATTTTTGATGCATTTACTGATTATTTTGTGCTATAAGACCATGAAGTTGAAAAGCATTTGAAATGAACTCTGAAAAAGTTCCAAGTTGGCATGGTATCATCATTTCACCCACATAGCATGTGCAAGAAAGTAGAGAGGCTTACGTCAAAAACTGGATGCACTTCGTGTACAAAACAGACAATCTCCTTCGAAGTATCAGGGTTCCATACGGAAACTCGTCTATTACGAAGTGATTTCATTTCTTTTGAACTTATTTGGACCCCCTTGGTTTTCTGTGTTCAAAATGCACCATTCAAAGCCACATTTTCAATTTACAACCCTTTCTGACTTCATTCGTTATTTTTCTTGCATTTACTGATTATTTTGAGCTATAAGACCATGAAGTTGAAAAGCATTTGAAATGAACTCTGATAAGTTTCCAAGTTGGCATGGTATCATCATTTCACCCACATAGCATGTGCAATAAAGTAGAGAGGCTTATGAAAAACTGGATGCACTTCGTGTACAAAACAGACAATCTCCTTCGAAGTATCAGGGGTTTCATACGGAAACTCGTCTGCTACAAAGGGATTTCATTTATTTTGAACTTATTTGAACCACCTTGTTTTTCTGTGTTCAAAATGCACCATTCAAAGCCGCATCATCAATTTACAACCCTTTCTGACTTCATTTGCTATTTTTGATGCATTTACTGATTATTTTGTGCTATAAGACCATGAAGTTGAAAAGCATTTGAAATGAACTCTGAAAAAGTTCCAAGTTGGCATGGTATCATCATTTCACCCACATAGCATGTAAAAGAAAGTAGAGAGGCTTACGTCAAAAACTGGATGCACTTCGTGTACAAAACAGACAATCTCCTTCGAAGTATCAGGGTTTCATACGGAAACTCGTCTATTACAAAGTGATTTAATTTTTTTTGAACTTATTTGAACCCCCTTGTTTTTCTGTGTTCAAAATACACCATTCAAAGCCACATCATGAATTTACAACCCTTTTGGATTTCAATTGTTATTTTTCATGCATTTACTGATTATTTTGAGCTATAGGACCACGAAATTGAAAAGCATTTGAAATGAACTCTGATAAGGTTCCAAGTTGGCATGATATCATCATTTAACCCACATAGCATGTGCAAGAAAGTAGAAAGGCTTACGGCAAAAACTGGATGCACTTCGTGTACAAAACAGACAATCTCCTTCGAAGTATCAGGGTTTCATACAGAAAGTCGTTTGTTACAAAGGGATTACATTTTTTGAACGTATTTGAACCCCCTTGTTTTTCTGTGTTCAAAATGCGCCATTCAAAGCCACATCATCAATTTACAACCCTTTCTGACTTCATTTGTTATTTTTCATGCATTTACTGATTATTTTGAGCTATAAGACCACGAAATTGAAAAGCATTTGAAATGAACTCTGATAAGGTTCCAAGTTGGCATGGTATCATCATTTCACCCACATAGCATGTGCAAGAAAGTAGAGAGGCTTACGGCAAAAATTGGATGCACTTCGTGTACAAAACAGAAAATCTCCTCCGAAGTATCATGATTTCATACGGAAACTCATCTGTTACAAAGGGATTTCATTTCCTTTGAACTTATTTGAACCCCCTTGGTTTTCTGTATTCAAAATGCACCATTCAAAGCCACATCATCAATTTACAACCCTTTCTGACTTTATTTGTTATTTTTCATGCATTTACTGATTATTTTGAGCTATGAGACCATGAAATTGCAAAGCATTTGAAATGAACTCTAAAAAGGTTCCAAGTTGGCATGGTATCATCATTTCACCCACATAGGATGTGCAAGAAAGTAGAGAGGCTTACGGAAAAAACTGGATGCACTTCATGTACAAAACAGACAATCTCCTTCGAAGTATCTGGGTTTCATACCGAAACTCGTCTGTTACAAAGGGATTTAATTTTTCTTAAACTTATTTGAAGCCCCTTGTTTTTCTGTGTTCAAAATGCACCATTCAAAACCACATCATCAATTTACAACCCTTTCTGACTTCATTTGTTATTTTTCATGCATTTACTGATTATTTTGAGCTATAAGACCATGAAGTTGAAAAGCATTTGAAATGAACTCTGAAAAGGTTCCAAGTTGGCATGGTATCATCATTTCACCCACATAGCATGTTCAAGAAAGTAGAGAGGCTTACGGCAAAAACTGGATGCACTTCGTGTACAAAACAGACAATCTCCTTTGAAGTATCAGGGTGTCATACGGAAACTCGTCTGCTGCAAAGGGATTACATTTTTGGAACTTATTTGAACCCCCTTGTTTTTCTGTGTTCAAAATGCACCATTCAAAGCCACATCATCAATTTACAACCCTTTGTGACTTTATTTGTTATTTTTCATGCATTTACTAATTATTTTGAGCTATAAGACCATGAAGTTGAAAAGCATTTGAAATGAACTCTGAAAAGGTTCCAAGTTGGCATGTTATCATCATTTCACCCATATAGCATGTGCAAGAAAGTAGAGAGGCTTACGTCAAAAACTGGATGCACTTCGTGTACAACATAGACAATCTCCTTTGAAGTATCAGCGTTTCATACGGAAACTGGTGTATTACAAAGGGATTTCATTTCTTTTAAACTTATTTAAACCCCCTTGGTTTTCTGTGTTCAAAATGCACCATTCAAACCCACATCATCAATTTACAACCCTTTCTGACTTCATTGGTTATTTTTCATCCAGTTACTGATTATTTTGAGCTATAAGACCATGAAGTTGAAAAGCATTTGAAATGAACTCTGATAAGGTTCCAAGTTGGCATGGTATCATCATTTCACCCGCATAGCATGTGCAAGAAAGTAGAGAGGCTTATGAAAAAAACTGGATGCACTTCGTGTACAAAACAGACAATCTCCTTCGAAGTATCAGGGTTTCATACGGAAACCTGTCTGTTACAAAGGGATTTCATTTTTTGAACTTATTTGAACCCCCTTCTTTTTCTGTGTTCAAAATACACCATTCAAAGCCACATCATCAATTTACAACCCTTTCGGACTTTATTTGTTATTTTTCATGCATTTACTGATTATTTTGAGCTATAAGACCACGAAATTGAAAAGCATTTGAAATGAACTCTGATAAGGTTCCAAGTTGGCATGGTATCATCATTTCACCCACATAGCATGTGCAAGAAAGTAGAGAGGCTTACGGCAAAAACTGGATGCACTTCATGTACAAAACAGAAAATCTCCTTCGAAGTATCATGATTTCATACGGAAACACGTCTGTTACAAAGGGATTTCATTTCTTTTGAACTTATTTGAACCCCCTTGGTTTTCTGTGTTCAAAATGAACCATTCAAAGCCACATCATCAATTTACAACCCTTCCTGACTTTATTTGTTATTTTTCATGCATTTACTGATTATTTTGAGCTATAAGACCATGAAATTGCAAAGCATTTGAAATGAACTCAAAAAAGGTTCCAAGTTGGCATGGTATCATCATTTCACCCACATAGGATGTGCAAGAAAGTAGAGAGGCTTACGACAAAAACTGGATGCACTTCATGTACAAAACAGACAATCTCCTTCGAAGTATCAGGGTTTCATACGGAAACTCGTCTGTTATAAAGGGATTTCATTTTATTTTGAACTTATTTGAACCCCCTTGTTTTTCTGTGTTCAAAATGCACCATTCAAAGCCACATCATCAATTTACAACCCTTTCTGACTTCATTTGTTATTTTTCTTGCATTTACTGATTATTTTGAGCTATATGACCACGAAATTGAAAAGCATTTGAAATGAACTCTGATAAGGTTCCAAGTTGGCATGGTATCATCATTTCACACACATAGCATGTACAAGAAAGTAGAGAGGCTTACGGCGGAAACTGGATGCACTTCATGTACAAAACAGACAATCTCCTTCGAAGTATCAGGGTTTCATACCCAAACACGTCTGTTACAAAGAGATTTCATTTTTTTGAATTTATTTGATGCCCCTTGTTTTTCTGTGTTCAAAATGCACCATTCAAAGCCACATCATCAATTTACAACCCTTCCTGACTTCATTTGTTATTTTTCATGCATTTACTGATTATTTTGAGCTATAAGACCATGAAGTTGAAAAGCATTTGAAATGAACTGTGAAAAGGTTCCAAGTTGGCATGGTATCATCATTTCACCCACATAGCATGTTCAAGAAAGTAGAGAGGCTTACGGCAAAAACTGGATGCACTTCGTGTACAAAACAGACAATCTCCTTCGAAGTATCTGGGTTTCATACGGAAACTCGTCTGTTACAAAGGGATTTCATTTCTTTTGAACTTATTTGAACCACCTTGTTTTTCTGTGTTCAAAATGCACCATTCAAAGCTGCATCATCAATTTACAACCCTTTCTGACTTCATTTGTTATTTTTGATGCATTTACTGATTATTTTGTGCTATAAGACCATGAAGTTGAAAAGTATTTGAAATGAACTCTGAAAAAGTTCCAAGTTGGCATGGTATCATCATTTCACCCACATAGCATGTGCAAGAAAGTAGAGAGGCTTACGTCAAAAAATGGATGCACTTCGTGTACAAAACAGACAATCTCCTTCGAAGTATCAGGGTTTCATACGGAAACTCGTCTGTTACAAAGGGATTTCATTTCTTTTGAACTTATTTGAACCCCCTTGGTTTTCTGTGTTCAAAATGCACCATTCAAAGCCACATCATCAATTTACAACCCTTTCTGACTTCATTTGTTATTTTGCTTGCATTTACTGATTATTTTGAGATATTAGACCATGAAGTTGAAAAGCATTTGAAATGAACTCTGATAAGGTTCCAAGTTGGCATGGTATCATCATTTCACCCACATAGCATGTGCAAGATAGTAGAGAGGCTTACAAAAAAATTGGATGCACTTCGTGTACAAAACAGACAATCTCCTTCGAAGTATCAGGGTTTCATACGGAAACTCGTCTGTTACAAAGGGATTTCATTTTTTTGAAGTTATTTGAACCCCCCTTGTTTTTCTGTGTTCAAAATACACCATTCAAAGCCACATCAAAAAATTTCAACCCTTTCGGACTTCATTTGTTATTTTTCATGCATTCACTGATTATTTTGAGCTATAAGACCATGAAATTGAAAAGCATGTGAAATGAACTCTGATAAGGTTCCAAGTTGGCATGATATCATCATTCCCCCACATAGCATGTGCAAGAAAGTAGAGAGGCTTACGAGAAAAACTGGATGCACTTCGTGTACAAAACAGACAATCTCCTTCGAAGTATCAGGGTTTCATACGGAAACTCGTCTGTTACAAAGGGATTTCATCTTTTTTAAACTTATTTGAACCCCCTTGTTTTTCTGTGTTCAAAATGCACCATTCAAAGCCACATCATCAATTTATAACCCTTTCTGATTTCATTTGTTATTTTTCATGCATTTACTGATTATTTTGAGCTATATGACCACGAAATTGAAAAGCATTTGAAATGAACTCTGATAAGGTTCCAAGTTGGCATGGTATCATCATTTCACCCACATAGCATGTGCAAGAAGTAGAGAGGCTCACGGCAAAAACTGGATGCACTTCATGTACAAAACAGACAATCTCCTTCGAAGTATCAGGGTTTCATACCGAAACTCGTCTGTTACAAAGGGATTTCATTTTTCTTGAACTTATTTGAAGCCCCTTGTTTTTCTGTGTTCAAAATGCACCGTTCAAAGCTACATCATCAATTTACAATCCTTTCTAACTTCATTTGTTATTTTTCATGCATTTACTGATTATTTTGAGCTATAAGACGATGAAGTTGAAAAGCATTTGAAATGAACTATGAAAAGGTTCCAAGTTGGCATGGTATCATCATTTCACCCACATAGCATGTTCAAGAAAGTAGAGAGGCTTACGGCAAAAACTGGATGCACTTCGTGTACAAAACAGACAATCTTCTTCGAAGTATCAGAGTTTCATACGGAAACTCGTCTGTTACAAATGGATTTCATTTCTTTTTAACTTATTTGAACCACCTTGTTTTTCTGTGTTCAAAATGCAACATTCAAAGCCTCATCATCAATTTACAACCCTTTCTGACTTCATTTGTTATTTTTGATGCATTTACCGATTATTTTGAGCTATAAGACCATGAAGTTGAAAAGCATTTGAAATGAACTCTGAAAAGGTTCCAAGTTGGCATGGTATCATCATTTCACCCACATAGCATGTGCATGAAAGTAGAGAGGCTTACGTCAAAAACTGGATGCACTTCGTGTACAAAACAAACAATCTCCTTCGAAGTATCAGGGTTTCATACGGAAACTCGTCTGTTACAAAGGGATTTCATTTCTTTTGAACTTATTTGAACCCCCTTGGTTTTCTGTGTTCAAAATGCACCATTCAAAGCCACATCATCAATTTACAACCCTTTCTAACTTCATTTGTTATTTTTCATCCATTTACTGATTATTTTGAGCTATAAGACTATGAAGTTGAAAAGCATTTGAAATGAACTCTGATAAGGTTCCAAGTTGGCATGGTATCATCATTTCACCTGCATAGCATGTGCAATAAAGTAGAGAGGCTTATGAAAAAAACTAGATGCACTTCGTGTATAAAACAGACAATCTCCTTCGAAGTAAAGGATTTCATACGGAAACTCGTCTGTTACAAAGGGATTTCATTTTTTTGAACTTATTTGAACCCCCTTCTTTTTCTGTGTTCAAAATACACCATTCAAAGCCACATCATCAATTTACAACCCTTTCGGACTTCATTTGTTATTTTTCATGCATTTACTGATTATTTTGAGCTATAAGACCACGAAATTGAAAAGCATTTGAAATGAACTCTGATAAGGTTCCAAGTTGGCATGGTATCATCATTTCACCCACATAGCATGTGCAAGAAAGTGAAGAGGCTTACGGCAAAAACTGGATGCACTTCATGTACAAAACAGACAATCTCCTTCGAAGTATCAGGGTTTCATATCGAAACTCGTCTGTTACAAAGGGATTTCATTATTCTTGAACTTATTTGAAGCCCCTTGTTTTTATGTGTTCAAAATGCACCATTCAAAGCCACATCATTAATTTACAACCCTTTCTGACTTTATTTGTTATTTTTCATGCATTTACTGATTATTTTGAGCTATAAGACCATGAAGTTGAAAAGCATTTGAAATGAACTCTGAAAAGGTTTGAAGTTGGCATGGTATCATCATTTCACCCACATAGCATGTACAAGAAAGTGGAGAGGCTTACGGCAAAAACTGGATGCACTCCGTGTACAAAACAAACAATCTCCTTCGAAGTATCAGGGTTTCATACGTAAACTCGTCTGTTACAAAGGGATTTCATTTATTTTGAACTTATTTGAACCCCCTTGTTTTTCTATGTTCAAAATGCACCATTCAAAGCCACATCATCAATTTACAACCCTTTCTGACTTCATTTGTGATTTTTCATGCATTTACTGATTATTTTGAGCTATAAGACCATGAAGTTGAAAAGTATTTTAAATGAACTCTGAAACCAAAGTACATACATAGTTCTCCACAACATTAAAACCAAAGTACATACATAGTTCTCATTGAACAACATATAGCTCTCCAGAGCATCTAATTAAACCATACATTGAAATTATGTAAAACATTTCAATGCAAAAAACAAATGCGATCATATCCGCAACCAAGGTAACAACTGATCCAACTGCATAATGATACCAAGCCTCGGTATGAATGGCATATTTCCTAATATTTTTAATCTTCAACTGCATTGCATCCATCTTGATCTTGTGATCATTGACGACATCCACAACATGCAACTCCAATATCATCTTCTCCTCCTCATTTTTTCTTATTTTTTCCTTCAAGTAATTGTTTTCTTCTTCAACTAAATTTAACCTCTCCACAATAGGGTCGGTTGGAATTTCCGATTCAACAACCTCCTAGATAAATAAAATCTATGTCACATTGGTCGGCATAATTGTCATAAACAATAAATGAACCAAATAGTTATGAAAAGATAATATATACCACATTGAAAAATCATAGACAGGACGAGGGCCGACGGGGGCGGATACCAAAACCATCGCGCTATATAATAACAAGGAATAATAAAAGTAAGAAAATTAGACAAGTATCTATCTGACGTCAGAATTTTTTCTTTCAGAAAGAAGATAAGAACAAGAGGCTCACCACGGTGGTGTCGGCGACAAGATCGGCGCGGGTGATCGATGACGGTGAAGACGGGGCGGGGACGGGGCGTGACGGACCGCTAAATCTAGACAAATCTCGTTGAAAATGGGGCTCGGAGGTCGAGTTTCGAGAGGAGAAAGCTTAACTAGTCTGGCTCGGGCATTTCATCGAACACCTCATGTGCATAGGGGTGAACTTGAGCACCCAAATGCCCTCCCCTTGCCGGCTTGACAAAACAGAGCACTGTGGAGTGCTCTGCCGCGGCGATGGGGTATATATAGGCAAGTTATTTGTCCCGGTTCGTGGCATGAACCGGGACTAAAGCCACCCCTTCTGTCCTGGTTCAAGCCAAGAACCGGGACCAATGGTTGTGGGCCAGGAGCGAGGCCCATTGGTCCCGGTTCGTGGCTTGAATCAGGACAAATGGTTCCACAAGAACCGGGACCAATGCCCACGAGGCCCCGGCCGCCCCCTGGGCTCACGAATCGGGTCTAATACCCCCCCCCATTGGTCCCGGTTCTTGAAAAACCGGGACTAATGGGCTGGCCAGGGCCGAACGGTAGCCCTGTTTTCTACTAGTGCCGTGCCACGTCACGAGACTTGCGGCGGCTGACCGGTGGGGCGACATTGGGGCAGTTTTTGATGTGAGTAATGGCGAGTTGGGGGAGGGGAGAGAGGTTATTAGGCCGACGCCTCGCCTCTCCACCACGCCCCCCGCACAAATCTCATCCACGAAAAGCACCGCGCTCTGCCGGTGCGAGAGTTAGGGTCCATGACGACGCGCGAGCAGTAGATGTGGGCGCTGTCCGTCGGCGACGAGGTGCTGATGGGGAGATTGAAGGAGATAGACTGGTGGTTCGAAACGGTGAAGGCCCTCAATGACACGTCGGAGATGGAGGGACAAGCTGCAAGGTGAGGAGATCCTCAGATGCTTCCCCAACTACGACCGCCAGCCGGCGATGGGGGTGATCCTATGGGCGATGCTCGAGGCGGAATCGCTGATTCCGGAGCAGAGGGAGAAGTGGAAGGTGTTCCGCTCCCTCCGGTACCGCCTGATGCAACCAAGGGCAACACCACCGGCGCCGCAGGCGCCGCCGCAGGCGGTGGTGATGGGGATCCCTACTCCCGGATCCAGATGGCTTCCGTTCAAGATCGAGGAGGATGCGGAAGTGGTTGAAGTGCTGGAGGAGGAGGTGGGTGTGCCGCCACAGAGGAGGGCCAGGGTGCCTCCGACACCGACCTCACTTCCCAGCCACTCCCCGCATTTCTAGAGGCGTTCTCCTCGCCTCCTTGCTCTCTCCCGCTGCTAGTAGGGCGCTCGCAGGCTGGTAATCGCTAAGTATTTAGTATCTACCACTTCGATTGAGGTAGATGATACTAGAATTAGAGGCAAATTTGGGAAAAAAGGGCTCTGTAATGAAAATAGAATGCAAAAAGGGCCTAGATCTCGAAAAAATGATGGGTGTTATAGGATTCCCTCTGTTTTTGATAGTTTGGACAATGAAAAAGAGGGGTGGGATGAGAGAAGAGACACGTTGGGAGATAATTTTTAAGCCTACTGGCATAGATACTCAAATTGTGCAAAAACATATGAGAAAAAATAATGTGCATCCTATCACACCTTGGTTTGAGGGTGAGGATCTAGATTTTGGAGAAATGGAATTACAGAAGACCCCAATTGCAGCCTATTTGGCTCCAAAAGAGGGAAAGTTTGAACAAATCAATTCTGAGAAAAAGTTGAGACCTCTAATCTTTTTTGGGGGCTCAGTTGGGAAAGATGTGAGTATTGACATTGATGTGGGCCTACCTTAGTGGAGGCCTGGTGGGCTGAAGTCCAGCCCAACCCAAAATGAATATGGGGCCCTGGCAGGTATAAAAGAGGGAGCAGAGGGGGGAGGGAAGCAGTCCCACCATATAGGGTTTCCCCCCTCCCCTCGCCGCCGCAAGAAGAAGAGATGTCAGGAAACTTTGGGAGGGGATTTGGAGGTCCCAGATTCAATCGAGGAGGTGGGGGTGGACATACGGGAGGAAGATTCAACTAAGCTGACAGGGGGGAGGATGGAATGGGGGCAGACACGCCGTCCCAGGGAGATCTGGTGGTTTTGGAAGAGGGGATGGCAGAGATGAAGAAGAAGAGGACTCTGTGGCTGAGAGAAATGGAGAAAATTTGGTTTGGCAAGCCAAGACAGGGAAGAAAGATGTAGGGGAAGAGATCACAAGAAAAGCCAATGGAGATACAAGTGTTGCTGGGCTTGAAAAGGACATAAATAAGGAGCAACTGTTACAACCAGATCAGAATCAACAACATGTTTTGCTGACCTCTCTGCTCTCTCAGTTAGTGCAGGGGATGAAGAACAGTGAGAAAAATCAGATTGAGGAGATGATTGGGAAGCATTCTGGAAATCCTCTTGGGAAAGACAGTCAAAATAAAGAAGAAAGAGGTGGAGAAGGACAGCAAAGAGCTGACAAAGGGTTTGAACAGATTTCTGGCATGGAATTGAAGAAGCAGGGAGGAAGAAATAGTTGGCAAAAAACTTTGAAGATAACAAGAAAGGATTTGATAGGTTCAGTAAGCAGGCTTGTGGCAAGTGCAAGGACCCCAGACATACCACCAAGGAATGCAGGGTGGGACACTGTTTGATCTGTAGTAGGGACAATCACATAACTGGAGAGTGCAATCTGCTGAAACAAATAAAGCCAGTACCTAAGTATGTGGGATATGCTGCTAAAGCCTTAGGAATCCTTTTGGTGCAGAGCTACAAAGATGTTCTGGTAGCGGAACACACTAATCCCCTGGATGTGGTGGTCATAAGAGAGGGACAGATTATTGAGACTGAGCTTGTTGAAGCTTTGGGAGAAATGTTTGGTTGATGATGGCAATGGAGAGTGAAAGAGTTTGGAAAAAATGGCTACACGATGAGATTTTCCAACAAGGCAAAACTAGTGGAGTTAGCAAAGTTCAATGATTTCAACTTGCTGGGGAAAGGGGTGGTGATCAAAGTCCAACCCTGGTCTTTGGATCATCAGGCCATTGGAAAAATGCACACAATTTGGATCAAGTTGACCAAGGTCCCTGATTGTTTTAGACACTTCTTAGGCATTTGTGAGGTTGCTACTGCAGTAGGGCCTGTGCTTGAAATTGACATGGACACTATTAATGAAGAGAAGATCAGGGTCAAGTGTGGAATTAGGGATGTGGAAAAAATCCCCTCTCAAGTGGAAATCACTTCCCCTGATCTTCTTATGTTCAGAATTGGGGCAGAAGCTGAGAAGGTGGTGGAAATTGGCTGGTACAAGGATGAGAAAAGAAAGAATGACAATAGAAATATCCTAGAAGTTGGAGAAGAAGAGATGGAAAATAGGAAGAGAACAAAGCTGGAAGATACAAAATATAAAGGGGTTTCTTTGGGGTGCTTATCTCTGAAACAAAGTGAGGTGATAGATGGGAGAATTGAGAAAATGAGATCTCAAATGGAAAAGAGCATGATGCAGTGGCAAAATGAGATGGTTGCAGAAAGACGGAAATGGCAAAAAGAGAGTGAAATCATGTTGAGTAAAATAAAAAATCTGGAGGAAGACAAAGTCAGAAACAGTGCACTATGGGCAAAGAGTGAGAAAAGGATTAAGGAGCTGGAAAATAACCAACTGGACTTGCAAGAGTTGAGCAGAAAACAGCAAGATGAAATTCAGAAGCTAATAAAAGAGGCTGCCAACAGAGAGCAATATGAAATGGAGTTAGCCAATATGAATCTAGAGGATTATGAAAAAGAAAATTAGCATAAAAAGGAGGAAACTGATTTTGGGAAATACAATGAGCCTACTGATTATAATGCTAGTCAAGAGTCAATAGGGACCTTGGGTGAAAAATGGTTGAGTTACATGGGAGTGAGGTCTTGGAGAAAGATGGGGAGGAAAGGGAAGTGGAGATAAAAAGAATCTCAGGAACAAAGGAAAGGAAGACCAAAAAATTGAAGAAATGGCAAAGATTAGAGCTGAGGAAAGAGATAACTATGGTAAGAATCCCGATTTACTGTTTGCTGATGCTTCTTTCACTAGTAGAAAAAGGGTCAAATTTGAGACACATTAGTCCCGATTTGCATTTGAGCCGGCACTAATGTGTTCATTAGTGCCGGTTCAAATGGCTAGGCGGGAGGAGACCTTTAGTACCGGTTCAGTGCTAACCTTTAGTACCGGTTCATGCCACGAACCGGTACTAAAGATGCTGGGGGCCGGCCAGCACCTTTAGTACCGGTTCGTGGCATGAACCGGTTGTAAAGAGGTTGTGGCAGGCGAATTTTAGTCCCACCTCGCTCCCCTAACAAGATTTTTACCACCTTAAATATGTTACTACTCAAACTATCACAAGCATTTGGTCTTCACTGAACTCTATGTGTATAATTTGTGGACTCAATATGAGTCTTCACCGGTTTCTAAACCATTGAGGACTCATATTGACAATTCAGATTGTACACAAAAAGATCATTGATAATCAATGTTTTTTTGATGTATATTTTTCATGTTTACGCCCTCACTCTCTCTACTCACTCGGTCTCCCCCTCAATCCCCTGCGCCGGTCCTCCCCCGCCGGCCGCCACTCACTCCAAAACTGGACGCACTTCGTGTACAAAGTGGACAATCTCTTTCGGAGTATCAGGGTTTCGGATGAGAACTCATCTGTTACACGGGCACTTCATTTTTTTAAACTTATTTGAACTCCAGACTTTTTTTGAGCCGGCATTATGCAGCATTCAAAGCGACGTCATCAATTTCCAACACGTTCTGACATCATTAGCTGTTTTTCGGTCACCGATTTGTTTAGATCAGAGCTAAATGACCGTGAAATTGAAAATCACTACAAAACGAACTCTGAAAATATTGAAGGTATCATCATTTCACCCGCATAGCATGTGCGAAAGAGTAGAGAGGGTCACGGCAAAAACTGGACGCACTTCGTGTACAAACTGGACAATCTCTTTTGGAATATTAGGGTTTCGGACGAGAACTCATCTGTTACATGGGCACTTCACTTTTTAAGCTTATTTGAACTCCAGACATTTTTTGCGTTCAGTATGCAGCATTCGAAGCGACGTCATCAATTTCCAACACGTTCTGACATCATTTGCTATTTTCAGTCACCGATTTGTTTAGATCAGAGCTAAATGACCGTGAAATTGAAAATCACTACAAAATGAACTCTAAAAATGTTGAAGGTATCATCATTTCACCCGCATAGCATGTACGAAAGAGTAGAGAGGGTCACGGCAAAAACTGGATGCACTTCGTGTACAAACTGGACAATCTTTTTCGGAGTATCGGGGTTTCAGACGAGAACTCATCTGTTACACGGGCACTTCATTTTTTAAAACTTATTTGAACTACAGACATTTTTTGCGTTCAGTATGCAGCATTCGAAGCGACATCATCAATTTCCAACATGTTCTGACATCATTTGCTGTTTTTCTGTCACCGATTTGTTTAGATCAGAGCTAAATGACCGTGAAATTGAAAATCGCTACAAAATGAAGCATTATGCAGCATTCGGAGCAACTAAAGCAAAAATATTCACAAAGAAACTAAATACATCAAAAAGACTACTCAGAAATAAGTAGAAGAAAAAAATAAAGCAGAAAAGGAAAAACTATATAAAAAAATTACTAAAAATAAATAGAAGAAAATAAATAATGCAGAAAATAAAAAACTATATAAAAAATTGTTGGGGCGCTGTCCAGTGGGCCTGCTAGACCTAGGGTGTGCAAATTCAGACCCAGAAGGGCCAGCAGGCTCACAGGACAGCGTGCCCTAGTTACGCCCAGAAGCCTGCTATATAGAGGAGTTCGAAGGAGCAGCCGCGACTGGGTTTATAAACCAGTGCGGCTGCCCTTCGCTCGGCGAGGTGGGACTAAACATAGTGCACCACGGGTGGCAGCGCACAACCATTAGTACTGGTTGATGGCTCCAACCGATACTAATGGGATGGCCTTTAGTACCGGTTGGGGTAGTGTACCGACCATTTCCCGCCGCTTGGCCTGGCCAAAATTGGCCTTTAGTACCGGTTGGTGGCTCCAACCGGTACTAAAGGCCCCTCCTATATATATGGCACTTACGAAAAATTTAGTTTCATTGACCATCTTCTCCAACTTCTCGTGTGACATCGCCCCCGCCGCCAAGCCGCCGCCCTCGCAGCCCCCACCGCACGCCGTCGCCCCCGTCGCCCTCGCCGCCCCCGCCGCACGCCGTCGCCTCGCCGCCCGTCGTCGCCCCCCAAGGCACCTACACATGCTGTTCTTAACTTCTGATACGTCATACGCATATACCCGGAGCGGAGATCCATCCATGGTTGGTGCAATTAAGAGCGAACAAGATGTCGTTGTACTAGACACTGTAGAAGAACACTTTTGCAACAGTAGTGTCCTTCTGATGATCGATCTATCTGTAGGTGCAGTGCAGGTTTAATTAACTCGTGCGGGAAATATGAGAGGCGTCTTCCCGGTAAAGCTGCCGTTTGGTGGGAGAGATCGGTCCAGCGAGCTATAGGAAGAATTTCGGGCCGGTTTACCGACGGTAGGAGGCTAGCACCACGCGCCTACGCTGTTGGCCGGACGTACAATATGCATACTAGTGGCTGGGGCGTGCCATTGGCACGCCTCCTGAGCGGTGATGTGCGCACTTATCTAGCTTACACATATACTTAGATCTAGATTGATCCTTGAATATATACAGCAAAAGCGATTTGGCTACAGGTAAATATAGCTATTGGACATGATGAGGGTGCTCGTTATTGTATGCATTAATCATACTGCAACGTTCTAACAGCGCAAACAAACGACAGTGCTTGAAAATATAACACTACCGATAGCAACAAAAAATAGCAGCCCCTAGAAAACCTCTGGCATGGTTCTTTTAAATCACATTCTCTGTAATCAGCTCGTCTCCGGTGTATCCCTTCTCTTTTAAAAATATGGCACTACAGACAGGCATGGAGGTCTCACTTACAGAGTGGGTAAGCACCGCAAAGATGACATTCATGACCTGGGCACCCGTGTATCCCTTCTCTATAATCTGTTTGGCCATACACCATGCCCCCAGAGAATAGCCGCAGAACAATAGTATCATGACGGTGCCCATGCTCGATGGCCGGTGGGGAGTCGGCGGCACCGAGCCGCCTCCCTTTTCAATTCAGCAACTCTCTGCTTGCGAAGCTCCTGAAACCAAACACTGCAATGAAGCAAATCAATTGTAAGTACTAATACATCAATCTAAAAGTTACTTCACTGGAGGACACAAACAATCTATGTTAAACTACAGTTAATAATGACAGTTGAAATGTCCTGCATATATTGGCTAAGGTACTAAAAATGCATACGAGCCGCCTTCCCTCGCTCGTCTCCTCGGCTGCTGCAGGGAGGACGCGGCCCTGTGGAGGGGGCGCCTGAAGGTGGCTGACCGGCCGTGCATAGACAGGTGGCTGCTGGTGTTTACACGCTCTGGGTAGTCGAGTTGTCGGCCGCAGGGGAGGGCTCGAACTCCCCCACCCCTCCGACGCGAGCTGTGCGTCTGGGGGGTGATGTACCTCTCACTCTCTCTGTTGTAACCTTGTGAATCAATAAAGGAAAAAGAAAATTCAGGTGGAGGGCTTCGCCCTCCCCCGGCGACCTTAAAAAAATCATCATTTGAATAAATTTCTTCTTCTATCACCTCTCTACTTGATCCCCAGTCCTGCCCAGTGCCCATGATGGATTAAAACCGAAAATTCGTCTACCAAACATCCAAACATTGTCCTTGGAATACATCATGGTATGTAGTATACGCAAGCACAAACTAAATGGGAAGATCATTAACGTCTGGGTAGTCGAGTTGTCCATCATGGTATGTAGTATACGCAAGCACAAGCTAGAAGAAGAATTTCGGGCCGGTTTACCGACGGTAGGAGGCTAGCACCACGCTCCTACGCTGTTGGCCGGACGTACAATATGCATATATGCATCCTATTCCCACCTAGCTGGCCGCTGTAACCCAGACGCAACACATCCTCTGTCGATAGCGGCTGGACCCGGCCGGTCGGTCGGTACATATAGAGAGAGGGGTCGAGGTAGACCGGGTATGCATGTAGCTAGCTGGGTCCTGCCACGGTTTCGATGGGCACAAGCTACTGCAGCGCCAGCGACGCTGCTGGCGACCAAACGTGCGCTTTATCGCCGGGTTTGTTTGTCAGAACGTACACGCCCTGCCCACGGACCGCTTTGCCTGCTCCGTCGCCGTCCCCGTCGTCGTCACCGTCGCCGTGGCCGGAGTGCGTGCATGTCTGTGGGCGCACGCGTACTTCATCCTTCTAGACGCCTGCAGCAACTGCAAACAACTTTTATTTCTTGTTGTTACTTCTGCGGTTTCATGCATGTAACACTCACTGCAGCACGGCTAGCTAGAAGCTACGGAGTACTAGCTTCTTGTAAAATCCTCGCTCGCTCACTGGGCTCGGTAGTGCCGGCACCGTTAAAACTGAATTGTCAGGCATGATGATCTCCCTCTTTGATTAGTGGAGGCTGCGCACACTTGTTCCAGAGAGTAATTATAACCCGCGATCGACCTCGCACTGGTGCATCTTAAATTTTTAACATGTCATCATGTTAATTGATCTCGCTAATGCATGTACTGAATTCTCTACGGGTAACCATGTCATCATGAGAGTGGTAACTGATCCATGGATAGACGTAGCAACGACAAAATCACCCAGGTAGTGGGTAGGTACGTACGTATGCATGTAGTGTAGTTTACTAACTGGTAGGAAATCACAATTAAGATAGATACGCGTGGAACATGCATGCGTGGTGTCAGCGCGTGTCCGGATCAACGACGGTGGTTTTGTTGTTGGCCAGTGCGAGAGAGTGGGTGAGTGGACTGGCTTGCCCATCGTCGAGCTCCATGTCAACCCCGCTGGCTAACTTTCCGACGGCAGCACGGCCGGCCGGCCGCGAACTCCGTCACTCCACGTACATTGGCAGATCACCGTCCGTCAGGTAGTGGCAGTAGCTGCTAGTGAGATAGCGCAAGCGACACAAAACTTCAAAGGAGAGGTGCACATGTAGCAGAGGTATACGTTGCGTGTGGCGTCCGTGCTGGCTAGTCCGGTCAATTGCATGTCCTCCTTTTCCAGAGTATTTCTTGGTGGAGTTTGGAATGTGGGCCGGGGATGGATATGATATATGCACCTCGATCGCCATCTATATCTGTGTGTCCTGCTAGCTACTACGTGTTGCAACGCGTATACTACAAGCTCGGTCAGATAGCACTGCCGTCGGCGAGCCAGCGGCGACCACCGACGGCGACGGAGGTACCCTTTTTCAAGCGGCAGTCACCGTCCCTTAATTCCTTCCTTCTTTCTGCTGCTAGCTGTTGCTGGTCCTGTTGAAAGAAAACATGAAAAGCAGTTTCCTTTTGGGAGATGAATGTCGTCTGTGTGTGTGTTGCCATGTTTATTCCTTCCTTTTTGTTCTTCTTATGTGTTGTCCATGTATTGAACGGGTGATGGGGGGCAAAATTTCGTATTTTGACCCTTTTTTGAAACTTGTTCGAGATCTTATCCCAGTTCGTAAATTTTTTAGGATCTGACCCTTTTGCTACCGCCAGGGTCCATGGCGGTAGGGTGTAACAGCCTACCGCCAAGGACCTTGGCGGTAGGAAACATCCCTACCGCCAAGCAGGCTGGTGATAGCCTGTACAATCCTACCGCCAAGGTGTCCGGCGGTAGGTGCGAGCATGCATTGTGTTCTATACTTAGAAAAAATTTACCGCCGAAGACCTTGACGGTAGGTTGTTATAGTCTACTGCCATGGACCCTGGCGGTAAGAAAAAAGTTTTAGAAAAGGGTCAAAACATAAAATTTAGCCGCGATGCGGAGTAGTGGGGAGGTGCGGAGGGCTGATTTGGACTCTGCACGAGCGAACGCTAGCTGGACGGCCTCCTATCCTATGGATAATTTATTATAGTGTAGAGTAGTCTGTGTGTGCCTTGTGTTGCTTAGTTTTTAATTAATTAAGCTTGCATGTATGAGATGGAGATGGATCCATGCATGCGTGGCTGCTCCAAAGCCGTGCGGATTTGCTTTTAATTTATGTCGTATTAACTTGGAAGAGCGAAAGAACCAACTCCACTTCGCACCATATCATGCAATATACTCCACTGGCACTTTCCGGTGGTAGCCTTTTCTTCTCTGATTCAGAATTAACTAGAGGCTAACGCGCGCTTTGCCGGCATCGTTCTTCACTCTGAGATTAACTCTTTTATATCTAGTGATTATTGAGATTGGTTGTTTTCTTTGGATTTTATCTGTCTTGACTTGTGTTTTTAATTATGTTTTGACGGCCTTTTTTCATTCGCATATCATGTCAGAGTGCTGTTGGAGTTTGTATTTGTTCCCAGAGGAGAATGAAATTGTTTAGTGTGTGGTTGTGATGTATTTACACGTTTTGGCCTTGGTGTCAGTCGGTTGTGGTCGTCTGAGCCTCTTGACACTCCTATTCCATGCTAAAACCGTGAAATTGTTGCTATAACACTCACATATGCCAACCCATGATGCTCATGCCCGCCTCGCTTGCCTAATGCTAGCTAAGAAAAATAATATCAACGATCATTTTCTATTTGAAAAAGTTCAAGGATTTTAAAATATATTATGAATTTTAAAACCATGGATTTTAGAAAACATTCATGAGTTTAAAATATATTCATGGATTTCAAAAATTATTCACAAATTAAACGAGTTTTTGAATTTCCAAGTGTTCACACACTTTAAAAATGACCGTGAACTTCAAAAATATCCACGGATGTAATAAATATTAATGAATCCAAAAATATTTTGTTTATTAATGTTTACAATGTTTATTAAGCTCTTGTGAATTAAAATATCGAAGATAAATATAAAAGAAAGGGACAAATAAAACCAAACAACAAACAATCTTATAAGTGGGCCCCCACCGACCCCACAACCCCTGAAGCATCACAACGCTTCAAATCATGAGAGCTTAGTATATCTATAGATTAGCTCACTGGAATTTGGAGAACACAGTAATTAGTTGACCTTCCAAGCCATCGGCACTTCATTTGAGTTATTGAGTAGCTTGTGCTAAAAATGATCTCTAGCTTCTTTTCCTTTAGAACATGACAAAAACATTGCCTTTCTACTACCTCTTTCAGGTTTTACTAGTCCCTTTGTATTTTTTGTTCATATTTTGATCATAACCTTATAACTATTAAAATATAAGTTATATTAGCAAAAATAATATCATTGAAAACAACATTCATATACGAATCCAACAACATAAATTTAATGACATGCACTAATATTTTGCAGGTCAGATGTATGGTCAAACTTAGACCCAAAGAGACTAATAAACCCCGACAGAGGTAATATTAGTTAAGCATGTTTACGAAATGTTAGGCTCCTGATTTCTTTTTTAGGATTCAGTCATTGCTGCTTCGTGCACGACCGAAGGTGAGGATGGCATGAGGAGCGACGACCATGGTGGGGCCGGGTCGTGCACGAGTAGGAGCAAGCAATAGCTGGCAGGAACGAGTTTGAAACTTCATGAGATGCGGGGTGGAGGGAGGGCGAGCTTAAACAGATGGACGGCGGTGGTGGCCAACATGGCAGTGGGGGATATCGAGGCATGGGCGCACCCACCGGCCACAGAGGGCGATCATAGGCGGGTAGGCTGTATGAGGAAGAAGAAGGGCAGGTTGAAAATGAAAAATGCGCGATCTGTTTTCGGTTGTTGGATGAAGATCTAGCAATTCCGAATGAAAGTAACCGATGCAATACTTTTTGTCAGCTGCCTGATGTGTAGGATACTTTAGTTAAGAGATTTTAATTGTACAAAGGCCAAGAGGCCCAATCATTTTCCTTTAAAGAAGCTTACTCCCCTGCCATAAGATTACTCAAGTGTTTCGCCCCACGACCAAATATCTGTTTCAGCGACGATGACAATTCTTTCGAAGATGGTGTTTAGAAGGGTGCTTGTATGACGAGAGACCCCGCACTTGGTTCATTCCACATGTGGCAAGAGACGGGCATCATGATTCAGGCAAGAAGAACTTCCGTATGATTTTTCATTCAAAATGACCAGATCTGTACTTTAAACATAGTACTATTCAACGTTCCTAAGCTTATACAGAGCACGTCGGCCCCTCAAATATAGTTCCATTTCATGTGAAGATTTCTTTCTATCCACGGTAGCACAAGCTATTACTTATTTGCTTGTCCTACTACTTGCCAGTTTGCGTTGGTTCCTACATATTCTTAGTCAAAATGAAAAGGCTTGAATCATTCGGTTGTACTATGCCTAACCAAACCACATGGGCAACATACAACAAGAACCAGAAGAAACAAACGGTTCATAGGTTTAGTTTAATCCGCTGGTGACAAAGTTTTGGCATCAGGATGGCATCATGCAGATGCATGGGCCGTGTGTGGCCTACGAGGCATCATCATGCACGCGCTAACTGCCTAACTCGTGCATGGCAAAGCCACACGCACAATCAAAAGGCAAAGGCCATGGATTCTCCATTCACTCAGCAAGCAGCTTTGCAGGGTAATCTCCCTCGAGGGGTCAGAGGTTTAATCATCATAGCGGCCATCGACTGATTGACGTAGCGATCGCCAGTTGCCGTCGGGGGTCGGGCATCTAATCTGCTGCATTAAGCAGCACCTAACACCCCATCACGCTCACTCGTAAAAGACTAGGGAGCAGCAGTACTAGGATTCCTAGCCATAGTGGGCGAGGCCTCCTCTCATGGCGTGTTCTTCCAATGATTGATCCATGTGGTTTCAGTTGATTTGATCTGATTTCGTTGCATCCTTAGCCCACTGATCATCTACTCACACTGACAAATAAAATAGGCACCGTTTCGGCGAAATAAACTGTAGATTTTTTCAGTAGAAGAAGCAATAATCAGTGGTCTGATCCATCGGTTTTCTGGTCCTGCTTGGCCATTTCGAACATACACTCCACTACTCCAGGCTCATCTCACCCAACGGACGTCGAGTACGTACTATGTACTACATATTCCACTCCACTACACTACATATTATTCCCTCTGTTCCAAAATAGATGACTCAGTTTTATACTAACTTTAGTACAAAGTTGAGTCATCTATTTTGGAAGGGAGGGAGTATTAGTCATGGCAACGGTCTCCATCTTGCCATCCATAGGTGGTCGCCCCAGGGCAGGAAAGCCTTAGCCTGAAGCTCTCCTCCAGACCTCACGGTCCAAACGCTATCTGGAATGTCCTGCTTAAGTTATGGAGCTTCCTGCAAACTGCAAAATGCCAATACAGGTGACAATAGACAGATGACCAACATACACCTCACATGGTGTAGAGAACCAACCACTTGACTTGTCCAAAGTAAACAGTGAATAAAAGCTAAGCTCCACAAGGATACACCACTTCCGTGATAAGTATGTTTTCCAAATTATTTGGTAAGATTATTAGTTGTCTCAAACCGAGATTGCAGCGCATACAAATAAACTCAGTAGGTGACCCCAGGGTTAAAATTTTCAATGAAATCTCAGTGAAATTTCTGTAATTTCACACCCTTCAGTGGGGTCCGAAATATTTTTAATCCCGAAATTTTGATGTAGATTCAAACTGATTTTAAACTAAATTTAAATTATATTAAAATTCTATAAAATCAAGTGAAATTTGACATCCTAAAATTGAAATTATTGTATTTCCGATATTAAAACCTTGGGTGACCCAAAAGAAAAACATTTTGAACTATACAAGCACCTCGATTCCAAAAGAAGCAGAGCTAGAGGACACAAACAGGTCATCACATAATCACGTACACAAACTAACCAATGTTGGTGATCCTCTCATGTCCAATCGAGCTGGCCATGTCACTTCATATTCTCTTTCCTCAACACTCCCGGGGAATTCATGAATGAGATTCTGGATCATCGTAGCCCACTTTTAATCCTTGTCCATCATTCAATCACATGCAATAAAAGTTGCAAATGCAGGAATATATGCATCGCTTTTTTTCTTTGCTGTCAATCAGACAGCTTGCACATCATCAGTCTTGAGAGGAGCAAGCAAAGTGGATACCCCTCGGTCCTCATGGGACCGAGTCCAACTCGAGTGGAGAGAATTGGGGAACATGCCAACAAGTTCAAATCAAGGCAGCCACCATCTGGAAACTAGACTGCGACAAGTAACCAAAGTCATCCACGGAGACGATGCATGCGATCTCGCCCTAGCATAACATAAAAGGTAAAAGGAGAGCCCATACCAGGATAACAAATTGTCCATGTATGTGACATGTATGGCCATGTCGGCAACGACTAGTAACAATAGAGTGCCTGCACCACCATGGAGTAACCAACTTGGTTTATTTTAGCAACATGCCTGGCACTTTCACGACTAGGAAGCATGCAGTTTTCAACACCAAATCAAATCAACCCTACGGAGGAAGTGCCTTCCCTAAAGATATGATGTTAACACAACCAAAAAGAGATCATTTACTATGCAGGCTAAGACTAGGCTTTACCATGCATATAGGGGCCTCCACTTAATCAAAAGTTGCTCCACGTTGTTAATGATAAAAGCTTAGTGCTCCTACCATTCAGGAACCACCTGTTAACACATGCATAATGAACTTCTATTTTATCCATGATTCAGTAAGTTTTTCCCTAACAAGGACGATAGACCATATTTAATACAATGATCACATGAGCTGCTCTACCTAATTGTAATCCATCTGATTTAAGCTTTATGGTGTTTTTGTTGCGGTATGATTATTTGGGTCGTTCTTCAATCTCGTGTGGATCACATGACCCTCCCCCATGCTCGCATCGGCACACACGTTCGTAGGATCTGACTGCCGAGCGGCCCCGGAGGCAAACACACACTGCCGGCACAACACCAGCCAATTCATCTTTTTCAAGCGATAGCAAGCTCATAATGGCCAGAGGATCGACGAAGGTGTTGCAGTTGGTTGGAAACTTCTCAATCACACACATTGACGGCCATGCAGTACACTGATGTACATACATTTGTAAGGGCATCTCCAACACTAATCCCCAAATCTAGTTGGCCAAAATAAACCGATAGTTCAAAGATAATTACAAAGATAACAAATCATGCATATAAGAATTCAGAGAAAATTCAAATAATATTCATAGATAAGCTGATCATAAATCCACAATTGATCGAATCTCGGCAAACACACCGCAAAAGAAGATTACATCGGATATATCTCCAAGAACATCGAGGATAACATGGTATTGAGAATCAAAGGGAGAGAATAAGCCATCTAGCTACTAACTATGGACCCGTAGGTCTGAGGTAAACTACTCACGCTTCATCGGAACGACAATAGACTTGATGTAGAAGCCCTCCGTGATCGAATCCCCCTCCGACAGGATGCCCGAAAAGGCCCCTAGATGGGATATCACGGGTACGGAAGGTTTCTGCGGTGGAAAAGTGTTTTTGTGGATGGATCTGGTGGTTTGGGGATGTTTGGGAATATATAGGACGAAGAAGTTGGTCGGTGGAGCCCCGGGGGGACCACAAGGTAGGGGGCGCAACCTACCCCCTGTGTGCCCCCTCCCCCTTGTGGCCGCCTCGTGGCTCTTCCGACTTGATCTCCAAGTCTCCTGGGTGTTTTCTGACCCAAGAAAAATCATCGCGAAGGTTTTATTCCATTTGGACTCCATTGGTATTCCTTCTCTGAGAAGCTCAAAAACAAGGAAAAACCAGAAACTAGCACTAGGCTCTAGGTTAATAGGTTAGTCCCAAAAATAATTTAAAATAACATATTAATGCATATAAAACATCCAAAACAGATAATATAATAGCATGGAACAATAAAAAAATTATAGATATGTTGGAGACGTATCAAGCATCCCCAAGCTTAATTCATGCTCGTCCTCGAGTAGGTAAATGATAAAAACAGAATTTTTGATGTGGAATGCTACCTAACATATTTATCTATGTAGTTTTTATTCATTGTGGCATGAATGTTCAGATCTATAAGATTCAAAATAGAAGTTTAATATGGACATAAAAACAATAATACTTCAAGCATACTAACAAGGCAATTATGTCTTCTCAAAATAACATGGACAAAGAAAGTTATTCCTTCAAAATCATATAGTCTGGCTATGCTCCATTTTCATCACACAAAATATTCAAATCATGCACAACCCCGATGACAAGCCAAGCAATTGTTTCATACTTTTGGTGTTCTCAGACCTTTTAAACTTTCACGCAATACATGAGCGTGAGCCATGGACATAGCACTATAGGTGGAATAGAATATGGTGGTTGGGGAGAAGACAAAAAAGGAGATAGTCTCATATCAACTAGGCGTATAAACGGGCTATGGAGATGCCCATCAATAGATATCGATGTGAGTGAGTAGGGATTGCCATGCAACGGATGCACTAGAGCTACAAGTTTATGAAAGCTCAAAAAGAAAAACTAAGTGGGTGTGCATCCAGCTTGCTTACTCATGAAGACCTAGGGCATTTGAGGAAGCCATTATTGGAATATACAAGCCAAGTTCTATAATGAAAACTTCCCACTAGTATATGAAAGTGACAAAATAGAAGACTCTCTATCTTGAAGATCATGGTGCTACTTTGAAGCACAAGTGTGGTAAAAGGATAGTAACATTGCCCCTTCTCTCTTTTCTCTCATTTTTTATTTATTTTGGGCCTTCTCTTTTTTTTGGCTCTTTTTTTTTGTCCGGAGTCTCATCCCGGCTTGTGGGGGAATCATAGTTTCCATCATCCTTTCCACACATGGGACAATGCTCTAATAATGAATATCATCACACTTTTATTTACTTACAACTCAAGAATTACAAGTCGATACTTAGAACAAAATATGACTCTATATGAATGCCTCCGGCGGTGTACCAGGATGTGCAATGACTCAAGAGTGACATGTATGAAAGAATTATGAAAGGTGACTTTGCCACAAATACGATGTCAACTACATGATCATGCAAAGCAATATGACAATGATGAAGCGTGTCATAATAAACGTAATGGTGGAAAGTTGCATGGCAATATATCTCGGAATGGATATGGAATGCCATAATAGGTAGGTATGGTGGCTGTTTTGAGGAAGGTATATGGTGGGTGTATGGTACCGGCAAAAGTTGCGTGACACTAGAGAGGCTAGCAATGGTTGAAAGGTGAGAGTCCGTATAATCCATGGACTCAACATAGTCATAAAGAACTCACATACTCATTGCAAAAATCTATTAGTCATCAAAACAAAGTACTATGCGCATGCTCCTAGGGGGATAGATTGGTAGGAAAAGACCATTGCTCGTCCCCAACCGCCACTCATAAGGAAGACAATCAATAAATAGCTCATGCTCCGACTTTGTTACATAATGGTTCACCATACGTGCATGCTACAGGAATCACAAACCTCAACACAAGTATTTCTCCAATTCACAATTACTCACTAGCATGACTCTAATATCACCATCTTTATATCTCAAAACAATCATGAGGAATCAAACTTCTCATTGTATTCAATGCACTTTATATGTAAGTTTTTATTATATCCCTCTTTGATGCCTATCATATTAGGACTAATTTGTAACCAAAGCAAATTACCATGCTGTTTAAAAAGACTCAAAATAATATAAGTGAAGCATGAGAGTTCAATGATTTCTATATAATAAAACCACCGACGTGCTCTAAAAAGATATAAGTTAAGCACTAGAGCAATATTGCCTTCCTCAAAAGATATAAGTGAAGCACATAGAGTATTCTAATAAATCATGATTCATGCGTGCCCCTCTCAAAAGGTGTGTACAAAAAGGATGATTGTCTAAAACTAAAAATCAAAGACTCAAATCATACAAGACGCTACCAACAAAACATATATCATGCATTGAATAAAAATATAACCTCAAGTAAAGTTACCGATAGACGAAAACGAAAGAGGGGATGCCTTTCGGGCATCCCCAAGCTTAGGCTCTTGGTTGTCCTTGAATATTACCTTGGGATGCCTTGGGCATCCCCAAGCTTAGGCTCTTGGTTGTCCTTGAATATTACCTTGGGATGCCTTGGGAATCCCTAAGCTTAGGCTCTTGCCACTCCTTATATCATAGTCCATCAAATCCTTACCAAAAACTTGAAAACTTCACAACACAAAACTCAATAGAAAATCTCATAAGCTCCGTTAGTATAAGAAAATAAATCACCACATTTGGTACTGTTGTGAACTCATTCTTTATTTATATTGGTGTAATATCTAGTGTATTCCAACTTTTTCATGGTTCATACCCCCCAATACTACCCATAGATTCATCAAAATAAGCAAACAACACATAGAAAATAGAATCTGTCAAAAACAGAACAGTCTGTAGCAATCTGGAAACTTCTAATACTTATGTAACTCCAAAAATTCTGAAAAATTAGGAAACCTGGGAAATTTGTGTGCCAATCTTGTGCAAAAAGAATCAGATCAAAAGCACGCTTATGTGAATTATGAAAATTATTTACCTGGGTGCAAAAGTTTCTGTTTTCAGCAAGATCAAAACAACTATTACCGTAAGCTATCCCGAAGGTCTTACTTGGCACAAACACTAACTAAAATACAAAACCACATCAAACCAGAAGCTAGATGAATTACTCAAAGCAAAACAGGAGAAAAAAGGAAAGAACAAAAATAAAATTGGGTTACCTCCCAACAAGCGCTATTGTTTAATGCCCTTAGATAGGCATAAAAACATGAATAGATCTAGGTATTGTCATCTTCGGTATGCTATCCATAAGTAGCTTTCACAATAGATTCATATTGTCGGGGTTATCTCGCGGGCGGGTTCGTGAGACGACAGATGCCCCGAGGTGGCTTGAGGTGAGGGCAAGACTGCTCTGGAGATCCGGGGACGGGACTAGGCAAACATCACGTGGTGGTTTACCCAGGTTCGGGGCTCTCCGGAGTGATAATACCCCTACTCCTACATGTCTGAATATATATGCGGGATACATGTCTGGTAGTACAGAGTGCTCCTAAAGCTGTATTACAGAAGGCAGTAGAGCGCCTCGTGTGTATGTGGGTGTGTGGTGTGGGAGCTAAAGGCTCTGGATGAGCACGCATGTAGTAGAGCGCCTCGTGCGTATGTGGGTGTGTGGTGTGGGAGCTAAAGGCTCTGGATGAGCACGCATGTATGTGGCCGAATGGATGGATGGCTAGCTAGCTTGCTTGCTAGCTAGCTTGTATGCGTGAGTGTCTCCAGGATGGATGGATGGATGTTGACTTTGTAGTGTGGCTTGCTTCCTTGGTCAAGTCTATGCCTTCTTGGCCAAGGGAGTGACCTCTTCTTTAAGAAAGTGCCTCCTCTGGGTCACTTTATACAATAGTGCTCAGGGACAAGTAGCACTGTACATGATGTCGTGTATGACGAGTGAATAGTATGTGCTTTATCAGCAATAGTGGTCGCGGTATGGTCGTCTTGCCGGTGTCACGTCGGATGTGATGTCGCGGTTGATCTTGCATAGCAGGCCGGCTGGAGCAGCCGGACAGGGACCCGGCCGGGCGGCCGGGATGGTGAGTTCGGCTGGGTTGAGGGACTTGGCTGGGTTGAGCAACCGGCCAAGTGCGGGCCGTACTGAGGGGCGTTGCTGGCGCCGATGTCTTTGAAGCGTCGTTCGTCGTCTTGGGCCTCCACGGGGGTCATCCCCCCCACAGTAGCCTCCGAGCCTTCGGGCAACTTGGAAAAGTTACGTGGAGGGTTTTCGCTGCTGACGATGAAGCCGACAGTGACATCGAGGTTGCCGGGCGCGGACCCGGAGTCTGTCGGCTGGGGGCGCGGGGCCTTGCCAGACGTGGACGCGGGCGCCGGCTGAGTGGGGGCGCGCGAGCGCACCAACTGGTGTAGCCTCCGAGCCTCCGCAACTTGGAAAAGTTGGGCGGAGGGTCTTGCTGTTGTTGAAGAAGCTGACGGTGATGTCGAGGTTGCCAGGCGCGGACACGGAGTCCGCCGGCTGGGGGGCACGGGGCCCTGCTGGGCGCGGACGCGGAGTCTGCCGGCTAAGTGGGGGCGCGCGAGCACACCCACTGGGTGTAGCATCCAAGGCTCTGCGCAACTTGTAAAAGTTGGGTGAAGGGTCTTGCTGTTGTTGAAGAAGCCGACGGTGACGTCGAGTTTGCCAATTGCAGCTGGTGTCGGGCCTGCAACCCGCGTGTAGCCTCCGAGCCTCCGGGCGAGGAGGGGTTCCCCACAGCGATGATCGTGCAAAAGACAAAGTTAGTCTGCGCAGATATATCAAATATTTGCTTTTAGCGGTGGAAGTTTTATGCAGAGGGTGCCGACTCGGTTTCATCCGAGCTCCCTTCAGTCTTTTTCATGTCCCCTCCGCTCTTTGGATTTGCCTCTTGTTAGCTAGACAGCCCAGAGCCGGTCTGTAGCTATTACGTAGAGTGGACGCGGAGTGGAGCGTACAATACTCAGACTACAAGAGCGGATTCGACCTTTTAGATACTCATAAAGGAAACGGCCGGGTTGCCCAAGCCGTCTTCTCCCGGATGTTTTTTGCATGGGGTGACCTCAAGCTTTTGCTCTTGCTTAGCCGGACAGCCGCGCTACGGTCTGTGGCTGAGAGTGGGCCTTCGGTACCGTATGCGCTACTAAGCTGTCTATGGGAATGAACGTATAGGGCCGAGCGGCCAGCCTCCGGGCCAAGGCTGGCTGGCGCCGGGGCAAACCGTAGTGCAACTGTAATAAAGACAGAGGTGGTCCCCGAGTGTCGCTCGGGGTTATACGGTTTTGCGTGTGGTGCAAAAATAAGCGTGTGAGGAGCTCACATTTATTTTCGTGTAGACGAGGCGAAGGTTGCCGAAGACAGCCAGCGCGGCTCGGCGCTCGCGAAGCGCGCTGGCGCACCCACTTGGGGTAGCCTTCGAGACACTGGGTGCTCGAAGGGGGTCCAACCGGTCGGCCCCGACCGGCCAAGCGGCGGAGCGGGACGCGACTGAGCCGGCTTGGCACAGCCGGTATGGTGTCGAAGCGGGCAGGATCATCAGGCGGGCTCTCCGACCGGCCCGATGTCGAAGTAGGCGGGCAAGCCAGCAGCCAAACGACGACGCAGGGAGGGCGAACAGCCGGTAGGGCGGTGACGCGAAGGCACAACTGGCATCTTTTTTTGGGACCCGGCCACTACTTTTCCTTTTGTGCACAAGCGGGGGGAGCCGACGTGGGAGCGCCGGGTGGAGGGCGGAGCCGGCGGTTGGTCGAGCCGGCGACCGGGTTGAGGGACAGGGCGGCCACCGGAGCCGGCACAAGATGTGGAGAAGTCGGCGTGAGGGTGTGTAGGAGGCGACTCGGCGGGGACCCGGAGCCTTCCGGAGAGGGCACCCGGTCGCAGGCGGAGGCGACCCGATGGGGACCCGGAGCCGGCCGGAGCGGGGCGCCCGGCCGCAGGCGGTGCGACCCGGCAGGGACCCCGAGCCGGCCGGTGCGGGTCACCCAGCCGCGGCCGGAGGTGAGCCGGCGGGGACCCGGAGCCGGCTGGTGCGGGGACGGGTGGCCGGGCGCGACGCGCGGATGGAGGAGGAGGCGCCTCCGGTGGGGCGGAGCCGACGCGGAAGGCCGGCGTGGTGCACGCGGCGGCCAAGCATGCGGGAAGCCGGCCGCAGGGCTAGCGGAGACCGGGAACGCGCGGCGGCCACGAAGTGGGAGGCGGCCGAAGGCGAGGCCACCCCCCAGGGGCTCAGGATCTGGCGGGGTAGCATGGGGAGGAGGCCGGAGGCGCGGCGACCCGGCAGGGAGCCCAGGCGCGGCACAACCAGTGCGGGCAGCGAGCCGGCAGGCCGACGCACGCGGGATGTTGTGGAGAGCGGAGGAGAGGACCGGCGCAGGCGTGACCCGAGCTTTAATTGCCGAAGTACGAGCGGAGCCGACCCAACGTAGGCCGGGTGGCGGAGGCGGCGAGTGGACGGGCGTGGGGCTTGAGGAGCCGGACAGACGGGCGCGTCTCGGCCACGGGCAGAGGCGACGCGGCAGGGGCGGAGTTGGCGGCCGACGCAGCGACGTTGCAGGGTAGAAGGCGGAGCTGGACGAACGGGCGCGTCCCAGCCACGGGCGGATGCGACCCGACAAAGAACACATGGCGTCCTCGGGCTGAGCGGAAGCGGACGGACGTGACAGTGGCTGGCGCGAGCGCGAGCGCGCGGAGGCGGAGCAGCCGGTCGGTACGAGCCTTTGCATGGCTAGCATCCGGGCGGATTAGGACCATCTGGCTAATGTGCGACGTAGTGTATGGCCAACATATGGGTTGTGTGCTACCTCTTGAGCACTGCGTTTGTTTTTCCTTGAAGAGGAAAGGGTGATGTAGCAAAGTAGCATAAGTATTTCCCTCAGTTTTTGAGAACCAAGGTATCAATCCAGTAGGAGGCTCCTCACAAGTCCCTCGTACCTACACAAACAAACAAGAACCTCGCAACCAATGCGATAAAGGGGTTGTCAATCCCTTCACGGCCACTTGCGAAAGTGAGATCTGATAGAGATAATAAGATAATTAAGATAAATATTTTTCGTATTTATATGATATAGATTGGAAAGTAAAGATTGCAAAATAAAGTAGATCGGAAACTTATATGATAAAAGATAGACCCGGGGCCATAGGTTTCACTAGTGGCTTCTCTCAAGATAACATAAGTATTATGGTGGGTGAACAAATTACTGTCGAGCAATTGATAGAAAAGTGCATAAGTTATGAGATTATCTATGCATGATCATGTATATAGGCATCACGTCGGCAACAAGTAGCCGTCTCCTGCCTGCATCTACTACTATTACTCCACACATCAACCGCTATCCAGCATGCATCTAGAGTATTAAGTTCATAAGAACAGAGTAACGCATTAGGCAAGATGACATGATGTATAGGGATAAACTTAAGCAATATGATATAAACCCCATCTTTTTTATCCTCGATGGCAACAATACAATACGTGCCTTGCTGCCCCTGCTGTCACTGGGAAAGGACACCGCAAGATTGAACCCAAAGCTAAGCACTTCTCCCATTGCAAGAAAGATCAATCTAGTAGGCCAAACCAAACTGATAATTCGAAGAGACTTACAAAGATAACCAGTCATACATAAAAGAATTCAGAGCAGATTCAAATATTCCTCATAGATAAACTTGATCATAGACCCACAATTCATAAAAGTGTTACATCGAATAGATCTTCAAGAAGATCGGGAATAACTTTGTATTGAGATTCAAAGAGAGAGAAGAAGCCATCTAGCTAATAACTATGGACCCGAAGGTCTGTGGTAAACTACTCACAACTCATCGGAGAGGCCTTGGCGATGATGTAGAAGACCTCCGTGATCGATTCCCCCTCCGGTGGAGCGCCGGAAAAGGCTCCAAGATGGGATCTCGCGGGTACAGAAGGTTGCAGCGGTGGAAATAGGTTTTCGTGGTGCTCCTGGATGTTTTCGGGCTACGTAGATATATATAGGCGAAGGAAGTCGGTCAGGGGAGCCACGAGGGGCCCACTAGGGTGGGGGGCGCGCCCACCCCCCTAGGGCGCGCCTTGCACCCTCGTGGCTGCCTCGGATGCTTCTTGACGTCCACTCTAAGTCTCCTGGATTGCATTTGTTTCAAAAAGATCGCCCCGAAGGTTTCATTCCGTTTGGACTCCGTTTGATATTCCTTTTCTTCGAAACACTGAAATAGGCAAAAAAACAGCAATTCGGGTTGGGCCTCCGGTTAGTAGGTTAGTCCCAAAAATGATATAAAAGTGTATAGTAAAGCCCATAAACATCCAAAACGGGTAATATAATAGCATGGAGGAATAAAAAATTATAGATACTTTGGAGATGTATCAAGCATCCCCAAGCTTAATTCTTGCTCATCCTCAAGTAGGTAAATGATAAAAACAGAATTTTTGATGTGGAATGCTACCTAGCATAATTCTCAATGTAATTTTCTTTATTGTGGCATTAATGTTCAGATCCAAATGATTCAAGACAAGTTCATATTGACCTAAACATAGTAATACTTCAAGCATACTAACAAAGCAATCATGTCTTCTGAAAACAACATGGCTAAAGAAAGCTATCCCTACAAAATCATATAGTCTGGTTATGCTTTATCTTCATCACACAAAGTATTTAATCATGCACAACCGTGATAACAAGCCAAGCAATTGTTTCATACTTTTATGTTCTCAATTTTTTCAATTTTCACGCAATATATGAGCGTGAACTATGGACATAGCACTATATGTGGAATAGAATGGTGGTTGTGGAGAAGATAAGAAAGGAGAAGATTGTGACGCCCGGATACTTAAGCTACAGTGAACATCTACTAATGATACCAAGCCACCTCGATTACTGTTGCTAATCTCGCGTTAGTTCGAAACCGATTCAGATTCAAATTAAAAATCAGGCAAACAACAAAAGTTTTCAAATTTTAAAACTAAAATGTTCGAGTTGTGCCAAAAGAATGCAAAGGTAATTGTGGTGCAGAAACCTCAGTTTTGTAAAATGTTTTACTACTCTAAAAATGATTAAAACAGTAGTTGAAATGATTAAATATGTGCCTTTGATATTTTAGGAAATGCTAAACTATTTTTATTTTGAGGTAAAACTTCTTAGAATAGTGGATTATTTTGAAACACTATTTTTGGAGCTATTGTCATATTTTACTAAACTAAAAATAAAGTGTAACTAAAATAAAACAGAAAAGAATAATAATAATAAAAAAACAAAAGAAAATAAAAGCCCCCCCCCCCTCGCTAGGCCTCGGCCCAGCTGGCCATTGGGCTAGCCAGGCTGGCCCAGCCGGCGCCCCACTCCCCTCCTCCATATCCCCACTCCGGGGAAACCCTAACTCGTAACGCCCCTCCCCCCACTCGCCTCCCACTACTCTCTCCTCCCCCGATCCGATCTGTATCGGGGCACTCCTCGCATCCGCTCGTCGTCCCCGCCGCCACCTCGCCGTCTCCCACGCCGGCGCCACCGCACCATTGACGCCACCGCCCGATCCCGAAGGTCGCGTCACCCACCCTCGTCGCGCTAGACCGCCCGTCCCCGCCTCTCCCTCGCGCTACTCCCTCCCGAGCTGGACGCCATCGCCCCGCCGCCCTTCTCGCCGGCGGCCAGGACGCCGCCCCGTCCACACCAGCGTCCCCGGAGCACCACCACCACCCGGAGCTCGTCGCCTAATCCCCTACGTCGTCATCGTCCCCGACATCCTCCCCGTGCCCCACTGCCCTATCCCTACGGCCCCCATGAGCTCCCCCTCCTCCTCCCCCCTCGCGCGCACGCGCTCACGCCGTGGCCTCCTCCCCGCGGCCCCGCCTCGCTCTGCCGTTTCTGCTCGCGTCGTCCCACCGTGCCCACTGCTGCCGCGCCCTAATCGTCGCTTCCCCCGCGGTGCCGTTCGGGTCCATCCCGCTCGGCCTCCGCCTCCCTATCGCCGGCCCCGCCTCGGGCTACCGTGCCCGCTGCCGCCCAGGCTCGGCCTTCACTCGGGCGCCCGCACGCCCCAGCAACCGTGCGGGCTGGTGCCCGCACCCATTTGCCAGCGCCCGTTTGGCCCCTTTGGGCCATTGACAACGGGGCCCCACCCCGAGAACGGTTTTATAAGAAAAGGGATTAAAAATAATAATAGTAACAATAAATTTAGATAATTAATGATTTAATTATTTTAATTAAATTAACTAAATTAATCATGTTTAGTTAACCTAATTAATTATTGTTAATTAATTAAACAGTAATTAGATTCGTTAAACCCTAATTAGAATAAACAGAGTATGACATGCGGGACCCACACGTCAGATTGACCCAGTAAACGCACTGTTGACTGCTGACATCATGCCGACGTTAGCATACACTATTCTGGATAATGTTGGTTTAAAATAATTGAGTAAATCCTAAAAGTGATTAAATCTTTTAAAATTAATATAAAATAAACCATAGCTCGGATGGAAAAACTTTGTACATGAAAGTTGCTCAGAATGACGAGATGAATCCGGATACGCAGCCCGTTCGTCCAGCACACATCCCTAGCATAGAGAGCACACAACTTTCCCCTTCCGGATCACCTGTCCGAAAACGCGAAACACCGGGGATACTTTCCCGGTTGTTTCCCCCTCTCGCCGGTATCACCTACTACCGCGTTAGGGCACACCTAGCACTGCTCATTGTCATGTCATACATCGTCATGCTTATGTTTGCATTGTATTTATTATTTCTTCCCCCTCTTCTCTCCGGTAGACTATGAGACCGACGCTGCTGTTGCCCAGTTCGACTACGGAGTTGACGACCCCTCCTTCTTTCCAGAGCAACCAGACAACCCCCCTGATACGTCTCCAATGTATTTATAATTTTTGATTGCTCCATGCTACTTTATCTACTGTTTTAGGCAATATTGGGCTTTATTATCCACTTTTATATTATTTTTGGGACTAACCTATTAACCGGAGGCCCAACCCAGATTTGCTGTTTTATGCCTATTTCAGTGTTTCGAGGAAAAGGAATATCAGACGGAGTCAAAACGGAACGAAATCAACTGGAGAAGTTAATTTTGGAAGGAAACCAATCTGTTGGGCTTGGAGTGCACGTCAGGGGATTCCCGGGCTGCCCACGAGGGTGGGGGGCGCGCTCGCGCCCCTACCCCCCTGAGCGCGCCCCCCTACCTCGTGAGCGCCCCGGAGGTCCACCGACGTACCCCCTGCACCCTTATATACCTACGTACCCTAAAACTTCCAGAACAGAAGATAGATCGGGAGTTCCGCCGCCGCAAGCCTCTGTAGCCACCGAAAACCAATCGAGACCCTGTTCCGGCACCCTGCCGGAGGGGGATCCCATCATCGGTGGCCATCTTCATCATCCCGGCGCTATCCATGACGAGGAGAGAGTAGTTCACCCTCGGGGCTGAGGTATGTACCAGTAGCTATGTGCTTGATCTCTCTCTCGTGTTCCATCTATGGCACGATCTTGATGTATCCCGAGCTTTGCTATTGTAATTGGATCTTATGATGTTTCTCCCCCTCTACTCTCTTGTGATGAATTGAGTTTCCCCTTTGAAGTTATCTTATTGGATTGAGTCTTTTATGAGAACACTTGATGTATGTCTTGCCGTGATTATCTGTGGTGACAATGGGATATCATGTGCCACTTGATGTATGTTCTGGTGATCAACTTGCGGGTTTCGTGACATTGGGAACCTATGCATAGGGGTTGGCACACGTTCTTGACTCTCCGGTAGAAGCTTTGGGTCACTCTTTGAAGTACTTTTATGTTGGTTGGATGAATCTGAGATTGTGTGATGCATATCGTATAATCATGCCCACGAATACTTGAGGTGACAATGGAGTATCTAGGTGACATTTGGGTTTTAGTTGATTTGTATCTTAAGGTGTTATTCTAGTACGAACTCTTTTATAGATCGATCCGAAAGAATAGCTTTGTGGTGGTTTCGTACCCGACCATAATCTCTATGTTTGTTCTCCGTTATTAGTGGCTTTGGAGTGACTCTTTGTTGCATGTTAAGGGCTTGTCATATGTTCTATCTATGTTATTATTGTTGAGAGAACCTACACTAGTGAAAGTATGAACCCTAGGCCTTGTTTCCTATCATTGCAATACCATTTACGCTCACTTTTACCGCTTGTTACCTTGCTGTTTTTATTATTTTAGATTACAAAAACCTATATCTACTATCTATTTTGCACTTGTATCACCATCTCTTCGCCGAACTAGTGCACCTATACAATTTACCATTGTATTGGGTGTGTTGGGGACACAAGAGACTTTTTGTTATTTGGTTGCAGGGTTGTTTGAGAGAGACCATCTTCATCCTATGCCTCCTACGGATTGATAAACCTTAGGTCATCCACTCGAGGGAAATTTGCTACTGTCCTACAAACCTGTGCACTTGCAGGCCCAACAACGTCTACAAGAAGAAGGTTGTGTAGTAGACATCAAGCTCTTTTCTGGCGCCGTTGCCGGGGAGGCGAGGTAAGTGAAGGTATATCTTTAGATCTTGCAATTGAATCTTTTTGTTTCTTGTTTTAGCACTAGTCTAGTTTATAAAAGAAAACTACCAAAAAAATGGAGTTGAGTTTGTCTCATACGCTTCACCTTTTTAATATCTTTCGTGAGTATGATGGGAAGGAAAATTGTGCTCAAGTACAAGAAGAAGAATTACATAGAATTCTTGGCATGAAATATGTGAATGATGAGCATGATTGCAATGTTGTTAGTATGAATTCCTTGAATATCCATGATGCTAATGATATGCAAAGCCACAAGCTTGGGGAAGCTATGTTTAATGAATATGATATATTTTGTCCCCCAAGCTTTGATGAGCAAATTTACTATGACGAAAGCATGCCTCCTATCTATGATGATTATTGTGATAATACGTATGCTATAAAGAAGAAGTTTGCTTATGAAGAGAGTAGTAAATTTTTTTATGCTTGTAGATCATGAAAAGAATCACTACTACGAAAAGGCCTATAGATAGGATTGATACTAATGGCGCACCATGGAAGTAGTGCGCCACTACCATATACTAATGGCGCACCAGTTGGTGATGCGCCATTAGTGTGGAAGACACTAATGGCGCACCAGAAATAGGGTGTGCCACTAGTATCAATTTTTTTTCATTTTTCCATACATACTAATGGCGCATCAGGTCGAAATGCGCCATTACTAGTTCTAACTAGTAATGGCGCACCAGGCAGACAGTGCGCCATTACTGTAATTTTTTTATTCTTTTTTTGCAAAACTACTAATGGCGCACCATTTCACAGTGCGCCATTACTAGTTTAAACTAGTAATGGCGCACTATGACCAGGTGCGCCATTAGTATATATTTTTTTTTACTTTTTTGCAAAACTACTAATAGCGCATCATCTGTAGGTGCGCCATTAGTAACCAGGCATACTAATGGCGCATTTGCAGGTGGTGCGCCATTAGTAACCTGGGACCCCAACAAGATATTTTGGACAGCCACACCTACCCACTCACTTTCCCCACTTCATTCCCTCCACCTCCTTCTCCAAGCTTTCGGCTGCCTCCTCCTCCTCACCTCATTTCCACCATAGATTCATCAAAATTAAGTGGTGAAATTACCTTTTTTGATAGGTAAGTAAGGGGAAAGCTATCTTCATGATGTAGATCTACTTTTTTTCTCCCTAGCTCGCTCCAACAACGTGCACATGCACTTTTTGTGGCCTAGCTAGATCTATGTATGTTTGTGGTGTTGCATGTGTTTGTGGTGTTGCATATATGTTTGTGTTTGCAGGTACCGGTATTTGAAATGCGATAGTTGCCAATATTTTGCCGGAATGTTGATTCATTTCTGTTTCGGCGAGAATTTTGGCACTATGCATTCTTTTTGGTCCTATTTTTAGGGAAGGTCATGCCAAATTGTTTCTTGGGTCTAAAATATTGTTTTGCTCTACCCCGCAGTCGACCATGGTCCGCACGATGACCGAAGGCATCGTGAATAGGTATTTGAGCTCCGCGAAGGCCGAGATGCTTCAAAAGAACGAGACGGAGATAAGATGTCCGTGTCGAAGATGCAAGCTGAAGAGCCTTATTGCGGACCCGGATTCCGGGCAGGTGCGGGACCACCTGCTCTTGCATGGTTTCATGGATGGCTATCGGTGGCAAGGTGATGAAGATGACTATGAAGTCGTCCATGGGGGCCGGGCAAGAAATGAGGAAGGGCAACAAGAAAAGTACCACCGCGGCGAGGGCAGGCGAGAAGACGAAGAATCTCCAGGACATGATCACGACGGTGATGCTGTACACAGTCATCATGTAGAAAATGTCGTACATGATGATGAGGAAGATCAAGACGAAGGGTGAGGGAGTCCTGGACTAGGGGGTGTCCAGACAGCCGGACTATCATCGTTAGCCGGACTCCAAGACTATGAAGATACAAAGACTTCGTCCCGTGTCCGGATGGGACTTTTTCTTGGCATGGAAGGCAAGCTTGGCGATACGGATATGTAGATCTCCTACCATTGTAACCGACTCTGTGTAACCCTAGCCCTCTCCGGTGTCTATATAAACCGGAGGGCTTTGGTTCGTAGAACAACACAACCATTACAACAATCATACCATAGGCTAGCTTCTAGGGTTTAGCCTCTTTGATCTCGTGGTAGATCTGTTGGGGAACGTAGTAATTTCAAAATTTTCCTACGCACACGCAAGATCATGGTGATGCATAGCAACGAGAGGGGAGAGTGTTGTCTACATACCCTCGTAGACCAAAGAGGAAGCGTTGACGCAATGTAGAGGAAGTAGTCGTACGTCCTCCCGGTTCAACCGATCCAAGCACCGTTACTCCGGCACCTCCGAGTTCTTGACACACGTACAGCTCGATGACGCACCCCGAACTCCGATCCAGCAGAGGCACGGGGAGGAGTTCCGTCAGCACGACGGCGTGGTGACGATCTTCATGTTCAACTGTCGCAGGGCTTCGCCTAAGCACCGCTACAATATGACCGAGGTGTAATATCGTGGACGGGGGCACCGCACACGGCTAAGGAACGATCACAATGATCAACTTGTGTGTCTATGGGGTGCCCCCCGCCCCCGTATATAAAGGAGGGAGGGAGGAGGAGGCCGGCCTAAGGGGAGGCGCGCCCTAGGAGGGGGAAACCTACTCCAAGTAGGTTTCTCCCCTCTTTTTCCTAATAGGAGTAGGAGAGGGAAGGAAGAGGGGGGAGGAGAGAAGGAAAGGGGGGGCCAGCCCCCCTCCCAATTCGGATTGGGCTTGGGGGGGCGGGGGGCGCCCCCTCCTTTGCTCCTTCTCCCTCCCTTCCACTAAGGCCCAATAAGGCCCATACACTTATTGGGGGGTTCCGGTAACCTCCCGGAACTCCGGTATAATCCCAATCTCATCCGGAACCTTTCCGGTGTCCAAATATATCCGTCCAATATATCAATCTTTATGTCTCGACCATTTTGGGAATCCTCGTCATGTCCGTGATCACATCCGGGACTCCGAACAACCTTCTGTACATCAAAATACATAAACAGATAATATAACTGTCATCGAAACCTTAAGTGTGCGGACCCTACGGTTCGAGAACAATGTAGACATGACCGAGACACGTCTCCGGTCAATAACCAATAGCGGGACCTGGATGCCCATATTGGTTCCTACATATTCTACGAAGATCTTTATCGGTCAAACCCCACAACAACATACGTTGTTCCCTTTGTCATCGGTATGTTACTTGCCCGAGATTCGATCATCGGTATCCAATTCCTAGTTCAATCTCGTTACCGGCAAGTCTCTTTACTCGTTCCGTAATACATCATCTCGCAACTAACTCATTAGTTGAAATGCTTGCCAGGCTTAAGCGATGTGTATTACCGAGAGGGCCCAGAGATACCTCTCCGACATTCGGAGTGAGAAATCCTAATCTCGAAATACGCCAACTCAACAAGTACCTTTGGAGACACCTGTAGAGCACCTTTATAATCACCCAGTTATGTTGTGACGTTTGGTAGCACACAAAGTGTTCCTCCGGTAAACAGGAGTTGCATAATCTCATAGTCACAGGAACATGTATAAGTCATGAAGGAAGCAATAGCAACATACTAAACGATCGGATGCTAAGCTAACGGAATGGGTCATGTCAATCAGATCATTCAACTAATGATGTGACCTTGTTAATCAAATAACAACTCCTTGTTCATGGTTAGGAAACATAACCATCTTTGATTAACAAGCTAGTCAAGTAGAGGCATACTAGTGACACTCTGTTTGTCTATATATTCACACATGTATTATGTTTTCGGTTAATACAATTCAAGCATGAATAATAAACTTTTATCATGATATAAGGAAATAAATAATAACTTTGTTATTGCCTCTAGGGCATATTTCCTTCAGTCTCCCACTTGCACTAGAGTCAATAATCTAGATTACATAGTAATGATTCTAACACCCATGGAGTCTTGGTGTCGATCATGTTTTGCTCGTGGAAGAGGCTTAGTCAACGGGTATGCAACATTCAGATCCGTATGTATCTTGCAAATCTCTATGTCTCCCACCTGGACTAGATCCCGGATGGAATTGAAGCATCTCTTGATGTGCTTGGTTCTCTTGTGAAATCTGGATTCCTTCGCTAAGGCAATTGCTCCAGTATTGTCACAAAAGATTTTCATTGGACCCGATGCACTAGGTATGACACCTAGATCGGATATGAACTTCTTCATCCAGACTCCTTCATTGGCTGCTTCCAAAGAAGCTATGTATTCCGCTTCACACGTAGATCCCGCCACGACGCTTTGCTTTGCACTGCACCAACTGACAGCTCCACCGTTTAATGTAAACACGTATCCAGTTTGCGATTTAGAATCGTCCGGATCAGTGTCAAAGCTTGCATTAACATAACCATTTACGATGAGCTCTTTGTCACCTCAATATACGAGAAACATATCCTTAGTCCTTTTCAGGTACTTCAGGATGTTCTTGACCGCTGTCCAGTGATCCACTCCTGGATTACTTTGGTACCTCCATGCTAGACTTATAGCAAGGCACACATCAGGTCTGGTACACAGCATTGCATACATGATAGAGCCTATGGCTGAAGCATAGGGAACATTTTTCATTTTATCTCTATCTTCTGCAGTGGTCGGGCTTTGAGTCTTACTCAACTTCACACCTTGCAATACAGGCAAGAACCCTTTCTTTGCTTGATCCATTTTGAACTTCTTCAAAACTTTGTCAAGGTATGTGCTTTGTGAAAGTCCAATTAAGCGTTTTGATCTATCTCTATAGATCTTAATGCCCAATATGTAAGCAGCTTCACCGAGGTCTTTCATTGAAAAACTTTTATTCAAGTATCCTTTTATGCTATCCAGAAATTCTATATCATTTCCAATCAATAATATGTCATCCACATATAATATTAGAAATGCTACAGAGCTCCCACTCACTTTCTTGTAAATACAGGCTTCTCCAAAAGTCTGTATAAACCCAAATGCTTTGATCACACTATCAAAACGTTTATTCCAACTCCGAGAGGCTTGCACCAGTCCATAAATGGATCGCTGGAGCTTGCACACTTTGTTAGCTCCCTTTGGATCGATAAAACCTTCTGGTTGCATCATATACAACTCTTCCTCTAGAAATCCATTCAGGAATGCAGTTTTTACATCCATTTGCCAAATTTCATAATCATAAAATGCGGCAATTGCTAACATGATTCGGACAGACTTAAGCATCGCTACAGGTGAGAAGGTCTCATCGTAGTCAACCCCTTGAACTTGTCGAAAATCTTTTGCAACAAGTCGAGCTTTGTAGACAGTAACATTACCGTCAGCGTCAGTCTTCTTCTTGAAGATCCATTTATTCTCAATTGCTTGCCGACCATCGGGCAAGTCAACCAAAGTCCATACTTTGTTCTCATACATGGATCCCATCTCAGATTTCATGGCTTTAAGCCATTTTGCGGAATCTGGGCTCATCATCGCTTCTTCATAGTTCATAGGTTCATCATGATCTAGTAGCATGACTTCCAGAATAGGATTACCATACCACTCTGGTGTGGATCTTACTCTGTTCGACCTACGAGGTTCTGTATTAACTTGATCTGAAGTTCTATGATCATCATCATCAACTTCCTCACTAGTTGGTTTTGACGTCACAGAAACCGGTTCCTGTGATGTATTATTTTCCAACAAGGGAGTAGGTACAGTTACCTCATCAAGTTCTACTTTCCTCCCACTCACTTCTTTCGAGAGAAACTCCTTCTCTAGAAAGGATCCATTCTTAGCAACGAATGTCTTGCCTTCGGATCTGTGATAGAAGGTGTACCCAACTGTCTCCTTTGGGTATCCTATGAAGACACATTTCTCCGATTTGGGTTCGAGCTTATCAGGTTGAAGCTTTTTCACATAAGCATCGCATCCTCAAACTTTAAGAAACGACAACTTTGGTTTCTTGCCAAACCATAGTTCATAAGGTGTCGTCTCAACGGATTTCGACGGTGCCCTATTTAACGTGAATGTGGCCGTCTCTAAAGCATAACCCCAAAACGATAGCGGTAAATCTGTAAGAGACATCATAGATCGCACCATATCAAGTAAAGTACGATTACGACGTTTGGACACACCATTATGCTGTTGTGTTCCGGGTGGCGTGAGTTGCGAAACTATTCCACATTGTTTTAAGTGTAGACCAAACTCGTAACTCAAATATTCTCCTCCACGATCAGATCGTAGAAACTTTATTTTCTTGTTACGATGATTTTCATCTTCACTCTAAAATTCTTTGAACTTTTCAAATGTTTCAGACTTATGCTTCATTAAGTAGATATACCCATATCTGCTTAAATCATCTGTGAAGGTGAGAAAATAATGATATCCTCCACGAGCCTCAACATTCATCGGACCACATACATCTGTATGTATGATTTCCAACAAATCTGTTGCTCTCTCCATAGTACCGGAGAACGGCGTTTTGGTCATCTTGCCCATGAGGCACGGTTCGCAAGTACCAAGTGATTCATAATCAAGTGGTTCCAAAAGACCATCAGTATGGAGTTTCTTCATGCGCTTTACACCGATATGACCTAAACGGCAGTGTCACAAATAAGTTGCACTATCATTATCAACTCCGCATCTTTTGGCTTCAACACTATGAATATGTGTATCACTACTATCGAGATTCATCAAAAATAGACCACTCTTCAAGGGTGCATGACCATAAAAGATATTACTCATATAAATAAAACAACCATTATTCTCTGATTTAAATGAATAACCATCTCGCATCAAACAAGATCCAGATATAATGTTCATGCTCAACGCTGGCACCAAATAACAATTATTTAGGTCTAATACTAATCCCGAAGGTAGATGTAGAGGTAGCGTGCCGATCGCGATCACATCGACTTTGGAACCATTTCCCACGCGCATCGTCACCTTGTCCTTTGCCAGTGTTCGCTTAATCCGTAGTCCCTGTTTTGAGTTGCAAATATTAGCAACAGAACCAGTATCAAATACCCAGGTGCTACTGCGAGCTCTAGTAAGGTACACATCAATTACATGTATATCACATATACCTTTGTTCACCTTGCCATCCTTCTTTTCCGCCAAATACTTGGGGCAGTTCCGCTTCCAGTGACCAGTCTGCTTGCAGTAGAAGCACTCAGTTTCAGGCTTAGGTCCAGACTTGGGTTTCTTCTCTTGAGCAGCAACTTGTTTGCTGTTCTTCTTCCCTTTGACCTTTTTCTTGAAACTAGTGGTCTTGTTGACCATCAACACTTGATGCTCCTTCTTGATTTCTACCTCCGCAGCCTTTAGCATTGCGAAGAGCTCGGGAATCGTCTTATCCATCCCTTGCATATTATAGTTCATCACGAAGCTCTTGTAGCTTGGTGGAAGTGATTGGAGAATTCTGTCAATGACGCTATCATCCGGAAGAGTAACTCCCAGTTGAATCAAGTGATTACAATACCTAGACATCTTGAGTATGTGCTCACTGACAGAACTATTCTCCTCCATCTTGCAGCTATAGAACTTATTGGAGACTTCGTATCTCTCAATCCGGGCATTCTTCTAGAATATTAACTTCAACTCCTGGAACATCTCATATGCTCCATGACGTTCAAAACGTCGTTGAAGTCCCGGTTCTAAGCCATAAAGCATGGCACATTGAACTATCGAGTAGTCATCAGCTTTGCTCTGCCAGACGTTCTTAACGTCGTCAGTTGCATCAACAGCAGGCCTGGCACCCAGCGGTGCTTCCAGGACGTAATTTTTCTGTGCAGCAATGAGGATAATCCTCAAGTTACGGACCCAGTCCGCGTAGTTGCTACCATCATCTTTCAACTTAGCTTTCTCAAGGAACGAATTAAAATTCAACGAAACAACAGCACAGGCCATCTATCTACAATCAACATAGACAAGCAAGATACTATCAGGTACTAAGTTCATGATAAATTTAAGTTCAATTAATCATATTACTTAAGAACTCCCACTTAGACAGACATCTCTCTAGTCATCTAAGTGATCACGTGACCCAAATCAACTAAACCATAACCAATCATCACGTGAGATGGAGTAGTTTTCAATGGTGAACATCTTATGTTGATCATATCTACTATATGATTCACGCTCGACCTTTCGGTCTCCGTGTTCCGAGGCCATATCTGCATATGCTAGGCTCGTCAAGTTTAACCTGAGTATTCTGCGTGTGCAAAACTGGCTTGCACCCGTTGTAGATGGACGTAGAGCTTATCACACCCGATCATCACGTGGTGCCTGGGCACGACGAACTTTGGCAACGGTGCATACTCAGGGAGAACACTTCTTGAAAATTTTTAGTGAGAGATCATCTTAAAATGCTACCGTCAATCAAAGCAAGATAAGATGCATAAAGGATAAACATCACATGCAATCAATATAAGTGATATGATATGGCCATCATCATCTTGTGCTTGTGATCTCCATCTCTAAAGCACCATCATGATCACCATCATCACCGGCGCGACACCTTGATCTCCATCGTAGCATCGTTGTCATTTACACCATCTATTGCTTCTACGACTATTGCTACCGCTTAGTGATAAAGTAAAGCAATTACAGGGCGTTTGCATTTCATACAATAAAGCGACAACCATATGGCTCCTGCCAGTTGCCGATAACTTCGGTTACAAAACATGATCATCTCATACAATAAAATATAGCATCATGTCTTGGCCATATCACATCACAACATGCCCTGCAAAAACAAGTTAGACGTCCTCTACTTTGTTGTTGCAAGTTTTACGTGGCTGCTACGGGCTTAAGCAAGAACCAATCTCACCTGCGCATCAAAACCACAATGATAGTTTGTCAAGTTGATGCTGTTTTAACCTTCGCAAGGACCGGGCGTAGCCACACTCGGTTCAACTGAAGTTGGAGAAACTGACACCCGCTAGTCACCTGTGTGCAAAGCACGGCGGTAAAACCAGTCTCGCGTAAGCATACGCGTAATGTCGGTCCGGGCCGCTTCATCCAACAATACCGCCGAACCAAAGTATAACATGCTGGTAAGCAGTATGACTTATATCGCCCACAACTCACTTGTGTTCTACTCGTGCAAATAACATCAAACCATAAAACCTAGGCTCGGATGCCACTGTTGGGGAATGTAGTAATTTCAAAATTTTCCTACGCACACGCAAGATCATGGTGATGCATAGCAACGAGAGGGGAGAGTGTTGTCTACGTACCCTCGTAGACCGAAGCGGAAGCGTTGACGCAACGGAGAGGAAGTAGTCGTACGTCCTCCCGGTTCAACCGATCCAAGCACCGTTACTCCGGCACCTCCGAGTTCTTGACACACGTACAGCTCGATGACGCACCCCGAACTCCGATCCAGCAGAGGCACGGGGAGGAGTTCCGTCAGCACGACGGCGTGGTGACGATCTTGATGTTCAACTGTCGCAGGGCTTCGCCTAAGCACCGCTACAATATGACCGAGGTGTAATATCGTGGAGGGGGGCACCGCACACGGCTAAGGAACGATCACAATGATCAACTTGTGTGTCTATGGGGTGCCCCCCGCCCCCGTATATAAAGGAGGGAGGGAGGAGGGGGCCGGCCTAAGGGGAGGCGCGCCCTAGGAGGGGGAAACCTACTCCAAGTAGGTTTCCCCCCTCTTTTTCCTAATAGGAGTAGGAGAGGGAAGGAAGAGGGGGGAGGAGAGAAGGAAAGGGGGGGCCGGCCCCCTCCCAATTTGGATTGGGCTTGGGAGGGGCGCGCCCCCTCCTTTGCTCCTTCTCCCTCCCTTCCACTAAGGCCCAATAAGGCCCATATACTTACCGGGGGGTTCCGGTAACCTCCCGGAACTCCGGTATGATCCCAATCTCATCCGGAACCTTTCCGGTGTCCAAATATATCCGTCCAATATATCAATATTTATGTCTCGACCATTTCGAGACTCCTCGTCATGTCCGTGATCACATCTGGGACTCCGAACAACCTTCGGTACATCAAAATACATAAACTCATAATATAACTGTCATCAAAACCTTAAGAGTGCGGACCCTACGGTTCGAGAACAATGTAGACATGACCGAGACACGTCTCCGGTCAATAACCAATAGCGGGACCTGGATGCCCATATTGGTTCCTACATATTCTATGAAGATCTTTATCAGTCAAACCGCACAACAACATACGTTGTTCCCTTTGTCATCGGTATGTTACTTGCCCGAGATTCGATCGACGGTATCCAATACCTAGTTCAATCTCATTACCGGCAAGTCTCTTTACTCGTTCGGTAATACATCATCTCGCAACTAACTCATTAGTTGAAATGCTTGCAAGGCTTAAGTGATGTGTATTACCGAGAGGGCCCAGAGATACCTCTCCGACATTCGGAGTGACAAATCCTAATCTCGAAATACACCAACTCAACAAGTACCTTTGGAGACACCTGTAGAGCACCTTTATAATCACCCAGTTACGTTGTGACGTTTGGTAGCACACAAAGTGTTCCTCCGGTAAACAGGAGTTGCATAATCTCATAGTCACAGGAACATGTATAAGTCATGAAGGAAGCAATAGCAACATACTAAACGATCGGGTGCTAAGCTAACGGAATGGGTCATGTCAATCAGATCATTCAACTAATGATGTGACCTTGTTAATAAAATAACAACTCCTTGTTCATGGTTAGGAAACATAACCATCTTTGATTAACAAGCTAGTCAAGTAGAGGCATACTAGTGACAATCTGTTTGTCTATATATTCACACATGTATTATGTTTCCGGTTAATACAATTCTAGCATGAATAATAAACTTTTATCATGATATAAGGAAATAAATAATAACTTTATTATTGCCTCTAGGGCATATTTCCTTCAAGATCCACTCTTGTACTACCCATATCATCAATATCAATCAAGCAGGAGTAGGGTTTTACCTCCATCGAGAGGGCCCGAACCTGGGTAAAAACATCGTGTCCCTTGTCTCCTGTTACCATCCGCCTAGACGCACAGTCCGGGACCCCCTACCCAAGATCCGCCGGTTTTGACACCGACATTGGTGCTTTCATTGAGAGTTCCTCTGTGCCGTCACCGGTAGGCAGGATGCCTCTTCCCGTGTTTAAAGACGGTATTTTCGCCAAAGGAGCCTTGGCCGCCGGCCAAACTATCCGGCTGGGCGGTTTTCTCATGACCGCCCGTTCAGCCCGCCTCGACGATGACCTCTTGGGTCATCGAAAGCAATCTTCATGTCAACTCGGAATTCGCCGAGCAGCTGGATCCAATAGAGCTCTCGTTCGTAAACGAGCTCTTGGACCGCATAGCCGCCTTGGGAGTCGCTACAGACTACAATCAGATTGGGCTTAAAACCGATTTGAGAGAGATTAACTCTCCCCAGGTTACCCACCATGTCGCGGTGGTAGAGGAACAACACGGCGACTCTTCTCCTGTGTTGAAAACTAGTCATGTCCGGGCTCCCGAACCCTCCATGCCGGATTCTCGCGGAGGGATGGACTCGGATCAAACACTGAACCTAAAGTCAGGCATCGAACCGGACTTGTTGGACAACATCCAGCAATCCAAGCTTCCAAATTCGGAAACTTCTCGGCCCTTGAGCCTCGAGATGGGTAGGGTTCCGGACTCAATTGCACCCACCCGCCCAGACATATGCGATCTATCTCTAATCCGGCAAAAGCCCACTGAAACAGTACATCATTACTGGGCCAGATTCCTCCTGGTTATGGACAGGATAAAGGACTGCCGAGAGGAAAACGCAATTTCAATTTTCTGCAATAATTGCACAGACGAGGGAATCTAGAAAGCCATCAGCCGTCGTGAAATTACACGCTTCGCCGACCTGGCGTCCATAGTACGAAAGTACTGTGCGATGGAGAGTTTCCGGAAAACCAAAACTAAGTTTTGGGACAATCCGGCCCCGAATACAACCCTAGTCCGCAACAAAAGGGTGCATTACACTCAGGCACCAGGTACAAAAACCAAAAAGCAAAAACCCCATAAAGGGCACGGAACCGTACTGGAGGGATGGCTTAGCGGACCCTGTAAAATTCACAGTACAGAAGGCGCCACCCCAACACATAGCCTTCGAGCATGTTGGATACTGCGGCAGGTGGCCAAAAGTGGCGAGGAGCTTGTAGCCCCGGAAAAACACTCCAACAATACCAGTACGGTATCAACAGTCTCCGAGACTTTCGCATCAAATAATATGCGGAAACGAACAATCTGCAGCCTCACCGAAGTCTACCAAGTAGCAAAAACAAATCCATGGAGCGACACGGCCATCACCTTCAATGCCAGCGACGAACCTAAATTCCGAACAGCCCGAGCACCAGCCGCATTGGTCCTCAGTCCAATAGTGGACGGCTTTCGTCTTACCAAGGTACTCATGGATGGCGGCAGCGGACTAAACCTCATCTACGAGGAAACTCTTCAAAAAATGGAAATAGACTGGAGCCGCATTGAGCGAAGCAGCACAACCTTCAGAGGAATAATCCCTAGCCGGGAAGCGCGCTGCACAGGAAAAATCACACTCGCCGGACAATTACAGGTCCGAAGAAGTCACGTTCCAAGTGGCCCTGTTCAGCAGCGGATATCACGCTATATTAGGACGAGAGGCATTCACAATTTTTCAAGCCATACCCCATTACGGGTACATGAAGCTTAAAATGCCTGGGCCCGGCGGAATAATCACTCTCGTTAGTGATCCGGACATAGCACTCCGCGCCGAAAACAAGACAGCCGCATTAGCCCTGGAGGCACTATCCGAAGCCCTAGCGGCAGAAGAACTCACTGCGTTGCGCTCTACGGTGAATAGGGACGATGTGATACTCGATAAGAGATCCAAGTCCACCTCCTTTAAACCAGCGGACGAAATAGTAAAATTCCAGGTCCATCCAACGGACCCAACAAAGACGGCCTCCATCGGGGCACAGTTGAACCCTGATGTAGATGCCGCATTGCGAGAATTCCTTCGGGAAAATTGGGACATCTTTGCCTGGCACCCTTCAGATATGCCAGGAATCCCACGCAGATTGGCAGAACACAGTCTAAACATCCTAAAAGGATTCAAGCCAGTCAAACAGGCTCTTCGACGATTTTCCGAACCCAAAAGACAGGCAATGGGAGAAGAGCTAGCCAAACTATTGGAAGCCGGATTCATCAGAGACATCAAACATCCGGATTGGCTAGCAAACCTGGTAATGGTACCAAAGAAGGACAAATCCTGGCGCCTATGTGTCGATTTTAAAGACCTCAACAAGGCCTGCCCAAAGGATCCCTTCTCCCTCCTCCGCATCGAACAAATAATCGACGCTACCACAGGGCACGATTCGTTGTGCTTCCTTGACGCATACTCCGGCTACCATCAAATCAAGATGGCGGAAGCAGACCAAGCCGCAATGGCATTCATTACTCCATATGGACCATTCTGCTTCAACATGATGCCCTTCGGACTTAAAAACGCCGGCGCAACATATCAGCGCATGATTCAGACATGTCTGGCTACCCAGATCGGCAAAACAGTTGAGGCATACGTAGATGACGTAGTCGTCAAAATCAAATACGTCGAAACTCTAGTAGACGATTTGAGGCTCACATTCGACAACCTCCAAGCAAATGACATTAAGCTGAATCCGGAAAAATGCGTTTTCGGCGTACCAGCCGGAAAGCTCCTGGGCTTCATTGTATCTAGTAGAGGAATTGAAGCAAACCCAGCCAAGATCCGAGCTCTGAAACAGCTGGATATTCCAAAAGACCTCAAACAAATACAAAAATTGACTGGATGCGTGGCGGCTCTAAGCCGCTTTATCTCCCATTTGGGAGAAAAGGCATTGCCCCTCTATCGCCTCCTCAGGCGCACCGAACACTTCGAGTGGACGGATGCTGCCACTGCCGGAATCGAAGAAATAAAAGCCATATTGGCAACAAATCCGGTCCTGGCTGCGCCTAACCTCGGTGAACCAGTGTTGTTATACATCGTGGCAAAACATCAAGTTGTAAGCGCGGTACTCGTCGTCGAACGAGAAACAGAAGGGCACAAATTCCCTCTTCAAAAACCAGTGTACTACGTATCCACTGTCTTAACTCCCTGCAAGTCCCGTTACCCGCACTATCAAAAGATAGCGTATGCGGTCTTCATGGCATCCCGGAAGCTACGACACTACTTTCAAGAGTGTTTGATAACAGTGGCCTTCGAAGTACCCCTCAACGACATTATAAACAACCGCGACGCGACGGGCAGGATTGCAAAATGGGCCATTGAGCTCTTACCATTCTATATAACTTACAAACCTCGGCGAGCTATAAAGTCGCAAGTTTTGGCTGACTTTGTCGCTGAGTGGACTGAAGCCGAACTCCCTAAAGAGTACGGCGCATACTCCAATTGGATTATGCACTTCGACGGCTCCAAAATGTTGGCCGGATTGGGGGCTGGCGTCGTATTGACGTCCCCAACCGGGGACACAGTCCAATACGTACTTCAGATAATGTACACGGACTCCAACAATGCAGCCGAATACGAGGCCCTCCTACATGGCCTCCGGATGGCAATCTCCATGGGCATTCAACGCCTAGAGGTGTGCGGGGATTCAAACCTTGCAATATCCCAAGTAAATGGAGACTTTGACACCAAGGATCCGAAAATGGCAGCCTATCGTAACGCTGTCCTAAAAATGTCAGCTCGGTTCGAAGGACTTGAATTCCACCACGTAGCCCGGGATAATAACCAAGCAGCCGACGTATTGGCACGCATCGGCGCAAAACGTGACGTTGTCCCTCCAAACATCTTCCTGGAACGGCTCTTTAAGCCATCCGTACTATGGGAAGAGGAGTCCGGAAATAACAAACCGGAAACAGCCGCACCACCCAACACAGAACAATCTGACATAGTCAGCGATTCAGCCGATGAAATAACACCTTCAGCCCACGAAATAATGGCAGTAATCGCCCCGTGGACAGAGCCATTCCTAGCCTACTTGCTTAGGCAGGAACTTCCCGAAGACCAAAATGAGGCCCGCTACATAGTTCGGCGATCTAAAGCCTACAAGGTCCACGAGGGAGAACTCTATAAGAAAAGCACAACCGAGTCCTTCAAAGGTGTATCTCCGAAGAGGAAGGGCGAAACCTTCTGGCTGAAATTCATGCTGGACTAGGCGGACACCACGCTGCAGCTCGGGCTCTTGTAGGAAAGGCATTCCGTATAGGATTTTATTGGCCGACGGCCCGAGCAGATGCCCAGGACTTAGTCCAAAGATGCGTCGGTTGTCAGCTCTTCGCTAATCAGAGCCATATGCCACCCACCGCCCTCAAAACTATACCCATTACCTGGCCGTTCGCGGTCTGGGGGCTTGATATGGTTGGTCCCCTTAAAGGGGGAACCCACAAGCAAAAATACCTATTGGTCATGGTGGACAAATTCACCAAATGGATAGAGGCCAAGCCAGTTAAAACGGCAGAATCCGGACCAGTGATAGACTTCATATCCGGGGTAGTACACCGTTATGGCGTCCCCCATAGCATCATTACAGATAACGGCACGAACTTCACGGCCGACGAGGTTAAATTATGGTGCAAAAATATGGGCATTAAGCTCGATTACGCTTCAGTCTATCATCCTCAAACCAACGGTCAAGTGGAACGAGCAAATGGTCTAATAATGAGCGGCATCAAACCCAGACTAGTGCGGTCCCTTACGGAATCTAACACGCACTGGGTAGAGGAGCTTGAATCTGTACTCTGGGGGCTACGGACAACGCCCAACCGTACTACCGGATTCACACCATTTTTTATGGTATACGGCGTAGAGGCAGTTTTGCCCTGCGACATTATTCATGACTCACCTCGAGTGCGCATGTATGAAGAAAGAGAAGCCGAGCTGGATCGGCAGGACAGTTTGGACGCATTGGAGGAAGAACGCGACATCGCAAAGGCTCGTTCCGCATTCTATCAGCAGCAGGCTCAAAGATATCAAAGTAGAGAAGTACGGGCTAAAACTTACAATGTTGGCGAACTAGTTCTACGCCTGCCGGACAAGAAAAAGGACAAGCTCAAGCCCAAATGGGAAGGCCCTTTCATTATCGATCAAGTCCTCACCGGCGGGGCATTCCGCCTGCGAAATGCATCGGACAACCGACTCGAGCCAAACCCATGGAACGCAGCACGTCTCCGAAGATTCTACGCCTAGCACCGAACTAAGAGTTAGTCTCCTTCCTCCGTCCAAATTTTTACATTTTAGCTGTCTTTTGTTTTTCTCTTTTCTCTCAACCTTTTTCATAAAAGCCTCTAAAGGCCTACTTGCGCATTGTTCGCACACGCTTGATGTGCTATCCGCACTCATTATACCTGGGGGCTTCTTTACCAGAAGCTTATTTGTACGGGCTTCATGCCCAGCACATGTGTCAAACTTCCACATGTACCTTTTATTCACCATTATATGCATCGATATGACTTAAGTGGCCAAGCTGGGTTGCCTGGCTCCTGGGTTTAACCCTACGTTCCCGATTGTTCGGCTAGGAGGTAAAGGGAGCACCTCTGCGATTGTTACTGCCGGGTCAGCCGGATGTGTACCTCAGACTGGGTGAAGCCCAAAGCTAGCGTTCTTAAGGGAATATTCGGTCGGTGACCTAAAAGATGATTTTTTTACCTACTTATCTATCTGCCCCTAGATGTTTTCCTGCTCTTTTCGCAGTCCGGACATGCACTTTAGGGCATGCCTCCCAGGGAAAGGAACCCTTAACGGAACTATTCTCCCTGGAAGATGTTTCTTACTAACCATGTAATATAACATAACTAGTTGGGCACTTGTCTGATAAAGCACTAATGACCCCTATGCCTGGTCTCCATGCATGCCCCGGTTTTTTTAACCGAGAGGGTAGTCGGACACACTCCGGACTCTAGGGTCCCGAGGTTGAAGCGAAAAGGTCGGCAAAGACAAACGATCTACAATCCGGCTAGAAGGCATTTTACATGTCATTTTAAAATACATCGTCAAATCGACTGACTGTATTCCTCCTCAATCCCGTCTAACAGGCTGTCTAATTTATAGTCCCGTTGGGAATATTTAGCAGCCAACTCTACTTGGCCGTATACTAAGCTCACAGGGATCTCCTTCCCATCGGGCCCCACAGGTCCGACCTCGGCCATGTGGTTGGGATCCGCCTTCTTGTACCGCGTCTTCACCATGGCCCAGGCCTCCCTGGCACCTTGGTGGAAGGCCGATATCTTCCATAAACGGAAGCGCTGCCGCGCTCCCTGAAGCTTCTCCGCAAGCTCTCCAAGGCCCTCGGGTAGGGAGAGGGACGACCATAAGGCCTGGACGATGCCGCTCATCGCCTGCCGAACTCGTTCGAGTAGTTGCACCAGCTCGGGAAGTTGATCACCCGTTGATACGGGCATCTCCTCCGCAGGGCGACCTGTGAGCACACCTACAGACATATTTCTGTCAATTGACTTCCTCGTCGAACTCTTCTTTTCAAAGGAGTTCGCTCAAGCACTTAATATAGATGCCGCGACGAAGCCGCTGATTCTCCTTCACGGAGCCAGACAGCTCGGCCCGAACACCTTTCAGCTCTTCTCCAAGTTGGGCGTGGGCATCCTGGAGTTTGTTCCTTTCCTGCTGCACCCTCGTTAGCACCCTCTCGCCGGCCTTCAGCTGGCGCAGCAGTTCTTGCTTGTCCGGATCCAGTCCGGCAACACCTGCAATATCATTGTCAGACTTACACACACGCCACACACCACTTATCTTTTTGAAATAATGTGTTACCAGGAGGGGTCCCTGTGTTTCCTCCTGCGGCAGTGAGTGCGGCCTCAAGTTGGGCCTTACACTCTTGCAGCTCCTGAGACAGTCGGGTATTCTTCCCTATAAGATTCTGCATATCAAATGATCCTTAAATCAGTTACTCTAACTACATTAAGTCTCGGGGGCTACTGGCATATACAACTATTAAAATCTCTTACCCATATGTCTTTTACATACTGCTCCGTGGCTCTGGTCAAACCATCTTGAGTAGCACGGAGGTGCGCATCCCCCGCGTTAAAGGCATTCAACACCTCAGGGGAAAGCACGCGTCACGAAAAACTGTCCGGCGGCGCCTGTGGTTCATGTCGCTCTCCACCTCAGACCTGGTGGCGGACAGTCTGTCGGCATCCTCCGTTGGAGGAGTATCCGGCTCGTGCCTTGCGCTCGCCTCCCCCTCTCGACCAGGTGTTGGAGCCTTGCTGGTAGAGGCTTGGTTGGCAACCTCTACGCCTGCAGTCCGGCGGGCGCTTTTTCTCCTACAAAAGTCATGAGCATTCAAACACTTCCTCGGAACGTTGTCCTAAATAACAAACCATGAGCTATACCGTTGCGGCGACGTTTCGATCCGCGCCGCGCTCCTCTTCCGCCTACTGGGCCGGACTGACCCTTGTTGGTCAGTCGCCGTGGGTTCGGCTTCCCGCCTTGAAGGCGCCTCCTGCAAGACACCATCGTATACGGTGGTCAGAAATGCGCAATGAAGAAATAATGGTGTCAGGATTGCGGTCACAATCACCTGGGAAGCCGGATATAGGCCGGGGTAGTCAGCCGTAATGGCGACTCGAGCATTATCCATGCTGAGTTGGTGGAACACCCCGTCGATTAGCTACACCTTTATGTCCGGGTCCTCTTCGGAGGCCGGATCTTGGGATCTCTCTGGATCCTCGGGTTGTGGAGCCGGACTATGTATGCCCTCCACATCCCGACGCAGCTCCTGCGTCGAAAGCATAATGTAAGAAACTTAAACTTTGAAAGCATGGGTCGGACAAACAAAGTGTTCACTTACCCAACGCCGAGGGTTATTCATGGAGAACCCATTCAATGGACTCGTCTGGAGGAAATCCTCCTTCTCCCCCTTGTACAGGCCGGACATGATCTTCACCAGGTCTTCGGCCGATCCCGGCCCTTTGCGTCCATGACGAGTGGCATCGTCCTCCCCGTTGAAATCCCACATGGGGTGGCCCCTGTATTGCAGCGGCTGCACTCCTCGCATAATGCACGTGGCCATGACTCCAATCATGGTCAATCTGGAATGGGCCAGTAATCGTATCCGGCCCATCAAATAATGGACGCTCTTGTCTTCCTCCAGCTGGGGGCTCCGTGGACGCCAACTCAAGCGTTTCTTCAGAGGAGCATTACTGAACTCCGGGAGGCCGACCCGAACAGGGTCCGGCAGCGGAGCGTCTTCTACATAAAACCATTCTGAAGGCCAGTCTTCGGACGCCTTCTTAGGGGTTCCGGATGGATATCCGGTCCCGACGATGCGCCATATTTCGGCACCGCCCACTTGATATATGGACCCCTCGTGAGAGCGGGGTACAAGGCAGAACAACCTCTTCCACAGCGCAAAATGGGGCTCGATGCCCAGAAATAGCTCGCAAAGAGCTACATAACCCGCGATATGCAGAATAGAGGCGGGCGTGAGGTGATGGAGCTGGAGTCCGTAGAACCCCCAAAGCCCGCGGAGGAACGGATGTACAGGAAATCCGAGCCCCCTTATCAGGTAGGGGATGAAGCATACCCGCTCCCCTTTGTTGGGACTAGGGGTGGCCTCCGCTTGCTTCCCACCTTTGTAGGTGGCCAGCCCGGCTCGAACCGGGACCATGAAGGCCGGAGGGAGATTCCCCTCCGCTTGGAGCGTCACCAGCTCGTTGTGCAGGACAGAACATCTCCTCCAATCTCCTGGCAGAGGGCTGGGAGCGCGAGAAGAGGAGCCGCGTCGATGGTCCACGATGGAATGGATTTTTGGTCAGAAGCACTCCGATGATTACTCGCGGAAGGAAGATGGTGTGGTTTGGATCTGGATTCTTGCCTCTCTTATAGGAAGGTTATTTGCGCAGCTAGGGGGTAAAACATAAAAGATACCCTGGCTTTTCGCATTCGTGCGACGCGTGGAAGAAGGCCTTTATTGGGCGTGGAAGCCAAGGAGCGCAACGTTTACAAAAGAGCCGGACACTATTCGACAGGTGCATGGAACTTAAAGGAGAACCCGCCTTGCAATGCCGAAGACTATATACTCGCTGGACTTATCATCATTGAAGCCTGGTTCGGGGGCTACTGAGGGAGTCCTGGACTAGGGGGTGTCCGGACAGCCGGACTATCATCGTCAGCCGGACTCCAAGACTATGAAGATACAAAGACTTCGTCCCGTGTCCGGATGGGACTTTTTCTTGGCGTGGAAGGCAAGCTTGGCGACACGGATATGTAGATCTCCTACCATTGTAACCGACTCTGTGTAACCCTAGCCCTCTCCGGTGTCTATATAAACCGGAGGGCTTTAGTCCATAGAACAACACAACCATTACAACAATCATACCATAGGCTAGCTTCTAGGGTTAGCCTCCTTGATCTCGTGGTAGATCCACTCTTGTACTACCCATATCATCAATATCAATCAAGTAGGAGTAGGGTTTTACCTCCATCGAGAGGGCCCGAACCTGGATAAAAACATCGTGTCCCTTGTCTCCTGTTACCATCCGCCTAGACGCATAGTCCGGGACCCCCTACCTGAGATCCGCCAGTTTTGACACCGACAAAGGGCATGATCATGAAGATGAAGATGCCAGAGCAGACAACGATGGAGGATGGGTGCAGGACCCTCATATTCAAGAGCTGCTTCTCAAGCAGACGGATAATGCAAGAGCTGCCGCCCGAGAGAAAGCCAAGCTGGATCAACTGGAGATAGACGTGGTTACTCCATTGTATGAAGGATGCAGGCCCGAGGATACCCGCCTGAAAGTAACACTCATGGCTCTGGAGATGAAGGTAAAACACAAAATGACCGACGCATGCTTCGACGAGAACATGTCATTCTGGCACGAACGTCTTCCCAAGGGGAACAAGTGCCCGACCAGTTTTGAGGAGGCGAAGAAAATCATGTGTCCTCTGGATTTACCGCACGTGAAATACCATGTGTGCATGAACAATTGCATCATTTATCGGGACGAGCACGCGGCGTCTACCATATGTCCGGTGTGCGGCGTCACTCGATACAAGAAGAGGAAGAAAGCTCCTCGAAAATCGGTGTGGTACTTCCAGATCACTCCTTGTCTGCAGCGGTATTTCACGGGCCCTAAGGTAGCGAAGCTCCTGCGTTGGCACGTGGATAGGGAGGAGAAGAAGCGGGAAGATGACGGAAATGATCCGGAGATAAATAAAAAAGACAAGATGCTGAGTCACCCTAAGGATGCGAGCCAGTGGCAAGTGTTGAACTTTGAATACCCAGAATTTGGGAAGGATCCAAGGAACATCGTGCTGGGCGCGTGCACCGATGGAGTCAATCCGTTTGGCAGCCAGAGAAGCACACATAGCACCTGGCCTGTGTTTGTGTGGATGTACAACCTTCCCCCCTGGTTGTGCATGAAGAGGAAGTACATTCACATGAGTATGCTAATTGAAGGGCCGAAACAACCAGGGAACGACATCAATCTGTATCTGGGGCTGCTGAAGGAGGAGCTAGACACGCTGTGGAAAATGCTAGCCAATACGTGGGATGCCACAGAGAAAGAATATTTCCCTATGAGAGCCGCACTGCTCACGACGGTGCACGACTATCTCGGTTACGGATATCTCACGGGGCAGGTAGTCCACGGATTTTCTGGATGCGTAAGGTGCATGGATGACACAACGTATCGCTAGCTAGATAGAGATCCCGGGTCTTCGAAAACCGTGTTCATGGGACATCGAAGGTGGCTTCGCGACAATGACCCGTGGAGGAAACTCAAGGATATGTTCGATGGTGAAACCGAACCCCGAAAATGCCCGTGTACGAGGAGCGGCGAGGAAATAGACGAGCTGTTGAAAAATTGGAAAGACTGCCCACTGCCGGGAAAGAAGCAAAAGGAGCCAGAGCCGGGAAAGAAGCGAAAGGCGCCAGAGCCACTGCTGAAGGTATGGAAAACGAGGTCTGTTTTCTGGGACTTGCCGTACTGGAAGATCCACCGTGTGCCTCACAGCCTTGATGTCATGCATATCACGAAGAACGTGTGCGAGAGTCTGCTTGGTACCCTACTCAACATGCTAGAGAGGACCAAAGATGTGCCGAAAGCAAGGGCAGACTTGAAATCAATGGGCATCGGGCAGGAGCTTCACGCTAATGATGATGATGATGATGATGAGGCGAAGCAGGACAGAGAAAGTCGTCGCAAAGGCAAAAAGGCCTAGAAGATCGGAAATGACTACCCTCCCGCGTGCTTCACTCTAAGTCAGGAGGAGATCGAGCAGTTTTTCACCTGCCTCCTAGGAGTAAAACTTCCTTACGGTTACGCGGGGAAGATAAGCAGATACCTAGATCCAGCGAAGCAGAAGTTCAGCGGGATAAAGTCTCATGACTGTCACGTGCTGATGACGTAGATACTTCCAGTTGCAATCCGTGCGATCATGGACGCGCATGTCCGTGAAACGCTATTTGGCCTATGCAACTTTTTCGACGTCATCTCTCAGAAGTCGATTGGCGTGAGGCAACTGAGAAGGCTACATGAAGAGATCGTGGTGATACTATGCGAGCTTGAGATGTACTTCCCGCCTGCATTCTTCGATGTTATGGTGCATCTGCTGGTCCATATCGTGGAGCATATCATCCAACTCGGACCGACGTAACTGCACAGCATGATGCTATTCGAAAGGATGAATGGTGTCATCAAAGGATACGTTCGCAACATGTCACGTCCAGAGGGAAGTATAGCCAGGGGCTTTCTGACCGAAGAGTGCGTCTCCTACTGCACGAATTATCTAGGCATCGACAACCCCGTTGGTCTGCCCGTCAACAGGCACCTCGGTAGGCTCGCTGGATGGGGTCACCGTGAGGGTCGCCGCGAAATGCATGTCGACTTCGAGGGTCGACTCGCCGACTTTGAAAGAGCAAACCTAGTCGCGCTACAACACATAGACGTGGTCGATCCTTGGGTGGTAGAGCACAAAACCTTTATTGAGAAGACGTACAATGACCGAGGCCAACAGAGGACGGACGGAGATATAATCAAAGAGCACAACTCATGTTTCATGCGTTGGTTCAAGCAGAAGCTTCTGTCGTACCCTTTACATGAGGATTCTTCCGCGGAAGAACAACTCATATTCGCCTTGTCACAGGGCGCCGAGCACAACCTGATGACCTATGAGGCGTACGATATCAACGGCTACACATTCTACACCGAGAACAAGGACATGAAGAGCGATGGTTATCAGAACTCCGGGGTAACGATGGAATCCTACACCGGCAACGACAAGGACAGATAATACGGAAGGATCGAGGAGATCTGGGAGCTGAGCTACGCTGGAGAGAAGGTCCCGATGTTCCGTGTCAGATGGGCCAAGAGCTTCCTAAAAGAAGACCGGTATTTCACCACCATGGTTATACCCGAAGCCAAATCCAAGACCGCGGGCGCAGACGTCACCGCGAAAAATGAGCCATGAGTACTGGCTTCCCAAGTGGACCAATGCTTCTTCATTACCGACCCGTCAAAGCCCAGTCGTGTTGTCATGAGGAGAGGCAAAAGGAAGATCATCGGAATGGATGGAGTAGCGAATGAGCAAGACTTCGACAAGTACGGCGACCCGAAGATCGAACATGACGACGACGATGAAGTAGCAGCACACACCACAAGAAGAAGCAGGACCACCCTACCTAAAGGACGTCCGTTCCACAGAAGAACTCCATTTGCGAAAAAGAAGGGCAAGAAGATTGTGAACAGATAGCTAGCTAAGATCGATTGTATTTAAATCGTAGTCTTCATTTCTCGATTGTATTTCGACATTTTGAAATGATATTTCTTCTGTTCTAGTCCTCATGAATATTGAATTATGTTTATTATGGTATTGAATTTCTAACTCACAAAAAGTATTGAATTTGTTAATATTTTGTGAACTCATTAATATTTTTAAATTTTTATGAAATTTTTTCAAATATTTTCAAATAACAAATTTGATGATATTTTTTAATATTCATAAATAATTTCAAATAAGAAATTTGATGATATTTTTTCATATTCATAAATGTTTTCAGATTTGATTTGTAATTTTCTAAAAAAATATTAGATGAAACTAAATATTTTTTCACGACCCCCCGCACCCGTCAACGAATGTAAATGCTCCCTCCCTCCCTCCCTCCTCTACTCATCTCCTGTATATAGTGTAATAATTTTTATCAATACAAAATAAAAAAATAAAAGTTACTAATGGCGCACCCTCTCCTGGTGCGCCATTGTTATCAATAAAAAAAATACTTATGGCGCACCCCTCGGTGGTGCGCCAATGCTATGGATGTACTTATGGCGCACCCCTGGGTGGTGCGCCATTGCTATCCCACCGCCGCCACCCCGCCACCTCAGATCGCGCGGTGACCGCGGCCCCCCTTGTCGTTGCCGCGACCACCGTCGTCGTCGTCGCGTGGGAAGACGTCCAGGAGGATCACCACATTTGGCTTCTTCCGTTCAGGGAACCAGCTCGAGCCGGGGTCTCACATAGCCACCGCCGTCGCTGCCTTCTTCGTTCATCCGCCCACATCTCGTCGCCCCAACCGCTGCTCTTGCCCGTCCCCGGCCTTGTCGAGCTCTCCTCCGGCCCTCCCCATGGTGAGCCTCCTCCACCCCCCACTACTGAAGCTGCTTGCTCTGAAACTGCTGACGCTGCTTGCTATGAAATTGTAAGATTTGATTCATTTCTGAGCTTCACCGCAAACGAAATCTGCTCTGTTGTATTTTTCAAAGCTCTAAAACGTTCTATTTTATTGGCCTCAAATCCCCTGCTCCCTCTTTCTTCAGAGCTCTGCACCAGAACAGCCTGCACGGCCCCATCCCCGCAGAGATCAGGAATTTCACAAAGCTCAGAGCGATGTAAGTATGCCAGAAGTATACCATCTATATTTTCTTTGTACTACTACTAGTAGTTCATTGGATTGGATTTGTTTTATTGTGTTTGGTAGATTATCAGTTTGCTGAAATAAAATGTGGGTGTTGTGCTTGTTTGTATCTTCTTCAGTTACCTGAGAGCCAACTACCTGCAAGGCGGCATCCCTCCGGGGATCGGCGACCTCACTCACCTCACCATCCTGTAGGTTCTTGGCACCACCATCGTCCTATTTGTTACTCAGTTTGATGCTATAATGTGTTGTCGGTCTGACGAACGTTTGTCAAATAAAAATGCAGGGACTATCCAGCAATCTGCTGCGGGGCGCGATATCGGCGACGATCGGAAGCCTAACTCATCTGCGCTTCATGTAAGTTGTTGCTGGTGTGAATCTCCTTGGCATTGCCTGCAGTTTCAGTTCACAAGGGTGCCGATGGAAAAGTGGGTGTTTCTCTCAAAAATTTCAAAAGAGTAGGATGGGTCTTTGTTTAAAAATGATTTATAGGAATTATAGGGTCTCCCAAAAATTTTGTGGCAATTTTATAAAAATTATTTGAATTAGTTTTAGTGCAACAGAGGCAACTCAGAGTTTGAAAATGGCATTAAAGGAATTTGTTTTTGGGGTAAATTCTATTATGAAATAATTCCTACTGTTATTTAAAATATAAATGAAATGATTTGGAACACCAAGCAAGAGTTACGTTTCAAGTTGCTGAACCTTTTCATATAAGCTTGTAGAAGATTTAATTGATCATACAGAAAATGAAAAAGGAAGGTCATACCGATCCTAGTTGGTATTATTTTCCTCAATTTTAAGTGTTGAATGAACACATAAAGAGAGTGCTAAGTGATTTCAATATATCAAGTTTCAGAATAATATATAGGATTGTTGGTTTTTAACCTTGGTTGCCATTGTTTCTATTTGTAACGGTCTGAAGAATGACTCATGCTGTTTGTGCTAACAATCTGTAAGTGAAAGCAACTAGTTGGAGTAGATTTGTGCACACAATAATCCTTCCAAGACAATTTGCTTCCAAGGAGTAGTTTTAGTTTGCTTGCGAGTAGTTTCAGTAAAGTTTCAGCATGGTTTCAGTTTGCTTCCAAGGAGTTGTTCTCTGTCTGGTCCAATTCTGAAGAAATAAAAAGTGAATAGTTTGTTTGTTCCCTGTGTGGTCACTCTATTTTTTGAGTACTGACATTAGTTATGTTTGTTAGCAGCAAGATATTTAAATGAAGCTTGTTCTTTTTCAACTGTTCAACTGATGCCATGAAACTGAATATAGTAGTTGAAAACCCTATTTTTCTTCCTGATCGTGAAAATTTGAAGTCCTGTTTGTTTTTTGGTTTTGTTGGTTGACAATTATGTTTAGTTTTTCATTTCATGGGTGCTGTAAAATGTGCAGGTGGTGAGTTGAGGCTCAGCATACAGCTTGTTTGGACTAACCAAGAGGATGAAGTATGTTGCTTGCCCAAGCTAACTGACACGCGCAAAGTTTTCTGTTATATAATTACCTATTAGTGCTTAGTTAAACAACATGATACGGCCATAGCAGATGGATGGTACTAGGTGTTGTTTTGTTTCTTGCCAATGTATTCAGAGAGCAGATGTGCCACTGCAGATTTCTTTTCTTGAAGGCAGCTAGTACAAGTGAACAACTTGCTGCTATTAGATCTGGAATGGAAGCTCACATAAGTTGATCTGATTTTTGTCCATATGAAAGCAGAGGACCATATGGTCTGTGGCCTTTTCATCCATATGAAAGTAGAGGCACATTGTGGTGCTAGTTTGCTGGGTTTTGTCCCCGACCATCGTGTCGTGATGATTTTGCAGGTACCCCGAGAGGCCCTTGAGTTTGCCAGAATGTTGATTAACTTCCGTTCCGGCAAATTCGGGTACTCCATATGTCCTATTTTCAGTAAAGGTCATGCTGAAATTTTCCGTGAATTTTAGCATGACTTTGCTAAAAATAGGACATATGGGGTACTTGCGACTAATGCGTGGGTCGGGGTATCTTAGTACTTAATTAAGTAGGATCAACTGCCCCTTTATTCTTGTTGCATTAAACCATAGGTGGCAATAGAGCCAAGTGATTAGGCCCAACTTAGAATTCTCCTTAGCATCGATAAACCCTAGATGATAAACCCAACATAGGTGGCAATAGAGCCAAGTGATTATTGCCAAGTGATTAGGCCCAACCTAGGGTGCCTCGGCATCGATAAACCCTAAATGATGAAAACTTAACTTGGCTGCCCCGGATGCCTCGGTGTCGATGAGAACCTAAATGATGTACGCTTAGGCTTTTAGGGTGCCTCGGCATCGACAAACCCTAAATGATGAAAGCTTAGGCTTTTAGGGTGCCTCAGCATCGACAAACCCTAAATGATGAGACCATGATCTTGTTCCTTGACAATGACCAACTTTTTGACCAAACTTTTTTCTTATTTAGAGCAAAACATGGCCACAACAATGAGGCCGGTGGTTCGGGCGGCAAGCAATTCTGGGAGCTGTCCCAGGAGATGGAGGGACAACCTCACCGCTATGAGGACGCCGCGGAAGACGCCGATCCTGACTACACAACCCCTAGTGGCGTCGGGGATGACACCACTGATGGTGCCGCCGAGGATGCCACCACTAATGATGGTGGCGCACACACAGATGGCAGCCAACCGAAGAAGCAAAGGAAGGACCGACGCCCGAATGCGCTCCGCACCCTCAAGGAGGAATTCACTCAAGTGTACACTGACGGGAATCCAACGGAGCCCAAACATATAGTTAAGGGGTACTCGCTTCAGCTCGGGTGCTTTCTCCGGAGCACCGTCTCGATCAACACCGATAACCTTAGGAGTAAGGACCACGGGAATTTGCGCAACCTCCTCTTCACGAAGCTGCACGAAAGATACAAGTTCCCCGCCGAATTTGAAAACACACGCCTCTCAAGGAATAAAGTGAATAGTGCCGCCCTCACGAAGATGAGCACGGCCCTGTCTACTTGGAGAAGCGCGGTGAAGAGAATGATTGATAAAGGTGATAGTTATGAAAAGATCAAGGTGAAATATCCTTTGATGAGCGAAGATGAGTACAAGGAGTTCAAGATCAAGTGTGAGAGCAGCGCAACCTCCGAATCAAGTCAGTGGGGGAAAGAAATGCGGGAGTTGAACTTAGGGGAACACAAACTCGGTCCCGGCGGTTACAGAGTGGCGGAGCCTATATGGGACAAGGAGGACGCGGAGCGTGCCGAGCAAGGCCTACCGCCCCGCTTTGAGAAATACAGCGGTGACAAGCAGACCAGGAACTATGTCAGGGCCCGGTACAAGGAGGACCCGATTACAAAGGAGCTTACCACGGATCCGAAGACCAGGGCGCTTGAGCTTGTTCTGGTAAGGAATACACCCCCGCGTAATTAGCTCCATATGGTTCCACTCTAATTAATCCCCAATATTTCTAAATGGTTCATGTTCCTTTCGCAGGACACTGAAAGCAGTAGCGCGGGGTCGTCTCAGAGCTCCCCTTTCGACACCCCTTTAAATAGGGCGTTGAACGTAATGAAAAACAAGAATAAGCTCACTAAGCCGATGTCAGCTGGTCGTGTGGCCGGCAAAGGCTTGTCCACAAAATGGGGGTCATACTATACCGCTGGTGTGCGGAAGAAGAAAAAGACTAGCTCGGAAAGCCAGACGCGCGAGGTTGGAGCACTCAAGGCACAAGTGGCGCAGATTCTGGAGCTTGTCCAAGAGCAAGTGGAACAACAACTGGGAACGAAGCTCAACACCATGGTGCCTACGGTTCTTCATGGGCTGACGACGTGGATTGCGGGCGGCCAACAGGGGCCTCCCCCGGTTCCCAGCTTCACGGCCAGCAACTCGCATAGCATGCAGGCGGCGCCATTGGTGTCTCCGGCGGCGCCATTGGTGTCTCCGGCGGCGGCGCCATTGGTGTCTCCGGCGGAGGTGGTATTCGTGTCTCCGGCGGCGGCACGGGCATTGGAGCTTAATGCACCCGGGTGTACGCCGGTCGGCACCTCGCCAGCAAGCGCCCCCTCCGTCAGTTGCACGCCCGCCGTTGGTGGCGCCTCGACATTAGCCGAGCTCGACGGCATCATGGTAACTAAGCCTCTCGGCTGATGACTTCATCTCCTTGCCTTTGACTGGGCATCCCTGACGCCCTGTACATGTTTTCACAAGGCACCGCCGACATTCCTTGCACTCTTCTGCACTTCGTGGGCGCCGAGTTGGTCGATGTCGCCAAGGGCAGAATCGTTCAACCCGGCAACCCCATGTTCCATGGTAATCCGATGCCACCCATAGTGTATAGGGTTGAAGTGGTTCGGGTGCTGCCAGGCTGCGATGAGCTGTTACCTCCGATTCGACCCGTTGGGGCCGACGAAGAAGATGAGGATGTCCCTCAGTGCCTGCGTAAACTGGCCCCTGCTTTGGCCGAAGAGCCAGATTCGTTTGGGGGCGGGGGACACCACCCCACAGACAAGACCGCCAGTCGTGCCGGCGCCAAGCCATGGCAAGAACGCCGCAACGCTACCGGACCTGCCGGACATCCCTATGGCACAGGATCCGGACAGCCCTATGGCACAGGATCCGGACGACGACAACAACGACGACAGTACATTTACCAAAGTTGATAAGTACTTTGCCGAGCATGGATACGCTGACGAGTTCTGCGAGCCTCATTATCAAGAACCCAACCAAGACGACCGCAATCTAGCTGGTACAGTGGAGAAATCCAATTGCAACAGGCGTCGTCTGGCGTTCAGTTCTCAGGAGACGCCTCCAGCTCCCGCCTTCATCAAGCCTCAGATAGCTGAGGTGCGAAATATTATCAGCCCCAACATGCTCAAGAAGGCGGTCTGTGAGAAGAACTCGGTCCTATTACAGGAGATCAAGAAGAAGGGACGGAAACGAAAGACTAACAAGGGCGCCGGTGCGAGCCAGCCGGCACCGAGTTCGATCCGTGCTCAGGACATGCCACTTTCACTTAAGGATATCTCGAGGAGGGTGCATGTGGCGGGTAGGGCGATGCTACCGCCAAATATGCTGAATGCTGCAACCGGTGCTATACGGAGTCTGCACGACAGTGTTCTTTCTTTGGAGAAGCGGCGTCTCAGAGAGAAGGATGTGGCATACCCGGTTTTCGTGGCCAAGGTGCCAGAGGGCAAGGGCTTTGTGGATGGCGACATCGGGGGTACGATCGTCCTGCGGTTTGATGACATCTTTGCTATGTTTAACCTTCATCCGCTGCACTACACCTTCGTTCGGCTGTTTTCGCTGAGTATGGAGATGCGGATCATTAGAGACAAGACCCCGGACATCGTGATAGTCGACCCCTTCTACATGCGTGCCAAGCACTTGAGCAGCACTCAGGACCGCCAAGTTGCGAGTTCACACCTTGAAGGCGTCATTCTGGCAAACCCAGATAAGGATAACTTCCTTGTGGCTTACTTTCCCGAGTAAGTCATCCCTTAACCGCCCCGTAACATATGATTTCTTAGATTTCGATCGTTCTTTTTTTTCTAACATTCCGTGTTCTGTGCAGTGACACACATTGCACACTCATTCTCTTAAGCCCGAAATATTCCATGGCCACGTATTTCGGCCCGAACCGTAACTCCAAGATAGACTACCACTAGTAGAAAAGGGGCCAATGGTCCAGGCCGGTCCAGCCCATTAGTCCCGGTCCAGCCCATTGGACCCAGTTCGTGAGCCCCGGAGGCCGGCTGGGCCACGTGGGCCATTGGTCCCGGTTCGTCTGGACCTTTTGGTCCCGGTTGGTGGGACGAACCGGGACCAATGGGCCTCGCTCCTGGCCCACCACCATTGGTTCCGGTCGGTGGCATGAACCGGGACCAAAGGCTGCCCTTTAGTCCCGGTTCATGCCACCAACCGGGACCAATGGTGGTGCTTATATATACCCCCTCGCGTAAGAGCAGAGCACACTGCTCTGTTTTTTCTGGCCGAGGGGGAGAGGGCTTGGTGGTGCTCTAGCTCACCTCCTATGCACACAAGGTGTTCGATGGAATGCCCAAGCCACACTACTTAAGGTTTCTCCTCTCCAAGCTCGACCGTCAAGCTCCATTTTCCTCAATATTTGTCTAGGTTTAGCGGTCCGTCACGCCCCGTCCCCGTCTTCACCGTCGTCGATCGCCCGTGCCGATCTCATCGCCGGCACCACCGTGGTGAGCCTCTTGTTCTTATCTTCTTTTTGAAAGGAAAAATATTCTTACTTGTATGTTTAGATAGATACTTGTATTATTTTATTACTTTTATTAATGCATCTTATATAGTGCGATGGTTTTGGTATCCATCCCCGTCGGCCCTCGTCCTGTCTATGATTCGGATCTGGTATATATTATCTTTTCATAACTATTGGTTCATTTATTGTTTATGACAATTATGCCGACCAACGTGACATATATTTTATTTATCTAGGAGGTTGTTGAACCGGAAATTCCAACCGACCCTATTGTCAAGAGGTTAAATTTAGTTGAAGAAGAAAACAATTTGTTGATGGAAAAAATTAGAAAAATTGAGGAGAAGATGATATTGGAGTTGCATGTTGCGGATTTCGTTGATGATCATAAGATCAAGATGGATGCAATGCGCTTGAAGATTAGAAAGATTAGAAAATATTCCATTCATACCGAGGCTTGGTATCATTATGCCGTTGGATCAGTTGTTACATTGGTTGCGATTATAATCGCATTTGTTTTCGCATTGAAATGTTTTACATAGTTTCAGTGTATGGTTTAATTAATTTAGATGCTCTGCAGAGCTTTATGTTGTTAGATGAGAACTATGTATGTACTTTGGTTTTAATGTGATGATGAACTTCTATTAATTTGGTCACTTAATTATCTATTCATGATATTCTGTAATGATTTTTGACACACTTAATTATATATAATGCACGCAGATGAACCGGCAATGGGTGTACGGTTCAAGACACACCTCTGAGTACATTAAGGGCGTGCATGATTTTCTCGAAGTGGCTGAGGCAAACAAGCAGAATGGTTTTATGTGTTGTCCATGCCCTATATGTGGGAATACGAAGTCTTACTTGTTGGGGAACGTTGCAGAAAATTAAAATTTTTCCTACGGCTTCACCAAGATCCATCTATGAGTTCATCTAAGCAACGAGTCATGGGAGAGAGCTTGCATCTACATACCACTTGTAGATCGCGTGCGGAAGCTTGCAAGGTGATGATGGAGTCGTACACGAACGTGATTCAGATCACCGATGCCAAGTGCTGAACGGACAGCACCTCCGTGTTCAACACACGTACGGGACGAGCGACGTCTCCTCCTTCTTGATCCAGCAAGGGGGAAGGAGAGGTTGAGGAAGACAGCTCCACCGGCAGCACGACGGCGTGGTGATGGTGGAGAAGCAGTACTCCGACAGGGCTTCGCCGAGCACACAACGGAGGAGGAGAGGTGTTGGGGAGGGAGAAGGAGGCAACCAAAGGCCAAGGACTCAAGGTATGAAGTCCCTCCTCTCCCCCACTATATATAGGAGGGCCAAGGGGGGGGTGGCCGGCCCTAGGAGATCCAATCTCCTAGGGGGGCGGCGGCCAAGGGGGGTTTCCCTCCCCCCCAAGGCACCTAGGAGGTGCCTTCCCCTCCTAGGACTCTTGCCCCCTTGAACCCTAGGCGCATGGGCCTATGTGGGGCTGGTGCCCTTGGCCCATGCAGGCCAAGGCGCACCCCCTACAGCCCATGTGGCCCCCCGGGGCAGGTGGCCCCACCCGGTGGGCCCCCGGGACCCCTCCGGTGGTCCCGGTACAATACCGATAACCCCGAAACTTGTCCCGATGCCCGAAACAGGACTTCCCATATATAAATCTTTACCTCCGGACCATTCCGGAACTCCTCGTGACGTCCGGGATCTCATCCGGGACTCCGAACATCATTCGGTAGTCACATACTTGACTTCCTACTAACCCTAGCGTCACCGAACCTTAAGTGTGTAGACCCTACGGGTTCGGGAGACACGCAGACATGACCGAGACGACTCTCGGGCAATAACCAACAGCGGGGTCTGGATATCCATGTTGGCTCCCACATGCTCCTCGATGATTTCATCGGTTGAACCACGATGTCGAGGATTCGATCAAACCCTGTATACAATTCCCTTTGTCAATCGGTACGTTACTTGCCCGAGACTCGATCGTCGGTATCCCAATACCTTGTTCAGTCTCGTTACCCGGCAAGTCACTTTACTCGTACCGTAATGCATGATCCCGTGGCCAACACCTTGGTCACATTGAGCTCATTATGATGATGCATTACCGAGTGGGCCCAGAGATACCTCTCCGTTATACGGAGTGACAAATCCCAGTCTCGATCCGTGTCAACCCAACAGATACTTTCGGAGATACCTGTAATGCACCTTTATAGTCACCCAGTTACGTTGTGACGTTTGATACACCCAAGGCACTCCTACGGTAACCGGGAGTTACACGATCTCATGGTCGAAGGAATAGATACTTGACATTGGCAAAGCTTCTAGCAAACGAACTATACGATCTTTTATGCTATGCTTATGATTGGGTCTTGTCCATCACATCATTCTCCTAATGATGTGATCCCGTTATCAACGACATCCTATGTCCATAGTCAGGAAACCATGACTATCTATTGATCATAACGAGCTAGTCAACTAGAGGCTCACTAGGGACTCATTGGGTCTAAGTGTTCACACGTGTATTACGATTTCCGGATAATACAGTTATAGCATGAACAAAAGACAATTATCATGAACATTGAAATATAATAATCCTTTTATTATTGCCTCTAGGGCATATTTCCAACAGTCTCCCACTTGCACTAGAGTCACCAATCTAGTTACATTGTGATGAATCGAACACCCATAGAGTTCTGGTGTTGATCATGTTTTGCACGCGAGAGAGGTTTAGTCAACGGATCTGCGACATTCAGATCCGTGTGCACTTTGCAAATCTCTATGTCTCCATCTTGAACATTTTCACGGATGGAGTTGAAACGACGCTTGATGTGCCTGGTCTTCTTGTGAAACCTGGGCTCCTTGGCAAGGGCAATAGCTCCAGTGTTGTCACAGAAGAGTTTGATCGGCCCCGACGCATTGGGTATGACTCCTAGGTCGGTGATGAACTCCTTCATCCAAATCGCTTCATGCGCTGCCTCCGAGGCTGCCATGTACTCCGCTTCACATGTAGATCCCGCCACGACGCTCTGCTTGCAGCTGCACCAGCTTACTGCTCCACCATTCAACATATACACGTATCCGGTTTGTGACTTAGAGTCATCCAGATCTGAGTCGAAGCTAGCGTCGACGTAACCCTTTACGACGAGCTCTTCATCTCCTCCATAAACGAGAAACATGTCCTTTGTCCTTTTCAGGTACTTCAGGATATTCTTGACCGCTGTCCAGTGTTCCTTGCCGGGGTTACTTTGGTATCTTGCAACCAAACTTACGGCAAGGTTTACATCGGGTCTGGTACACAGCATGGCATACATAATAGATCCTATGGCTGAAGCATAGGGGATGACACTCATCTCTTCTTTATCTTTTGCCGTGGTCGGTGACTGAGCCAAGCTCAATCTCACACCTTGTAACATAGGCAAGAACCCCTTCTTGGACTGATCCATTTTGAACCTCTTCAAAATCTTATCAAGGTATGTGCTTTGTGAAAGACCTATGAGGCGTCTCGATCTATCTCTATAGATCTTGATGCCTAATATATAAGCAGCTTCTCCAAGGTCCTTCATTGAAAAACACTTGTTCAAGTAGGCCTTAATGCTGTCCAGGAGTTTCGTATCATTTCCCATCAAGAGTATGTCATCTACATATAATAGGAGAAATGCTACAGAGCTCCCACTCACTTTCTTGTAAACGCAGGCTTCTCCATAAGTCTGTGTAAACCCAAACGCTTTGATCATCTCATCAAAGCGAATGTTCCAACTCCGAGATGCTTGCACCAGTCCATAAATGGATCGCTGGAGCTTGCATACTTTGTTAGCGTTCTGAGGAACGACAAAACCTTCCGGCTGCATCATATACAGCTCTTCCTTAAGATGTCCATTAAGGAATGCCGTTTTGACGTCCATCTGCCATGTCTCATAATCATAGTATGCGGCAATTGCTAACATGATTCGGACGGACTTAAGCTTCGCCACGGGAGAGAATGTCTCGTCGTAGTCAATCCCTTGAACTTGTCGATAACCCTTAGCGACAAGTCGAGCTTTATAGATGGTAACATTACCATCCGCGTCCGTCTTCTTCTTAAAAATCCATTTATTTTCTATCGCTCGCCGATCATCGGGCAAGTCTGTCAAAGTCCATACTTTGTTTTCATACATGGATCCTATCTCGGATTTCATGGCCTCAAGCCATTTGTTGGAATCCGGGCCCGCCATTGCTTCTTCATAGTTCGAAGGTTCATTGTTGTCCAGCAACATGATTTCCATGACAGGGTTGCCGTACCACTCTGGTGCAGAACGTGTCCTTGTGGACCTTCGAAATTCAGTAGCAACTAGATCTGAAGTACCTTGATCATCATCAACATTTTCCTCTTCAGTTGGTGTGGGCATTACAGGAATGGTTTCCTGCGCTGCACCACTTTCCCGTTCGAGAGGTAGTACTTCATCGAGTTCTACTTTCCTCCCACTTACTTCTTTCGAGAGAAACTCTTTCTCCAGAAAGCATCCGTTCTTGGCAACAAAGATCTTGCCTTCGGATCTTAAGTAGAAGGTATACCCGACAGTTTCCTTAGGGTATCCTATGAATACGCATTTTTCCGACTTGGGTTCGAGCTTTTCAGGTTGAAGTTTCTTGACATAAGCATCGCATCCCCAAACTTTTAGAAACGACAGCTTAGGTTTCTTCCCAAACCATAATTCATACGGTGTCGTCTCAACGGATTTAGACGGTGCCCTATTTAAAGTGAATGTAGCTGTCTCTAGAGCGTATCCCCAAAATGATAGCGGTAAATCGGTAAGAGACATCATAGACCGCACCATATCCAATAGAGTGCGATTACGACGTTCGGACACACCGTTTCGCTGAGGTGTTCCAGGCGGCGTGAGTTGTGAAACGATTCCACATTTTCTTAAGTGTGTACCAAATTCGTGACTTAAGTATTCGCCCCCACGATCTGATCGTAGGAACTTTATCTTACGGTCATGTTGATTCTCTACCTCACTCTGAAATTCCTTGAACTTTTCAAAGGTCTCAGACTTGTGTTTCATTAAGTAGACATACCCATATCTACTCAAGTCGTCAGTGAGAGTGAGAACATAACGATATCCTCCGCGAGCCTCAACGCTCATTGGACCGCACACATCGGTATGTATGATTTCCAACAAGTTGGTTGCTCGCTCCATTGTTCCGGAGAACGGAGTCTTGGTCATTTTGCCTAAGAGGCAAGGTTCGCATGTGTCAAATGATTCATAATCAAGAGACTCTAAAAGTCCATCAGCATGGAGCTTCTTCATGCGCTTGACACCAATGTGACCAAGGCGGCAGTGCCACAAGTATGTGGGACTATCGTTATCAACTTTACATCTTTTGGCATCCACACTATGAACATGTGTAATATTACGCTCGAGATTCATCAAGAATAAACCATTGACCATCGGAGCATGACCATAAAACATATCTCTCATATAAATCGAACAACCATTATTCTCAGACTTAAATGAGTAGCCATCTCGTATTAAACGAGATCCAGATACAATGTTCATGCTCAAACTTGGCACTAAATAACAATTATTGAGGTTTAAAACTAATCCCGTAGGTAAATGTAGAGGCAGCGTGCCGACGGCGATCACATCGACCCTGGAGCCATTCCCGACGCGCATCGTCACCTCGTCCTTCGCCAGTCTCCGTTTATTCCGCAGCTCCTGCTGTGAGTTACATATGTGAGCAACGGCACCGGTATCAAATACCCAGGAGTTACTTCGAGTACTGGTAAGGTACACATCAATTACATGTATATCAAATATACCTTTGGTGTTGCCGGCCTTCTTATCCGCTAAGTATTTGGGGCAGTTCCGCTTCCAGTGCCCCTTCCCCTTGCAATAAAAGCACTCAGTCTCAGGCTTGGGTCCATTCTTTGACTTCTTCCCGGCAACAGGCTTACCGGGCGCGGCAACATCTTTGCCGTCCTTCTTGAAGTTCTTCTTACCCTTGCCCTTCTTGAACTTAGTGGTCTTATTGACCATCAACACTTGATGTTCTTTCTTGATTTCAGCCTCTGCTGACTTCAGCATCGAGAACACTTCAGGAATGGTCTTTACCATCCCCTGCATGTTGTAGTTCATCACAAAGCTCTTGTAGCTTGGTGGGAGCGACTGGAGGATTCTGTCAATGACCGCCTCATCTGGGAGGTTAATGTTCAACTGGGTCATACGTGCGTGCAACCCAGACATCTTCAGGATGTGTTCACTGACAGAACTGTTCTCCTCCATCTTACAACTGTAGAACTTGTCGGAGACATCATATCTCTCGACCCGGGCATGAGCTTGGAAAACTAGTTTCAGCTCTTCGAACATCTCATATGCTCCGTGATGCTCAAAACGCTTTTGGAGCCCCGGTTCTAAGCTGTAAAGCATGCCGCACTGAACGAGGGAGTAATCATCAGCACGAGTTTGCCAAGCGTTCATAACGTCTTGGTTCTCTGGGACGGGAGCGGCACCTAGCGGTCCTTCTAGGACATATTGCTTCCTGGCAGCTATGAGGATGATCCTCAGGTTTCGGACCCAGTCCGTATAGTTGCTGCCATCATCTTTCAGCTTGGTTTTCTCTAGGAACGCGTTGAAGTTCATGTTGACATGAGCGTTGGCCATTGATCTACAATACATATTTGCAAAGGTTTTAGACTAAGTTCATGATAATAAAGTTCTTAATCAAAATTATGAACTCCCACTTAGATTAGACATCCCTCTAGTCATCTAAGTGTTACACGATCCGAGTCGACTAGCCCGTGTCCGATCATCACGTGAGACGGACTAGTCATCGTCGGTGAACATCTTTATGTTGATCGTATCTTCCATACGACTCGTGTTCGACCTTTCGGTCTCCGTGTTCCGAGGCCATGTCTGCACATGCTAGGCTCGTCAAGTTAACCCTAAGTGTTTTCGCTGTGTAAAACTGTCTTACACCCGTTGTATGTGAACGTAAGGATCCATCACACCCGATCATCACGTGGTGCTTAGAAACGACGAACTGTAGCAACGGTGCACAGTTAGGGGAGAACACTTCTTGAAATTTTGTAAGGGATCATCTTATTTACTACCGTCGTCCTAAGTAAACAAGATGCATAAACATAATAAACATCACATGCAATTATATGGTTGTGACATGATATGGCCAATATCATCAAGCTCCATTGATCTCCATCTTCGGGGCTCCATGATCATCTTGTCACCGGCTTGACACCATGATCTCCATCATCATGATCTCCATCATCGTGTCTTCATGAAGTTGTCACGCCAACGACTACTTCTACTTCTATGACTAACGCGTTTAGTAATGAAGTAAAGTAGTTTACATGGCGTTCTTCAATGACACGCAGGTCATACAAAAAAATAAAGACAACTCCTATGGCTCCTGCCGGTTGTCATACTCATCGACATGCAAGTCGTGAATCCTATTACAAGAACATGATCTCATACATCACAATTCAACATTCATCACAACTTCTGGCCATATCACATCACATGATCAATCGCTGCAAAAACAAGTTAGACGTTCTCTAGTTGTTGTTGCATCTTTTACGTGGCTGCGATTGGGTTCTAGCAAGAACGTTTTCTTACCTACGAATCACCACAACGTGATTTTGTCAACTTCTATTTACCCTTCATAAGGGCCTTGTTCATCGATTCCGCTCCAACTAAAGTGGGAGAGACAGACACCCGCCAGCCACCTTATGCAACTAGTGCATGTCAGTCGGTGGAACCGGTCTCACGTAAGCGTACGTGTAAGGTTGGTCCGGGCCGCTTCATCCCACAATACCGTTGAGCAAGAAAAGACTAGTAGAGGCAAGTAAGATGACAAGATCAACGCCCACAACAAATTGTGTTCTACTCGTGCATTAGAGAACTACGCATAGACCTAGCTCATGATGCCACTGTTGGGGAACGTTGCAGAAAATTAAAATTTTTCCTACGGCTTCACCAAGATCCATCTATGAGTTCATCTAAGCAACGAGTCATGGGAGAGAGCTTGCATCTACATACCACTTGTAGATCGCGTGCGGAAGCTTGCAAGGTGATGATGGAGTCGTACACGAACGTGATTCAGATCACCGATGCCAAGTGCTGAACGGACAGCACCTCCGTGTTCAACACACGTACGGGACGAGCGACGTCTCCTCCTTCTTGATCCAGCAAGGGGGAAGGAGAGGTTGAGGAAGACAGCTCCACCGGCAGCACGACGGCGTGGTGATGGTGGAGAAGCAGTACTCCGACAGGGCTTCGCCGAGCACACAACGGAGGAGGAGAGGTGTTGGGGAGGGAGAAGGAGGCAACCAAAGGCCAAGGACTCAAGGTATGAAGTCCCTCCTCTCCCCCACTATATATAGGAGGGCCAAGGGGGGGGTGGCCGGCCCTAGGAGATCCAATCTCCTAGGGGGGCGGCGGCCAAGGGGGGTTTCCCTCCCCCCCAAGGCACCTAGGAGGTGCCTTCCCCTCCTAGGACTCTTGCCCCCTTGAACCCTAGGCGCATGGGCCTATGTGGGGCTGGTGCCCTTGGCCCATGCAGGCCAAGGCGCACCCCCTACAGCCCATGTGGCCCCCCGGGGCAGGTGGCCCCACCCGGTGGGCCCCCGGGACCCCTCCGGTGGTCCCGGTACAATACCGATAACCCCGAAACTTGTCCCGATGCCCGAAACAGGACTTCCCATATATAAATCTTTACCTCCGGACCATTCCGGAACTCCTCGTGACGTCCGGGATCTCATCCGGGACTCCGAACATCATTCGGTAGTCACATACTTGACTTCCTACTAACCCTAGCGTCACCGAACCTTAAGTGTGTAGACCCTACGGGTTCGGGAGACACGCAGACATGACCGAGACGACTCTCGGGCAATAACCAACAGCGGGGTCTGGATATCCATGTTGGCTCCCACATGCTCCTCGATGATTTCATCGGTTGAACCACGATGTCGAGGATTCGATCAAACCCTGTATACAATTCCCTTTGTCAATCGGTACGTTACTTGCCCGAGACTCGATCGTCGGTATCCCAATACCTTGTTCAGTCTCGTTACCCGGCAAGTCACTTTACTCGTACCGTAATGCATGATCCCGTGGCCAACACCTTGGTCACATTGAGCTCATTATGATGATGCATTACCGAGTGGGCCCAGAGATACCTCTCCGTTATACGGAGTGACAAATCCCAGTCTCGATCCGTGTCAACCCAACAGATACTTTCGGAGATACCTGTAATGCACCTTTATAGTCACCCAGTTACGTTGTGACGTTTGATACACCCAAGGCACTCCTACGGTAACCGGGAGTTACACGATCTCATGGTCGAAGGAATAGATACTTGACATTGGCAAAGCTTCTAGCAAACGAACTATACGATCTTTTATGCTATGCTTATGATTGGGTCTTGTCCATCACATCATTCTCCTAATGATGTGATCCCGTTATCAACGACATCCTATGTCCATAGTCAGGAAACCATGACTATCTATTGATCATAACGAGCTAGTCAACTAGAGGCTCACTAGGGACTCATTGGGTCTAAGTGTTCACACGTGTATTACGATTTCCGGATAATACAGTTATAGCATGAACAAAAGACAATTATCATGAACATTGAAATATAATAATCCTTTTATTATTGCCTCTAGGGCATATTTCCAACATTACTCTGACCGGAAAATCCTCCACACCCATCTGCTTTACAAGGGTTTCATGCCACACTATAATGTTTGGACGAGGCACAGAGAAATAGGGGTTATGATGGAAGACGGCGAAGAAGAAGAGTACGATGACAACTATGTGCCCCCTGAATACGGTGATGCTACTGAAGATCAAGAGGAACCAGACGATGTGCACGATGATGCTGCATCGGGCGAAGCTGCTGAAGATCAAGAGGAACCAGACAATGTGCCCGATGATGATGATCTCTGCCGGGTCATTGTCGATGCAAGGACGCAATGCGAAAGTCAAAAGGAGAAGCTGAAGTTCGATCGCATGTTAGAGGACCACAAAAAAGGGTTGTACCCCAATTGCGAAGATGGCAACACAAAGCTCGGTACCATACTGGAATTGCTGCAGTGGAAGGCAGAGAATGCTGTGCCTGACAAAGGATTTGAGAAGCTACTGAAAATATTGAAGAAGAAGCTTCCAAAGGATAACGAATTGCCCGACAGTACATACGCAACAAAGAAGGTCGTATGCCCTCTAGGATTGGAGGTGCAGAAGATACATGCATGCCCTAATGACTGCATCCTCTACCGCGGTGCGTACAAGGATCTGAACGCATGCCCGGCATGCGGTGCATTACGGTATAAGATCAGACGAGATGACCCTGGTGATGTTGACGGTGAGCCCCCCAAGAAGAGGGTTCCTGCGAAGGTGATGTGGTATGCTCCTATAATACCATGGTTGAAACGTCTGTTCAGAAACAGAGAGCATGCCAAGTTGATGCGATGGCACAGTGAGGACCGTAAGAAAGACGGGAAGTTGAGAGCACCCGTTGACGGGTCACAGTGGAGAAAAATCGAGAGAAAGTACTGGGATGAGTTTGTAAGTGAGCCAAGGAACGTATGGTTTGCTTTAAGCGCGGATGGCATTAATCCTTTCGGGGAGCAGAGCAGCAATCACATCACCTGGGCCGTGACTCTATGTATGTATAACCTTCCTCCTTGGATGTGCATGAAGCGGAAGTTCATTATGATGCCAGTTCTCATCCAAGGCCCTAAGCAACCCGGCAACGACATTGATGTGTACCTAAGGCCATTAGTTGAAGAACTTTTACAGCTGTGGAATGGAAACAGTGTACGTACGTGGGATGAGCACAAACAGGAGGATTTAACCTGAAGGCCTTGCTGTTCGTGACCATCAACGATTGGCCCGCTCTTAGTAACCTTGACACCAATAGTATATACCACGCATGCACGCACTGTTTACTTGACACCAATAGTATATACCTGGCAAGCTGCAGGAAGAATGTGTACCTGGGCCATCGTCGATTTCTTCTGGACAACCATCAATGTCGAAAGAAAGGCAAGCATTTCAAAGGCGAGGCAGATCACCGGAAGAAGCCCGCCATGCGTACCGGTGATCACGTACTTTCTATGGTCAATGATTTACACGTAATCTTTGGAAAGGGTCCCAGCGGACTAGCTGTTCCGAGTGACACTGGGGGACACGCACCCATGTGGAAGAAGAAATCTATATTTTGGGACCTACCCTACTGGAAAGACCTAGAGGTCCGCTCTTCGATCGACGTGATGCACATGACGAAGAACCTTTGCGTGAACCTGCTAGGCTTCTTGGGCGTGTATGGGAAGACAAAAGGTACAGCTGAGGCACGGGAGGACCTGCAACGTTTGCACGAAAAATACGGCATGCCTCCAAAGCAGTATGAAGGTCCTGCCAGCTATGCTCTTACCAAAGAAGAGAAGGAAATCTTCTTTGAATGCCTGCTTAGTATGAAGGTCCCGACTGGCTTCTCGTCGAATATAAAAGGAATAATAAATATGGCAGAGAAAAAGTTTCAGAACCTAAAGTCTCATGACTGCCACGTGATTATGACGCAACTGCTTCCGGTTGCATTGAGGGGGCTTCTACCGGAAAACGTCCGATTAGCCATTGTGAAGCTATGTGCATTCCTCAATGCTCAGAAGGTGATCGATCCAAAAATCATACCAAGGCTAAGGAGTGATGTGGTGCAATGTCTTATCAGTTTCGAGCTGGTGTTCCCACCATCCTTCTTCAATATCATGCCGCACGTCCTAGTTCATCTAGTTGACGAGATTGTCATTCTGGGCCCCGTATATCTACACAATATGTACCCCTTTGAGAGGTTCATGGCAGTCCTAAAGAAATATGTCCGTAACCACGCTAGGACAGAAGGAAGCATCTCCATGGGCCATCAAACAGAGGATGTCATCGGGTTTTGTGTTGACTTCATTCCTGGCCTTAAGAAGATAGGTCTACCTAAATCGCGGTATGAGGGGAGACTGACTGGAAAAGGCATGCTTGGAAGGGACTCAATAATATGCAGGGACAGATATTCTTGGTCTCAAGCATACTACACAGTTCTACAGAACTCTACCTTGGTGACCCCTTATGTCGATGAACACAAGAACAGTCTGCGCCCCAAACACCCGGAGCAGTGCGACGACTGGATTACATGTGAACACATCAGGACTTTCAGCAGTTGGTTGGAAGCACGTATCAGAGGTGACAACACTGTTTGTGATGAGCTGTACTTGTTGTCCAGGGGACCATCTTTGACTGTATTGATTTGGAAAGGATACGAGATAAATGGGAATACATTTTACACGATTGACCAAGATTAAAAGAGCACCAACCAAAACAGCGGTGTCCGCTTTGATGCAACAACCGAGAGGGGAAAGGACACATATTATGGTTACATAGTGGACATATGGGAACTTGACTACGGACATGATTTTAAGGTCCCTTTGTTTAACTGCAAATGGGTCAATCTGTCAAGAGGCGGGGTACAGGTAGACCCATAGTACGGAATGACAACAGTGGATCTGAAAAATCTTGGGTACACTAACGAACCGTTCGTCCTAGCCAATGATGTGGCATAGGTTATCTATGTGAAGGACATGTCTACCAGATCGAGAAAGAGAAAAGATAAGGAAGCGAATACATCATACGATGAGCCAAAGCGCCACATAGTTCTTTCAGGAAAAAGGGACATCGTGGGAGTGGAGGACAAGACAGACATGTCTGAAGATTATGAAAAGTTTCATGAAATTCCTCCCTTTAAAGTCAAGGCTGACCCCAGCATCTTGATAAACGATGAAGATTATCCATGGTTACGGCGCAATAAGCAAATGACACAAGCGAAGAAAAAGTGAAGACTTTCTCCCGCAACTATTATGATGATACCATGCCAACTTTGTAACTGACGAGTATGATACCATTGTCCGTTTTGTACATGCACATGCTATGTGTGGGTCAATTTATGATACCATGCCAACTTTCAACTTTTTCAGAGTTCATTTGAAATGCTTTAATGTCTTATGGTTCGGCCCTCGTAATAATTAAAAATAGCAACAATAAGTATTTTGTTGTAAGTAGAAACAAAATAAAATAAATAAAGCAAGAAAGAAAACAAAAAAAACTAAAAAAAGTGTTTTCAAATTTGAAAAGTAATGGCACTAACAGAAAGTTTATAATTTTCCTAAAACTAAAAGCAAAAAGAATTAAAAAATAAAGCAAAAAACAAAAGAAAATAAATAATGCAGAAAACAAAACAAAAAAACAGGAAAAAAAATAAAAATAGCAACAATAAGTAAAGAAAAAAATGCCTCCTACTGGGCCCCCACGGCCTGAATACGACATGAAACCCTACTATGGGCCAGGATTCAGGCCCGCGGTAGGCCTAGAAGGCCCACAGGCAAAGTTTAGCAAGTAGGCCCGAAAGCCTGCGGTCGAGAGGAGTTCGAGAGGGGTGCGGCAGTGGGGCTTATAAACCACTGCGCGCCTCTCTCTACTAGCGAGGTGGGACTAAACTTTGGCCCAGACGCGGGCAGCACAGGGACCTTTGGTCCCGGTTGGTGGCACCAACCCGGACTAAAGGGGGGGGCATTGGTCTCGGTTGGTGGCACCAACCGGTACCAAAGGTCGCCGCTTCCCGCCCTTTGGGCTGCCGAAAAAGAGGCCTTTGGTCCCGGTTGGTGGAACATGTGTATGTATGTGGCTATGTGTATGTAGATGTTCAAAAATTGTTCAGAGCATGTTTTTGTTCATATATGTATTTTTTGTTCATATGTGTATTAATGTTTTCATATATGCAAAAGATAGATTTTTAGAAAAGTTAGTTTTTTTTTGTTCATAGATTTTTTTTGGTGATATTAATTATTGTAGAATATGCAAATGTTTGTTTATTCATATGAACAATGCATTAGGGAAAACCTTTGTTTTTTTTCGAAATTTTCTATTTAAACATTTTTTTAAAACAAGCAATACTAAAAGAATGAGAGGAAAAAGGAAAATAAGAAGAGGAAGAAAGGAGAAGAAGAGGAGAGGAAGAAGAGGAGAAATAAATAAGAAGAGGAAAAAAGAAGAAAAAGAAGAGGAGAGGAAGAAGGGAATAGAGGAGAAGAAAAAAAATAGAAATTTTCTATTTTTTTCTTCTCCTCTATTCCTTTCTTCTTCTCCTCTTTTTTTTCTTGTTTTTATTCTTCCTTCTTCCTCTTTCTTCCTTTTCCTTAATTATTTTCCTTTCTCGAGGGAGAAGAAGAAAAAGAAGAGGAGAAGAAGAAAGAAAGGAATAGAGGAGAAAGAAGAAACTTCAACACGAGGGGGGGTACCGATACCCCCTCCCCGATAACATTATTTTCCCATGTAGTCGTTGTCGATATAACCCCCTCGAGATAACTTCGACATGAGGGGCGGTCGATATATATACCCCCTCTCGACCGTGATAACTTATACAACGGCAGCACCCCCCTCGGCCCTCTCGCTCGACCAAAACTCTCGAGGACACCCAAACCCTAGAGGGAAAACGATGTTGGTCTCCTACCCCCTCCCGACGCGCCCCTACCCGACAAATTAACTCTCTCGAGGCCACCCAAATTTATCAAGTTAAAAGAGTGTTGCCACTAATATATATATCCATCTGTACCATGTTTGAATAATAATTGACATGTTGTAAATATTTGCAGAAACTATGGAGCACTCCCGAGACGAAGAAACAGAAGCGATGTTGGGGGACATAATCGCACAAGGAAGTGATGAAGTTGCGTCATTTCTAAACGAGACCGATGGTCAGGAAGGACTGGGTGAAGAAGAGGGCTATGTTCATGATGGCTTCGACCCATTAATGCCGGTACAAGAAGAGGACTATGTTCATGATGGCTCCGGTGACACAATGGAGGTACAAGAAGGAGACCGTGCTGACTGCTCCGGTCACCGAACCGAGTCCGGCCAGGTATATATATATTAGTTAAGCCCGTGCTGACTAGTTAATTGATGCATCCATTGTTTTGGTATATGTACACATATTAATTACTCTCGTCTTTCTTCCTTATAATTTCTAGCCCTCCGGATCGAGCACAACTTCGGTAAGGAGACGAGGCCTGAAGAAAAAGTTGAGCTCGGATGAAAAGTTTGAGATCATAGAAATCGCGCCCGACGGCGAACCGATTGAACCCATCCGGACAAGGAAGGCATTTTCTGCTCAGTGCGGGGTTCTTGTTAGGGACAAGATCCCGATCAGCATCCAGCAATGGTATAAGCCTGCTAAGGAGGAAGACCCTGAGGTGTCTTATGTCAATGATATGCAGAAAGAAGATCTTTGGACTGAGCTGAAGGCAAATTTCACCCTACCGCTAGAGGAGGATCCGGAGAAGCCAATTAAAGAGCAATTAATCAAGTCTTGTGCTCTTAAGAAGATGGCAACCCTAATGAGGAGGTGGAGGAAAGAGCTGAACCAGTTTGTTGAGAAAAAAAAGACACCAGAATTCATCGGCAAATATGAGAAGATCAAAGATCACTGGCCCGCATTTGTGGCCCACAAGACATCGGAAAAGAGTAAGAAGATGTCGGCGACAAACAAGCAAAATGCTGCGAAGAAGAAGCTTCACTATCGCACGGGGTCAGGTGGCTACCTCAAAGCCCAGCCTAAGTGGTCCAAGGCTGAGCATGATCTGCTTGAAAAAGGGATCGAACCAGAGACAATGTACTGGCCAGACCGTTGCCGGACTTGGTTCTTCGGGGATGGCGAAACGTTGGACCCTGTAACAGGGAAGTGTCAGTGGACGGACGAGCAACTGCAAACACCAGTGTAGAATCTTCGACACTATATCGATGCAGCGCAGCGAGGGACGTTCCTTCCAAACAGGGAGAAGGACGAGCTCACAATGGCCCTTGGAAATCCTGAGCACCCTGGACAGACACGAGGCACGCCAGGCTCCATTCCGTGGAAGGTTGGTTTTCCGGACGCAGGAGGTTACAAAACCCACGAGAGGAGGAAGAAACTGGAGAAGGACCAACTGCAGGCGCTGCATGAAAGGGTAATGGGGCTAGAGGAACGAGAAGAGGTATGAGAAGCAGCAGATCGCAACAAACGACCTGCCGAAGCTTCCCCCAAATCTACCCCGCCATCTCAGCGGAGAAGCAGCATGGCTTCCACCGAGCTGCTTCAGCCGGAGCATGTCTTGACGGCTCCTGCCAGCTATCCTGTGGATGGTATCACGGAGTCTCAAAATTGCCACATTGGCGCGATGGATGAATTTGAAGGTCAAGGTGGCTGTTGGCCAAGTTTATCCTAGTGGACCCGGCACAACTTATCACTGCCAGCCGATTCCAGAAGGATATGCTAAGGTGATGGTGGATGAAATAACGAAGGGATTTGAGGACCTCGTGCTTGAGCACCCTACCGGTGAAGGGGATATTAGGCTGGGTTCTGCTCTGAAGACTGCATGCCTATGGCGGAAGGAGCTCATCAACCTTCTGAACTGGATGCCTCCGCCTCCTCCTCCTCCTCCGGCGACTCAGGGCACTCTGCCTCCTCCACCGCCTCCTCCTCCGGCGAGTGACGATCAGGGCACGCGTGGCGGCACTCCGCCTCCTCCACCGCCTCCTCCTCCGGTGAGTGACGATCAGGGCACGCGTGGCGGCACTCCGCCTCCTCCACTGCCTCCTCCTCCGGTGAGTGACGATCAGGGCACGCGTGGCGGCACTCCGCCTCCTCCACTGCCTCCTCCTCCGGCGAGTGACGATCAGGGCACGCGTGGCGGCACTCCGCCTCCTTCTCCGGCGTGTGGCGGCACTCCGCCTCCTCCTTCTCCGCCTCGCCAGCAAGGGCAGAAGAGACCCGCCGCTGCCCCGGCTGCTCCGGCGCATCGTAGTCCTTCTCATCCGCCTCGTAAGCAAGCACGAAAGAAGACAGACGCCGCAGCCACTCCGTCTGCTCCGGTGTCTAGCAGCACAAGAAGAGGAGAGAGGCAATACAGATACGGTCCATCTCTAAAGCCTCTAGAGAAGTTACCATATGAGAGGACCGAGGAGGAAAACAATACGATCGTGCAGGCCCACGTGAAGGAGTTCTTTGAAGGGGTGAAAGCAAAGAGACATCCACCTCCGGAGGAGAAGGTAGATCCGGTGAAAGCAAAGTGCACTCTCGATGCCCTGAGGAAACCGGCAAAGTCTCCGCCGAGAACCAACTATGAGCGCAATACTGAACAGACATATCTCCAAGCGGAGCGGTCGGGAAGTACTGTCAGATATCAAAGAGCAAAAGAACGAGCAGCTGCGAAAAAATTGACCAGCTCGGCGAACAAGCAAACGAATCGTGCCCCCCGCTCAATGTGTCTAGCGGCAACATCGTCGCTAATGTTCCGGGGATGGTGGCCGGTTATGGCAATCTACAAGATTACCTGCCTGACGATGCACTTCCTGATTACATGATGGTGGAAGAACACAGATACAAGTACGGGAAGCCTCTCATCAAAGATGAAAAATCTCTAACAACGATGATGCGAAGGTTCCATACTTGGTACATGAAAACCTGCAGATAGTCTGAGGGGGCGAATAGTTTGTATCTGCACATTAAAGAGGAGCACGACCTTGTTGGACTGATCTGTTGTGTGTTCCATTTGAGGAGTTCTTCGCGTTCTTCAATCAAAAGGCCCTCGATAAATTAACGGTCTTTTGCTACTTCCTGTAAGTACTATTTCTGTCATTAAGTCTCTATATATAGCTCGTCTCTTTCATTGCATGTATTTATAATTAATTATCCTCAATATATTATGCAGATTGAAGATCGTCGAGTGCAAAAAAATGAAATCTATGATATTGGGTTCATTAACACAAATATCATAGATGTATTTCTGGTTGAAAAGGACATCAAAGAGGCCGAGGACAACTTGCTACAATCGTTGATCAAAAATCAAAACAAAGATACCAAACTCTTTCCTTACAATGGCAAGTGAGTATTACTGATCGTTTGCATACTCGGTTTCCCTTATTACTCGAGCGAGGTTATAGTAATGTAATTGATGAGTTATGCATGCGCGCAGTTTCCACTATATTCTTCTGGAGATTAAGCTTGAGCGTGGACTAGTAACCGTCTTAGACTCGAGACGGAAAGATCCCAGCACCTATGCGGACATAACTAAAATGCTCAGCAAGTAAGTTCAATCGATCATTATCGCACCATATCGGCAACTTTTTGTTCATTTCCTGATATCTCAAGTAATAATTATTATTTTCTTTGTCTTGCAGGGTTTGGAAACAGTTCACCGCACAAGCTCCGGGACTGCCGAAGGAGCTGCAATATACATACCCGAAAGTAAGTACTACTGGCTAGCTAGTTGTGCGCATCTCCCGTTGATTCTATAGCTATACTTTCATCAATGCCATTTATAATGCTTCATTATCAGTTTGATTGACCTCTATTTCTCGTAAAGTGCTTGTGGCAGGAACAAGGGAATGATTTATGTGGATACTACGTGTGCGAGTTCATCCACAACGCGACTTTGAAAAACAAGCGGGGCTACTCTCAAAGACAATATGAAGTGCGTAAGGAATTATTAATATTCACAATTTCATTTTATTACACCATTATTTCTGTTGAGTTTCATTCATATATATGTATTAATTAACCCCCTTCTTCAAATTAAACGTGGCAGATGCGGAATGAACTCCTAGAACCAGATCGCATGAAAGCAATTCAAGAGGAATTGGCGGGATTCTTTCTTGACCATGTCATCAATAATGCCGGAGAATACCATGTGGAAGTTGATTTCAAATGCTAGGGGACTGTAATTGAGAGATCTTATATATTGTACATGTATGTAGCCAGTAGCGTCGGACGTACATGATACGAAAACTTGTTGTTCGACCAATCTCTCGGAGAAGGAGAGGTCGATCGATCATTTCTCTCGGTATGCATGACGAACTTCTATACTCGATGGTTCCCTTCATTTTCTTACTAGCTAGTGTGTCGAGGGCTATATGTATATAGTACGTAGCGTCGACCAAGCACAGACATAAGAGAAGACACTTCTCTCTATTAATTAGCTAGCTAACACAATATATGAAACACCTAAATTAACCCCCAAAACCCCCAACCCCCCCCTTTCAAAAAAAACAAAAACCACAGCCACTGGAATGCTGACGCGTGGATGCCTTTTGGTCCCGGTTGGTGCCACCAACCGGGACCAAAGGCCCCCCTGCCTGGGCTCGGCGCACCAGCCACGTGGTGGACCATCTGTCCCAGTTCGTGTTAGAACTGGGACTAAAGGGCGGATGTATTAGTAACGACCCATTAGTCCCGGTTCATGAACCGGGACTAAAGGCCCTTACGAACTGGGACTAATAGGTGTTTTTCTACTAGTGTACACAAATGTCAAGAAAGTTCTTGATGATGTTCTCCCCGGCTACGCCAAATCTGGAGGCACCTTCACCAGGGCAGTTCGTAAGTATGGCAAGCACATGTCTCACACAATACGAAGTTCTGCCGCGTCAAGCAGCCGCCTGGCGGTCAGAAGGATGCCTACTACGCCCTCCATCACATGCGGGCGATCGTAAGGGACCATCATCAACTTCTGCTACCAGATAATCTCATAGGTTGGGCTGCAAACTTGTCGGCAATCCAGGACGCGGACCTCAGACAAGAATTCTTTCGCATCCAGTCGGAGTTTGCGGACATCATCCATCAAGATGTCCTTCACACCTCGGGGCAGTTCTTCCTCAGATATCAACCGTCCAACAATGAGATAGATGGAATGCTACAAATGCAGGGTGACAACGACCGCGATTTCATGACCATCACGACAGACGGCGGCTTCATCCATGCTCCTGTCCGGTGAGTCGAGTCGAAAGTAGTGATGTGTAGTTCTGAAACATTGATTGGCTCATGTTGTAAGTAAACTTTAATGAATTCGTATGTCTCTTTGGTTTGGACAGTCGTTCAACTTAGATGTAATCGATGATGTTTATTAGTAGGACCAGGAATCATGCTATTAATGTCTTGCTTTTCTCTTCTGATCCTTTTGTTGCATACTTACATATTGCTTATGTATTGTCTGTTGTTTGGCTTGTGCATAGAGATGCCGTCGTATGTCGTGTACAAGGGTAAGGTTCCCGGAGTCTACGACGACTGGGAGGAGTGTCGGAGACAGGTTCACCATTTCAGCGGTAACAGTTACAAAGGGTACACCACTAGGGTGGAGGCCGAATCTAGATACGCCCGCTATCTAGCGGGAGAGAGGAGGGAGCGTTGGAGGAACCGGATGAAGACCAGTTTGATCGCGATGATGCTCATCGTGATGACCACAACTCTCTTCTATGTGATGGTAGTTTAGATGATCGATATCGACTTGTAATGTGCAGACAAACTCGATACTCGCGGTCTTGAGACTTGTAGTGTTTTATCTTTGTTCGGTCTTTTGAATTCGGAGACTAATATGATGAATTGTATTCGGAGACTAATCTTCTATTGTATTCAATGAATCTGATGTTGCTGTGTGTTGTTGTCTATATTCTGTCCAATAATATATTTTGTAACCTGTGCAAAAATCAGAAAAGTAAAAAAAACAAATATTCATACTAATGGCGCATCACCACCAGATGCGCCATTAGTATGCCAAAGGATACTAATGGCACATCAACACAGAATGCGCCATTAGTATGACAAAGCACATGCTTACGTATGGCCCCCCGGGAGGCACACTAATGGCGCATGGTGTTACATACTAATGGCGCACTGCTTGGTGCGCCATTAGTATACCAGATACTAATGGCGCACCAGGGGTGCGCCATTAGTAAAAATTACTAGTGGCGTGCTACTAATGGCGCACTGGTAATGCGCCATTAGTAGGCAAAACCAGTGCGCCATTAGTAGGCCTTTTCCTATTAGTGAATGCTTTAGGTGCTGGTTATATTGTTGAATTCATTCATGATGCTACTGAAAATTATTATGAGGGAGGAACATATGCTTTTAGGAATTGCAATAATGTCAAGTTTCCTCTCTATGTGCTTAAAATCTTGAAGCTATGCTTGTTTTACCTTCCTATGCAAGATGATTCTTGTTCTCATAAGTTGTTTGCTCACAAAATCCCTATGCATAGGAAGTGGGTTAGACTTAAATGTTCTAGTCATATGCTTCATGATGCTCCCGTTATGTTTCAATTCTTATCTTTTATGTGAGCAATATTGTCATCATCATGCCTAGCTAAAAGGCATTAAAGAAAAGCGCTTGTTGGGAGACAACCCAATATTTATCCTTACTGTTTTTGTGTGTCCACATGATTATGCTACTGTAGCAATCATGTTTTATAGCTTTTTTTCAATAAAGTGCCAAGTAGAACCTTTGGGAAGACTTCGGTGAAATTTATGTGATCTTGCTGTGAAAAACAGAAACTTTAGCGCTCACGAGATTAGCTGCCATTTTTTACTGGAGAGTGATTTTAGGTTGATTCTTTTTGCAGATGATTAATAGACAACTTTATCAGGTCCAGAAATTTATTCCATAATTTTTGGGGTTCCATAAGTATACGTTTTATATAGATTACTACAGACTGTTCTGTTTTTGACAGATTCTGTTTTCTATTTGTTGTTTGCTTATTTTGATGAATCTATGAGTAGTATCGGAGGGTATGAACCATAGATAAGTTGGAGTACAGTAGATATTACACCAATATGAATATAGAATGAGTTCATTACAGTACCTAAGTGGTGGTTTTATTTTCTTATACTAACGGAGCTTACGAGTTTTGTTTTGAGTTTTGTGTGGTTGAAGTTTTCAAGTTTTGGGTAACGATTCGATGGACAATGGAATAAGGAGTGGAAAGAGCCTAAGCTTGGTGATTCCCAAGGCACCCCAAGGTAATATTAAAGGACAACCAAGCAACTAAGCTTGGGGATGCCCCGGAAGGCATCCCCTCTTTCATCTTCGTTCATCGGTAACTTTACTTGGAGCTATATTTTTATTCACCACATGATATGTGTTTTGCTTGGAGCGTCATTTTCTTTTGTTAGTTTTTGCTTGCTGTTAGTTATAATTGTGTTTTGCCTCTTTAGTTTCAATAAAAAAGTCAAGGATAGCCTTTGCCATGCTTATTTTGCTACTTTGCATGTTGCTGTTTGAAAACAGAAAGTTTACCGCTGTTGCAAAAAATTCCCTAGAAAAGTCAGAGCATGGTATAACGTTGAATCTTTTTGCATATTGAGCTCTGATAAATTTATTACATTGGGAATTTTAGGTCATAACTTTTGGAGTCAGGGAAGTATTGATACTCTTGCATTCTTCACAGACTGTATTGTTTTGGCAGATTGCTGTTATGGTTGCATTGTTTGCGTATGTTTGCTTGTTTAATGATTCTATTTGAGGATAGGAGTATTAAATATACAGAGGCATTTAGTATGTAATGTTGAATAATAATTTAAGTGATTTTCTACAATATAATATGATAAGGTTTTGCATTGGTTTATACTAACCTATCTCACGAGTTCTTGTTAAGTTTGTTGTGAATGAAGCTTTTGATAAAAAGAAGAAACCATGATATGAGAGGAATTAAGGAGACACAAAAGCTCAAGCTTGGGGATGCCCAAGGCATCCCAAGATAATATTTCAAGAAGTCTCAAGCATCTAAGCTTGGGGATGCCCCGGTAGGCATCCCACCTTTCTTCTTCAACAACTATCAGTTAGTATTGGTTGAGCCTAAGTTTTTGCTTCTTCACATGAGTTGTGTTATCCTTGCATTGTAGTTTCCTTTAGCTTTGCTTGCTGTTTGAATAAGTATCAAGATCTGAAATTATTAAATGAGAGAGAGAGTCTTCGCATAGTTGCATAATTATTTAGCTACTCATTGACCTTCACTTATATCTTTCGGAGTAGTTTGTCATTTGCTCTAGTGCATCATTTATACCTTTTAGAGCATGGTGGTAGTTTTATTTTGAAGAAATAGATGAACTTGCATGCTTCACTTAGATTATTTTGAGAGTCATTAATAGCATGGTAATTTGCTTAATGTTAATATACTTGGTATTCAAGATATGTGAAACTTTCTTTTCAGTGCATTGAATACTAAGATAAATTTGATGCTTGATAATTGTTTTGAGATATGGAGGTGATAATATCAAAGTCGTGCTAGTTGGGTAAATGTGAATTTGAGAAATGCTTGTGTTGAAGTTTGCATGTCCCGTAGCATGCACGTATGGTTAAAGTTGTGTAACAAATTTGAAACATGAAGTGTACCTGGCTTGTGCATCCTTATGAGTGGCGGTCGGGGACGAGCGATGGTCTTTTCCTACCAATCTATCCCCCTAGGAGCATGCGCGTAGTACTTAAATTTTTGATGACTTCTAAATTTTTGCAATAAGTATATGAGTTCTTTTGACTAATGTTGAGTCCATGGATTATACGCACTCTCACCTTTCCGCCTTTGCTAGCCTCTTCGGTACCGTGCATTGCCCTTTCTCACATTGAGAGTTGGCGCAAACTTTGCCGGTGCATCCAAACCCCGTGATACGATACGCTCTATCACACATAAACCTCCTTATATCTTCCTCAAAACAGCCACCATACCTACCTATCATGGCATTTCCATAGACATTCTGAGGTATATTGCCATGCAACTTCCATCATCATCATCATTACATACATTACTTTTTTCATATTGCCATTGCATGATCTTGTAGTTGACATCGTATTTGTGGCAAAGCCACCATGCATTATTTTACATACATGTGACTCTTGATTCATTGCACCATCCAGGTACACCGCCGGAGGCATTCATATAGAGTCATATCTTGTTCTAAGTTTCGAGTTGTAATCCTTATGTTGTAATCAGTAGAAGTGTGATGATCATCATTATTAGAGAATTGCCCCCAAAAAAAGAGAAAGGCCGAAAAAAAGAAACGCCCAAAAAAGGAAAGGCCCCAAAAAAAGAAAGGCCCAAAAAAAATTAAAAAAAAATAAAAAGGGCAATGCTACTATCTCTTTTCCACACTTGTGCTTCAAAGTAGCACCTTGTTCTTCATGTAGTGAGTCTCATAAGTTGTCTTTTGCATACTAGTGGGAACTTTTCAATATAGAACTTGGCTTGTATATTCCTACGATGGGCTTCCTCAAATGCCCTAGGTCTTCGTGAGCAAGCAAGTTGGATGAACACCCACTAGTTTTCTTTTGTTGAGCATTCATAGCTCTAGTGCATCCATTGCATGGCAATCCCTACTCCTCATATTGACATCAATTGATGGGCATCTCCATAGCCCGTTGATTAGCCTCGTCAACGTGAGACTTTATCTTTTTTTTGTCTTCTCCACACAATCCCCATCATCATATTCTATTCCACCCATAGTGCTATATCCATGGCTCGCGCTCATGTATTGCGTGAAGGTTGAAAAAGTTTGAGATTATTTAAGTATGAAACAATTGCTTGGCTTGTCATCGGGGGTATAGAGGTTGGGAACATCTTTGTCTGAAGAAAATGAAGCATAGCCTAACTATATGATTTTGTAGGGATGAACTTTCTTTTGCCATGTTATTTTGAGAAGACATGATTGCTTTGATTAGTATGCTTGAAGTATTATTAATTTTGTGTCAATATGAACTTTTGTCTTGAATCTTTCAGATCTGAATATTCATATCACAATTAAGAAGATTTACATTGAAATTATGCCAAAGTATCACTCCGCATCAAAAATTCTTTTTTATCATTTACCTACTCGAGGACGAGCAGGAATTAAGCTTGGGGATGCTTGATACGTCTCCAACGTATCTATAATTTTTTATTGCTCCATGCTACTTTATCTACTGTTTTAGGCAATATTGGGATTTATTATCCACTTTTATATTATTTTTGGGACTAACCTATTAACCGGAGGCCCAGCCCAGATTTGCTGTTTTATGCCTATTTTAGTGTTTCTTGGAAAAGGAATATCAGACGGAGTCAAAACAGAACGAAATCAACTGGAGAAGTTAATTTTGGAAGGAAACCAATCTGTTGGGCTTGAAGTGCACGTCAGGGGATTCCCGGGATGCCCACGAGGGTGGGGGGCGCGCCCCCTACCTCGTGAGCACCCCGGAGGTCCACCGACGTACCCCCTGCACCCATATCTACCTGTGTACCCTAAAACTTCCAGAACAGAAGATAGATCAGGAGTTCTGCCGCCGCAAACCTCTATAGCCACCAAAAACCTATTAGGACCCTGTTCCGGCACCGTGCCGTAGGGGGATCCCATCACCGGTGGCCATCTTCATCATCCCGGCGCTATCCATGACAAGGAGGGAGTAGTTCACCCTCGGGGCTGAGGGTATGTACCAGTAGCTATGTGTTTGATCTTTCTCTCTCTCTCTCTCTCTCTCTCTCTCTCTCTCGTGTTCTCTCTCATGTTCCATCTATGGCACGATCTTGATGTATCCCGAGCTTTGCTATTGTAGTTGGATCTTATGATGTTTCTCCCCCTCTACTCTCTTGTGATGAATTGAGTTTCCCCTTTGAAGTTATCTTATTGGATTGAGTCTTTTATGAGAACACTTGATGTATGTCTTGCCGTGATTATCTGTGGTGACAATGGGATATCATGTGCCACTTGATGTATGTTTTGGTGATCAACTTGCGGGTTTCGTGACATTGGGAACCTATGCATAGGGGTTGGCACACGTTCTTGACTCTCCGGTAGAAGCTTTGGGGCACTCTTTGAAGTACTTTTATATTGGTTGGATGAATCTGAGATTGTGTGATGCATATCGTATAATCATGCCCACGGATACTTGAGGTGACAATGGAGTATCTAGGTGACCTTAGGGTTTTGGTTGATTTGTATCTTAAGGTGTTATTCTAGTACTAACTCTTTTATAGATCAATCTGAAAGAATAGCTTTGTGGTGGTTTCGTACCCGACCATAATCTCTACGTTTGTTCTCCGCTATTAGTGGCTTTGGAGTGACTCTTTGTTGCATGTTGAGGGCTTGTCATATGTTCTATCTATGTTATTATTGTTGAGAGAACTTACACTAGTGAAAGTATGAACCCTAGGCCTTGTTTCCTATCATTGCAATACCGTTTACGCTCACTTTTACCGCTTGTTACCTTGCTGTTTTTATTATTTCAGATTACAAAAACCTATATCTACTATCAATTTTGCACTTGTATCACCATCTCTTCGCCGAACTAGTGCACCTATACAGTTTGCCATTGTATTGGGTGTGTTGGGGACACAAGAGACTCTTTGTTATTTGGTTGCAAGGTTGTTTGAGAGAGACCATCTTCATCCTACGCCTCCTACGGATTGATAAACCTTAGGTCATCCACTTGAGGGAAATTTGCTACTGTCCTACAAACATGTGCACTTGCAGGCCCATCAACGTCTACAAGAAGAAGGTTGTGTAGTAGACATCACCCCCCTTGATCACCAGATATCGCCTATTCTTCCCTCTACGGCTTGCATTAGAGTAGTGTAGCATGTTACTGTTTCGATTAATCCTATTCTGTTGCATAGCCTGTCATTGCTGCTACATCTATTGATACCTTACCTGCAATCCTAAATGCTTAATATAGGATGCTAGTTTACCATTAGTGACCCTACATTCTTGTCAGTCAGCAATGCTATACTATCGGGCCGTGATCACTCGGGGGTGGTCACGGGTTTATACTATACATACATATACTATACAGATGGTGACTAAAGTCGGGTCGGCTCGTAGAGTACAAGCAAGTGATTCCAATCTAGGGGCTGGAAGGACAGGTGGCTCCATCCCGGTAGAGGTGGGCCTGGGTTCCCGACGGCCCCCGACTGTTACTTTGTGGCAGAGCGATAGGGCAGGTTGAGACCACCTAGGCGAGAGGTGGGCCTGGCCTTGGTCGGCATTCGCGGATACTTCATAATAACATGCTTAACGAGATCTTGGTATTTGATCTGAGTCTGGCCACTGGCCTATATGCACTAACCAACTACGCGGGAACAGTTATAGGCACTCGATGTCGTGGTATCAGCCGAAGCCTTCTTGACGTCAGCGACTGAGCGGCGCGCGCCCGGTTGGACCGTGTACCGCAACTTCCTTTGTAATAGAGGTTGCTAGGTCCGCTCACCGGCCGCCCACGCAACGTGCAGGTGTGCAATGGGCGATGGGCCTAGACCCCTGCGCGCATAGGATTTAGACCGGCGTGCTGACCTCTCTGTTGTGCCTAGGTGGGGCAGCGATGTGTTGATCTTCCGAGGTCGGGCATGACCCAGGAAAGTGTGTCCGTCCAGAGGGATCGAGCATGTTGGGTTATGTGGTGCACCCCTGCAGGGAAGTTTATCTATTCGAATAGCCGTGTCCCTCGGTAAAAGGAAGACCCGGAGTTGTACCTTGACCTTATGACAACTAGAACCGAATACTTAATAAAACACACCCAGACAAGTTCCAGAGACAACCCGGTGATCGCTTTCCCACAAGGCGACGAGGGGAGGATCACCGGGTAGGAGTATGCTATGCGATGCTACTTGGAGGACTTCAATCTACTCTCTTCTACATGCTGCAAGACGGAGGCTGCCAGAAGCTTAGTCTTTGATAGGACTAGCTATCCCCCTCTTATTCTGGCATTCTGCAGTTCAGACCACCGATATTGCCTCTTTACACATATACCCATGCATATGTAGTGTAGATCCTTGCTTGCGAGTACTTTCGATGAGTACTCATGGTTGCTTTGCTTCCTCTTTTCCCCCTCTTTCCTTTTCTTCTCGGATGCCGTAACCAGACGTTGGAGCCCAGGATCCAGATGCCACCGTCGACGACGACTCCTACTACACTGGAGGTGCCTACTACTACGTGCAGGCCGCTGACGACGACCAGGAGTAGTTTAGGAGGATCCCAGGAAGGAGGCCTGCACCTCTTTCGATCTGTATCCCAGTTTGTGCTAGCCATCTTATGGTAACTTGTTTAACTTATGTCTGTACTCAGATATTGTTGCTTCTGCAGACTCTATTATGTTCGAGCACTTGTATTCGAGCCCTCGAGGCCCCTGGCTTGTAATATGATGCTTTTATGACTTATTTTACTTTTAGAGTTGTGTTGTGATATCTTCCCGTGAGTCCCTGATCTTGATCGTACACGTTTGCATGCATGATTAGTGTACGATTGAATCGGGGGCGTCACAAGTTGGTATCTAAGCCAACTGCCTGTAGGAATCACCCTTCCAAACTCCTTGACCGATGTCGAGTCTAGTCACTACAAAACTTTTACTAACATGGTTGTGTGCCTTACGGGCCCACGTCGCCATTGTGTGGTATTAGGATCTTTTACTCCCCGTCTATGCTCTGGGACTCTGATCTCTCTTCTATTCGGGTTAAATGATTTTGCTAACTCTAACTCTAGGTTCTCATAACTATTTCTCCCGAAGAGCCCTCATTCCGGAAGATCACCTACTTCATTAGAAGATTCTGAGGATATTCCTCGATATTTTCCCGAGACCCTTGTGCTCATCGCCTATGCAATTCACTGCCACCGATATATCCCTATGGATATCTGCATGCACTTGTCATTCTCATGATCATTTCTCGTCGCTCTTGTTGTTACAAGATGCCTCGAACTATTCTCCGTTGCCCCGAGAATCCTTTGAGTTTACTGTCATGCAGTTTTATTTGGCATGAAAACCCTTACGTTTTTTTTCTTTTCTTTCCGCACTTTTATCGAGGATCCATTCTTCTCAATTGTTCATGTGTCTCACAAAATTCTTCGTAATACTTTTCGATCATTCCAAAATCCTCTGCAGCCTGTTATTCTGGAAATTCTTGCCTGCTTGCATTATGGTTAATTCCATATGACTAGTAGTCCTTGATAACATGTTATCCTTTTTAAAAATTATCTTTCCGACTCAGGCGTCATTCCGGACATGAGTTGGTTCTCGGCAATTCAAACCTTTATTGTTTGTCCAACTAAGTGTTTTCAACTTATCCATCCTTGATCAGAGCATCTGCTTCAGACTAATCAGGTGATTCTTGAATCTGATGCCTCTGCATTCTTTATTCCTCTGAGTGAGTACCGATACTCACATCAGCTCCATTGTAGATCGCCCGGTCCATTGTTGGATTTTATCCGACAGTGTCCTTCATATTCAATCACCTTGTGAGTTCTTCCCCTGATACATAATGCCTTTGGTAAATTGTATCCTCTGCTTGGCCAACCATGCTCTGATTTCGAGCTTGTGTATTTACTTTTGAAACTTGTGGTGTATGTTACTAAGATGCCCGATGGGTTGAACCTATGCCTTCCCCTAATCCATGAGAACCCGAAAGTTTTCACAAGGCATACTCTTCCGGTGTTCTACCAGGTAAAATTCCAACACTACAGTTATATCAAAGCGAGAGGTGAATGAAATGATATGCACTAAAGAACTGGGATTCGACCTTGAACTTTGTGTTCATGCCCATGAAAATGATGTAGACCGTCTCGGAAGCTTCTTGAAATGATTATCCAGCTGTATGATTCTTTCGGTATTCTTGAAATTGATTCCTTACAGTTATGGTTCCGACCATGTTGTCCTGATCTGATAAATTTGATGGGAATTCAATCCAGTGCCTTGGCTATTTTTGGCAACATTGAAGTATCTACTATCATAGTTCAATGACCCGGTTCCACTTCTATCATGTTCTACCTTCGAGTATTACCCCCTGGTATCTCGAAAATGTCTTGCCATTGCTCCACATCTTACTAACTTTGTTGAAGTAATTTCTTTCCTTGTCGTAATCACTCTACGGGTTCTTGGTTGTTGTAAACCGAGGACACCGACTATTGAAATTATTCCGCACTACAAATCAAATACCCCTAGTATTTTACTAGGAAATTTTGAACTCAATCTGGTCATTCCTAGACTATCGGTTGCATCCTGGTCTTGCTATCTTTGACTATGCTACTTGTCCTTCTCTGGTGCACGAATTCTTCAGTGTGTGAGCATGACTTACATCGAGCTTTCAACATCATGTTGCTTGTCTTGAAAGGCAACTTTGGTTCCGAGCTTGCATCTTATATATTGAACCTATAACTTGCCACTTTGTCATTCCTTTGCTTGTTGCCATTGTTGTTTGATTGCATCCTCTCGAAACCTCCCGGAAATTTGTCAGATCACCTTCAACACTTTCACTTCTTCCGAGATGTTAACTGTGTTCATGATGACAAATACCCTCCTTGCCCTCGATGATTTTTATTATAATCGACAACACCCTTGACTTCCTTTCACGCGAACTTGTCCACATTATGAATACAACTTGCTCTCCAGCTAGTGTTGTGTTCTGTCGAGAATGTTGTGGGGATTGCTCCGCCTCTTAGAAATTCTCGGTATGATGATACTTCTCAGCATCACCATTCTTCCTTGGTCCCCGTGTTGTTTTTAACCAGGATACCAATATGCTAACGATGATGCTTGAGTTCTGTACTTATAGCAACCCTATTGCTTTGAAGTTAACGATCGACAGTTCGTTCTTAGACTGTTGGTTATTCAATCATCACTCTAACATTGATCTTGCTACCTAAGGTCATATTTCGGGCACACCTTTCAACTAATGATTGATGGTTTATGTTTTCCTAGAGCATACAACATTATATCATTTGAATTGACAAGTGTCATCTTCTTGTTCACATTATTGTGGAAATCCATCCGTTTGGAATTCTCGATGAATTGTCGCTGAGCCCATCAGCCACCTCCTCACCCCCTCCTTGGTTTAATGATGAACTATTGTTTCAGGAACCCGCTCCCATAGTTCATTTCCCGAGAATCTTGCAATGTCATTTCGTCGATTTGTGTTGCCCCTTTTCTTCTCGGACATCCTGAGTCTAAGGTATCATGACACCAATTAGATCTGAATCTCGGTCAGATATGATAGTTGGGACAACTTTCCAGGAGTTATGATGTTGGTCCTTTGATGACCCGGTAATATGATGTCATGCCTAGCACCCCCTGGCTGGAGGGCCTATCATTATAATTTCTTTTGCAAGGATAACCATTCTTCCTGGAGGAAATTGTAAGACTTATTTTATAAGTTGCTCCTGATGGATCATTTGTGTACCCAAAGTCTAGCCCTTGATTGAAACACCATATCATTGCTACCTTGAAGCATGACTACGATACCCTGCTCATCAACAAGAACATTGGAGGCGCAATACTAAATGTTTCTTGGTCAGTTATCCAAACACCGTTGTATGGGTAACATCTTGATTAATCCTTGCCTCTTATCTGAATGGTTGGGTACTTGCTCTACTACCCTATATGCCATGTCCTGCTTGTCCATGGGAAGGATATACTCCTAATAATTGTGTGTAATCATAATTTTCCTTTACATTGTTCTGTTTAATCTGATAATCACGTTTTCCTTTCCATTCTTTTGTTTAACCTTTCCTGAATCTGACTTAACTGAGCAGAGATAATTCCCTGCTTAGGTAGGCACCTTGTCGTACCACTCTGTCTGTAAGACCCTGTTACTATTGTCGATGACATTCCGGTAACCACCGATGGGTGAGAACTTTGCCAATTGGTTCGTCTCGTTCAACGAGCAGGAAAATTGCTCACTTCATTCCCCGTCCTTGGTACCGACATTGTTGTCGGCATAGCTGACGAGCTATTCACTGACATGCCTCCCTGTCGCAGCTGTGCAAAGAGGTCACCACCCTTCCTACTTTCAACACACATGGTGGGCCCATAACCCACAGATCCACTGGATCGAAACCTGACTCGTCTTTACAACCCGGATTCTAATGTATAATGTGCACCTAGCTTCGTATGTGATTCACGAGCTAAAATCTATACCATTATTCATCCTGGAATCAAACACCATGTTATTCTCGTTGTTCAAACCCCCATTTCAGCTTCTGTCTAGTCATCGAATGATTGCCTACCCGTTTGAAACTTTGGTACGATCGTATATTGCAGTCAACGATTCACTGAAATACAACTCGTCGGGTACCTTGTGTATTTCCCATTGAGTTCACCGTCAGATGCCCAACTTTGTGGAGATGCGTTCTTCCAGAGTTTTCCCTCTTGGTCACGTTCGTAGGACGATGGAGATCCCAGAGAAAGGATGACGACTTGATCCTGGTGACTTGAAGTAGAGAAATGAGGACATCAACGAAAGGGATCAACCTCTTCGAAAGGGAAGCCAAGACCGAGAAGACTCGTTAAGTTTTCCTCTACCAGCACCTCCCCCCTTACTCCACCGCTTAAATCTCGGGACGAGATTTCTTGTAGTGGAGGAGAATTATGACGCCCGGATACTTAAGCTACAGTGAACATCCACTAATGATGCCAAGCCACCTTGATTACTGTTGCTAATCTCGCGTTAGTTCGAAACTGATTCAGATTCAAATTAAAAATCTGGCAAACAACAAAAGTTTTCAAACTTTAAAACTAAAATGTTCGAGTTGTGCCAAAAGAATGCAAAGGTGATTGTGGTGCAGAAACCCCATTTTTATAACATGTTCTATTACTCTAAAAATGATTAAAACAGTAGTTGAAATGATTAAATAAGTGCATTTGATATTTTAAGAAATGCTAAACTATTTTTATTTTGAGGTAAAACTTCTTAGAATAGTGGATTATTTTGAAACACTATTTTTGGAGCTATTGTCATATTTTACTAAACTAAAAATAAAGTATAACTAAAACAAAACAGAAAAGAATAATAAAAATACAACAAAAGAAAATAAAAGCCCCCCCCCCGCCCCCGCTGGGCCTCGGCCCAGCTAGCCATCGGGCTAGCCAGGCCAGCCCAGCCGGCGCCCCACTCCCCTCCTCCATATCCCCACTCCGGGGAAACCCTAAACCGTAACCCCCCCCCACTCGCCCCCACTACTCTCTCCTCTCCCGATCCGATCTGGATTGGGGCATCCCTCGCGTCCGCTCGTCGTCCCCGCCGCCACCTCGCCGTCTCCCACCCCGGCCCCACCCCACCATTGACGCCACCGCCTGATCCCGAAGGTCGCGTCACCCGCCCCCGTCGCGCTGGACCGCCCGTCCCCGCCTCTCCCTCGCGCTACTCCCTCCCGAGCTGGACGCCATCGCCCCGCCGCCCTCGTCGCCGGCGGCGATGACCCACAAGTGTAGGGGGTCTATTATAGTCCTTTCGATAAGTAAGAGTGTCGAACCCAACAAGGAGCAGAAGGAAATGATAAGCGGTTTTCAATAAGGCTTTCTCTGCAAGCATTGAAATTGTAGGTAGTAGATAGTTTTGTGATAAGATAAATTGTAATGAGTAACAAGTAAATAAAGTAAACAAGGTGCAGCAAGGTGGACCAATCCTTTATGTAGCAAAGGATAAGCCTGGACAAATTCTTATAATGAGAAAGGAGCTCCCAAAGACATATGGGAATTATCGTCAAGCTAGTTTTCATCACGCTCATATGATTCGCATTCTGTACTTTGATAATTTGATGGGATAATTAATTTGGTGCCCTTAGTTGTGTCCCACTCGGCAGGTTTACCCCTAGTTTCCGAAAACACTTGTTCCTGCCCAAACCACTTTGCTCCTCTTATGCTTTTGTCCTTTGACCGTTTGACCATCAGTTTGAAAACATCATAAAAAATCCATACTAACTCAGAAAAATTCCAATAAGATATAAAAATGTTCAGAAAAGCATCACCTATATGTGCATGTCATTTGCATTCATGAAAAAAGTGTTGGCCAGTCCCCATCTCAGTTTTAGCTCATATGATCTTAGCATGAACAGTAAGATCTAAAAAAATGAGTGCTTGCTAAGTTTCATAAGGGAATGGCATTCCTAGAACTCGTGGTAAAAAAATGAAATTTTGGAGCATTGATTTTTGCTTTTTTGCCATGACTTCCACGAATGTCATTCCCTTATGAAACTTGGCAAGCACTGAAAACATTGGTCAACATGTGCCACCAATTTTTTTTAGAATTTTTAGAATTTTTTTTAGATCTTACTGTTCATGCTAAGATCATATGAGCCAAAGCTGAGATGGGGATCTACCTACATTTTTTTCATGAATTCAAATGACATGCACATATAGGTGATGCTTTTCTGAACATTTTGATATATTATTTGAATTTTTTCTGAGTTAGTATGAATTTTTTATGAAGTTTTCAAAGTGATGGTCAAATGGTCAAAGGGCAAAAGCATAAGAGGAGCAAAGTGGTTTGGGCAGGAACAAGTGTTTTCGGAAACTAGGGGTAAACCTGCCGAGTGTGACCTAACTAGGGGCATAAAATCAATTATCCCAATTTGATATGTGGGTGGACCGGTGGTTGGATACTGCCCTTACTTGGACAAGCATCCCACTTTTGATTAACCCCTATTGCAAGCATCCGCAACTACACAAGAAGTATTAAGGTAAACCTAACCACAACATTAAACATATGGATCCAAATAAGCCCCTATTGAAGCAACGCATAAACTAGGGTTTAAGCTTCTGCCACTCTAGCAACCCATCATCTACTGATTACTTCCCAATGCCTTCCTCTAGGCCCAAATAATGGTGAAGTGTCATGTAGTCGAAGTTCACATAACACCACTAGAGGAAAGACAACATACATCTCATGAAAATATCGAACAAATACCAAATTCACATGACTACTAATAGCAAGACTTCAACCATGTCCTCAGGAACAAACGTAACTACTCACAAAGCATATTCATGTTCATAATCAGAGGGGTAATTATATGCATAAAGGATCTGAACATATGATCTTCCACCAAGTAAACCAATTAGCATCAACTACAAGGAGTAATCAACACTACTAGCAACCCACAGGTACCAATTTGTGGTTTTGATACAAGATTGGATACAAGACATGAACTAGGGTTTTGAGAGGAGATGGTGCTGGTGAAGATGTTGATGGAGATTGACCCCCTCCTGATGAGAGGATCGTTGGTGATGACGATGGTGATGATTTCCCCCTCCCGGAGGGAAGTGTCCCCGGCAGAACAGCTCTGCCGGAGCTCTAGATTGGTTCCGCCTTGTGGCGGCGGAGTTTCGTCCCGTAAGCTTGCCCATGATTTTTTCCAGGGTAAAAGCCTTCATATAGCAGAAGATGGACACTGGGGTGCCATCAGGGGGCCCAGGAGACAGGGGGCGCGCCTAGTAAGGGTGGGCGCGCCCCCCACCCTCCTGGGCAGGGTGTGGGCCCCCTGAGGTATTTCTTCCGATCAATAATTCTTATTTATTCCAAAAATAGGTTTCGTGGAGTTTCAGGATTTTTGGAGCAGTGCAGAATAGGTTTACAATGTTTGCTCCTTTTCCAGCCAGAATTCCAGCTGCCGGCATTCCCCCTCTTCATGGTAAACCTTGTAAAATAAGAGAGAATTGCCAAAAGTATTGAGATATAATGTGTAATAACAGCCCATAATGCAATAAATATTGTTTTAAAAGCATGATGCAAAATGGACGTATCAACTCCCCCAAGCTTAGACCTCGCTTGTCCTCAAGCGGAAGCCGAAATCGAAAAATATGTCCACATGTTTAGAGATAGAGGTGTCGATAAAAATAAAATACGGACATGAGGGCATCATGATCATTCTTATAACAGCAACATATATAGATTTTATCATATGATTTCTTATACTCAAGTAACAGTCAACTCACAATGACAAGTATGGTTCAGAAACTTCATTGAGAACTAACAAACTATAATCTCAGTCATTGAAGCAATTGCAATTTATCATAACATCAGAAAGAGTCAAGAATAGAGATTTTAAGCAAGTCCACACACTCAACTATCTTGTAGTCTTCTACAATTGCTAACACTCACGCAATACTTGTGGTTATGGAGTTTCAGCTGGACACTAAGAAAGATAGGGGCTTATTGTGTTGCCTCCCAACGTATTCACCTTTAGGTGATGTCAACAATAATAGCCCATGCTAACTTACATCCAATTGGATATATGTATCATGATCTTTCAAACACGAGGAGCTTGGTAAAGGATAAAATGAAAAAGGGAAAGGTGAGGATCACCTTGACTCAAGCATACAGTAAAAACATAAAGTAAAAGATAGGCCCTTCGCGGAGGGAAGCAGAGGTTGTCATGTGCGTTTAGGGTTGGATGCACAAAGTGTTAATGCAAAAGAATGTCACTTTATAGTGCCCCTTGAATGTGGACCTTTATTATGCACTCTGTCGCTTTTATTACTTCCACAACAAGATCGTATAAAGCTTATTTTCTCTGCACTAATAAGTCATACATATTTAGATAGCAATTTTTATTGCCTACAACATGACAACTTACTAGAAGGATCTTACTCAATCCATAGGTAGGTATGGTGGACTCTCATGGCAAAACTGGGTTTAAGAATATTAGGAAGCACAAGTAGTATCTCTACTTGGTGCAAGAATTTGGCTAGCATGAGGGGGAAAGGCAAGCTCAACATGTTTGGAAGGTCAATGACAATATATTTTAACTGAGATGTGAGAAAACATAAACCATTACGTTGTCTTCCTTGTCCAACGTCAACTCTTTTAGCATGTCATACTTAATGAGTGCTCCCAATCATAAAAGATGTCCAAGATAATATATTTGTATGTGAACCTCTCTTTCCTTATTACTTCCTATTAATTGCAACGATGACCAAAACTACGTTTATCAACTCTCAACAACTTTTATGCCTCATACTTTCTATGTGTGAAATCATCACTAACCATAAGATCAATATGAACTCTTTTGTTCTTTCTATGTGTGAAGTAGGAGTTGTTGATGATGCAGGCTTGTCATCCATCTTCCAAGGCATAGGCTCACCATCATAGAAGGATGATCGAGTCTCCGGGATCCTTAAATCTACAGCCAAACTCATCCTCTTGAATCTATATTCATACTCACAGTTCTGGTTTTGCAGGTCATAGATCTGGGCTTGGAGGTGCTCAATTTTCTCTTGAAGTTTGAAGATGGTCTCCCCAATGACTTTGCCATCTAGCTTGTGGTTGTTGGTGAACTCCGTGATCATCATCTGGTTGGAGTTGAGTCCAGGCTCCACCAACCCTTGGCACTTGAAAACTTGTTGCTCCACGGCTTCGAGCTTTGTCTCCACGCTTTCGGTACGCCTTGGTCCCTCCACATCGTGGATGTGCGGCACCCCCTCACGCATCTCAATGGTTTGAGGGTGTTGCACCACCTCCGCGAGATAGGGGTTGATAACCCTCTCGAAAAACTCGTCCTTGGGAGCGCTTGGAGACGCCATGATGCTCTAGATCTGAAACAGAAACAACTCAAAACGAAAATAGAGGATATTTGCGTGATACGGTGGTCAAAACCTTTGGGAGTTTATATAATGAATTTTTACCGACCAAAATACATAACGTGCAAGAAAACGGAGTCCGGGAGGCACATGAGGTGTCCACGAGACAGGGGGGCACGCCCAGTAAGGGTGGGCGTGCCCTCCACCCTCGTGGAGGCCTCGTGTCCCTCTCGAACTACTTCTTTCTTCCTAAAATTCTTAAATATTCCAAAACTGATAAAAATTGCCATTAGAATTGTTTTGGAGTCGTTTTACTTACCGTACCACATACCTATTCCTTTTCGGAGTCTGGACCATTCTGGAAAGCGTCCCTTATGTATTCCTCCAGGGTTACGGTTTCAATAATATTAGTTTCAACATTGATAGGATTACCTGAGATATAATGTTTAATTCTTTGACCGTTCACCACCCTCAGACTTGTGCCTTCGAAGTTGTTGATTTTTATGGCACAAGAACGATAGATCTCCTCGACAACGTAAGGACCTTCCCATTTAGAGAGAAGTTTTCCTACAAAAAATCTTAAACGAGAGTTGAATAATAACACATAATCACCTACGTTGAACTCACGCTTTTGTATCCTTTTGTCATGCCAGCGTTTGACTTTTTCTTTAAATAGCTTGGCATTCTCATAGGCTTGGGTTCTCCATTCATCAAGTGAGCTAATATCAAATAACCTCTTCTCACCGGCAAGTTTGAAGTCATAGTTGAGCTCTTTAATAGCCCAATATGCTTTATGTTCAAGTTCAAGAGGTAAATGACACGCTTTTCCATAAACCATCTTATAAGGAGACATACCCATAGGATTTTTATATGCAGTTCTATAGGCTCATAATGTATCGTCAAGTTTTTTGGACCAATTCTTTCTAGATCTATTCACAGTCTTTTGTAAAATTAATTTGAGCTATCTATTGCTCAACTCTACTTGACCACTAGACTGTGGATGATAAGGAGATGTGATTCTATGATTAACATCATACTTAGTAAGCATCTTACGGAAAACACCATGAATAAAATGTGAACCACCATCAGTCATAAGATATCTAGGGACTCCAAACCTCAGAAAAATAACTTCTTTAAGCATTTTAATAGAAGTGTTATGATCAGCACTACTAGTTGGAATAGCTTTTACCCACTTAGTAACGTAATCAACAGCAACAAAAATATGTGTATAACCATTAGAGGCAGGAAAAGGTCCCATATAATCAAAGCCCCAAACATCAAATGGTTCAATAACAAGAGAGTAATTCATAGGCATTTCTTGATGTCTATTAATATTACCAATTCTTTGACATTCATCACAAGATAAGACAAACTTACGAGCATCTTTGAAAGGACAATAAAAACCAGATTGTAGTACCTTGTGTGCAGTTCTATCTCTAGTGTGGTGTCCTCCATATGATTCAGAGTGACACTTGCGTAGGATCTGTTCCTGTTCATGCTCAGGCACACAACATCTAATAACACCATCTACACCTTCTTTATAAAGGTGTGGGTCATCCCAGAAGTAATGTCTTAAATCATAAAAGAACTTTTTCTTTTGCTGGTATGTGAATCTAGGAGGTATAAATTTAGCAACAATGTAATTAGCTAATCAGCATACCAAGGAGTAGTATGAGAAGCATTAACGACCGCTAGTTGTTCATCAGGAAAGGTATCATCAATAGGTAGTGGGTCATCAAGAACATTCTCTAACCTAGACAAGTTGTCTGCAACAGGGTTCTCAGCTCCCTATCTATCAATAATATGCAAATCAAATTCTTGGAGCAGGAGAACCCATCTAATGAGTCTAGGCTTAGCATCATTATTTTCCATAAGATATTTAATAGCAGCATGATTAGTGTGAATAGTAATTTTGGAATCGACAATATAAGGTCTAAACTTATCACATGCAAACACAACTGCTAAGAATTCTTTTTCAGTAGTAGCATAATTTCTCTGGGCAGTATCAAGAGTCTTACTAGCATACTGGATAACATTCAATTTCTTATCAACTCTTTGCCCTAGAACAGCACCTACAGCATAATCACTAGCATCACACATAATTTCAAAAGGTAAATTCCAATCAGGTGGCTGAACAATAGGTGCAGTGATCAAAGCTTTCTTAAGTATTTCAAATGCTTCTACACAATCATCATCAAAGACAAAAGGAATATCTTTTTGCAATAAATTAGTCAGAGGCCTAGAGATTTTAGAAAAGTCCTTAATGAACCTCCTATAAAAACCAGCAGGACCAAGGAAACTTCTTATACCTTTTATGTCCTTGGGACATGGCATCTTTTCAATAGCATCAACTTTAGCCTTATCAACTTCAATACCTCTCTCAGAAATCTTATGCCCCAAAACAATGCATTCATTAACCATAAAGTGACACTTTTCCCAATTCAAGACAAGACTAGTGTCTTCGCATCTCTGCAAAACTCGATCAAGGTTGCTCAAGCAATCATCAAAAGAGGATCCATAAACGGAGAAATCATCCATGAATACCTCACAAATATTTTCACAAAAGTCAGAGAATATAGCCATCATACATCTTTGAAAGGTAGCAGGTGCATTACACAGACTAAAAGGCATACGTCTATAAGCAAAAGTACCGAAAGGGCAAGCAAAAGTAGTTTTAGATTGATCCTTCGCAGACATAGGTATTTGAGAGAAACCAAAATAACCATCTAGAAAGCAGAAATGTGTGTGTTAGGATAGTCTTTCTAGCATTTGATCAATAAAAGGTAAAGGGTAATGATCTTTCTTAGTAGCTTTATTTAATTTACGAAAATCAATTACCATCCTATAACCTGTAATAATTCTTTGCGGGATCAATTCATCTTTATCATTAGGAACAACGGTAATTCCTCCCTTTTTAGGAACATAGTGGACAGGGCTTACCCATTCACTATTAGCAACAGGATAAATTATACCTGCCTCAAGGAGCTTTAGTATCTCCTTTCTTACCACTTCTTTCATCTTGGGATTCAGTGGTCGTTGAGGATCTCTAACTGGTTTAGCATCAGCCTCCAAATTAATTTTGTGTTGGCATAACGTGGGACTAATGCCCTTAAGATCATCCAGAGTATATCCAATAGCGGCGCGGTGCTTCTTCAGAGTTTTCAATAATCTTTCTTATTCTTGCTCTGAAAGGTTAGCACTAATAATAATAGGATATATTTTCTTTTCATCAAGATAAGCATACTTAAGATTATCAGGTAATGGTTTGAGTTCAAACACGGGATCACCCTTGGGTGGAGGGGGATCCCCAAGAATTTCAACGGGAAGGTTGTGTTTCAGCATAGGTTCTTGTTTGAGGAACACTTCATCTATTTCCCTTCTTTCCTTCATAAACATATCATTTTCATGGTCAAGCAAATATTGTTCTAACGGATCAGTAGGAGGTACGGTGATGGAAGCAAGACCAATAATCTCAACCTTACTAGGTGATTCTCTATCACGAGGTTGTCTACGGAACTTAGCAAAATTAAACTCATGAGACATACCCTCTAAGCCAATTGTAACAGTATCCTTTTCACAATCAATCCTAGCATTAACCTTATTCAAGAAGGGTCAACCAAAAATAATGGGACAGAAATCATCTTGTGGGAACCAAGAACAAGAAAATCAGCAGGGTATTTAACCTTCCCACACAAGACTTCAACATCTCTAACTATCCCAACTGGTTTAATGGTATCCCTATTAGCAAGCTTAATAGTAACATCAATGTCTTCCAATTCAACGGGTGCAATGTCGTGCATAATTTCTTTATATAAGTCATAGGGTATTGCACTAGCACTAGCACCCATATCACATAAGCCATGATAACAATGATCACCTATTTTAACAGAAATAACAGGCATGCCTACCACAGGTCTATGTATCTTAGTATCTGGTCTAGCAATATTAGCAGTCTCACCATAGAAATAAATAACATGCCCATCTAAATCATCATCCAAGAGATCTTTAACCATAGCAATACTAGGTTCAACTTTGATTTGCTCAGGAGGTGTATAAGTCCTAGTATTACTATAACGAACAACAGTCAAAGTTTTAGCATGATCCTTTATCCTAACAGGAAAAGGAGGTTTCTCAACATAAGTAGTAGGAACAATAGGATCACTATAAGAGTCAGTCTTTTCTTCAACTGTAATAGGTGCAACTACTTTTACTTCAATGGGAGGATTATATTTAAACCACTTCTCTTTAGGGAGATTAACGTCAGTAGCAAAAGATTCATAGAAAGAAGCTACTATCTCAGAGTCAAGCCCATAGTTAGCACTAAATCTACGAAAAGCATCGGTATCCATAAAAGACTTAACACAGTCGAACTTAGGTGTCATAGCTGACTACTTACCATCGTCGGAACCCCAATCTTGAGAGTTGCGTTTAATTCTTTCCAATAAGTCCCATTTGAAATCAATAGTCTTCAGCATATAAGAACCAACACATGAAGTATCGAGCAGGTTGCGATCATTAAGAGAAAGCCGAGCATAATTTTTTTGAATAATCATTTCTCTAGAGAGCTCATGATTGGGGCATGAATATAACATTGACTTAAGCCTCCCCCAAGATTGAGCGATGCTTTCTCCTTTACGAGGCCAGAAATTATATATGTAATTACGATCACGATGAACAAGATGCATAGGATAGAACTTCTAGTGAAATTCCAACTTCAATCGCTTATAATTCCAAGATATCGTATCATCACATAGCCTATACCATGTCAATGCATCTCCCTTCAAAGATAAAGGGAAGACCTTCCTTTTGACAACATCATTGGGAATACCTGCAAGCTTAAATAATCCACAAACTTCATCCACAAAGATAAGGTGTAAATCGTGATGCAATGTTCCATCTCCTGCAAATGGATTAGCTAGCAGTTTCTCTATCATACCTGAAGGAATCTCAAAGTAAATATTTTCAAAAAGTTCAGTAGGTTGAGGAGCAACTCTTTGCTCTTCTGGTCAGGTTGAAGATACCCCGAACAAGTCCCTCAAAGGATTAGTTTCCATAGTGACAAGTAACAAAAAATTTCAGCACACTATATAAATGTTTCCTTACCAAGTTCCACTCACCAAAAGCGCTACACTCCCTGGCAACTGTGCCAGAAAAGAGTCTTGATGACCCACAAGTGTAGGGGATCTATCGTAGTCCTTTTGATAAGTAAGAGTGTCGAACCCAACAAGGAGCAGAAGGAAATGATAAGCGGTTTTCCGTAAGGTTTTCTCTGCAAGCACTGAAATTGTAGGTAGTAGATAGTTTTGTGATAAGATAAATTATAACGAGTAACAAGTAAATAAAGTAAACAAAGTGCAGCAAGGAGGCCCAATCCTTTATATAGCAAAGGATAAGCCTGGACAAATTCTTAATGATAAAGGATCTCCCGAGGACACATGGGAATTATCGTCAAGCTAGTTTTCATCACGCTCATATGATTCGCGTTCGGTACTTTGATAATTTGATATGTGGGTGGACTGGTGCTTGGGTACTGCCCTTACTTGGACAAGCATCCCACTTATGATTAACCCCTACTGCAAGCATCCGCAACTACAAAAGAAGTATTAAGGTAAACCTAACCACAACATTAAACATATGGATCCAAATCAGCCCCTATTGAAGCAACGCATAAACTAGGGTTTAAGCTTCTGTCACTCTAGCAACCCATCATCTACTTATTACTTCCCAATGCCTTCCTCTAGGCCCAAATAATGGTGAAGTGTCATGTAGTCGACGTTCACATAACACCACTAGAGGAAAGACAACATACATCTCATCAAAATATCGAACGAATACCAAATTCACATGACTACTAATAGCAAGACTTCACCATGTCCTCAGGAACAAACGTAACTACTCACAAAGCATATTCATGTTCATAATCAGAGGGGGCAATAATATGCATAAAGGATCTGAACATATGATCTTCCACCAAGTAAACCAATTAGCATCAACTACAAGGAGTAATCGACACTACTAGCAACCCACATGTACCAATTTGTGGTTTTGATACAAGATTGGATGCAAGAGATGAACTAGGGTTTTGAGAGGACATGGTAATGGTGAAGATGTTGATGGAGATTGACCCCCTCCCGATAAGAGGACCGTTGGTGATGACGATGGTGATGATTTTCCCCTCCCGGAGGGAAGTGTCCCCGGCAGAACAGCTCTGCCAGAGCTCTAGATTGGTTCCGCTAAGGTTCCGCCTCGTGGCGGCGGAGTTTCGTCCCGTAAGCTTGCCCATGATTTTTTCCAGGGTAAAAGCCTTCATATAGCAGAAGATGGACACTGGGGGGCCACCAGGGGGCCCAGGAGACAGGGGGCGCGCCCAGTAAGGGTGGGCGCGCCCCCACCCTCCTGGCTAGGGTGTGGGCCCCCTGAGGTATTTCTTGCGCTCAATAATTCTTATTTATTCCAAAAATAGGTTGCGTGGAGTTTCAGTATTTTTGGAGCAGTGCAGAATAGGTTTCCAATGTTTGTTCTTTTTCCAGCCAGAATTCTAGCTGCCGGCATTCCCCCTCTTCATGGTAAACCTTGTAAAAGAAGAGAGAATAGCCATAAGTATTGAGATATAATGTGTAATAACACCCCATAATGCAATAAATATTGATATAAAAGCATGATGCAAAATGGACGTATCAGGCGGCCCGGACGCCGCCCCGTCCACACCACCACCCGGACCTCGTCGCCTCCTCCCCTGTGTTGTTGTCGTCCCCGACATCCTCCCCGCGCCCCACTGCCCTATCCCTACGGCCCCCGTGAGCTCCCCCTCCTCCTCTCCCCCTCGTGTGCACGTGCTCATGCCGTGGCCTCCTCCCTGCGGCCCCGTCTCGCTCTGCCATTTCTGCTTGCGTCGTCCCACCATGGCCATCGCCTGCGCGCCGCCTGGTCGCTCGCCCGCGTCGGCCAAGCCCTGCCTTGCCCCCCCCGTCGTGCCCACTGCTGCTGCGCCCTACCCGCCGCTTCCGCCGCGGTGCCGTCGGGTCCGTCCCACTTAGCCTCCGCCTCCCTGTCGTCGGCCCCGCCTCGGGCTGCCGTGCCCGCTGCCGCCCAGGCTCGGCCTTCGCTCGGGCGCCCGCACGCCCCAGCAACCATGCGGGCTGGTCCCCGCACCCGTTTGCCAGCGCCCGCTTGGCTCCTTTGGGCCATTGACAACGGGGCCCCACCCCCCAGAACGGTTTTATAAAAAAAGGGATTAATAATAATAATAATAATACTCCCTCCTTCCATCTATATAGGGCCTAATGCGTTTTTTAAGACCGCTTTTGACTATTGACAAGATTAATAGTACATGACATGCACAATGTGAAAATTATATCATTGAAAGCTCCTTTCACACACGAATTTAACGGTGTGCTTTGTGTAAGTTGCATGTCATATATTATTGCTTTAATATTTGGTCAAAGTTAGCCTCGAAAAACGCATTAGGCCCTATATAGATGGACGGAGGGAGTAATAATAATAATAATAATAATAATAATAAAATTTAGATATTTATTTATTTATTTATTTTAATTAAATTAACTAAATTAATCCTATTTAGTTTACCTAAATAACTATCTTCTATTATATAATTAAAACAAGAGTCAAACAAGCCATCACGTTTATCCACATATGCTAATATTATTACCACCATTTGATTAGAATAGTAACGGCTGAGATTTAAAAAAATTACGTAACATATTAACATGTGCATGTCAGCATATTGAACTGTCACGTCTATATGCATAGATTGGAAACACCGGTTGACATTGATAGATCGTACGTATATTCAGGTCAAAAGAGGAAAAAAAGTGTGCATTAATTATAGGAAATGAAGAGCCATTATCTATCACGTGTCCACCCATGAAAGAAAAAGTCCACCCCCTGCACGTCTTAACTCGGACACCACAAGAGGCCAAGAGATTAAGCGGCCGGTGGCGTTGATGACTCTTCATGCATGCTCCCGGACTCTCTCTCTCTCTCTCTCTCTCTCTCTCTCTTTTAAGGAAAAAAAACTGCGGACTCTACCTTTTTTGACCCAGACTATGGGCTCTACCTTTAAAGGTTATATGGTAGACTTACAAACTACGTACAGGCCTGAAAAATGTGTATATACTCTATATGAAAAACGATACCTACACAACACAACTATACCTTTGAATATTTTTCATTTTCAGAATAATCCCTCTGTCACATTTAGATACATCGGTTTGAGCGACAAATAATATGGGACGAAGGGAATATAAAAGTTTGGCACAAACATATAAAAGTATATGCTTTGCATGGAAAATAATAATATACTTATTCTGTATGAAAAAATATACCTACACAGCTATACCTTCGAATATTTTTCTTTTTCCAAATAATCCATCCGTCCCATTTAGATACATTTGTTTGAGCGACAACTAATATGGGACGAAGGGATTGTAAAAGTTTGACACAAACATACAAAAGTATATGCTCTATATGCAAAATGATAATATACTTTTGAATATATGTTTCTTTTCACTAGAAACATACAGTCGTATTATACCTTCCAATGAGAATGCCAGATCATATAAAAAGTGCATATAAAAATGAAATGCTAGCACAATAAAAAATAGGCCTCTTTGGAAACGGAGAATTAGAAAATGTAGCAATATGTGCTGCACAGAGCTGTGCCACCGGCTGTGAATTCAAAAAGGATTTACACTAACGAGGTTTGGAAGATATGACTTCAAACAGTGCACATGAAGTAAACACAATTATTTTCAAGTGCTGATCTGGATAGGAGAGAGCGTGTGTGCATGTGTGTTGCACATCTAAAAGGAAACATAAAATTTAATTTTGGTTCATGGCGAGTGTCGTGGTTTTGTCACGGCAGATGTCCTTAGTGTCAGGACTTAGTCGCGAGGCCAACGCATCTATGTGGTAGCTTGAGAGGGGTTGAGCGGAATCGAGAGACGCAACACAAGACAGGGATTTAGACAGCTTCGGGCCCCGGGAAATATCATCCGGTAAAAACCCTACATGCTGTTTGAGGCTAGGTCTCATTATCATCACGAGGGAGTCGCCGTAAACCGGCTCTCCTCTTTGTGTCTAGCCCTAGAGATTATTGCTTGTTGCCTCTCCCTCTTTGGGGAGCCCTGCCCCTCCTTATATATGTTGAAGGGGCGGTTTACATGTGGAGTCCTATTAGGATTAGGACTATTCTATCTCTAACACAAACCGGATACAAGTCCTAGTCTTAACTCCTTGTAAGGCAAATATTCCTTTCCTCTTAAACCGGCCCACAATAATTGAACCGGCCTTCTGGGCCTTGGGCCTTGTTATCCGTCTGATCCGCCCGCCGGGTTACCAGTGAGTCATAACGACCAAGCGGGTTGCTTGTAAACCGCCAAGGTCAGGGCGGGTCTTCAGACAAACCGCCAAGTCCGGCCGGTTTTATCCTTCCGGCCGGTTTACGCCGCGGGGCATATCCCCGACATTAGCCCCCAAGTTTAGCTTGGATTTGTCCATGGTAAACTTATGCTGCAAAATAAACACCAGAACAAATTTGACAGGTTGTGATCCGGGTTAAGAATTCTTGTAGACCGGCACCTGATCGTCCTTAAGTCCTTGTCATTTCCTCCTTCTAGAAAATCCGGGTTAATAACCAGCTTCATACTTTAAATTGCTGACGTTGGTTTCTCATATAAAAATATTGTGAAGAATAATCCACTTGAGTCGGCTTCCAAAGCGCCGGTTTAAGAATTATTGGTCTTGAAATACTCATATGATATTCAACCGGCTTGAAGATGCAGAACTTGCCGGTTTATCATTGCCAAAAACTGTCGGGTTATAAGAACTGATAATTCTAGGTCATGATTGTTGCAGACACCGGTTCATGATTGTTGCCAACACCGGTTTATGATTATTGATGACACCGGGTTGCAGCCACAGGGTCATAATGATTGGTGACGCCGGGTCAATCTAGTTTGCTCAAACAGAGAATTTGAAAATATTTCCTGGATAATAATATAATACCTGTAGCCCCCAAGTCTTGAGTAGAACAAAGTGATGGCTTAAGACTTCCTTCAATATAAATACTGTCACTATCAAAGAAATCCATGTTGTTCATCCCAGTCACTAGCAAAAACTGAATACTCCATATTATGTAGCCCCCAAGTGCCGGGTTGTCCTGCTTGCAGCAACCTGGGACTTGTAATTGTCTTATACTCATAAAAACTTCAACCAGTGTAGCCCCCAAGGGCCGGGTCATTATGCAATAATGAGAAGGGACTTTGTAAATATAATCATGTAAACTTTGAACAGCAATGGTGTAGCCCCCAAGGGCCGGCTCAGTAAGATAATATTGAGCTGGGACTTGACATATGCTTCAATAAAAATAACATCATATGATGTAACCCCCATCATGGGACTTGAATCCACGTCCACAAGGTTAAGAGCCTTGTGCTTTACCAACTGAGCAATGTACCCTTCAATATAATGGATAAAAAGCTTTGTACCTTGAATTGTTGACAGGAGCAATTGGCAGCCCCCAAGTATCATGGTGCATGCTTGCAGCGACATGAGGCTTGCATATAACCTCAATTTGAATAATGTAGCCCCCAAGTGCCGGGTTGTAAGCCTGCAGCAACTCGGGACTATTCCTTCCGTTGCAGAATAAATCATATCCATTGATAAAATAATATCCATTGCGCTAAAGCGACTTTGAAAACCTCAATCATAATATTAATAACCATAATAAAAATCCAGCCATGTTGGCTATTCAAGATAATATAATCCGGTATGAAAACCTTATTCATCCAATATCATGATGAAAATTCAGCCAAGTTTGGCTATTTGAATAATATAACCCAATCATTTATAAGCGCATGATTCCAATGGCGCAATCCAAATATATACTGGCGACGTATAGTCCAAAGCCAGGACGGTTTAATAAACACCGGATAATTTTCCATCATATACTGGCGACTTATCGTCTTAAAGCCAGGCCGGTTTAATAAACACCGGATAATTTATCATCATGCCTTATTCAACCTGTCTCTGCATACAACAAGTTTAAAGTGTCCTGGCGGTTTACCGCCGGACGGGTCATAATGCCCAACATATAACCTAGGTTTTAACCAAGGCTGCACTTAAGAATAATCAAATATGAAATATATCATACCTGTGACATTGAATCACATCATTGGTTTACCAACTTTTTGTAGTAAGGGTGATAATCCCAATCTTGAGTACTGATAACTCCTTCCATATTGTGCCGGTTTATGATAAAACTGTACCGGGTTGTAATAGACACCGGATTATCCATATATAATACTGGCGACTCGTAGTCAAACCAGACCGGGCTGACAGTCTCCGGATTATAACTTGATCGTGTACTGACAACTTGTAGTTGAAAGCCAAGCCGTTTAATGGACACCGGTTTACTCCATAATAAGATGGTAACATAAAATCAAAAAATCAAACCGGGCAAATAGTCTTCAGACTAAGAATTGACCGTGTTCCGTCAATTGACAATCGAACCGGTCTGCGAATTTTGTCGCTTTAAGAACGCAACAAAGAAGAAATATTTATTAAAGAAAATTTCAAGCAAAGGCAATGATAAAAACCGTTTGCAAAAATATGCTATACTGAGCTGATCAGATGGTATTACCATGGTCGGACAGGACCAAGGCCCCCAATAGGAGTGACAACGATTCAAGTCAGCCAGGTCCCCAAATGATTCGTGGCATATATGCCAGATCAAGAGGCGTGGCAATGGTTCGGGTTCGACCATGCCCCCAAGTGATTTTGTGGCCTTAGGCCGACCAAGAGGCGTGACTGGTTCAGACTTGACCATGTCCTCAAATGATCTGGTGGCTATCGCCTATCAAAGGGTGTCGCGTTGGTTCGGACACGACCAAGGCCCCCAGTGATATATAAAAAACAAATGTCAAGGGGTAAACCGGAGGCCGCTTTAAAAACAGAGCCACTCCATGTAACCACGCATGATAAGAAAGACAGAGACCCCGCTTTATGAAGCAGAAGCCCCCATGTGATCAATATGTTAGGCCAATAGGGCAGGATATCCATGTTTGAACCGCGCATCATGGCAGCAGGTCCTCTTTGGCACCCTTTAACTTTTTGCAAGAGATAAATCCTTCTTGAGCCGGACGTTAAACCGGATATTGAGAGCTTCAAAGCTTTGTGGGAGACATCTTTCCCTTGAACCAGATTTTAAACCGGAATCTTCATTTTCAGCCGGAAATTTTCTGACGGCCTTTAAACTCGAATTTGCGAGAAGTTAATTCCTTTTTGAATCGGAAATTCTTAAACCAGATTTGAGAGCTTCAGAGCTTTGTGGGAGAACAGATTTCCCTTGAACCGGATTGTCAACCGGATATTTGAGAGCTTCAGTGAGACTGGCTTCCCTTGAACCGGATTTTAAACCGGAATCCTTTCTGATGACCCGGATCTTCTTCATTGAGCCAGGATTTTGTAACTGTCATATACTTTCTAAGTCGGAAATTTTCTGACGGCCTTTAAATAACAGTAGCCTCCAGGACTGGGTTATCTTTCCCTCCATCGTCCTGGGGTTCTTAAATTTGCTGAAACTGGCAAGATTTGCTGAGTCATGTCATCGTAGCCCCTGAGTCTCAAGGTGACTCGAGGAGTTGGCTTGAAACTCTCCATATTTGATCATGATATAAACCGGCATAACTTGTATATCATTGGTGTTGATAGCACGATGTGAATCCACAGAAGGTTGAGGTGACTGCGGTGGGTTATAAATGATCCCGTATGAGCCGTGTCCGCAACTCGGCCAATGGCTCCTTTCAACTGGCTATTTGAAGTTGACCAAACTGTAGTAGCGGCGACTTGTGCGCCTGCCCATTGAAACATCCAGTGCAGACAGCGGCTGATAATATATGATAATTTGCCTCCAATTTGTTGGAAGAAAAACCGGGCTTCCCAAGTAGTGACTTGTTCATATTCAATAAACAGCTCATCCAGACAGGTGCGGCCCGGTGTGCTGATGTAGACCAAGCCGCGAGAGACGGACAGTGAAGACGACTGTAGTATTAGAGGCAGACGAGCCAGCTACGGCATTGTTGATGTAATCCGGACTACAGGGGGCGGCGATGTGTGTTCCGGTTCATCAGTTTGATATGCGCAGATGCCGGTGTAGAACAGCTAGCGCGCGCCGTCCGCGGTAGGGCATCACTTTCATAGTGTGCAATTGTCCTGTGCATAAAAGGATATAGGCCAGAGTAATTGTTCTCACACAAAGTATGTGTTGATAAAATACGTAGGAGGGGTAACACCTGATTCACCCGGACAACCGATAAATCAACCATGGCATTGTAAGCCAGTGGAGACAGGGAGAGATGGCACCAGCGTTGTAAGTCGGCGCGGACGGGCGAGTCGGCCATTTTGTTGATGTAAACCGGTCCGGACGGATGCTGGTCGCAAGATGGTGCTGCCGGGCGCTCCGTACCCGTGATATGATGTCACATTTATAATGAATCCTTGCCCTACACGTTAAAATATACATTGCCAGAATACTGTTCTTGATAGAATAGATATGTTTACAAAAATAGATTAGACGGATATCACCTGATTTATTTTTCGGATGAACGACGGATACCAGCACTAGATAATGTTGGACGTATTCCGGTGCGGCCTATGTAAACAAGACCAACAGACAGCCTCCGTATCAAATATGCTGATGATTTCCTGTTCTGCACAAGGCGCATGCATGGCCGGAGTTGTTCAGCGTAGTGCTGCGCTGATCATCCGAACAGAGAATTTAATCCACTGTGTAGATACATTAACACGTCGTGGCTGGTTTGTAGACCGATAAAACGAGGCAGCATGCGACGGGAATCCTGGAAGACTGGCAACACGCGGCGGCTGTTCTGTTTTTCTTTCCTTCAGCCCGAGCCCGATCAATTGTCCACACCGGTATACTGATGTACTTGGCTTGGTATTTTTCCTCCTTGATTTGACCTGCCCTGGATGACGTGCGTGTGTACGCCGGCTTGGTGGTACATGCATGCTTGGGACTCTGGGCGTACATCTCCTTTACTTTTGTTTTGATGTGGTCACCGAGACTTGCAGATCGCATCACGGGATTTTTTTTTCAAATCCGAATCCTTGTATTAGTTGCTTCACGTTTCATAGTAGGAATTGGAGTAGCACTACTACTAGTCTGTACTGATTGCTTTGGTCCTTACGCCTGAAGAGCAGCAGCAGGAAAGATTCGCTGTGGGTTGATGCATACGTGTACGGCCAGAGCAGATGTACAAATATTGGATAACTATGCACGCATGCGTTGACCGTCTTTGCTTGTTGGTGCGATCGACATGCAATCTGACTGCGGTATGATGAAAAATCATACTGGTCTCGGCTGACTGCTTCGGTTTAGCGGTAGCCGAAAAAATCTTGTTTGATGTCGGCGAAACCTGCGGCCAGGCGGTTTAGACGGATCTTGCTCCTTTCTGTTTTATTGATTTTTCAGGGTGGCGTCTGCACCCGATCCAACCCTAACTGGTTCTTGTCCAAGATTATCCCCTGGCAGGTTATCCTGTGTGGTTGCTTCATGCCGGCTCTTCTTCGTCCGGTCAAACGCAAACTTCTCGATCCCTAAAGAGTTCCCTCCAAGAATTCAACACCACCGTGCGCAGGCCCCACGGTGGGCGCCAACTGTCGTGGTTTTGTCACCGCAGATGTCCTTAGTGTCAGGACTTAGTCGCGAGGCCAACGCATCTATGTGGTAGCTTGAGAGGGGTTGAGCGGAATCGAGAGACGCAACACAAGACAGGGATTTAGACAGCTTCGGGCCCCGGGAAACATCATCCGGTAAAAACCCTACATGCTGTTTGAGGCTAGGTCTCATTATCATCACGAGGGAGTCGCCGTAAACCGGCTTTCCTCTTTGTGTCTAGCCCTAGAGATTATTGCTTGTTGCCTCTCCCTCTTTGGGGAGCCCTGCCCCTCCTTATATATGTTGAAGGGGCGGTTTACATGTGGAGTCCTATTAGGATTAGGACTATTCTATCTCTAACACAAACCGGATACAAGTCCTAGTCTTAACTCCTTGTAAGGCAAATATTCCTTTCCTCTTAAACCGGCCCACAATAATTGAACCGGCCTTCTGGGCCTTGGGCCTTGTCATCCGTCTGATCCGCCCGCCGGGTTACCAGTGAGTCATAACGACCAAGCGGGTTGCTTGTAAACCGCCAAGGTCAGGGCGGGTCTTCAGACAAACCGCCAAGTACGGCCGGTTTTATCCTTCCGGCCGGTTTACGCCGCGGGCCATATCCCCGACAGCGAGGTAACTAAGAAATGGATGGCGAAGAAATATATTCCATTGGAATATGGTAAGTGTAATTCGATCAACCAGAGGATTCGATGAAGACATTGTTTGTGCAAATTCAAAGTAAACCAAACTTTTATTTGGTACATAAAGAGTACACTGCATGTTAGAAAATCTAAACTAGCAAATGAAGTTTCAAAATCTACATCTATATTTTTCTAAATATCTCAACAACAACATACACTATAAATAAAAAAATAGCACTTTGATGGTTATATTAGGTACATAAGTATCTCTACATTCCAAAATAAGTTCCAAAGAAATTAGGTGTTGTATATGTACATAAAAATTGATACATAAATCCGAAATGTGAAAAACTTAACAATATTCGGTACAAACCTTGAGTACATTAATTAATGATGATCATGGTGCAGCTTAGGTCATAAGATGAGTCAATACACGATTTCTAGGTAGTAGAGGATCAAGTGGCAAAGGAGATCTTGCAAGTAATTTAGCAACACAGGATTGGCGGATGGTATAAGTCCAGAGGCGATGATCAGAGAGGTATATATAGTAGCTTCATTATGAGTTGGTAACGAATTACATAGATTTATATCGTGAAGGCACTTGATTAGTAGTTCCTCACTAGGGTTATGAATACACACATAAGAATTATCTACAATTCATGATGTATGTCTTGCCGTTGCGAAAGATAATCGGCATGGAAAATTTCTCATGAAACTATTTAAAAGGATAAACCCTACTTGACTTGGAGTAAAATCCTTAAAATAAAGATTATCACTTAATTAAATCAAAGATTTGCAATGTTGTTCACAAAGCTTCATGAAACTACAATAGTATTTTTAAAGACTTTTAGGAAACACATCCACGTATTCCTGGGTGAATTAGGGACTAATGAAATAGGATAAATGTTAGAAAACAAGAGAGAACTAAATGGCAACATAAACCTTATGTAATACTAGCCGCGCAAATGCGCGGGTCACTCTGCTAGTTGTTAATTAATTAAACAGTAATTAGATTCGTTAAAACCTATTTAGAATAAACAGAGAATGACATGCGGGACCCACACGTCAGATTGATCCAGTCAACGCACTGTTGATTGCTGATGTCATGCTGACATTAGCATACACTATTCTGGATAATGTTGGTTTAAAATAATTAAGTAAATCCTAAAAGTGATTCAATCTTTTAAAATTAATATAAAATAAACCGTAGCTCGGATGGAAAAACTTTGTACATGAAAGTTGCTCAGAACGACGAGACGAATCCGTATACGCAGCCCGTTCACCCGCCACACATCCCTAGCATAGAGAACACACAACTTTCCCCCTCCGGATCACCTATCCGAAAATGCGAAACACCGGGGATACTTTCCCGGTTGTTTCCTCCTCTCGCCGGTACCACCTACTACCGCGTTTGGGCATACCTAGCACCGCTCATTGTCATGTCATACATCGTCATGCTTATATTTGCATTGTATTTATTGTTTCTTCCCCCTCTTCTCTCCAGTAGACTACGAGACTGACGCTGCTGTTGCCCAGTTCGACTACGGAGTTGATGACCCCTCCTTCTTGTCAGAGGAACAATGCAAGCCCCCCTTGATCACCAAATATCGCCTATTCTTCCCTCTACTGCTTGCATTAGAGTAGTGTAGCATGTTACTGTTTTGATTAATCCTATTCTGTTGCATAGCCTATCATTGTTGCTACATCTGTTGATACCTTACCTGCAATCCTAAATGCTTAGTATAGGATGCTAGTTTACCATTAGTGACCCTACATTCTTGTCAATCTTCCATGCTATACTATCGTGCCGTGATCACTCGGGGGTGATCACGGGTTTATATTATACATACATATACTATACAGATGGTGACTAAAGTCGGGTCGGCTCATAGAGTACCCGCAAGTGATTCCGATGGTGGGGCTGGATGGACAGGTGGCTCCATCCCGGTAGAGGTGGGCCTGGGTTCCTGACGGCCCCCGACTGTTACTTTGTGGCAGAGCGATAGGGCAGGTTGAGACCACCTAGGCGAGAGGTGGGCCTGGCCTTGGTCGGCATTCGCGGTTACTTCATAATAGCACAGTTAACAAGATCTTGGTATTTGATATGAGTCTGGCCACTGGCCTATACGTACTAACCAACTACGCGGGAACAGTTATGGGCACTCGACGTCGTGGTATCAGCCGAAGCCTTCTTGACGTCAGCGACTGAGCGGCGCGCACCGGGTTGGACCGCGTAACGCAACTTCCTTTGTAATGGAGGTTGCTAGGTCTGCTCACCGGCCGCCCACACAATGTGCAGGTGTGTAATCGGCGATGGGCCCAGACCCCTGCGCGCATAGGATTTAGACCGGCGTGCTGACCTCTCTGTTGTGCCTAGGTGCTGCTGCGACGTGTTGATCTTTCGAGGACGGGCATGACCCAGGAAAGTGTGTCCGGCCAGAGGGGTCGAGCATGTTGGGTTATGTGGTGCACCCCTGCAGGGAAGTTTATCTATTCGATTAGCTGTGTCCCTCGGTAAAAGGACGACCCGGAGTTGTACCTTAACCTTATGACAACTAGAACCGGATACTTAATAAAACACACCCAGACAAGTTCTAGAGACACCCGGTGATCGCTTTCCCACAGGGCGACAAGGGGAGGATCGCCGGGTAGGATTACGCTATGCGATGCTACTTGGAGGACTTCAATATACTCTCTTCTACATGCTGCAGGACGAAGGCTGCCAGAAGCATAGTCTTTGATAGGACTAGCTATCCCCCTCTTATTCTGGCATTCTGCAGTTCAGTCCACCGATATTGCCTCTTTACACATATACCCATGCATATGTAGTGTAGATCCTTGCTTGCGAGTACTTTGGATGAGTACTCACGGTTGCTTTGCTTCCTCTTTTCCCCCTCTTTCCTTTTCTTCTCGGATGCCGCAACTAGACGTTGGAGCCTAGGATCCAGACGCCACCGTCGACGACAACTCCTACTACACTGGACGTCCCTCCTACTGCGTGGAGGCCGCCGCCGACAACCAAGAGTAGTTTAGGAGGATCCCAGGCAGGAGGCCTGCGCCTCCTTCGATCTGTATCCCAGTTTGTGCTAGCCATCTTATGGTAACTTGTTTAACTTATGTCTGTACTCAGATATTGTTGCTTCCGCTGACTCGTTTATCTTCGAGCACTTGTATTCAAGCCCTCGAGGCCCCTGGCTTGTAATATGATGCTTGTATGACTTATTTTACTTTTAGAGTTGTGTTGTGATATCTTCCCGTGAGTCCCTGATCTTGATCGTACACGTCTGCGTGCATGATTAGTGTACGATTGAATCGGGGGCGTCACAAAGATAGTCTAACATCAACTAGGCATATCAATGGGCTATGGACATGCCCATTAATAGATATCAATGTGAGTGAGTAGGGATTGCCATGCAACGGATGCACTAGAGCTATAAGTGTATGAAAGCTCAACAAAAGAAACTAAGTGGGTGTGCATCCAACTTGCTTGCTCATGAAGACCTAGGGCATTTTGAAGAAGCCCATCATTGGAATATACAAGCCAAGTTCTATAATGAAAATTTTCCACTAGTATATGAAAGTGACAACATAGGAGACTCTCTATTATGAAGATCATGGTGCTACTTTGAAGCACAAGTGTGGTAAAAGGATAGTAACATTGTCCCTTCTCTCTTTTTCTCTCATTTTTTTTTATTTTGGTGGGCTTCTTTGGCCTTTTTTTATTAGGGCTTCTTTGTCCTCTTTTATTTATATAAAGTCCGAAGTCTCATCCTGACTTGTGGGGGAATCATAGTCTCCATCATCCTTTCCTCACTTGGGACAATGCTCTAATAATGAAGATCATCACACTTTTATTTACTTACAACTCAAGAATTACAACTCAATACAAAATATGACTCTATGTGGATGCCTCCGACAGTGTACCGGGATATGCAATGAATCAAGAGTGACATGTATGAAAGAGTTATCAAGGTGGCTTTGCCACAAATACGATGTCAACTACATGATCATGCAAAAGCAACATGACAAAGATGGAGCTTGTCATAATAAACATAACGGTGGAAAGTTGCATGGCAATATATCTCGGAATGGCTATGGAAATACCATAATAGGTAGGTATGGTAGCTGTTTTGAGGAAGGCATATGATGGGTGTATGGTACTGGCGAAAGTTGCGCGGCACAAGAGAGGCTAGCAATGGTGGAAGGGTGAGAGTGTGTATAATCCATAGACCCAACATTAGTCATAAAGAACTCATATACTTATTGCAAAAATCTACAAGTTATTGAAACAAAGTACTACACGCATGCTCCTAGGGGGATAGATTGGTAGGAAAAGACAATCGCTCGTTCCCGACCGCCACTCATAAGGAAGACAATCAATAAATAAATCATGCTCCAACTTCATCACATAGCGGTCCACCATACATGCATGCTACAGGAATCACAAACTTCAACACAAGTATTCCTCAAATTCACAATTACTCCACTAGCATGACTCTAATATCACCATCCTCATATCTCGAAACAATTATCAAGCATCAAATTGATCATAGCATCCAATTCACTTTCTATGATGGTTTTTCTTATACCCAACTTGGATGCCCATCATTCTAGGACCAATTTTATAGCCATAGCAAATACCATGCTGTTCTAAAAATACTCTCAAAATAATATAAGTGAAGCATGAGATATCAATAATTTCTACAAAATTAAACCAACGCTGTTCTCTAAAAGATACAAGTGAAGCACTAGAGCAAAACTGTCTAGCTCAAAAGATATAAGTGAAGCACATAGAGTATTCTAATAAATTCCGAATCATGTTGTGTTTCTCCCAAAAGGCGTGTACATCAAGAATGATTGTGGTAAACTAAAAAGCAGAGACTCATATCATACAAGACGCTCCAAGCAAAACACATATCATGTGACGAATAAAATATAGCTCCAAATAAAGTTACCGATAGACGAAGACAAAAGAGGGGATGCCTTCCGGGGCATCCCCAAGCTTAGGCTTTTGGTTGTCCTTGAATTATATTGGGGTTCCATGGGCATCCCCAATCTTAGGATCTAGCCACTCCTTATTCCATAGTCCATCAAATCTTTACCCAAAACTTGAAAACTTCACAACACAAAATTCAATAGGAAATCTCATGAGCTCCGTTAGTGCAAGAAAGAAAAATCACCACTTAAGGTACTGTAGTGAACTCATTCTTTATTTATATTGGTGTTAAACCTAATGTATTCCAACTTCTCTATGGTTCATACCCCCCGATACTAGCCATAGATTCATCAAAATAAGCAAACAACACACGGAAAACAGAATCTGTCAAAAACCGAACAGTCTGTAGCAATCTGTAACTTTCGAATACTTCTGGAACTCTAAAAATCCTACCAAAATAGAATGTCCTGGGAAATGTATCTATTTATCTACTGCAAAAAGAATCAACTAAAAATCACGTTTCTGTGATATATTAAAATTATTCCCGTGCACGCAAAAGTTTCTGTTTTTCAGCAAAATCAAATTAACTATCATTGTAGGTTACCTATAGGTTCTACTTGGCACAAACACTAATTAAAACATAAAACCACATCTAAACATAATCTAGATGAATTATTTATTACTAAACATAAGAAAAAAGCAAGGAACAAAAATAAAATTGGGTTGCCTCCTAACAAGCGCTATCGTTTAACGCCCCTAGCTAGGCATAAAAGCGAGAATAGATCTAAGTATTGCCATCTTTGGTATTCAATTCATAAGTGGATCGCACAATAGATTCATAAGGTAATTTGATTTTCCTTATAGGAAAGTGTTCCATGCCTGTCCTTAATGGAAATTGGAATCTAATATTTCCTTCCTTCATATCAATAATTGCACCGATCGTTCTAAGGAAAGGTCTACCAAGAATAATAGGACATGAAAAATTGCAATCTATATCAAGAACGATAAAATCTACGGGCACATAATTCCTATTTACAATAATAAGAACATCATTAATCCTTCCCATAGGTTTTTTAATAGTGGAATCCGCAAGGTGCAAGTTTAAATAACAATCATCAAAATCACGGAAACCTAGCACATCACATAAAGTTTTTGGAATCATGGAAACACTAGCACCCAAATCACACAAAGCATAGCATTCATGATCTTTAATTTTAATTTTAATAGTAGGTTCCCACTCATCATAAAGTTTTCTAGGGATAGAAACTTCCAATTCAAGTTTTTCTTCATAAGATTGCATTAAAGCATCAACGACATGTTTGGAAAAAGCTTCATTTTGACTATAAGCATGAGGAGAATTCAACACGGATTGCAACAAGGAAATATAATCTATTAAAGAACAATTATCATAATGAAATTCCTTAAAATCCAAAATAGTGGGTTCATTACTATGTAAATTTTTGATCTCTCGAATCCCACTTTTACCAAATTTAGCATCAAGATCTAATTTTTTTTGAATCATTGGGACACCTTTTAACTAAAGTTGACTCATCTCCCGTCCCAACATTATCAAGATTCATATTGCAAAACAAAGATTTAATAGGGGGCACATCAATCACTTTTAGATCTTCATATTTATTTTCCCCTAACCCTTCTGGTTTGGCAACCATCTTATTAACTAAGGTGGCTTGCTTATCAGAAATTTGGGCTATTGATTTTTCAAGACGAGCAATCTGAGAATTCAAACCATAAAATTCCTTAGACATATCATCAAGCTCTTTATTCATGTACTCCATAAAGCTTTTTTGTTCTTTAAGTTCATTTCTAAAGAAATTATTATGCTCAAATTGTAGAGTCATAAAGCTTCTAACGTTTAATTCAGTCTTCCAACCTTCTAAGATGAAGATCAGCGTTCTTAGGCAAAGCCATCAGGGCAAATAGGCACACAAGAGGCAAACGAAAGAGAGGGGAGAACGGGAAAGAGAGGACGAATAAAAGAATAAAACGGCAAGGGTGAAGTGGGGGAGAGGAAAACGAGAGGCAAATGACAAATAATGTAATGCGTGGAAGATGAGTTTGTGATGGGTACTTGGTATGTCTTGACTTGAGCGAAGACCTCCCCGGCAACGGCGCCAGAAATCCTTCTTCCTACCTCTTGAGCACGACGTTGGTTTTCCCATGAAGAGGAAAGGGTGATGCAGCAAAGTAGCGTAAGTATTTCCCTTAATTTTTGAGAACCAAGGTATCAATCCAGTAGGAGGCTCCTCACAAGTCCCTCGTACCTACACAAACAAACAAGGTATTAGCGGTGAAGGGGTTGTCAATCCCTTCACGGCCACTTGCAAAAGTGAGATCTGATAGAGATAATAAGATAAGATAAATATTTTTGATATTTTTATGATATAGATTGGAAAGTAAAGATTGCAAAAAAAAAGTAGATCGGAAACTTATATGATAAAAGATAGACCCGGGGGCCATAGGTTTCACTAGTGGCTTCTCTCAAGATAGCATAAGTATAACGGTGGGTGAACAAATTACTGTTGAGCAATTGATAGAAAAGTGCATAGTTATGAGATTATCGAGGCATGATCAGGTATAATTAGGCATCACGTCTGCAACAAGTAGACCGACTCCTGCCTGCATCTACTACTATTACTCCACACATCGACTGCTATCCAGAATGCATCTAGAGTATTAAGTTCATAAGAACAGAGTAACACATTAGGCAAGATGACATGATGTAGAGGGATAAACTCAAGCAATATGATATAAACCCCATCTTTTTATCCTCGATAGAAACAATACAATACGTGCCTTGCTGCCCCTGCTGTCACTGGGAAAGGACACTACAAGATTGAACCCAAAGCTAAGCACTTCTCCCATTGCAAGAAAGATCAATCTAGTAGGCCAAACCAAACTAATAATTCGAATAGACTTGCAAAGATAACCAATCATACATAAAAGAATTCAGAGGAGATTCAAATATTTCTCATAAATAAACTTGATCATAAACCCACAATTCATCGAATCTCGACAAACACACCGCAAAAAGAGTTACATCGAATAGATCTCCAAGAAGATCGAGGAAAACTTTGTATTGAGATTCAAAGAGAGAGAAGAAGCCATCTAGCTAATAACTATGGACCCGAAGGTCTGTGGTAAACTACTCACAACTCATCGGAGAGGCCTTGGCGATGATGTAGAAGCCCTCCGTGATCGATTCCCCTTCCGGTGGAGCGCCGGAAAAGGCTCCAAGATGGGATCTCGCGGGTACAGAAGGTTGCAGCCATGGAAATAGGTTTTCGTGGTGCTCCTGGATGTTTTCGGGGTACGTAGATATATATAGGCGAAGGAAGTCGGTCAGGGGAGCCACGAGGGTGGGGGCGCGCCCACCCCCCTAGGGCGCGCCTTGCACCCTCGTGGTCGCCTCGGCTGCTTCTTGACGTCCACACTAAGTCTTCTTGATATCCTTTTCTACGAAACACTATAATAGGCAAAAAAAAACAACAATTCGGGCTGGGCCTCCGGTTAGTAGGTTAGTCTCAAAATGATATAAAAGTGTATAGTAAAGCCCATATAAACATCCAATACGGGTAATATAATAGCATGAAGCAATCAAAAATTATAGATACGTTGGAGACGTATCATTGTGTACTGGGATTATCTGGCCACTGCACAGGAAGTGTCTAACTGTTATCTGACTTGCGTCTTGGTTGCGTACGTGCAGTGTGCTGGGAGTATGAGGCTTATATGGTTTGTAAGAGAGCGGGAGCAGCTGCAGCAACACTCGCGGGTGAGTGTGAGCAGGTAGGTGGATGCGGGCATGCGGCCAACTGAAGCGAGGAGGCGTGAAGGACTCGCGCGCGGACGGAGGTGGCGCGGAGCAAGGGCCGGAGCGGCGAGCGCGCAGACCCAGTCGGACAGCGGGGCGTGAGGCTGTGGTCGCTAGCAGGAGTTGGTGAAGCGCCCGGCACAGAACGTCTGTGGAGAAGAGAGCCAGGCCGACGGAGCCGAGGCTGCCAACGAGGACGCGCGGTCCCGCGCGGCCGCCTCGGGGGCGTGTTGATGGAGAGCCCCCGAGTGTGGCCGGAGAGACGACGACGACATCGCGGCGGTGATGACGGTGAAAATGGCGAGGCCGACGACGGGGACGCGCCATCCCGTGCGGTCGCCCCGGAGGCGTGTTGATGTCGAGTCCCCGAGCACTACCGGAGTGACGGCGTGACGCTGCGGTGATGACGAAGATGGTCCCGCCCGGACCGCGGTTCCGCGGAAGCTTGCCCCACGGTGGGCGCCAACTGTCGGGGTTATCTCGCAGGCGGGTTCGTGAGACGACAGATGCCACGAGGTGGCTTGAGGTGAGGGCAAGACTGCTCTGGAGATCCGGGGACGTGATAGGGCAAACAGCACGCGGTGGTTTACCCAGGTTCGGGGCTCTCCTGAGAGATAATACTCATACTCCTGCATGTCTGAATATATATATATATATATATATATATATATATATATATATATATATATATATATATGCAGGGTACATGTCTGGCAGTACAGAGTGCTCCTAGAGCTTTATTACAGAAGGCAGTAGAACGCCTCGTGCGTATGTGGGTGTGTGGCGTGGGAGCCAAAGGCTCTGGGTGAGCACGCATGTATGTGGCCGAATGGATGGATGGCTAGCTAGCTTGCTTGCTAGCTAGCTTGTATGCGTGAGTGTCTCCAGGATGGATGGATGGATGTTAACTTTGTAGCGTGGCTTGTTTCCTTGGTCAAGTCTGTGCCTTGTTGGCCAAGCGAGTGACCTCTTCTCCAAAAAAGGGCCTCCCCTGGGTCACTTTATTCAATAGTGCCCAGGAACAAGTAGCACTATACATGATGTCGTGTATGACAAGTGAATAGTGTGTGCTTTATCAGCAACAGTGGTCACGGTATGGCCATCTTGTCGGTGTTACATTGGATGTGATGTCGCGGTTGACCTTGCGTAGCAGGCCGGCTGGAGCAGCCGGACAGGGACCCTGCCGGGCTGCCGGGATGAGTGAGCTCGGCCGGGTTGAGGGACTTGGCCGGGTAGAGGAACCCGGCCAAGTGCGGGCCGGATTGAGTGGTGTTGCAGGCCCCGATGTTTTTGAAGCGTCGTTCGCCGTCTTGGAGCTACCCGGGGGTCATCCCCGCCACACATATGGGAACTTAATTTTCTTTCTAGGAAAGTGTTTCATGCCCTTACTTAACGAAAATTGAAATCTAATGTGTCATTTTTTCAATATCAATAATTGCACCAGTCGTTCTAAGAAAAGGCCTACCAGGAGTAATAGGACATGTAGGATTGCAATCTATATCAAGAACAACAAAATCTAGGGGCACATAATTCTTATTTGCAACAATAAGAACATTATTAATTCTTTTCATAGGTTTCTTAATAGTGGAATCCGCAAGATTCAAATTTAAAGAACAATCATCAAATTCACGGAAACCTAACACGTCACATAAAGTTTTTGGAATCGTGGAAACACTAGCACCCAAATGACACAAAGCATGACACTCATAATATTTCATATTAATCTTAATAGTAGGTTCCCACTCATCATAAAGTTTTCTAGGGATAGAAACTTCCAATTCAAGTTTTTTCTTCAAAAGATTTTATCATAGCATCAACAATATGTTTAGTAAAAGCTTTGTTTTCATTATAAGCATGAGGAGAATTCAACGTGGATTACAACAAGGAAATACAATCTATTAAAGAACAATTATCATAATTAAATTTCTTGAAATACAAAAGAGTGGGTTCATTGCTACTTAAAGTTTTGACCTCCGCAATCCCAGTGTTATAAATTTTTGCATCAAGATCTTAAAACTCCGAATCACTGGGACTCCTTTTAACTAAAGTTGACACATCTCCAGTCCCATCTTTATCAAGATTTATATTGGAAAACAAAGATTCAATAGGAGTCACATCAATCACTTTAAGATCTTCATCATTATTTTCACAAAAACTTGAAGAACACACTTTTACAAAGAAATCTTGTTTATCACGCATCTTAGCGGTTCTTTCTTTGCACTCATCAATAGAGATACTCATGGACTTTAGAGATTAATTGATATCATTCTTTGGTGGAATACAACTAGTTTTCAAAGAATCAACATCGAGAGAAATTCTATCCATGTTCCTAGCCAAATCATCAATCTTAAGCAATTTTCTTCAACCAAAGCATTGAAACTCTTTTGCGAAATCACAAATTCTTTAACACCATTCTCAAAATCAGAGGACATATTATTATAATTTCAGTAAGAATTGTTGTAGGAATTACCAAAATTATTAGAGGAATTACTAGGAAACGGCCTAGGATTAAAATTACCTCTATATGCATTATTATCAAAATTGTTCCTACCAACAAAATTCGCATCCATAGATTCGTTATTATTCTCAATCAAAGTAGACAAAGGCATATCATTAGGATCAATAGAAGCACCCTTGCTAGCAAATAATTTCATAAGTTCATCAGTCTTTCCACTCAAAACATTAATCTCTTCAATCGCATGCACTTTTTTACTAGTGGAAGATCTTTTGGTGTGCCATTGAGAATAATTAACCATAATATTATCTAGGATTTTAGTAGCTTCTCCTAAGGTAATTTCCATAAAAGTGCCTCCCGCGGCTGAATCTAAAAGATTTCTAGAAGCAAAATTCAATCCGGCATAAAAATTTTGTGTAATCATCCACAAATTCAAACCATGCGTAGGGCAATTTCGTATCATCAATTTCATCCTCTCCCAAGATTGTGCAGCATGTTCATGATCAAGTTGCTTAAAATTCATAATATCGTTCCTAAGGGAGATGATCTTAGCGGGAGGAAAATACTTGGAAATAAAAGCATCTTTACACTTATTCCATGAATTAATACTATTTTTAGGCAAATATGAAAACCAAGTTTTAGCACGATCTCTAAGTGAAAACGGAAATAGCTTCTGTTTAACAATATCATTATCCGCATCTTTCTTCTTTTGCATATCGCACAACTCAATGCAATTATTTAGATGGGATGCGGCATCTTCACTAGAAAGGCTGGAAAATTGATCTTTCATAACAGGATTTAGCAAAGCAACATTAATTTCATAAGATTCCGCACTAGTGGCGGGAGCAATCGGAGTGCTAAGGAAATCATTGTTATTAGTGTTGGAAAAATCACACAATGTGGTATTCTCTTGATCCATCGTGACAAAGCAAGCAATCCAACACACAAGCACAGAAAAGGCAAACGAAAAGATGAAGGAAAGAGGGGCGAAGAAAAAGACAAATCTTTTCAAAAATCGTTTTAGAAGTGGGGGAGAGGAAAAAAGAGAGGCAAATGGTGAATAATGTAATGTAAGAGATGAGAGTTTTATGATGGGTACAATTGGTATGTCTAGACTTGGCATAGCTCTTCCCGGCAACGGCGCCAGAAATTCTTCCTGCTACTACTTGAGCTTGTGTTGGTTTTTTCCTTGAAGAGGAAAGGGTGATGAAGCAAAGTAGAGATAAGTATTTCCTCAGTTAGAGAACCAAGGTATCAATCCAGTAGGAGACAACGCACAAATCACCAAGACCTGCACAAACAATCAAACAACTTGCACCCAACGCGATAAACGGGTTGTCAATCACTTCGCGGTTACTTGCAAAAGTGAGATCTAATAGAGATAGATGAAACTAAACAAAAGATAAAGTAAATATTTTTGGTATTTTTGGTTTATAGATTGGAAAGAAAAAGATTGCAAAATAGTAGATCGAAAACTTATATGATGGAAAATAGACCTGGGGGCCATAGGTTTCACTAGTGGCTTCTCTCAAGATAGCAAATAATACGGTGGGTGAACAAATTATTATCGAGCAGTTGATAGAAAAGCGCAAAGTTATGACGATTATGAAATATAGGCATCACGTCCGTGTCAAGTAGACCGACTCCTACATGCATCTACTACTATTACTCCACACATTGACCAACTCCTGCCTGCATCTAGAGTATTAAGTTCATGAAGAACAGAGTAACACATTAAGTAAGATGACATGATCTAGAGGAATAAACTCAAGCAATATGATGTAAACCCCATCTTTTTATTATTGATGGCAACAATACAATATGTGCCTTGCTGCCCCTACTGTCACTGGGAAAGGACACCGCAAGATTGAACCCAAAGCTAAGCACTTCTCCCATTGTAAGAAAAACCAATCTAGTTGGCCAAACTAAACCGATGGTTCGAAGAGAATTACAAAGATACCAAATCATGCATATAAGAATTCAGAGAAGATTCAAATAATATTCATAGATAAGGTGATCATAAATCCACAATTCATCGGATCTCGACAAACACACTGCAAAAGAAGATTATATCGGATAGATCTCCAGGAACATCGAGGAGAACATGGTATTGAGAATCAAAGAGAGAGAAGAAGCCATCTAGCTACTAGCTATATATGGACCCGTACGTCTGAGGTAAACTACTGATGCTTCATCGGAAGGGCAATAGAGTTGATGTAGAAGCCCTCCGTGATTAAATCCCCCTCCGACAGGATGCCGGAAAAGGCCCCTAGATGGGATCTCATGGGTACAGAAGGCTGCGGCGGTGGAAAAGTGTTTTCATGGATGGATCTGGTGGTTTGGGGATATTTGGGAATATATATGACGAAGAAGTAGGTCAGTGGAGTCACGGGGGGGGGGGGGGGGGGGGCACAAGGCAGGAAGGCGCGCCCTACCCCCTGGGTGCGCCCTCCCCCCTTGTGGCCGCCTCGTGGCTGTTCCGACTTGATCTCCAAGCCTCCTGGGTGTCTTTTGGTCAAAGAAAAATTATCACGAAGGTTTTATTCCGTTTGGACTCCGTTTGGTATTCCTTCTCTATGAAGCTCAAAAAAAGGAAAAAACAGAAACTGACACTGGGCTCTAGGTTAATTTTCTTTCTTCTTAAAGGATAGTACCATTATCACTTGTTCATTCTTCCTTATAAAACTTCATTGTTTTTATTTTGTTTTATTTTTATTTATTTCTTTAATGGTAATACCACCACTAATCCATTCAAGTTTAGAAAACTTCCTTTTGCAAACTTTTTCCTGTTATATGCTTATTTTTGCAAATTATAAAATGTGAATTTATGTGCAGATGGTATACAAATTTTGTCATTCATACTATTTTTATATATTTTAGTTTTTCCAAAGGAATACCAATGTCACTAATGCATTCTTCCTTAGAATTTTTTCTTGTTTTGATTTTGTTTTAGTTTATGTTTCATATATCAATTCCTTAATTCTTCACTTCTTTGGAAATTTTGTGTGTGCATAAATTCCACTGTTATATTCTTATTCTTGCATATTATAGGGTAAAAGGCACATTTTTGGTGTAAATTGTGTGCAAACAATTTAATTCTTTGTTTTAGATTTTTTTTGTAAAGCGTAATATAAATGCCACTAATTCATTCTTCATTGGAAAACATCATGTTTTGATTTTGTTTTGGTGTTTATTTAATTTTCTTTCTTCTTAAAGGATAGTACCATTGTCACTTATTTTTCTTTCTTCTTAAAGGATAGTACCATTGTCACTTATTTTTCTTTCTTTCTTTAATGGTAATACCACCACTAATCCATTCATGTTTAGAAAACTTCCTTTTGCAAACCTTTCCCTGTTATATGCTTATTTTTTCAAATTATGTAATGTGAATTTATGTGTAAGTGGTATACAAATTTTGTCATTACCATACTATTTTTATATATTTTAGTTTTTCCGAAGGAATACCAATGTCACTAATGCATTCTCTTTAGAATTTTATTTATTTATTTTGTGTTTTGTTCAATTATTCTATAAGGTGGCAGCGCCACAAGCATTAGAAGTTCAGGCGACCGGCCCTTTTTCTTCTTTTGGGTTACCAGGTAGCAGCTCACAGTAATTAAATCAGTGCTAATTAAAAAATGTGTCCAAAGAATACTTTCAAAATATTTTGCTACCAAAAGGGGCTTGCTACCGACCATTTCAAAATATTGTTTGAGGAGGCATTTAAGAAGAAGTTAAAAAGATAAGGGCCGGATCTTCTAAAGATGCTCTAAGCTGACGTGCAACGGGTAATAGAAGACCGTCTTATAACTCACAATACAATACCAGCATGCGCACCAGGTAGCTGGATGGCACAGTGCGTGCACGCTTCCCTCCTCCATCTCTACCGTTTCCCGTACGTGCACGCACCCATGCTGCCCCGAGAGACAAGTCGTCGACGTCGAGTGGAGACCTAATCTGCATGCCACAACCGCAAGCAGTCGACCGTACGCCGTCGTCGCGCCCGCGGCCACATCGTCCGTCGTGGGGACCGGACCGACCGGACCGATCCCCACGGACGCCGTCGGCAGCCGCCCGAAGCTGTCGGGCGGCGACGGCTGTGACTTGCGAGCACGCACGCGCACCACGGCGCCAGGCGAGCGCCCGATCCGTGCAGCCTCCCGCGGCAGGTTCGTCGTCGCAGTTTTCCGGACGTGCTTTTAACGGCCGAAGCTAGCAAGCAGGCAGGTCAACTCGCGAGTCCGGCCCGGTGTCTCGTCGGACCGGATGGCCGGCCCGGTGGTCTCTCCTCGGCTTAATTTGCCGACCTGCTCCGTCGCACGCACGTACGGGGTCATGGCAATTGGCACGGGCCGGGGGTACGTACGTGCGGTACTTCGTTTTAGATCAGCGGGCAGTCTAGCTAAGTACGTACGCAGCTGGACAAAACAAGACTTGCTTCTCCTGAATTAAAACAGCATGTGCTGATGTAGTACCACATCGATCTAGCAACTCTTCTTCATCCCTACGTACATTGTGTATTTTTCACCTTTCTGCCGGGCGACTCAAACCCGCCTGGGCGGGCCGTCGGGTCACTGACCTGTCACGATTTTTCGACCCAGACGAACGCTTTCAACGGGTCTCAAACGCCCGGGTTGACCGGCACCCCTCATATTCAGTTTAAATATGAGGTGGATATAGGGCCTCCGGGCGCGCTTGGGCACGCCAGTCATGTCGGATTGACGAAGGAGTCCCAGCCGGAAATGCCCTGAAACCCGACGATCCGAAGCTCGTCTCCTCCGTTGGACCGGTAGCGCCCCGTGACGCAGCTCCAGTGGGCCGCGTAGTGCCAAGCCAGGCTATTTAAGTCGACATTTAACCCCTACCATCTATCCACATTTTACTCCTCCTGTGCGCCGCCGCCGGTACTTTCCACTCGATCCGTCCGCCTAGTAGCCATGCCCCTGCACCGCCGGATGAGGAGCGAGCCATTTCTGACGCCGGAGTGCCGGCTCGAGCTCCTTGAGTAGATCCGGGCTAGGCCCGAAGCCCGGATAGCCGCGGGGCTACCTCTGCTCCGGATGCAGTGGACCCGGAGGAGTTGGAGGATGAGGAGGAGGAGGTGGAGGACGAGGAGGAGGAGGTGGAGGAGGACGAGGATGCGTCGGAGGAGGCGGATGTGGGGGACGCTGGCGACGCGGATCTGCAGGCGGAGCATCAGATAATCCTCGATTCCCTCCGATCGGAGTTGATTGCGGAGGCCAGACGCTGTCACCGGCAGGAGATGGAGGCACAGTAGGCCGTGGAGGAGGCGGAGATGCTCGCCTACATGGATGAGGTTGAGCAGGAGGAGGATGAGCCAGAGCCCTCGTACCCGACCGGCACCGTCGACGTGGACATCTCCAACGACGAAGAGTAGCTAGGGTAGAGCGTAGTATGTAGTACGTAGGATTTTTTTTGCATGCTTTGTATGGATCTAAGAAATGAAATATGAGAGAGGCCGATGTAAAGTGACTAATTTGAGGCATGTCCAGTCACTGTCCACGGACGCGCCCGGTCGTGTCTGCCGGCGTTCGAGGGGCCAAATTTGCAAAGTCCGACTGTAGATGCTCTGAAGATGAAATGTGCAACAAAAAGAAAAGAAAAAATAGCAAAATCTTCAAAATAACTAGCTAGCGTGACCCAATCCGATGTCCCCTATTTCGTACCGGTTGTGCTTATTAGATGTTAATTACCCCGTGCATGTACTCTATATATACACATTTTCGCACGACGGCAGGCGCTGCAATTGGTTGGAAACAGGCCCTAAAACAACACGTGGTTCCCCTAAAACAACACGTACGGGCCCGTCGCACTAGTAGCTGATCAAGCCATTGTTCTTGACTCCTAACTTGTGTGTTCTTCACCTTTTTAGGGTACCGACAGAGCGTTTATTTAGTAGTATCTGACTGCTGTTTACTTGCATGCCGAGTCGATCTCGGCCGATCTCTCCGTCAGTACTGCACTTACAAGAGTTATTGGTACTACCCCAGTCCGTGTTTATTAGGCCCATTTGTATTTTGTGCCAAATTTTGACCATTTATATTACTAAAAATATATAATATAAAAAATATATCATTGGATTTGTATTTGAAAGAGCTTTCCAGCAATATAATTTTTGTGACAAATAGTTTACATTTTATTAGTTAAAGTTGCAGGTCAAATTTTAGCATAAAATAAGATGAAACCTAATAAATCCGGACGGAGATAGTAAGCGATCTTCCTGGAGAGGCTTTCGCAGGTAGGCAGGCAGGCATCCTAATCAAGCCTAGGCTCCTAGCTTAATTAGCCTCAGCTTATTAATCAGCATCATGCACGCACCAAACTAATGGTACTATAGCAAATCTAGTCGTTGCAAATTAATTAATAATGAGATTAGTCACAAGCTGTCATGGCTGCCTGTACGAACGATGATAATTGCGAGCTGTGTCGACCCGTTAATGGCCACTCCGGTCAGGATGTGTCCTGCCGCTGGCCTCTAAACGGCCCTACTTACTACTAATGCACCCTCCTTTTCCTTTTTGAAATATCCCAAGTAACTGATCTGTTCTGTTCTGTTGCCACTACGCCATGTCCGGCCCATCTACCACGTACTGTTGCTACAAGACCATATAGCTAGCTACGATGGGTGGTCAATGACGATCGATCGACAGATTGATGGATGGATTACACACGAATCGAATCTAACCGAGACCCAATCAATCCAACTCGATCCAGCGTGTCGACCTGCAGGATTTTCGTTCATAAACTAATGAGCGGGCGTTGCACGCGCATAGTACATGCATGATGATGAGTTTTACCGGCAACTTCGTCGATCTTTTACCTAGAAAAAAGCGAGTAAGGAGTCCACTGCCCATCGCCTCACTGGGTGGATTCTGCTTGCTGGAAAGAGACGCGACCGGGGTTTTCGCAGTATTTTTTAGCCCATCCCCAGAGTAGACCGATGGGTAGACGGTGATGCGATCGGCTGTAGTCGGCATACGCGTGCTTTTTTTTTAGCATCAGTACAGACACAAGCGCTCATACACATGCGCATACACTCATCCCTATGAACGCACACACGCACACCCTACCCCTATGAGCACCTCCGAGAGACTGAGCCGGCATATCATCTTGAGATTTACGAAGTCACCATAGGCGCCTCGTCATCGACGGGAACGTCTCCTCCCACTGAAAGCGCATCGCCGGAAATCCTGAAATAAATCCAGAAATAATACGAGCACCAGGATTTGAACCCTGGTGGGTTGGGGATACCACTGTCCACCTAACCAACTCAACTACAGGTCGATTCGCTCGGCATACGCATGCTTGCCGGCAGGTAGGTGGCCGGCCTATGTGTACATGTACCGTACGTACGTACATATGCATGGCAGTAGAGGAAATGGATAAGGCAATCTTATCACTAAACGTATTACTACACCCGTTCATGTCTAGGAAAGTCCAGTAGGAATTACTAGGAAAGTCCAGTAGGAATTAGATGACGGTTCCGTGCGATGCACGCCTCCCCTGCAACATTGGGGCGGTTTTCGATGTGAGTAATGGCGAGTTGGGGGAGGGGAGAGAGGTTATTAGGCCGACGCCTCGGCTCTCCACCACGCCGCCCCCCCCCCCCCCCCCCCCCCCCCCGCGCACAAATCTCATTCACGAAAACCACCGCGCTCTGCCGCTGCGAGAGTTAGGGTTCCATGACGACGCGCGAGCAGCAGGTGTGGGCGCTGTCCGCCGGCGACGAGGTGCTGATGGGGAGATTGAAGGAGATAGACCAGTGTTTCCCAACGGTGAAGGCCCTCAACGACGCGTCGGAGATGGAGGGACAAGCTGCGAGGCGAGGAGATCCTCAGATGCTTCCTCAACTACGACCGCCAGCCGGCGATGGGGGTGATCCTATGGGCGATGCTAGAGGCGGAATCGCTGATTCCGAAGCAGAGGGAGAAGTGGAAGGAGTTCCGCTCCCTCCGCTACCGCCTGATCGAACCGAGGGCACCGCCACCGGCGCCGCAGGTGCCGCCGCAGGCGGTGGTGATGGGGATCCCTGCTCCCGGATCCAGATGGCTTCCGATCGAGATCGAGGAGGATGCGGAAGTGGTCGAAGAGCTGGAGGAGGAGGTGGTTGTGCCGCCACGGAGGAGGGCCAGGGTGCCTCCGACCCCGAACCTCACTTCCCCGCCGCTCCTCGCGTTTCTAGAGGCGTTCGCCTCGCCTCCTTGCTCTCTCCTGCCGCCAGTAGGGTGCTCACCGGCTGGCAATCGCTTCTTGTTGCTGGCCGGAGAGGGCTCTGAGGAGGAGGGGGGGCAGGTTCTCGTCTACGATGCAGGTATGTCAAAATCCGCTAAGTATTTAGTATCTACTACTTCGATTGAGGTAGATGATACTAGAATTAGAGGCAAATTTGGGAAAAAAGGGCTCTGTAATGAAAACAGAATGCAAAAAGGGCCTAGATCTGGAAAAAATGATGGGTGTTATAGGATTCCCTCTGTTTTTGATAGTTTGGACAATGAAAAAGAGGGGTGGGATGAGAGAAGAGACAGGTTGGAAGATAATTTTAAGCCTACTGGCATAGATGCTCAAATTGTGCAAAAACATATGAGAAAAAATAATGTGCATCCTATCACACCTTGGTTTGAGGGTGAGGATCTCGATTTTGGAGAAATGGAATTACAGAAGACCCCAATTGCAGCCTATTTGGCTCCAAAAGAGGGAAAGTTTGAACAAATCAATCCTGAGAAAAAGTTGAGACCTCTAATCTTATTTGGGGGCTTAGTTGGGAAAGATGTGAGTATTGACATGGATGTGGGCCTACCTTGGTGGAGGCCTGGTGGGCTGAAGTCCAGCCCACCCAAAATGTATATGGGGCCCTGGCAGGTATAAAAGAGGGAGCAGAGGGGGGAGGGAAGCAGTCCCACCATATAGGGTTTCCCCCCTCCCCTCGTCGCCGCAAGAAGAAGAGATGTCAGGAAACTTTGGGAGGTGATTTGGAGCTCCCAAATTCAATCGAGGAGGTGGGGGTGGACACACAGGAGGAAGATTCAACTAAGCTGACAGGGGGAGGATGGAATGGGGGCAGACACGCCTTCCCAGGGAGATTTGGTGGTTTTGGAAGAGGGGATGGCCGATTTGGTATAGGAAGTGGAGTAGGTAGAGATGAAGAAGAATAGGACTCTGTGGCTGAGAGAAATGGAGAAAATTTGGTTTGGCAAGCCAAGACAGGGAAGAAAGATGTAGGGGAAGAGATCACAAGAAAAGCCAATGGAGATACAAGTGTTGATGGGCTTGAAAATGACAGAAATAAGGAGCAACTGTTACAGCCAGATCAGAATCAACAACATGTTTTGTTGACCTCTCTGCTCTCTCAGTTAGTGCAGGGGATGAAGAACAGTGAGAAAAATCAGATTGAGGAGATGATTGGGAAGCATTCTGGAAATCCTCTTGGGAAAGACAGTCAAAAGAAAAAAGAAAGAGGTGGAGAAGGACAGCAAAGAGCTGACAAAGGATTTGAACAGATTTCTGTCATGGAATTGAAGAAGCAGGGAGGAAGAAACAGTTGGCAACAGAACTTTGAGGATAACAAGAAAGGATTTGATAGGTTCAGTAAGCAGGCTTGTGGCAAGTGCAAGGACCCCAGACATACCACCAAGGAATGCAGGGTGGGACACTTATCTGTGGCGGGGACAATCACATAAATGGAGAGTGCAATCTGCTGACACAAATAAAGGCAGTACCTAAGTATGTGGGATATGCTGCTAAAGGCTTAGGAATCCTTTTGGTGCAGAGCTACAAAGATGTTCTGGTAGCTGAACACACTAATCCCCTAGGTGTGGTGGTCATAAGAGAGGGACAGTTTAATGAGACTGAACTTTTTAAAGCTTTGGAAGAAATGTTTGATTGGGGATGACAATGGAGAGTGAAAGAGTTTGGAAAAAATGGCTACATGATGAGATTTTCCAACAAGGCAAAACTAGTGGAGTTAGCAAAGTTCAATGATTTCAACTTGCTGGGGACAGGCGTGGTGATCAAAGTCCAACGAGTAAATTGCACAGAAGTATCACAATTGGGGCATTGGAAGCAGATTGGTACCAAGATTGGTAATTTTTACATGTCAGTACCAAGTCTGGGGCAAGCCGTTACAAAAAGGTCTAAACAGCGTATAAACGCGTATTGACGGTGTTTCTGACCGGCAGGCCCCACCTGTCGGGTGCCGACATGGCATGTTTTTCGCAGAAACCCCTCTTGTTTCGCTGGCGCTGCTATTCGTCGTCTCCACACGGCGCGAACAGGGAACTTGGCGCTGGCTGGGGTGAGGTCAGGCGGACACGGGAGGCGCAGAGGAGGCCGGATCCGACAAGGTATGGCGCTGGGGCGTCGCAGTCAACGGGAAGGAGGCGACGTGATGCAGGGGCTCCGGTGGTGCTGGCTGGGATGAGGTCAGGCGGGCACGGGAGGCGCAGAGGAGGCCAGATCCGGCGAGGTAGGGCGCTGGGGCGTTGCGGACAAAGGGGGGAGGCGGGCGGATGCAGGGGCTCCGACATCGAGGGACGAAGGGGATGGACGGATCTGAGGCTCTCTAGCGCGGATTGGCCGGGAACCAAGGCAGCGCGTCGGGTTGGAGCTACGGGAGGTCATCCATGGAGGCTTGACGTCGGGCTCCTGTCCAATGAGCAAGAGAGAGATAGAGAGCTCCAGGTGAGAGAGAGAGAAGAAAAAAATGGAAGGAAGAAGAGAAGGAGAGAGCCAGGGTGCGGGGAAGAGAAGGAGAGAGGCAGGGTGCGGGGACGGCCTGGTCTTGGTCGCCGGTGGTGGTGCTCCCATGGCCGGCCGGTGGCGAGGCGAGGAGGAGGCCGAGGGCGGGCGGGGGTTACGAGAAGCGAAGGAGCTCGGGCTTGAGGGGCTCCTCCCCTCGATCCAGATCAGGCGCCACCGCGCGTAGAGACGATGAACAGTAGCGCCAGCGAAACAGGGGGGTTTATGCGAAAAACATGCCACGTTGGCACCCGACAGGCGGGGCCCGCCGGTCAGATACACCGTCAATATGCGTTTATACACTGTTTAGACCTTTTTGTAACGGCTTGCCCCAGACTTGGTACTGACACGTAAAAATTACCAATCCTGGTACCAATCTGCTTCCAATGCCCCAATTGTGGTACTTCTGTGCAATTTACTCAAGTCCAACCCTGGTCTTTGGATCATCAGGCCATTGGAAAAATGCACACAATTTGGATCAAGTTGACCAAGGTCCCTGATTGTTTTAGACACTTCTTAGGCATTTGTGAGGTTGCTGCTGCAGTAGGGCCTGTGCTTGAAATTGACATGGACACCATTAATAAAGAGAAGATCAGGGTCAAGTGTGGAATTAGGGATGTGGAAAAAATCCCCTCTCAAGTTGAAATCACTTCCCCTGATATTCTTATGTTCAGAATTGGGGCAGAAGCTGAGAAGGTGGTGGAAATTGGCTGGTACAAGGATGAGAAAAGAAAGAATGACAATAGCAATATCCTAGAAGTTGGAGAAGAAGAGATGGAAAATAGGAAGAGAACAAAGCTGGAAGATACATAATATAAAGGTGTTTCTTTGGGGTGCTTATCTCAAAGTGAGGTGATAGATGGGAGAATTGAGAAAATGAGATCTCAAATGGAATAGAGCATGATGCAGTGGCAAAATGAGATGGTTGCAGAAAGAAGGAAATGGCAAAAGGAGAGTGAAATCATGTTGAGTGAAATAAAAAATCTGGAGGAAGACAAAGTCAGAAACAGTGCACTATGGGCAAAGAGTGAGAAAAGGATTAAGGATCTGGAAAATAACCAACTGGACTTGCAAGAGTTGAGCAGAAAATAGCAAGATGAAATTTAGAAGCTAATACAAGAGGCTGCCAATAGAGAGCAATATGAAATGGAGTTAGCCAATATGAATCTAGAGGATTATGAAAAAGAAATCAGCAGAAAAAGGAGGAAACTGATTCTGGGAAATACAATGAGGCTACTGATTATAATGCTAGTCAAGAGTCAATAGGGACCTTGGGGGCAAAATGGTTGAGTTACATGGGAGTGAGGTCTTGGAGAAAGATGGGGAGGAAAGAGAAGTGGAGATAAAAAGAAGTCTTGGGAACAAAGGAAAGGAAGACAAAAAAATTGAAGAAATGACAAAGATTAGAGCTGAGGAAAGAGATAACTATGGTAAGAATCCTGATTTAGTGTTTGCTGATGATTCTTTCACTAGTAGAAAAAGGGACAAATGTGAGACACATTAGTCCCGATTTGCATTTGAACCGGCACTAATGTGTCCATTAGTGCCGGTTCCAATGGCTAGGCGGGAGGAGACCTTTAGTACCGGTTCAGTGCTAACCTTTAGTACCGGTTCATGCCACGAACCGGTACTAAAGATGCTGGGGCCCGGCCAGCACCTTTAGTACCGGTTCGTGGCATGAACCGGTAGTAAAGAGGTTGTGGCAGGCCAATTTAGTCCCACCTCGCTCCCCTAATAAGATTTTTACCACCTTAAATATGTTACTTCTCAAACTATCACAAGCATTTGGTCTTCACTGAACTCTATGTGTATAATTTGTGGACTCAATATGAGTCTTCACCGGTTTCTAAACCGTTGAGGACTCATATTGACAATTCATATTGTACACAAAAAGATTATTGATAATCAATGTTTTTTGATGTATATTTTTCATGTTTACGCCCTCACTCTCTCCACTCACTCGGTCTCCCCCTCAATCCCCCGTGCCGGTCCTCCCCCGCCGGCCGCTACTCACTTCAAAACTAGACGCACTTCGTGTACAAACTGGACAATCTCTTTCGGAGTATCAGGGTTTCGGACGAGAACTCATCTGTTACACGGGCACTTCATTTTTTTTAAACTTATTTGAACTCCAGACTTTTTCTGAGCCGGCATTATGCAGCATTTGAAGCGACGTCATCAATTTCGAACACGTTCTAACATCATTAGCTGTTTTTCAGTCACCGATTTATTTATAACAGAGCTAAATGACCGTGAAATTGAAAATCACTACAAAACAAACTCTGAAATGTTGAAGGTATCATCATTTCATCCGCATAGCATGTGCGAAAGAGTAGAGAGGGTCACGGCAAAAACTGGACGCACTTCGTGTACAAACTGGACAATCTCTTTCGGAGTATTAGGGTTTTGGACGAGAACTCATCTGTTACACGGGCACTTCATTTTTTTAAACTTATTTGAACTCCAGACATTTTTTGCGTTCAGTATGCAGCATTCGAAGCGACGTCATCAATTTCCAACACGTTCTGACATCATTTGCTATTTTTCAGTCACCGATTTGTTTAGATCAGAGCTAAATGACCGTGAAATTGAAAGTCACTACAAAACGAACTCTGAAAATGTTGAAGGTATCATCATTTCACCCGCATAGCATGTGCGAAAGAGTAGAGAGGGTCACGGCAAAAACTGGATGCACTTCGTCTACAACCTGGACAATCTCTTTCGGAGTATCAGGGTTTCGGACGAGAACTCATCTGTTACACGGGCACTGATGGAGTCATGTAGCTAGGGTAGGGTCATAGACCTGATCTAAATACCCTACCCAAGGATACCCTTAGAAGAGATCACCTTCCAGTCGACCTATGAGGAATCCACTCGACGCACTTGAAGGACTCGACCATGAAGACTCACTCGACCACCAGAAGGTGAAGAAGCACTCTGTACTACAACGGTCTGTAATTAAGTAGACTTTATGGTAGTTAAGACACTTTATGTGGGGCGTTACCAGTAACGCCCCAGACTTAATGTACTTTAAACCCCACATTACTGAGGGCCGGAGGGGTCTGGCAGGCACTATATAAGCCACCCCCGACCTCAGTGTAAAGGGTTCGCACCCCTGTAATTCATACACACATAATCCACTCGACCGCCTCCGGGCTCCGAGACGTAGGGCTATTACTTCCTCCGAGAAGGGCCTGAACTCGTACATCTCTTGTGTTTACAACTGCTCCATAGCTAGGATCTTGCCTCACTATACATACCCCCCACTCTACTGTCAGACTTAGAACCACGACAGTTGGCGCCCACCGTGGGGCAGGTGTTTTAGCGATTTTTTGCAGGAGTTGCAGTTCTTCCGAGTACTTTCATCATGGTTGCTGGTGGAGTTTTGGTCGAGGGTCATGAGATCCGTCTCGGCGCCCTCACCTTCATCGCCGACGACTCCGCTTGGCTCCAAGAGGCTCCACTCGACGTTGATGCGCTCCCCGTCCGCGGTGCGACGCATTTTCGTGCATGTGTCCGCGGCGTTCTGCTGCGACAACCGTCGACCCCGTATCGGTCGACTCCCCTATCGGTCACCCTCTGGGTCTCCCACCAGCGCAAGCGCTCTGGTTGGTTGAGGCTCCAGCGGTGGGTGAGGCACGCGGTGGCTCGCCAGACGGCCACCGCTCAAGTTGCGGCAATTGAGCCCGACGAATCCCTCTACGGCATGTTCGATCTGTCGACTGGCTCCGTAGAGACTGCATCCGAGTGCGATAGCAGTGATCCGGCGGCAGAAATCTTGATGGTCAATGGACCTCGCAGTCCTCCTGGCTTCGCCCACGAAGGCGGAGTAGACGGTGGAGGCGACCCCGCACAAGGCCACGAAGAGTACCAGCCCGAACCACTCGACTCTCTGCAGAGAGAAGAGCTTCGCCGCAGGAACATGGATGCCTTGCATACTCCCATCGCGGGAGAAACCCCCGAGGCTCGCGCCTTGGAGGAGGCATGTTTAGCCAACTTGGCTGAACGCGCTCGTCTGGAGAACCTTCAGCGAGCACTCGACGAGCGCGCGCGGCGATGAGTTCCTGACGCCAATCGACGTCAACTCTTCCCGCCGACTCAGGTATATCGAACCCCGATTCAGAATTTAGCAGCTGCAACCCGTATAGCATAGTCCATCCAGCCCTCGCAGTCGGAAGCTGGCAGAGGCTTGATGCAGATCAGAGATTTGCTCTGGGCAGCAGGGGACCAGAATTCAGCCGTGTCGCAGTCGCGCAACAGAATTCACAGTCGATCCGTCGCTGCGAATACGGTTCAGTCAGCTCACAGTCCCAGATCCTCTCCGCGGCGTAAAGGACGCGAGAATCGGCGAGACCAGTACGGTGACCGACACGATCGTGATGATAGGCGTCGATTGCCCACTTCCCCCCCCCCCCCCGAGGGGTGGGTCTTACGCTCCTCGGCAGCAAGATGACAGGCGTCAACTTAGTGTGGGGCGAAGAGCTCCAGTCGACCCCCAGGAACCAGGCTTCGACGCGTGATCCATCATCGTGCAAGGCTTGATCGACCGAAACAGAGCCCATCGGGGCGGCCCCGACAGAGATGCGCCCACAAGCAGTCGAGTGCATGTTTCTGGTCCAGAATGTTTCAGCAGGGCTATCAGAGCCGCGGTGATTCCCCCCAACTTCAGGTTGGCAACTGGAGTAAGCAAATTCACTGGTGAGTCTAAGCCTGAAACCTGGCTTGAGGACTACCGAGTGGCGGTTCAGATTGGTGGTGGGAATCACGAGGTGGCCATGAAGCATTTGCCCCTCATGTTGGAAGGTTCTGCCAGAGCATGGCTGAATCAGTTACCTCCTAGCAGCATTTACACTTGGGAAGATCTGTCCCGAGTGTTCGTCAGAACATTTGAAGGAACTTGCAAGCGACCAGCTGGATTGACAGAGCTGCAAGTTTGTGTGCAGAAGACGAATGAGACTCTCAGAGAGTATATTCAGGGATGGATCACTTTGCATCATACCGTGGAGAACGTGTCTGACCATCAGGCAGTCTGCGCCTTCAAGGATGGTGTCAAGAACAGAGAATTGAGTTTGAAGTTTGGTCGAACTGGAGATATGAGCCTGAGTCGGATGGTGGAGATTGCTACCAAGTATGCCAACGGCGAAGAGGAAAACCGACTCTGAAGAGGCAAGTACAAGCCGAGTCAGTCGGAGAAGGGAAACACCAGTCGGAAGCAGAAACGGAAGGCTGAACCAGCAGCTCCTGGAGAGGCTCTGGCCGTGACTCAGGGAAAGTTCAAAGGGAAACCCAAGGGATCCTGGAACCCTAAGAAGGTGAAGGATAAAGAAGGAAACAATGTGATGGATATGCCGTGTCACATCCACACGAAGAAAGATGAAGAGGGCAACATCATTTACCCAAAGCATACCACTCACCAGTGTCGATTCCTGATCCAGCAGTTTCCTGATCAAGCAGTTTCAAGGAAAACAGTCCAAGGACAAGGAAAGGGAGTCGGACAAGGCCGAAGACAAGGAGGACAGTGAGGGAGGATATCAGCATGTCAACTCCACTCTAATGATCTTCGCAGATGTGCAAAGCAAGAGCCGACTGAAGGTCATTAACCGAGAGGTGAACATGGTTGCTCCAGCGAAACCAAGTTATCTGAGATGGTCCCAAACACCCATCATATTCGACCAGTCTGATCACCCGACTCATATTGCCACCCCCGGGAGGCAAGCTTTGGTGGTCGACCCAGTTGTCGAAGGCACTCGACTGACGAAAGTACTGATGGACGGTGGTAGTGGACTGAACCTGTTGTATGCAGACACACTGAAAAGGATGTGCATTCCGATGTCCCGACTGAGCACCAGTAACATGAGCTTTCATGGAGTTATACCAGGAAAGAAAGCCGAATCACTCGGCCAAATAGCTCTGGACGTGGTGTTTGGTGATTCAAAACATTTTCGCAAGGAGAAGTTGACGTTTGAGGTCGTAGATTTTCAGAGCGCGTACCACGCCATTTTGGGGAGACCAGCTTACGCACGGTTCATGGCTCGACCATGTTACGTGTACCTCAAACTGAAGATGCCCGGCCCCAAAGGAGTGATCACTGTCACTGGTGATCGGAAAAAGGCAGAAGAGTGTTTTCAGAAGGGCTCAAAGATTGTCGATTCCCAGGTGACAGCGGTCGAGTTGGAAGAATATAAGCAAAATGCAGATCCGAGTGATTTGTTGCGATCCAAGAAGCCCGCCACAGAATCTGCATTTCAGTCATCCGGTGAGACGAAGCATGTCCACATTCACCCGACCGACCCCAATGCAGCCCCGACCCACATCTCCACAACACTCGACCCGAAATAGGAAGAAGCGCTCATCCAGTTCCTCCGTGAGAATTGGGACATTTTTGCATGGAAGCCAGCTGACATGCCAGGTGTTCCCAGGGGACTGGCTGAGCATCGTCTTAGAGTCGACTCATCAGCAAAACCAGTTAAAGAGCATCTTCGGCGGTCCGCCGTCCAGAAGAGAAAGGCTATTGGTGAGGAAGTGGCTCGACTATTGGCGGCAGGATTTATCCGAGAGATATACCACTCCGAGTGCCTCGCTAATGTCGTCATGGTTCCTAAGAAGGACAAATCACTCCGAATGTGCATTGATTTCAAGCACATCAATCGGGCCTGCCCGAAAGATCATTTTCCTCTCCCTCGCATTGATCAAATTGTTGACTCGACCGCGGGATGCGAGAGATTGTCTTTTCTAGACGCCTATTTCGGGTACCATCAGATCCGTCTGTACAGACCCGATGAGATAAAAACAGCTTTCATCACTCCATTCGGGTGCTTCTGCTATATCACCATGCCATTCGGCCTCAAGAATGCCGGAGCCACATTTATGCGAATGATTCAGAAATGTTTGCTCACTCAAATCAGTCGGAATGTGGAAGCGTATATGGATGATATCATGGTCAAGTCACGAAAAGGTTCCGACCTGCTCACTGACCTCGCCGAAACATTTGCCAACCTCAGAAGGTATGATATCAAACTCAATCCATCAAAGTGCACATTCGGAGTTCCTGGTGGCAAGTTACTCGGTTTTCTCGTTTCCGAACGAGGGATCGACGCTAATCCAGAGAAGATCGGCACTATTCTCCGAATGAAACGCCCTGTGCGAGTGCACGATGTCCAGAAGCTTACTGGATGCTTGGCCGCATTAAGTCGATTCATCTCACGACTCAGTGAAAAGGCGTTGCCTCTTTACCGACTGATGAAGAAGGCAGACAAGTTCGAGTGGACTCCAGAAGCTGATGCAGCGTTTGCCGAGCTTAAAGCTCTGCTTTCCACCTAGCCGGTGCTTGCTGCTCCAATCAGTAAAGAGCCTTCGTTGCTTTATATCGCAGCTATAGGACAAGTCGTCAGTACAGTACTTACGGTCGAGCGGGAAGAAGAAGGAAAAGCCTTCAAAGTTCAGCGCCCAGTGTACTATCTGTCTAAAGTTTTAACTCCATCCAAGCAGAGATACCCTCATTATCAGAAGCTTGTGTATGGGATATACATGACCACGAAGAAGGTTGCTCACTATTTCTCTGATCATTCCATCACAGTCATCAGCGACGCTCCACTTTCAGAGATTCTGCACAACAGAGATGCAACTGGTCGAGTGGCGAAATGGGCGATTGAACTTCTTCCCCTTGATATCAAGTTTGAGGCAAAGAAAGCCATTAAGTCCCAGGCAATAGCAGATTTCCTCGCCGAGTGGATTGAACAACAGCAGCCGACTGAAGTTCACTCGGAGCATTGGACCATGTTCTTTGATGGCTCTAAGATGTTGAATGGTTCCGGTGCTGGGGTGGTCTTGGTTTCCCCCAGAGGAGATAAGCTCAGGTATGTGCTCCAGATTCACTTTGATTCCTCCAACAATGAGGCAGAGTACGAGGCCCTTCTGTATGGGTTGCGCATGGCCATTTCACTTGGCGTCCGTCGCCTTATGGTTTATGGCGACTCAGATTTAGTGGTCAACCAAGTGATGAAGGAGTGGGACGTGAGAAGCCTAGCCATGACTGGATACTGCAATGCAGTGAGGAAGCTGGGAAAGAAGTTTGAGGGGTTAGAGCTCCATCACATACCCCGACTGAAAAATCAAGCAGCTGATGATCTAGCAAAAATAGGTTCCAAGAGAGAAGCCATTCCGAGTGGTGTATTATTGGAGCATATCCATACTCCATCAGTCAAAGAAGATCCTTTCACCGAAGAAGCTCCACAGCCCAAGAGTGCCACAGACCCGACTGAGGTTGAGGTCCCAGCAGTGGTCGACTTAATCATGGAGGTCTTAGTGATCATTCCCGACTGGACAGTTCCATATATCGCGTATATCCTGAGAAAAGAGCTCCCGGATGATGAGGAAGAGGCTCGACAGATCGTCCGTCGATCCAAAGCCTTTACCGTGATCAAAGGACAGTTGTACAGAGAGAGCGTGACTGGAGTTGGTCAGAAGTGCATAACGCCGGACGAAGGTCGAATCATCCTTGATGATATCCACTCGGGGACCTGTGGTCATCATGCGTCCTCTCGGACCATCGCGGCCAAAGCATACCGAGCCGGATTTTACTGTCCAAAGGCGAATGAGATGGCAAAGGAAATAGTGGACAAGTGCGCAGGATGTCAATTCTACTCAAATATGTCACACAAGCCTGCGTCAGCTCTGAAGACCATTCCACTCGTCTGGCCCTTCGCAGTATGGGGATTGGATATGGTTGGCCCCTTGAGAACAGGTTGAAGCGGTTTCACTCATGTACTAGTAGCAGTCGACAAGTTCACCAAGTGGATTGAGGCAAAACCCATCAAGAACCTTGACGCCGTACTGCTGTTAGCTTCATCAGGGAACTGATATTCAGATATGGAGTCCCGCACAGCATCATTACAGATAATGGGTCGAACTTTGACTCAGAGGAATTCAGGGATTTCTGCAACTCTCAAGGCACACGAGTCGACTACGCTTCAGTCGCCCATCCGCAGTCGAATGGACAAGCAGAGCGAGCCAATGGCCTGATCCTCAAAGGGTTGAAACCCCGATTGATGCGTGATCTCAAACATGCGGCTGGAGCATGGGTCGACGAACTTCCCTCGGTGCTTTGGGAACTGCGGACCACGCCTAATCGGTCGACCGGGAGAACTCCATTCTTCTTGGTCTACGGAGCTGAAGCAGTTTTGCCGAGTGATCTTCTCCACAATGCTCCTCGGGTTGAACTCTACAACGAAGCAGAAGCTGAACAAGCGCGGCAGGACGCAGTCGACCTTTTAGAGGAGGAAAGGGAGATGGCCTTGATCCGATCGACCATCTACCAACAAGACTTACGTCGCTTCCACGCCAGAAATGTGAAGAGTCGAGCCTTCCAGGAAGGAGATTTAGTTCTCCGAGTGGATCAACAGAAACAACACAAGCTTGCTCCTTCTTGGGAAGGACCCTTCATCATCACTAAAGTTCTCCACAACGGAGCATACCGCATTTACAACGTCAAGCACAATATCGACGAGCCCCGGGCTTGGAACGCGGAGCTACTCCGACCATTTTACACTTAAAGTTTTCACTCGGATGAGTTGTAATAAAATACTTCTGTAGTTCATGGATTACAAAATAATAGTGTCATAATTTCTCCATAATTTTTGTCACTTTTTATTTGTCCAATAAAATTTTCCCCCCAGTGGGTGACTTAGCTGCGAATCCGTTTCGCCTAAGTTTGTAAAAAATCCTTGTCGAGTGATGAGCCAGACTCCCACTCGGAAGGCTTAGCTGCTAATCCGTTTCGCCTAAGTTTAAATAAAATCCTACCGAGTGGTGAGCCAGACTCCCACTCGGGGGCTTAGCTGCAGTCCAAGTACTCGCCTAAGTTTAAATAAAATCCTACCGAGTGGTGAGCCAGACTCCCACTCGGGGGCTTAGCTGCAGTCCAAGTACTCGCCTAAGTTTAAACAAAATCCTACCGAGTGGTGAGCCAGACTCCCACTCGGAGGCTTAGCTGCAGTCCAAGTACTCGCCTAAGAACAAGTACAACCTGCGCTCGCAAGGAAGACGAAGTGCAGGTCGACTGTGACCTTCTCCTCTGAGCTACGCCATAAGTACAATGTGCGGTCGTAAGGAGGACGAGGCGCATGTCGATTGCAACCCTTTCCTATGAGCTACGCCACAAATACAACGTGTGCTCGCAAGGAGGACGAGGTGCAGGTCGACTGCGTTCTTCTCCTCTGAGCTACACCACAAGTACAACGTAAAAATCCTACCGAGTGAAGAGCAAACCTCTCACTCGGGGGCTTAGCTGCAGCCCAGTGCTCGCCTAAGGTATAAAAATCCTACCGAGTGAAGAGCAAACCTCTCACTCGGGGGCTTAGCTGCAGCCCAGTTCTCGCCTAAGGTATAAAAATCCTACCGAGCAAAGAGCAAACCTCTCACTCGGGGGCTTAGCTGCAGCCCAGTGCTCGCCTAAGGTATAAAAATCCTACCGAGCGAAGAGCAAACCTCTCACTCGAGGGCTTAGCTGCAGCCCAGTGCTCGCCTAAGGTATAAAAATCCTACCGAGTGAAGAGCAAACCTCTCACTCGGGGGCTTAGATGCAGCCCAGTGCTCACCTAAGGTATAAAAATCTTACCGAGTGTGGAGCAGACCTCCCACTCGGAAGCTTAGCTGCAGCCCAGTGCTCGCCTAAGTGAATTAAGGAATAAGTCGATTGCAGTGAGCGTCTTGCTTTAAACCTGCAAAAGACATTTCGAGCCAAAAGCAAGCATATTCAAACATCAAATCCAAGTTCAAATCGATACCTAAAGGAACCGAAAGTGCTCAGGCGCTAAGCCTGTTAAGGTTTATCGGTTACAAAAAGCACTCGGCATACCGAGGCAAATTTAAAGTGTTGAGCTCAAAGAAGTTTTTTACCCCTCCTGTGGAGGGCTGGAAGGTGCAACAAACTCATCAAGATCAATTCCGTCCGCGATCCGAGTGGCAGCAGCGATGAAGGTTTCCATGAAGGACCTGAAGTCATGTTTCTTGGTGTTGGCCACCCGAAGAGCTGCCAGCTTGTCTTCTCGCGCATCGTTGTAGTGGACTCGGGCCAGGCACAGAGCAACATCTGCACCGCACCTAGCGGAGGATTTTTTCCACTCCTGCACTCAACCAGGGACAGTGTTTAGTCGAGTCATCAGCGACTCAAGGTCATTCTGGAGTGTCTCCCTGGGCCAGAGCGTGGTGTCGATGCGAGAAGTGGCGACCTTCAGCCTTGCAGGATAGTCAACGACAGCAGCAACACGAGACTCGAGTCGGAACACATTCATGGCAACTTCATCGTTCACCGGAGAGTTGACGGGGTCCAGGTTCGGTTCCAGTTGACTAGTTTCCTCTTCAAAGTTTTGAAAAAATTCTGCAAATACAATCACTGAATCAAGGCAATGGTCGAATGGAAAGATCATTGTTGAAAATGATTGTCGAGTGTAAAGGATTACCTTCGAGCATGAGGAACAACTTCTTGGCGAGTCCGCTCAGGAAGGCTTCCAGATCATTCTTCTTCCCAGTCAACTGACTGGCCTTGTCGTTCAGGGCAGCTTTGTCAGTTTTCAGTCGACTGACCTCCTTGTTGGCAATCGCAAGAGCAGCTTTTAGATTAGTATTTTCCTCTTCGAGCTTGGTGACTGAAGCTAACTTCTCGTCAGCAAGTTTGGTCTTCTCAGCAAGTTCAAGATCTTTCTTCTTCTGGGCCTCCTTCACCTTGCCTGTAAAGCAGATGAAGGTCAGATTTTTTTAAAAAAGATGAAGGTCAAAAACAGTCGTCGAGGTCTCACCAAACATACCTTTGGTCTCCTCCTTCGCCTTCATCAGATTCTCTTGGACCAGCTTCAGATCCAGCTCGAGGTGGATGTGCTTGTTCTCCAGCTCAGTATAACGAGCCGCAAGGTCACAGGATTTCTGCGAAGAACCAATCGACAAAATGTCAAGGATAATTCACTTCCGAGTGGATAAGAGAAAATCATGCGTTTCTAAGACTACAGCCGAATACAAACATTCGACCGTAGTCTCAGGGACTACACCCAGTGGGTGCACTCAGCGTGCCCCCACTAGTTCTATTGAAGTTAAAGTCGACCAGTCGACCAAAAAAAACAAGACATATTCTTCAGACTGTAATCGACTGCAATCAGTCGACTACAGTCTCGGGGACTACACCCAGTGGGTGCACTCAGAGTGCCCCCATCGGTTTGAGAAATCCATTCGACCTAGTCGACTGACGAAAGACTTAACTTATAAAGCCTAAGGCCGACTGCCAGCAGTCGACCATAGCCTTGGGGACTACACCCAGCGGGTGCACTCAGCGTGCCCCCGCTAACACGGAGTTTCAATCGACACACCCAGTGGGTGGTTGCTATGGATTCCGGAAAGAAAAGCTTTTGATAGCATATCCTAACAGAACAAGCGATTCGACCTACCTGAACATTGCTCTGAAGAGCAGAACTGGCGTCGTAGGCTGCCTGGCTTGCCTCCCGGATGGCCTTCACCTGCTCCATCATGATCCCCGCCTGGCGTATCGCTTCCTTTGCAGCACTGGCTTGGTCCTCCGGGACATGGTGCGTCGTGAAGAGGGAAGGCTGCGCAGCACTCGACGAAGCGGGGAGGGCACTCGTCAGTGGAACCACGAAGGACACGGTGTGTCGAGTGGTGTTCTCCTCCTCCGCGACCAGAGTCTCGGGCGCCGTCACATCCTGGGCCATCCTGCCGGCAGACGCCTTCTTGCTCCTGTGCTTCAGTGGTTCCTCATCGTCATCATCATCAAGAAGAGTGATAACGACATTGGATGGAGCTACAGAAAAGAATCATAATTAGGGACAAAGAGTCAATCGACTAAAAATGGAATTAAGAGAGTGGTACCAGGTTTTGAGGTTGCGGCATCCTCCATCTCATGGTCATCAGCCCTGGCTGAGGTCTCGGAAGTAGCAGCACTACAATTCCAAAAAATCAGTCGGTTAACTCAAGTGTCAATCAGAGATAAAGCTCGCACAAAATAATAAGACTTAAGCAGCATGATTACCCTGATATGGTGGGGATGGACACCTTCATCTTCGGTAGGACCTTGGTCGGCTTTGACGGTGCCACTCTGGACTGCTTTGGTGCCTTTTTAGTCGGTACCGGAGAAGTGGTCCGAGGGCGCTTGGTCGACTGCACGACAGTCGCAACCCCCTTACCACGTTCAGTCGCAGGGTCATGAGCAAGCTTCGACCGCCTTTCCAAGCGCGGTGGTACGACCTCCTCCTCCTCCTCTTCTTCTTCCTCCTCATCGTCATCATCATCATCATCATCATCATCATCATCTTCAGCAACGTCTGAGTCCCACTCCTCCTGGCTCTCGCCCCCGCTCGCTTCTCCCTCTTCAATCGGAGTCTGTGCTCCGTTGGGCATCGAGTACAGTTCGGTGAGGGCCTATTAGACATCAAGACAAAGTTCAAACGACCAATTTGCGGAGAAAACAGAAATAAATATGGCAAGAATACAATGGGAGGTAGAGCAGACATACCTTGTCTGGAACGCTGCGATGGTCGAGTGGAGGAATCCTTCTGGCTCCATGAGGGTTATCCTTGTTCCCAGTGACCGCGGCCATCCACCTTTCCAGCGTGGCATCATCGACTGCTTCTGGATTGATCCGAGTCTCATCTTCAGTCCCGCGGTACAACCACATGCAGTGGCTCCGGAACTGAAGGGGCTGGATACGTCGTCTAAGAAAAACCTCCAGGAGATCCATGCCCGTCACTCCCTCCCGAACCAACTGGACTACGCGCTCCATCAGCATCTTCACGTTGGCTTTCTCCTCCGGAATCACCTTCAGAGAGGAAGGTTTGTTGACTCGGTCCATGGTAAACTGAGGGAGTCCACTCGACTGCCCCGGCGTCGACTCATTCTGGCAGTAGAACCAGGTCGACTGCCAGCCTCTGACTGACTCGGAAAACGTCATGGCTGGGAAGGTGCTCTTGTTCCTCATTTGGATCCCCAGACCTCCACACATCTGGACAACCTTGGTTTTGTCGTCGTCTGGACTCGCCTTCTTCACGGTCTGAGAGCGACACGTGAATATGTGCTTGAACAGGCCCCAATGCGGTCGGCAACCCAGAAAATTCTCACACATGGACACAAACGCGGCAAGATAGGCGATAGAATTCGGGGTGAAGTGGTGGAGTTGCGCTCCAAAGAAGTTCAAGAAACCATGGAAGAAAACACTCGGTGGCAAAGAAAATCCGCGGTCGACGTGGGTAGCCAGAAGCACGCACTCACCCTCCTCCGGCTGGGGCTGCCACTCGTTCCCTGGGAGCCTTGCTGCTCCGTGGGGGATCAGACCGTCGTTGGCCATGTCGAGGAGATCCTTCTCCGTGATGGTCGACCGGATCCAATCTCCCTGGACCCAGCCGTTCGGCAGACGAGATCTAGACGAAGACCCGCCGCGACTGGTGGTTCTCCCCTTCGCCTTCCCCGTCGTCGACAACTTCTTCGCACGTTCCAGTGCTGCCGTCTTCTCCTTCACCATGGCTGCCGGCGAGACGCGCGAGGAGCAGTTGTGTGGAGGCGAGAGCGGGCGCGGTGGGCGGAGGCGAGGAGAGCAGAGAGAGAATGCAGAGATACTGTGCAAAAACCCTCGCCGGGCGCCTTTATAAGATCCCTTCCGAGTGGATGACAGGTAGGCCCGGCCGATCCAATCACATCCCGAAACAGTCGCATAGACGAGATACGTGGCGAAAAAGGCGGCGCGGGAATCGAGGCGTTTACGCCCTATCCCATCCGAACGTCGCGGTCCGCTCCGCTTCGCGCGCTTCCCCAAATTTCGTATCCCGCAGAATCCGCAAACGGCAGATCGGTCTGTCAGACACGGGATTTCCTGCGATCCGTCGCTCGGAAATTGCTAAGTTCAAAAGGTCACTCGACGAAAAGAAAAGAATGGATCGAGTCGACTGAAGAAAAGTTGCTAGTTATCGACGAAGAGATTATTGGTCCAAGACAACGCATGACCAGCATGCAAAAGCCAGTCGGAAACAACATCAACTCCTTCCTCACTCAAGCCTCAATCCATTCGGGGGCTAATGATGGAGTCATGTACCTAGGGTAGGGTCATAGACCTGATCTAAATACCCTACCCAAGGATACCCTTAGAAGAGATCACCTTCCAGTCGACCTACGAGGAATCCACTCGACGCACTTGAAGGACTCGACCATGAAGACTCACTCGACCACCAGAAGGTCAAGAAGCACTCTGTACTGCAACGGTCTGTAATTAAGTAGACTTTATGGTAGTTAAGACACTTTATGTGGGGCGTTACCAGTAACGCCCCAGACTTAATGTACTTTAAACCCCACATTACTAAGGGCCGGAGGGGTCTGGCAGGGACTATATAAGCCACCCCCCACCTCAGTGTAAAGGGTTCGCACCCCTGTAATTCATACACACATAATCCACTCGACTGCCTCCGGGCTCCGAGACGTAGGGCTATTACTTCCTCCGAGAAGGGCCTGAACTCGTACATCTCTTGTGTTTACAACTGCTCCATAGCTAGGACCTTGCCTCTCTATACATACCACCCACTCTACTGTCAGACTTAGAACCACGACAGGCACTTCATTTTTTTAAACTTATTTGAACTCCAGACATTTTTTGCGTTCAGTATGCAGCATTCGAAGCGACGTCATCAATTTCCAACACGTTCTGACATCATTTGTTGTTTTTCAGTCACCGATTTGTTTAGATCAGAGCTAAATGACCGTGAAATTGAAAATCACTACAAAATGAAGCATTATGCAGCATTCGGAGCAACTAAAGCAAAAATATTCGCAAAGAAACTAAATACATCAAAAAAACTACTCAGAAATAAATAGAAGAAAAAAATAAAGAAGAAAAGGAAAAACTATATAAAAAAATTACTCAAAAATAAATAGAAGAAAATAAATAATGCAGAATATAAAAAACTATATAAAAAATTGTTGGGGCGCTGTCCAGTGGGCCTGCCAGACCTAGGGTGTGCAAATCTAGGCGCAGAAGGGCCAGCAGGCTCACATGGCAGCGTGCCCTAGTTAGGCCTAGAAGCCTGCTATATAGAGGAGTTCGAAGGAGCAGCCACGGCTGGGTTTATAAACCAGTGCGGCTGCCGTTCGCTCGGCGAGGTGGGACTAAACATAGTGCACCGCGGGTGGCAGCGCACAACCATTAGTACCGGTTGATGGCTCCAACCGGTACTAATGGGATGGCCTTTAGTACCGGTTGGGGTAGTGAACCGATACTAAAGGCGACCGTTTCCCGCCGCTTGGCCTGGCCAAAATTGGCCTTTAGTACCAGTTGGTGGCTCCAACCGGTACTAAAGGCCCCTCCTATATATATATGGTTAAGGAAATATGCCCTAGAGGCAATAATAAAGTTATTATTTATTTCCTTATATCATGATAAAAGTTTATTATTCATGCTAGAATTGTATTAACCGGAAACATAATACATGTGTGAATATATAGACAAACAGAGTGTCACTAGTATGCCTCTACTTGACTAGCTTGTTAATCAAAGATGGTTATGTTTCCTAACCATGAACAAGGAGTTGTTATTTGATTAACAAGGTCACATCATTAGTTGAATGATCTGATTGACATGACCCATTCCGTTAGCTTAGCACCCGATTGTTTAGTATGTTGCTAATGCTTCCTTCATGACTTATACATGTTCCTGCGACTATGAGATTATGCAACTCCCGTTTACCGGAGGAACACTTTGTGTGCTACCAAACATCACAACGTAACTGGGTGATTATAAAGGTGCTCTACAGGTGTCTCCAACGGTACTTGTTGAGTTGGCGTATTTCGAGATTAGGATTTGTCACTCTGAATGTCGGAGAGGTATCTCTGGGCCCTCTCGGTAATACACATCACTTAAGCCTTGCAAGCATTTCAACTAATGAGTTAGTTGCGAGATGATGTATTACGGAACGAGTAAAGAGACTTGCCGGTAACGAGATTGAACTAGGTATTGGATACCGACGATCGAATCTAGGGCAAGTAACATACTGATGACAAAGGGAACAACGTATGTTGTTGTGCGGTTTGACCGATAAATATCTTCGTAGAATATGTAGGAACCAATATGGGCATCCAGGTCCCGCTATTGGTTATTGACCGGAGACGTGTCTCGGTCATGTCTACGTTGTTCTCGAACCGTAGGGTCCGCACGCTTAAGGTTTCGATGACAGTTATATTATGAGTTTATGTATTTTGATGTATCGAAGGTTGTTCGGAGTCCCGGATGTGATCGCGGACATCACGAGGAGTCTCGAAATGGTCGAGACATAAAGATTGATATATTGAACGGATATATTTGGACACCGGAAAGGTTCCGGATGAGATTGGGATCATACCGGAGTTCCGGGAGGTTACCGGAACCCCCCGGTAAGTATATGGGCCTTATTGGGCCTTAGTGGAAGGGAGGGAGAAGGAGCAAAGGAGGGGGCACCCCCCCCAAGCCCAATACGAATTGGGAGGGGGGCCGGGCCCCCCTTTCCTTCTCTCCTCCCCCCTCTTCCTTCCCTCTCCTACTCCTATTAGGAAAAAGAGGGGGGAAACCTACTTGGAGTAGGTTTCCCCCTCCTAGGGCGCGCCTCCCCTTAGGCCGGCCCCCTCCTCCCTCCCTCCTTTATATACGGGGGCGGGGGGCACCCCATAGACACACAAGTTGATCATTGTGATCGTTCCTTAGCCGTGTGCGGTGCCCCCCTCCACGATATTACACCTCGGTCATATTGTAGCGGTGCTTACATGAAGCCCTGCGACAGTTGAACATCAAGATCGTCACCATGCCGTCATGCTGACGGAACTCCTCCCCGTGCCTCTGCTGGATCGGAGTTCGGGGTGCGTCATTGAGCTATACGTGTGTCAAGAACTCGGAGGTGCCGGAGTAACGGTGCTTGGATCGGTTGAACCGGGAGGACGTACGACTACTTCCTCTACGTTGCGTCAACGCTTCCGCTTCGGTCTACGAGGGTACGTAGACAACACTCTCCCCTCTCGTTGCTATGCATGACCATGATCTTGCGTGTGCGTAGGAAATTTTTTGAAATTACTACGTTCACCAACAGTGGCATCCGAGCCTAGGTTTTATGGTTTGATGTTATTTTCACGAGTAGAACACAAGTGAGTTGTGAGCGATATAAGTCATACTGCTTACCAGCATGTCATACTTTGGTTCGGCGGTATTGTTGGATGAAGTGGCACGGACCGACATTACGCGTACGCTTACGCGAGACTGGTTTTACCGCCGTGCTTTGCACACAGGTGACTAGCGGGTGTCAGTTTCTCCAACTTTAGTTGAACCGAGTGTGGCTATGCCCGGTCCTTGCGAAGGTTAAAACAGCATCAACTTGACAAACTATCATTGTGGTTTTGATGCGTAGGTGAGATTGGTTCTTGCTTAAGCCCGTAGCAGCCACGTAAAACTTGCAACAACAAAGTAGAGGACGTCTAACTTGTTTTTGCAGAGCATGTTGTGATGTGATATGGCCAAGACATGATGCTATATTTTATTGTATGAGATGATCATGTTTTGTAACCGAAGTTATCGGCAACTGGCAGGAGCCATATGGTTGTCGCTTTATTGTACGAAATGCAAACGCCCTATAATTGCTTTACTTTATCACTAAGCGGTAGCGATAGTCGTAGAAGCAATAGATGGCGTAAATGACAACGATGCTACGATGGAGATCAAGGTGTCGCGCCGGTGACGATGGTGATCATGATGGTGCTTCGGAGATGGAGATCACAAGCACAAGATGATGATGGCCATATCATATCACTTATATTGATTGCATGTGATGTTTATCCTTTATGCATCTTATCTTGCTTTGATTGACGGTAGCATTTTAAGATGATCTCTCACTAAAAATTATCAAGAAGTGTTCTCCCTGAGTATGCACCGTTGCCAAAGTTCATCGTGCCCAGACACCACGTGATGATCGGGTGTGATAAGCTCTACGTCCATCTACAACGGGTGCAAGCCAGTTTTGCACACGCAGAATACTCAGGTTAAACTTGACGAGCCTAGCATATGCAGATATGGCCTAGGAACACGGAGACCGAAAGGTCGAGCGTGAATCATATAGTAGATATGATCAACATAAGATGTTCACCATTGAAAACTACTCCATCTCACGTGATGATCGGTTATGGTTTAGTTGATTTGGGTCACGTGATCACTTAGATGACTAGAGAGATGTCTGTCTAAGTGGGAGTTCTTAAGTAATATGATTAATTGAACTTAAATTTATCATGAACTTAGTACCTGATAGTATCTTGCTTGTCTATGTTGATTGTAGATAGATGGCCCGTGCTGTTGTTCTGTTCAATTTTAATGCGTTCCTTGAGAAAGCTAAGTTGAAAGATGATGGTAGCAACTACGCGGACTGGGTCCGTAACTTGAGGATTATCCTCATTGCTGACAGAAAAATTACGTCCTGGAAGCACCGCTGGGTGCCAGGCCTGCTGCTGATGCAACTGACGACGTTAAGAACGTCTGGCAGAGCAAAGCTGATGACTACTCGATAGTTCAATGTGCCATGCTTTACGGCTTAGAACCGGGACTTCAACGATGTTTTGAACGTCATGGAGCATATGAGATGTTCCAGGAGTTGAAGTTAATATTCCAGAAGAATGCCCAGATTGAGAGATACGAAGTCTCCAATAAGTTCTAGAGCTGCAAGATGGAGGAGAATAGTTCTGTCAGTGAGCACATACTCAAGATGTCTGGGTATTGTAATCACTTGATTCAACTGGGAGTTACTCTTCCGGATGATAGCGTCATTGACAGAATTCTCCAATCACTTCCACCAAGCTACAAGAGCTTCGTGATGAACTATAATATGCAAGGGATGGATAAGACGATTCCCGAGCTCTTCGCAATGCTAAAGGCTGCGGAGGTAGAAATCAAGAAGGAGCATCAAGTGTTGATGGTCAACAAGACCACTAGTTTCAAGAAAAAGGGCAAAGGGAAGAAGAAGGGGAACTTCAAGAAGAACAGCAAACAAGTTGCTGCTCAAGAGAAGAAACCCAAGTCTGGACCTAAGCCTGAAACTGAGTGCTTCTACTGCAAGCAGACTGGTCACTGTAAGCGGAACTGCCCCAAGTATTTGGCGGATAAGAAGGATGGCAAGGTGAACAAAGGTATATGTGATATACATGTTATTGATGTGTACCTTACTAGAGCTCGCATTAGCACCTGGGTATTTGATACTGGTTCTGTTGCTAATATTTGCAACTCGAAACAGGGACTACGGATTAAGAGAACACTGGCAAAGGACGAGGTGACGATGCGCGTGGGAAATGGTTCCAAAGTCGATGTGATCGCGGTCGGCACGCTACCTCTACATCTACCTTCGGGATTAGTATTAGACCTAAATAATTGTTATTTGGTGCCAGCGTTGAGCATGAACATTATATCTGGATCTTGTTTGATGCGAGACGGTTATTCATTTATATCAGAGAATAATGGTTGTCCTATTTATATGAGTAATATCTTTTATGGTCATGCACCCTTGAAGAGTGGTCTATTTTTGATGAATCTCGATAGTAGTGATACACATATTCATAGTGTTGAAGCCAAAAGATGCAGAGTTGATAATGATAGTGCAACTTATTTGTGGCACTGCCGTTTAGGTCATATCGGTGTAAAGCGCATGAAGAAACTCCATACTGATGGTCTTTAGGAACCACTTGATTATGAATCACTTGGTACTTGCGAACCGTGCCTCATAGGCAAGATGACCAAAACGCCGTTCTCCGGTACTATGGAGAGAGCAACAGATTTGTTGGAAATCATACATACAGATGTATGTGGTCCGGTGAATGTTGAGGCTCGTGGCGGATATCGTTATTTTCTCACCTTCACAGATGATTTAAGCAGATATGGGTATATCTACTTAATGAAGCATAAGTCTGAAACATTTGAAAAGTTCAAAGAATTTCAGAGAGAAGTTGAAAATCATCGTAACAAGAAAATAAAGTTTCTACGATCTGATCGTGGAGGAGAATATTTGAGTTACGAGTTTGGTCTACACTTAAAACAATGTGGAATAGTTTCGCAACTCACGCCACCCGGAACACCATAGCGTAATGGTGTGTCCGAACGTCGTAATCGTACTTTACTTGATATGGTGCGATCTATGATGTCTCTTACAGATTTACCGCTATCGTTTTGGGGTTATGCTTTAGAGACGACCACATTCACGTTAAATAGGGCACCGTCGAAATCCGTTGAGACGACACCTTATGAACTATGGTTTGGCAAGAAACCAAAGTTGTCATTTCTTAAAGTTTGGGGATGTGATGCTTATGTGAAAAAGCTTCAACCTGATAAGCTCGAACCCAAATCGGAGAAATGTGTCTTCATAGGATACCCAAAGGAGACAATTGGGTACACCTTCTATCACAGATCCGAAGGCAAGACATTCGTTGCTAAGAATGGATCCTTTCTAGAGAAGGAGTTTCTCTCGAAAGAAGTGAGTGGGAGGAAAGTAGAACTTGATGAGGTAACTGTACCTACTCCCTTGTTGGAAAATAATACATCACAGGAACCGGTTTCTGTGATGTCAAAACCAACTAGTGAGGAAGTTGATGATGATGCTCATAGAACTTCAGATCAAGTTAATACAGAACCTCCTAGGTCGAACAGAGTAAGATCCGCACCAGAGTGGTACGGTAATCCTATTCTGGAAGTCATGCTACTAGATCATGATGAACCTACGAACTATGAAGAAGCGATGGTGAGCCCAGATTCCGCAAAATGGCTTGAAGCCATGAAATCTGAGATGGGATCCATGTATGAGAACAAAGTATGGACTTTGGTTGACTTGCCCGATGGTCGGCAAGCAATTGAGAATAAATGGATTTTCAAGAAGAAGACTGACGCTGACGGTAATGTTACTGTCTACAAAGCTCGACTTGTTGCAAAAGGTTTTCGACAAGTTCAAGGGGTTGACTACGATGAGACCTTCTCACCCATAGCGATGCTTAAGTCTGTCCGAATCATGTTAGCAATTGCCGCATTTTATGATTATGAAATTTGGCAGATGGATGTAAAAACTGCATTCCTGAATGGATTTCTGGAGGAAGAGTTGTATATGATGCAACCAGAAGGTTTTATCGATCCAAAGGGAGCTAACAAAGTGTGCAAGCTCCAGCGATCCATTTATGGACTGGTGCAAGCCTCTCGGAGTTGGAATAAACGTTTTGATAGTGTGATCAAAGCATTTGGGTTTATACAGACTTTTGGAGAAGCCTGTATTTACAAGAAAGTGAGTGGGAGCTCTGTAGCATTTCTAATATTATATGTGGATGACATATTATTGATTGGAAATGATATAGAATTTTTGGATAGCATAAAGGGATACTTGAATAAAAGTTTTTCAATGAAAGACCTCGGTGAAGCTGCTTACATATTGGGCATTAGGATCTATAGAGATAGATCAAAACGCTTAATTGGACTTTCACAAAGCACATACCTTGACAAAGTTTTGAAGAAGTTCAAAATGGATCAAGCAAAGAAAGGGTTCTTGCCTGTATTGCAAGGTGTGAAGTTGAGTAAGACTCAAAGCCCGACCACTGCAGAAGATAGAGAGAAAATGAAAAATGTTCCCTATACTTCAGCCATAGGCTCTATCATGTATGCAATGCTGTGTACCAGACCTGATGTGTGCCTTGCTATAAGTCTAGCAGGGAGGTACCAAAGTAATCCAGGAGTGGATCACTGGACAGCGGTCAAGAACATCCTGAAGTACCTGAAAAGGACTAAGGATATGTTTCTCGTATATGGAGGTGACAAAGAGCTCATCGTAAATGGTTATGTTGATGCAAGCTTTGACACTGATGCGGACGATTCTAAATCGCAAACCGGAACGTGTTTACATTAAACGGTGGAGCTGTCAGTTGGTGCAGTTCAAAGCAAAGCGTCGTGGCGGGATCTACGTTTGAAGCGGAATACATAGCTGCTTTGGAAGTAGCCAATGAAGGAGTCTGGATGAAGGAGTTCATATCCGACATAGGTGTCATACCTAGTGCATCGGGTCCAATGAAAATCTTTTGTGACAATACTGGAGCGATTGCCTTAGCGAAGGAATCTAGATTTCACAAGAGAACCAAGCACATCAAGAGACGCTTCAATTCCATCCGGGATCTAGTCCAGGTGGGAGACATAGAGATTTGCAAGATACATACGGATCTGAATGTTGCAGACCCGTTGACTAAGCCTCTTCCACGAGCAAAACATGATCGACACCAAGACTCCATGGGTGTTAGAATCATTACTATGTAATCTAGATTATTGACTCTAGTGCAAGTGGGAGACTAAAGGAAATATGCCCTAGAGGCAATAATAAAGTTATTATTTATTTCCTTATATCATGATAAAAGTTTATTATTCATGCTAGAATTGTATTAACCGGAAACATAATACATGTGTGAATATATAGACAAACAGAGTGTCACTAGTATGCCTCTACTTGACTAGCTTGTTAATCAAAGATGGTTATGTTTCCTAACCATGAACAAGGAGTTGTTATTTGATTAACAAGGTCACATCATTAGTTGAATGATCTGATTGACATGACCCATTCCGTTAGCTTAGCACCCGATCGTTTAGTATGTTGCTAATGCTTCCTTCATGACTTATACATGTTCCTGTGACTATGAGATTATAAAACTCCCGTTTACCGGAGGAACACTTTGTGTGCTACCAAACATCACAACATAACTGGGTGATTATAAAGGTGCTCTACAGGTGTCTCCACAGGTACTTGTTGAGTTAGCGTATTTCGAGATTAGGATTTGTCACTTCGAATGTCGGAGAGGTATCTCTGGGCCCTCTCGGTAATACACATCACTTAAGCCTTGCGAGCATTTCAACTAATGAGTTAGTTGTGAGATGATGTATTACGGAACGAGTAAAGAGACTTGCCGGTAACGAGATTGAACTAGGTATTGGATACCGACGATCGAATCTCGGGCAAGTAACATACCGATGACAAAGGGAACAATGTATGTTGTTGTGCGGTTTGACCGATAAAGATCTTCGTAGAATATGTAGGAACCAATATGGGCATCCAGGTCCCGCTATTGGTTATTGACCGGAGACGTGTCTCGGTCATGTCTACATTTTTCTCGAACCGTAGGGTCCGCACGCTTAAGGTTTCGATGACAGTTATATTATGATTTTATGTATTTTGATGTACCGAAGGTTGTTCGGAGTCCCGGATGTGATCACGGACATGACGAGGAGTCTCGAAATGGTCGAGACATAAAGTTAATATATTGGACGGATATATTTGGACACCGGAAAGGTTCCGGATGAGATTGGGATCATACCGGAGTTCCGGGAGGTTACCGGAACCCCCCGGTAAGTATATGGGCCTTATTGGGCCTTAGTGGAAGGGAGGGAGAAGGAGCAAAGGAGGGGGCGCCCCCCCCCCCCAAGCCCAATCCTAATTGGGAGGGGGCCGGCCCCCCCTTTCCTTCTCTCCTCCCCCCTCTTCCTTCCCTCTCCTACTCCTATTAGGAAAAAGAGGGGGGAAACCTACTTGGAGTAGGTTTCCCCCTCCTAGGGCGCGCCTCCCCTTAGGCCGGCCCCCTCCTCCCTCCCTCCTTTATATACGGGGGCGGGGGGCACCCCATAGACACACAAGTTGATCATTGTGATCGTTCCTTAGCCGTGTGCGGTGCCCCGCTCCACGATATTACACCTCGGTCATATTGTAGTGGTGCTTAGGCGAAGCCCTGCGACAGTTGAACATCAAGATCGTCACCATGCCGTCGTGCTGACGGAACTCCTTCCCGTGCCTCTGCTGGATCGGAGTTCGGAGTGCGTCATCGAGGTGTACGTGTGTCAAGAACTCGGAGGTGCCGAAGTAACGGTGCTTGGATCGGTTGAACTGGGAGGACGTACGACTACTTCCTCTACGTTGCGTTAACGCTTCCGCTTCGGTCTACGAGGGTACGTAGACCACACTCTCCCCTCTCGTTGCTATGCATCACCATGATCTTGCGTGTGCGTAGGAAAATTTTTGAAGTTACTACGTTCCCCAACATATGGCACTTACGAAAAATTCAGTTTCATCGACCATCTTCTCCAACTTCTCGCGCGACATCGCCGCCGCCGCCGCGCCGTCGCCCCCGCCGCCCTCGCAGCCCCCGTCGCGCGCCGTCGCCCCCGCCGCCCTCGCCGCCCCCGCCTTGCGCCGTCGCCTCGCCGCCCGTCGTCGCCGGCCGTCCCCGTCGTCGCCGTCTCGCGCGCCGCTGCCCCGTACTACGACGTCGCCGTCTCGATCGCCCCCGGCCCGCCGCCCGTCGTCGTGCCGTCCCCGTCACGTCGCCGTCTCGCGCCGCCGCCCGTACGCCGCTGCCCCCCGCTCGTACACACACACACACATACACACACATGCACACACACACGCACACACACACTACACACACACACACACACTACACACACGGTACTACACACACACACATTTTTTTTACTTATTTTCTGTTTTCTATTGTTTAGATTAATGCATGTTAGATGAATTTCGTAGATAAGAATGTTAGAATGTTAATGTTAGATGAATTAGATAGAAAAGTTGTTAAATATTAATGTCAATTGTTAGCTAGATGAATTAGCTAGATATTAATTAGGTATATATATGAGATTTGAACTAGTTGAATTAATATAACTAGTTTATTTTTAGTAAGAAAATTAATAGAACTAGTTTATTTTTAGTAAGAAAATTTAGGTATATGAGATAATTTGAACTAGTTGAATTAATATAGCTAGTTTATTTTTAGTAAATGCTTAGTTGAACTAGTTGAATTAATAGAACTAGTTTATTTTTAGTAAGAAAATTAATAGAACTAGTTTATTTTTAGTAAGAAAATTTAGGTATATGAGATTATTTGAACTAGTTGAATTAATATAACTAGTTTATTTTTAGTAAGTAAATTAATATAAGTATTTTGTTTTTAGTAAATTCCTAGTTGAATTAGTTGAGGATCTTCATACTGTCAAGACAAATTTTCTTCCTGCACTTAGAAATGTTAGTACTCAAATCGTGCGACCAATAGTGATCGTATTAAACTACGGCACATCTATTTTGGAATGATGGTAAGATTTTTACTATTTTGTCCTCAGTGCAGCTTTTGCATACATAATTTTTTTGCTAAACTTTCATTGCTAAGTACATTAATTACTATACGATGTTCTTCAACAGGGACTCCCGATGATAGTTCCGCCTCAGTGGATCGAGACTGAAGGTCGCATGTAAATGGTTAGCTTATGGCCAAGATATCCTACATTGCACATGAGTGCATTCAGGATTTCTAACAACGATGAATGCTTAATAGTAAAAGATTGGAGCAAAATTGTTAACGATCGTAGAGAAGTACTAGGGGGCAGCAATGAGAAGCGCAACGCATGATTAGGAGACAGGTTCATCTGCATGCTCCAATATGATCAATCAGGAGAGCTATACATGTTCTATGCTATTTTACCTGAGAGAGAGCAGCAAGAGTGATTTAGCTAGTTCATGCTCTTAGTACTTGTCCTCTCATGTCCGTGTTCTTCGTCTTGAACTTAATCTCAAAGAGTGATTTGCTTTTGTGGTGTCATGAACGCTTATAATATCATGACCATGTTGAACTCGATGATATTTTTGCTTCTGGTACAAGTGAATGTTTCTTCTTTAAGCTAGTGTTGGTGGTGATTAGATAGCGGTAATGACTATGATGATTAAATAGTGGTAATGACGACTATGATGATTTTTAGCTAGCTAGTATACTGTTGTTGATGATATGACGATGCAAGAGTTTTTATATTAATATGATTATGATGAGTTATTGTATCATTTATGAAAGAAACCGCAGATTAGTTTCAGCTGGATGGATCCTAGCTAATTAAGTGATCAAGTATATGCCATATCCATATTATACTTGATCACCGCAGATTAGTTTCGACTGGATGCATGTGGATCCTAGCTAAGTGATCAAAGTATAATGTAAAACAATCACTAAATTAAATTGAAAACACAAAATTAAAGGAAAAATAAAAAATAAAACCAAAACACGCCCAAACATTTAGTACCGGTTGGTGTTACCAACCGGTACTAATGTCCTACACGCACCCGGGCCTGGCTCGTGCTACGTGGTGGCACTTTAGCACCGGTTCGTGATGAACCGGTACTAAAGGGGGGGGGCCTTTAGTCCCCACTCTTTAGTGCCGGTTGCCGAACCAGCACTAAAGGCCGTTACGAACCGGCGCTAAAGCCCGGTTCTGCACTAGTGTTTATTACATATTAGTTCTTTGGTTGGGATTGTCCTGGGATGTTCTATTGAAATGATTGAAAAAAACCTAGAGATTATCAATAAGATGGAGATAGACAGAAGGGAAATATACTTCCAAAATATAAAAAAAGAAAATAGTGATAGGGGAAGAGAGGATTTTGAGGGAAAAGAAGAGAAAGAAAAGGATACCCCAGTATATATAAATACTGGAGATATAGATGTGGAGGGATTATGTTCTGATTTTGAACACTCTGATGCTGATATTGAGGAACAACAAATTAAGAAACCGAGAGGGATGCTCTCAGGGAAGAAAAGTGGTAAAAAAGGCTCACCAGCATTAGACTGTGTGAAGCAAACTGTTGGCATTGGGGTCTTACAGAGAAGAAAAAAAGGAAGATAGACTAAGTAGTTTCTTATTAGTATATAAAAATTAAATATAATAAAATGAGAGGGGTTTTTTGGAATGTCAGAGGTATTGGACAAGACCACAAAAAGAGATATATTAGAGAAATGATAATAGATCAGAAGCTGGACTTTATTGGGATCTCTGAGACCATAAAGCAAGACTTCACTAAAAATGAGCTGCACAATTTGTGTGGAGGAAAAAATTACCTATGTTATTGGAACCCTCCTAGAGGGATGTCTGAAGGGATTTTAGTTGGGATTGACAAAGATATGTTTGACGTTGAGTCTATTGAAAAAGGACAATATTTTTTGAGAGTGTTAGTTTTTGATAAAAAATATAAAAATGCACTGGAATTTGGTGACTGTGTATGGAGATGCGCAGAAGGAAGGAAAAACTAGCTTTCTTGCTGAGCTGGCAAGATTATATCATGACAACCCTCTGCCTTGCTTGGTGGGTGGTGGGGGGATTTTAACATCATTAGAAATGGGAAATAAAAAAAACAAACCTATGCTAAATGATCAGTGGCCCTTTATGTTTAATGCTATCATTGAACAAGCAGTGTTGAGGGAGTTGCCTTTGAATGGGAGGAAATACACCTGGGCCAATAACCAGGAAGATCCTACTTTTGAGAAGCTAGACAGGGTTCTAATGTGCCCAGCTTTGGAGGAGAAATATCCACTAACCATACTACAAGCATTTGCTAGAGAAATTTCTGATCACACCCCCTTGTTCTTAGATACAGGGGAGACATACAAACATAAATATACATTCAGATATGAGAATGCTTCGATCTTGAGAGAGGGGTTCAAAGAGCTGGTATATAATACATGGAATGAAAGATATATAGGAGATATCTTGGAAAGATGGCAACTAAGATTGAGAAAACTGAGAAAGAAAGCCAAAGGCTGGAATAAGAACATGGATGCTTTGTATAAGAAAATCAAACTAGAAATTATTATGGAGCTAGATGAACTAGATAAGAGAGCTGAGACAATGGGATTAACTGCTGTGGATAGAACTGAACAGAAAGAGCTTAGAGCTCAGTTGAAAAGAGTGATGCTACAAGAGGACATGAAATGGTTGCAGAGATATAAAGATACAGAAATTAAAGATGGGGATGGGAACACTAGATACTATCATGCTAAGGCGAATGGGAGAAGGAGGAAAAATAGAATTCTCTCTGGAACAGGATGAAGGGATTATAGAAGGAGATGACATGCTAATGGAGTATATAACCAAATTTTACAAAGAATTATTTGGACACCCTGAAGAGTCTAACATCTCTCTAAGGGAGATGGAAATGACCAAAATTGGTATACAAGATAAAGAGGAACTATTAGCCCCTTTCTCTCTAACTGAAATTCATCAGGTAGTTTTTGGGATGAAAAGAAATAAAAGTCCAGGCCCTGATGGGTTTCCTGCTGACTTTTATCAAGATTTTTGGGAGTTGGTTAAATGGGATCTGAAAGCCCTGGTTGATAGCTTTGCAAAAGGGGAAATTAATATTGCCAGACTCAATTATGGTATCATTACTTTGGTTCCTAAAACCAGTGATGGTAAACAAATTCAAAAATTTAGACCCATTTGTCTATTAAATGTTAGCTTTAAGATCATCACTAAAGTGCCGATGAATAGGTTGGCCAGATGTGTGGCTCCTGTGATCTCCAGAACCCAGACTGCCTTTATTAAGGGTAGATATATAATGGAAGAGGCGGTTATACTACATGAAGCTTTAAACTCTTTCCACAAAAATAAAGGAGATGCTTTGATTTTCAAAGTAGATTTTGAGAAGGCATATGATAAAATAAAATGTCCCTTTGTGATTCAAATGTTGAATTTGAAGGGATTTCTGGATAAATGGTGTGACTGGGTAATGGAGACCATGAGGGGGGGACATGTTGGAGTAAGAGTTAATGATGAAACTGGTCCATATTTTAAAACTTTTAAAGGTTTGAGACAGGGAGATGCTATGTCACCCCTACTTTTTGATTTGGCTACTGATGCCTTGGCCATTCTAATGAATAATGCTCTGAAACATGATATAGTTAAAGGGGTATTGAAAAAAGGAGAGGATAAAGGGATAAATATGTTACAATATGCTGATGACACCATCTTCCTGATCAAAGATGAGGTGGAAAGTGTGAAAAACCTCAAATACATATTAGGAGCTTTTGAACAAATGTCTAGGCTCAAAATCAATTTTCACAAAAGTGAATTGCTGTTGTTTGGCAAGGCCAAAGAGAAAGAAATGATATATCAAGAAATTCTGACATGTAAAATTGGGGAACTACCTATTAGATACCTGGGAATGCCTGTGTCAGAAACTAGAATTAGAAACATGCACTGGGACTGTGTAACTGATAAACTTGAAAAGAGATGTGGGTGCTGGCAAGGGAAGCTGTTGGGTTCCATTGCTGGCAGAATTACTCTGGTGCAGGCATGCCTGACTAATATCCCCTTATTCATGATGTCCTTCTATGTTGTTCCCAAAGGGATCATTAAAAAAGCAGATTTCTTCAGGGCTAGGTTGGTTTGGCAGGAAGATGAAAATATTATAAATATTACCTAGTAAAATGGGAAGAATGTTGTCTGCCTAAAGAGGTAGGTGGTTTAGAGATACTCAATTTGGAAATAATGAATATTGCGCTTCTCGCTAAGTGGTTTTGGAAAATGGAGACAGAAGAAGGTCTCTGGCAGGATGTACTGGATGAAAAGTACAAAAAAGGTGGATGTCTGGCATCAGTTAGTAAGAAACCTGGAGATTCCCAGTTCTGGGCTAATTTGCTAAAGATCAAAGAAATCTTCTATAAATTTGTTAAAAAAGAAGTGGGGAATGGGAAAAACACTAGGTTCTGGGAAGACACCTGGGTAGATGATAAACCTTTGAGAGATGCCTATCCTAGGTTATATGGCATATGCTTTGACCACAATATAACTGTGGATGAGGCCATTCAAAAAGGGTGGCATGGGTTCAAATTCAGAAGAACCCTATATGGGGAGACTCTTGGGTTATGGAATTGCCTTAAAGGAAGATGTGAAAAAATACCTATGCAACAAGGGGCAGGTAAAATATCCTGGACCCTCACTGCTGACCGTAATTTTTCTATGGGGTCCCTCTATAGGAAAATGATTACCGTAGGGGCGAAATTCCCACAGAAATACTGATGGAAAATTAAGGTACCTGCAAAGCTAAAAGTTTTCTTATGGTTAGTTAACAAAACCTGACTAGGGATGTATTATTAAAAAAAGAATGGAAAGGAGGGAAGGAGTGTGTTTTTTGTGGGAAAGATGAATCAATTGATCACCTTTTATTTTCTTGCTCTGCAGCTTCGTTGCTGTGGAGTTTGGTTAGATGTGTGTGTGGTTTAAAAACCGTTCCACTAAATGTGAAAGATTGTTTTGGAGATTGGATCAGGAAATTCAAGGAAGAGGATAGGAAAATGGTTATGGTTGGGGTTTCAGCCCTGTTTTGGGCAATTTGGAAAAGTAGAAATGCGATTATATTTGAAAAGAAAAGGATAAATGATCCTTTCTATATTATCAAAATGATGTGCAGATGGTTAACTGACTGGTCTATTCTGCAGATAAAGGAGCCGTAAAAAAATGCTGGAGCTGGGGCAAGAGTGCTAGAACGGGCAGCAAGTGAGGTGTTCACAGCCAGGCAGGGGTGGAGGATCAATGTCGCTAGACTGGAATGAAGAAACTCCTGCTGTGGTGACCCTGGCTTTGCTGTTTAGTCCTAGTTGCTGCTGGGCTGCTATTAGTTCCTGGTTTTTCTTTTGATGTAATGGTTGGTTTAGACTGGTGATTATGTCTTCAGATGCCATGTTGGGTTCCAGCGTGGATGTTTGGCCTGTGTTGGCCTTTTGCGTTGTCTCGGTTAAATTTGGTAGCTTTTAGTTCTTCGTGTTAGGCTGGAATTGTTCTGAACCTTCTGTGAATCGTGGTGGTTTTCAGTAATGAAAATCGTAAGGGGCAAGCCCTTCTTTGATCAAAAAAATAAAAATAAAAATCCTCCGTGTTTGGTTACTTGAAACGGAAATAACAACAACGGAGGATCCACATTGTACTGTTTATTTGTCCCCCTCGTTTGTGGCACGTACGAGATACTTGTGTATATATAGACAAGGCACCTACCGTCCACTTTCCTGTCAGAATTCCCGAGGAAGCCTCTATTCACCCTCTTCCCCATCAATATTTGTCTAAAAAACAAGGCACCTACGTATGCTGTTCTTAACTTCTGTTACGGCATATGCATATATATCCGGAGCGGAGATCGATCCATGGTTGGTGCAATTAAGAGCGAACAAGATGTCGTTATACTAGACACTGTAGAAGAACACTTTTGCAACAGTAGTGTCCTTCTGATGATCGATCTATCTGTAGGTGCAGTGCAGGTTTAATTAACTCGTGCGGGAAATATGAGAGGCGTCTTCCCGGTAAAGCTGCCGTTTGGTGGGAGAGATCGGTCCAGCGAGCTATAGGAAGAATTTCGGGCCGGTTTACCGACGGTAGGAGGCTAGCACCACGCGCCTACGCTGTTGGCCGGACGTACAATATGCATACTAGTGGCTGGGGCGTGCCATTGGCACGCCTCCTGAGCGGTGATGTGCGCACTTATCTAGCTTACACATATATTTAGATCTAGATTGATCCTTGAATATATACAGCAAAAGCGATTTGGCTACAGGTAAATATAGCTATTGGACATGATGAGGGTGCTCATTATTGTATGCACTAATCATACTGCAACGTTCTAACAGCGCAGACAAACGACAGTGCTTGAAAATATAACACTACCGATAGCAACAAAAAATAGCAGCCCCTAGAAAACCTCTGGCATGGTTCTTTTAAATCACATTCTCTGTAATCAGCTCGTCTCCGGTGTATCCCTTCTCTTTTAAAAATATGGCACTACAGACAGGCATGGAGGTCTCACTTACAGAGTGGGTAAGCACCGCAAAGATGACATTCATGACCTGGGCACCCGTGTATCCCTTCTCTATAATCTGTTTGGCCATACACCATGCCCCCAGAGAATAGCCGCAGAACAATAGTATCATGACGGTGCCCATGCTCGATGGCCGGTGGGGAGTCGGCGGCACCGAGCCGCCTCCCTTTTCAATTCAGCAACTCTCTGCTTGCGAAGCTCCTGAAACCAAACACTGCAATGAAGCAAATCAATTGTAAGTACTAATACATCAATCTAAAAGTTACTTCACTGGAGGACACAAACAATCTATGTTAAACTACAGTTAATAATGACAGTTGAAATGTCCTGCATATATTGGCTAAGGTACTAAAAATGCATACGAGCCGCCTTCCCTCGCTCGTCTCCTCGGCTGCTGCAGGGAGGACGCGGCCCTGTGGAGGGGGCGCCTGAAGGTGGCTGACCGGCCGTGCATAGACAGGTGGCTGCTGGTGTTTACACGCTCTGGGTAGTCGAGTTGTCGGCCGCGGGGGAGGGCTCGAACTCCCCCACCCCTCCGACGCGAGCTGTGCGTCTGGGGGGTGATGTACCTCTCACTCTCTCTGTTGTAACCTTGTGAATCAATAAAGGAAAAAGAAAATTCAGGTGGAGGGCTTCGCCCTCCCCCGGTGACCTTAAAAAAATCATCATTTGAATAAATTTCTTCTTCTATCACCTCTCTACCTGATCCCCAGTCCTGCCCAGTGCCCATGATGGATTAAAACCGAAAATTCGTCTACCAAACATCCAAACATTGTCCTTGGAATACATCATGGTATGTAGTATACGCAAGCACAAACTAAATGGGAAGATCATTAACGTCGACAAGTTAGTAGAGACATCACAGGGATAGACAACACTTACTCGCATGCTTGAATCTCTGAAATTTTTGCTTCACATTGATGCCAACAAAAAAAAACAGCCAACCAATCAATACCGTAACTTCTTCCAAACATGAGATGGGACAGGCCTTAACGGATTCAGGTTCCTGCTCCCCACATAATTTCAAAATTACAATTATTTTGATTTGTAAAACCAACTGTGTGAGTGTTCATAATGTTTCTGCGAATGGGCACAAAGCTCCCGCATATCCAAACTTTTTGGACAAACTGCCCTTGGTAATTGGTACCAAATCGAGCAAAAATTGTGTAACCCGTGTCATACTGTAATTATATACAGGACCAACTGAAATTATACCACGTTCTTCCTCAAAAGAAAAAATAAATCATGCCACATTTTGCCCGTGGATGGTGGTTGGGTGTTGATTTGTCTTGAAATACGGAAGTGGTCGCTAATATCACAAAGATCTAGTTCAGCTAAGATCAGGCATGATTTGCATGATGAGGAGTTAATTGACCTGCTGGTGCATCCTCCATTATTCATACGGTAGCTTTCAACTGTACTCGCTTTCACCTCATTTTCTTGTAAATACTGATGGTAATCCGCAGGGCGGTGTCTCAAGTCACAATTTATGAAGTTGCAGCAGCAGCATGAGAAGATAGCTGAAACCAGGCACATTACTGTTAGAACCAAAGCTTGTAAAATTGCCACACTTATCAAAACAGGATTGTAGACAAAAACCGAATGCACCTACAGAGAAATATGGGTATTATACCATGCTTGTGCGTGGAGGGAAGGCTGGCCTCACTGGCATCCACCCGCGGTGACAAGGAGGAACTTTAGGAGGAGCATGTGGACGAGAGGTGCCTCGAGTAGAAGGAACTCTCAATGTGCACATAACCTGCATAAGTTACAAAATGATCCACCGGTAACTTTTCAGGCTCAAGCAAATAAAATGTCCGCATAGTAATAAGCAAATAAGCAATGTTCAAAATTAATTGCAGAAAGTATAATAATCAAACTATATTAAACTATACAGTTGACGCCCATAAGAGTTTACATGTGAATATGGAGATCACACCAAACTGCTTTATGTAGCAAATCACATACCAGATTTCTCTGTGATCTCATTCTAGTCAAGCAACACTTCTTCCTTCTCCCCATCAGAAATATGGAACGTCATGCTAAAACACCAGATACGGTGCCTACTTCTCAAAAGATGAGAAACTCTCACCTGCCCTGTTATGAGCAACTCAGATGCTTCAGTTCTTTACATCAGGTTCAGATACTCTACTACAGAACAGATAGATAACCGAAATATATGTACACCGGTAACATACTTTGCCGTACAATAGACAAGACAAAGATACTATCGTTCTCTTAAAATAAACCATTTGATCCCATCGCTTCCAAGCCTCCAATCTTTACTTGTTCTGCAGTTTTCTTCTCAGCATTACTGCAGCACAAACTCCACATCAAAATCATAAAAACTGCAAACGCACATACATCAAACAACTGAAGCTTGTACAGACGGATGAAGGCAGGGCGGTAAAAGAATTAGGAGAGGGAAAGGAGAGAGACACCTGCATAAGGACAGATCGATGATCTACGAAACCAACCAGGTCGGATTTCGTTCTGGGCTGCTCCACTTGTTAGACCTCCTGTCTCACCTCGGCCTCCAGCGACCTGAAGCGGTCGGTCAGCTCGGCCAGCGGGTTGGCCCCGCCCCTCGACGCGTCTGCGCCCCCGCAGCCGACGAGGATGACATCACCACCAGCGACGCTTCTTCTGCCCCATCCCCGGTTGAGGAGCATGGATGGTGGCTGCGGCAACCCCAACGGAGAGGCGAGAGAGGAGAGGCACTCGGGACGGAAGATGAAGCACGAGCTAGCACGGGTGAGGGCCACGGCGGCGGCGGCGGCGGAGGAACCCTAGCTAGGATGGAGGAAAGTACAAAAGAGTGCCTGGGTGCGAGAGGTGCTATCTAGCGGCATTTTTTCTATCGCTTTTTTTTCTTCGCACGCATGGTAACGCAATTGGCCGGGCGCAAAGCTCTCTCCCCATTGGCCTCCCAGAACAGTTCGCCTGTGATGACGTGGCTCACTCCATGGATCGCCATTTACGCGACTGTTAATGGGTTTAATATGCATCCTATTCCCACCTAGCTGGCCGCTGTAACCCAGACGCAACACATCCTCTGTCGATAGCGGCTGGACCCGGCCGGTCGGTCGGTACATATAGAGAGAGGGGTCGAGGTAGACCGGGTATGCATGTAGCTAGCTGGGTCCTGCCACGGTTTCGATGGGCACAAGCTACTGCAGCGCCAGCGACGCTGCTGGCGACCAAACGTGCGCTTTATCGCCGGGTTTGTTTGTCAGAACGTACACGCCCTGCCCACGGACCGCTTTGCCTGCTCCGTCGCCGTCCCCGTCGTCGTCACCGTCGCCGTGGCCGGAGTGCGTGCATGTCTGTGGGCGCACGCGTACTTCATCCTTCTAGACGCCTGCAGCAACTGCAAACAACTTTTATTTCTTGTTGTTACTTCTGCGGTTTCATGCATGTAACACTCACTGCAGCACGGCTAGCTAGAAGCTACGGAGTACTAGCTTCTTGTAAAATCCTCGCTCGCTCACTGGGCTCGGTAGTGCCGGCACCGTTAAAACTGAATTGTCAGGCATGATGATCTCCCTCTTTGATTAGTGGAGGCTGCGCACACTTGTTCCAGAGAGTAATTATAACCCGCGATCGACCTCGCACTGGTGCATCTTAAATTTTTAACATGGCATCATGTTAATTGATCTCGCTAATGCATGTACTTAATTCTCTACGGGTAACCATGTCATCATGAGAGTGGTAACTGATCCATGGATAGACGTAGCAACGACAAAATCACCCAGGTAGTGGGTAGGTACGTACGTATGCATGTAGTGTAGTTTACTAACTGGTAGGAAATCACAATTAAGATAGATACGCGTGGAACATGCATGCGTGGTGTCAGCGCGTGTCCGGATCAACAACGGTGGTTTTGTTGTTGGCCAGTGCGAGTGAGTGGGTGAGTGGGCTGGCTTGCCCATCGTCGAGCTCCATGTCAACCCCCCTGGCTAACTTTCCGACGGCAGCACGGCCGGCCGGCCGCGAACTCCGTCACTCCACGTACATTGGCAGATCACCGTCCGTCAGGTAGTGGCAGTAGCTGCCAGTGAGATAACGCAAGCGACACTAACCTTCAAAGGAGAGGTGCACATGTAGCAGAGGTATACGTTGCGTGTGGCGTCTGTGCTGGCTAGTCCGGTCAATTGCATGTCCTCCTTTTCCAGAGTATTTCTTGGTGGAGTTTGGAATGCGGGCCGGGGATGGACCATGGATATGCTCATATGCACCTCGATCGCCATCTATCAGATATCTGTGTGCCCTGGGAGCTAGATAGTACGTGTTGGAACGCGTACACTACAAGCTCGGTCAGATAGCACTGCCGTCGGCGAGCCAGCGGCGACCACCGACGGCGACGGTGGAACTTTTGTCAAGCGCTGTCGCCGTCCCTAAATTTCTTCCTCCTTTCTGCTGCTAGCTGTTGCTGGTCCTGCTGGAAGAAAACAAGAAAAGCAGAATTCTTTTGGGAGATGAATGTCGTCTGTACGTGTTGCCGTGTTTATTCTTTCCTTTTTGTTCTTCTTGTGTGTAGTCGATGTATTGATCGAGAGTGTAGTGGGGAGGTGCGGAGGGCTGATTTGGACTCTGCACGAGCTAGCTGGCCTCCTATCCTATGGATGATAATATAGTGTGGTGTGGTTGTGTGTGCGGTGTGTTGCTTCGTTTTTAATTAATTAACATTGCATGCATGAGATGCAGATGGAGCCATGCATGCCGTGGCTGATCCGAAGCCGTGGGGATTTGCTTGTAGTTTATGTCGTATTAACTTGGAAGAGCATAAAGATCAAACTCCACTTCGTACCGTATCATGCAACTAAGTCCACTGGAACTTTTGTGGCAGCTTTTTCTTCTCTGATTCAGAGTCAATTAGCTCACTGTAATTTGGCGAACACAGTAATTATATGACCTCTTAAACCACTAGCACGTCATTTGAGTAGCTTGAGCTAACAAAAAGTCACTTTGAAGGACAGGTGCATCGGAGCCCTTTATTTTGAATAGTGCCAAAATGCCATTTTGAAGTTTTAAAAAATTATAAAAATAAATCAACATGTTTATATGGATGTATATTACATATGTGCAAATTTTGATGCTGAAATAGGTAACCATATGAGTCACACAAAAATAACAAAATCGTGATTTTGGAAAGATGAATATTGCATGTATTATTCACTATTCGGAAACCACCATTTTGTCATTCGGAAACCGCCAGAGAGCGCAACCATTTTGTCATTTTTGTATAGCTCACATGTTTACTTCATCGCCAAACTTTACACATAGAATTATTTTCATAATCTTTTGAAAATTAAAATATGACTTTTAAAGTATTTAAAATAAGGTCCTCCGATACACCCGGTCCAAAAATCCACTCTCCTTGAGCCAAGATGATCTGTGGCTTGCCTTTTTACTATCTCTGTCTTTGTTTACGGGCCCCCCGTGTATTTTTTTTCCAAAATTGATTGTAATTTTGACTAATAAAATATGACATTCAACAACATATATTTTAATGACATGCATTAATATTTTGCTAGTTAAATGTGTGGTCAAATTTTGACCATAAATACGATGGGAACTAATAAACCCTCATGGAGGTAGTATTAGTTAAGCACATTTACTAAATGTCAGGCTCCTGATTTTTCCAGGATTCAGTCATTTTCGCTTCGCGCGTGGCCGAGCTATGCACGAGCAAGTGCCAACTACAGCCGGCGAAAGCGAGTCCAAAACTTCATTATGCAGGGTGCCGCGGGGGTGGGGGAGGGGAACTTTGGAAGATGGGTGATGGCGGTTGCCAGCACGGCACTGGGGGTGGGGAGGGGACGGTGTGCCGACCGGCCGCATGTGGGGGGGGGGGGGGGGGGGTAGGCTTGAAGCAGGGCCGGGCCCACTGTTGTGCCAAGTGTGCGGCCCGCACAGGGCCCATAATTTTTGGGGGGGCCAAAATTTTATATGTAGGCCTAGTATTCCTTTAAAAAAACCCAGATTAAGGCCGCACTGGGCTGCGAGGCGTTGGAGCTGGGCCTATGTCTTGTGGCCATCGAGCGCTACACTCGGCTCTACAGGCTACCGCATCGATCACCAGCGCGTGCGCCTTGCCACGGGACCGCATCGACCACCCGAGGCTCCTGATCGTGAGTAAGATGGAAAAACAGATCTCGTGAGATGGAAACAGATCGTCCGTAAAGAAAAATGACGACCCAGCGAAACCGTCCTCTCGATCGTCTCGAACTATCGATCAGGCCCCTGTTCTCGATCGCGAAACCGTCGCGTTGGCAACCCGGCGAGTCGGGGACGGTAATGAAACGGGATCCAGTGATCGTCTCGTCGCCTTCACCTCATCGGACCTTCCTGTTCCTGACTTCCTCTCCCATATTTCATACTGGTTGGCTCGTTGCATTGTCGAGTCGATCCGTGATCGACTCCAGCCTCCTGGTGCTTAGCTAGTCCTTTTTTCATTTAACTTCCGTTCCTACTCATAATTCCTAATTTTCGAATTAATTTTTGGCAGGGATCGTTACTTTCGTGTCTTCATTAGAGATCACACTCACAGTGTAGCAGTTCAACCAGGCAGGGATCGTTACTTCGCGTCTTCATTAGAATGAAAATTTTCAAATAAATAGCAACCGGGAGTGGAATAGGTATGATTTTTTATACGTCCAACTGCTTTGTAAGACATTATATTATATACATTATAAAAAAATTCTGCTTGATATATATACATTATAATTGCTCGTAGTTCATTTTTCAGTGACATAAGGCCTCATTTTTTAGTTTCGCACAGGACCCCGGATTTTGTCCGCCCGGCCCTGGCTTGAAGCTACATGATGAATAAGGGGAGGTTGAAAATGAACAATTTATGATCTTTTTTTTAGGTGCCCTTTTTAGGCAATTTTTCCAGGATTGCAATAGGCCCAATGATTTTATTTTAAAGGAAGCTTAGCCCCCTGCTGCCATAAAATTACTGAAGTGTTTCGCCCCATGAGGCACCAAAGAGCTGCTCCATTGACAATTCTTCCGGAGATGGTGTTCAGAAGGGTGCCAGTATGACGAGAGACCCCGCATTTGGTTCATTCCACATGTAGCAAGAGACGGCCGTCATGAACTCATGATTCATGAGGAGGCAAGACCTTCCCTATGATTGTCATTCAAAATGACCAGATCTACTTGTAAAGAGCATGCCGGCCCCTCAAATATAGTTGCATTCCATGTGATGATTTCTATCCACAGTACTACAAGCTATTACTTATTTGCATTGGTTCCTACATATTCTTAGTCGAAATGAAAAGGCTTGAATCATTCTATGGTACTTTGGCTAACCAAACCACATGGGCAACATACAAGAAGAACCAAAAGAAACTAACGGCTCATAAGTTTAGTTTATTATTATTATTAATCCGCTGGTGACAAAGTTTTGGCATCATGCATATGCATGGGTGGCCTACGAGGCATCATCATGCCCGCGCTAACGGCCTAACTCGTGCATGGCAAAGGCACACGCACAACCAAAAGGCCCACTCAGCAAGCAGCTTTGCAGCGTAATCTCCATCGAGGGGTCAGAGGTTTAATTATCATGGCGGCCATCGACGTAGGGATCGCCGGTTGCCGTCGGGGGTCGGGCATCTAATCTGCTGCATTAAGCAGCACCTAACAGCTCATCATGCTCATTCGTAAAAGACTAGGGAGCAGTACTAGGATTCCTAGCCATAGCTACCGGCCAGGGTGGGCGAGGTCTCCTCTCATGGCGTGTTCTTCCAATGATTGATCGATGTGGTTGGTTTCAGTTGATTTGATCTGATTTCGTCGCATCCTTAGCTCACTGATCGGCTACTCACCGAAAGAAATTGTCGATTTTTGCAGTAGAAGGAGCAAAAATCAGGGGTCTGATCCTTCGATTTTCTGGTCCTGCGTGGCCATTTCGAAGATACACTCACTACTCGAGGCTCGTCTCACTCAACGGTTGTCCAGTACATACTTCCAAAATGTATTAATAGTCATGGGAACGGTCTCCATCTTGCCATCCATAGTTGGTCGCCCCAGGCCCGGAAAGCATGAGCCTGATGCTCTACTCCAGAGCTCCCGGTCCAAACGCTATCTGCAATGTCATGCTTAGTTAGGACATCTCCAAAGCAGACCAATGTCATACTTAGTTAGGGCATCTCCAAAGCAGACCCGTAAACCTCCTGCAACCGTCTGGACCGCGATGTCCGAACCACGAAAGCCATCCAACGCCAATCTGTATCGGTCCACGGAGTGGTCCAAACGGGATTTCTCCCGTAAACAAGAGACAAAAGTAAGGGAGGTTTGCGGGAGTCCGGATCGCTCCCAAGCCCACTTCTACTACTCTGACTCACCAAAAACCCGTCACCCGCCGCTCCTACTCTTTCCTTCCGATGCACGCGCCGCATTCATGCCGGCCCAGAGCACGCGAAGGCCGGCATTAATGCCGCGATGTGACCCAAGGGAGGGAGGGTGGCGCTGACCGAGGCGACCTCTCGGTAGCCCCGCTTCAATGGGGACGCAGGTTCCCGAGGAACCAACTCCTGCCGATGTGCCGTATTGAAGCGGCTGACCAGACTTTCGCATGGCATGGGCGCCGTCCATATCGCATTCTTCTCCTCCTTCTCCTCCTCGCCCACCCCCCTCCACATCTCCGACAATGGGCAAGTCCTAGGCGTCGGCACCGACAGGCGGTTCTGGGGCGGGATCTGGCGGCTCGTGGAGACGTCACCCTCGGACTATAGAGCCGTCGTTCTCGTCGGCTGGCGGCGACTCGATGCGGGAGGAGAGCGTCATCTCCTCCGGCGATGAGGACCACCAGCAGCTGCCGCCACCGCAGTCCGCACCAGCGTGCTGGGCCAGGTCTACACTGACACTGACGTGGAGTTCAAGGACCAGATGGAGCTGATGCTCCGTCGCTCTGTCGCTCACACCAACAGCCCGGCTCCGCCACCGGGGGCGCTCCTCCCTGTGAAGTCGGAGTCGGCATACCCTCCACGCTCTCCACTGCCGCGCAGCCGCGTCGTCCGTAGATTGGCTCTCGCGACCGCCCCGACGCGTCGTAAAGGAGGAGCGGCTCTCGCCGCCGCCCCAGCGCGTCATGAAGGGGAGCGCCATTCGCCGCCGCGTCGGCGCATCGTCAAGGAGGAGTGCCGCTCGCTGTTGCCGCCCATGCTCAGGGTGCGCGGGTGCATTCTGCACTACCTCCGCGGCGGCTCCTCTTCGTCGTCCCGAAGCGCCATGACAGCATAGGAGTACGCCGACCGGGAGCAGCGAAGTGCGGGACAGGCGCAACGCCCGTGCATCGATCCCAGTTCACGGACTCCGACATCCCACCACCACACATCGCGGCATACCTAGACCTGGCGTATGGCTGAGCCCTGGACTGCTCCATGAAGACGCCGGAGACGGCCAAGCGCCGTCTCCGCCGCCTTGACGGGAAGATGGCCAGGTACAGCGAGGAATGGTCCCTCGCCAAGATCGCCGCCGCAGCCAACGACGACGCCTCCAATAACCACCGCCCTCTCCCTAGCCCACGTCATCGGTGGCTGCGGCCGCACTGCGCACGACACAGGAGGAGGCGGAGAAGGTCATCGGTGAGCATCAGGCGGCCGTCGGGAAGACCTGCCGCAGCGCCACCACCTTCCGCCCGCCCAAGCCCGATGAATACGACTCCGACGGCGGGTCGGGCGACGATGACGGAGGAGGAGGAGCCGGCCAGCCCGACATTGGCTACGAGGTTAGCGTGAACTATATGATAGTTTAGGGTTTTAGTTTTATGTTTTTAGTTCTAGGTTTTTAGTTCACTGGATGAAATATCGTCCGGTTTTATGTATAAATTATCATACTTTTAATGAAATCCGTCGTGTTTATATAAAAAATTTGTCCTGTTTGATCGAATTTCATCCAATTGGTTTGAGTTGTTATGAAAATGTATGCGGCTAGCGTTGGATGTCGACCTCTCGCATCCGTGTCGGCGGACTGGAGCCCCTTCTGTCCGCGGACGGATGCGGAAGATTTTTTGCGGATTGCCATTGCAGATGCCCTTAGGGGGCTTCCTACATACTGCCAAATGCCCATACAAGCGACAATAGACAGATGACCTACATACACCTCACATCGTGCATAGGACCAACCACTTTATCATGTCCAAAGTCAACAGTGAATAAAAGCTCAGCTCCACAAGCATACACAACTTCCATGATAAGTATGCTTTCCAAGTTATTTTCAAAGCTTCTAGGTGTCCCAAACAGAGATAAGAACATGTACAAATAAACACTTAGGTGACCGAAAATAAAAAGATTTTGAACTCCACAATAATCTGGCTTCCAAAAGAGCAGAATAAATAGGAAGATTGGCAAAAACAGGTGATCACATACCCACTTACACAAACTAATCAATGTTGGTTGATCCTCTCATGTCCGATCGAAATGGCTACGTCCCGTGATATTCGCTTTACTCAGCACACCTGGGGGATTCAGGAACGAGATTCTGGAACATCGTAGCCCACTCTTAATCCCTTTTCTCATTCAATCACATGCGGATTTATTTTTTTGCAAATGCGGGAATATATGCATCGCTTTTTCCTGGCTGTCAATCGGACAGCTTGCACTGCATGAGGCTTGAGAGGAGCAAGCAAAGTGGCAGCAGCTTCCATCACAACTGACAAGATTGTCCAAGTTGCAGCACAATGATAACCCTACCAAGCTTAGCTTCAACGGGAGTGGAAGGAGTGGTGGCCTTCTTGGGACCCGAGCACCGGCGATCACCCATTTTCTATTCTTCCTCACTGACCGTGGCCTCCGCGGACGTACCGGGTTTTACGTTGTGGCAGCGTGCCACGACCGAGGCAGAGCTGGTGATGTCGTCCCCGTCCTTGCGGTACACTTCCGACTGATGGATGCGGTACCGCCAGCGGTTGCGACAGATGTCGCGGTCAGAGCAATGCCTCCTGCTTGCCCACATCCAGATCCGGCTAGATGCCCATGCCAGCAGTGAGTAGCTCCTCCACATGCTGGTGCTTGTCGAGGAGGCGGAGGTTGTAGGCTTGGTCGGTCTGCACTTGTTGGAACGAGGCCTCCCGCTCTACCAGCACCATGTTGGTGTGAGCTCCTTCTTTAAAGACGAGGGACATGCGGGATAAGCTCCCACCAGAGAATCGCGTACGAGCGATTCATGAGGAAATAGCGGGATTTTTGCTCGACCAGGTCATAGATCCTAAAAGAGAATTTCATTACCCGCTACTTGCAGTAATGCCTCCATGTAATGATCTGCAAATTGTAGGAGAAATTGTATATACCAACTTATATGCGTGAATGGTCGTGCGAGAAATTCGATGATATAGATATGATCGGTTCTACGAGAAATTCTATTTATATATGCATAACGTGTACAATATGTAGTAGCGTAAAATATGTTTCAAATGAAAAAGAATTAAATGAAAAATACAAAATTAAAAAGAAAAATGAGTCATAAAACCAAAAACCCCTAAACCTTTTAGTCCCGGTTGGTGGGTGTTGCCAACCGGACTAAAAGTCTCCCAGCCCCCGATGCGAGCTCGTGCCACGTGGTGGGCCTTTAGTGCTGGTTCGTGTTGAACCGGGACTAAAGGGGTACCTTTAGTCCCCACCCTTTAGTGTCGGTTCTGGAACCGACACTAAAGGGCCTTACGAACCGGGACTATTGCTCGTTTCTGCATTAGTGACTGCAGGGTTTGCATTTTAGAGAAGCTCTCCCAGTCGTGGTGATGTTTTTGACCAACGAGACGGGAGCCGCTCGCACAGGCATCCCTAGTGTGTGTGGTCGTGCTTGCAGGTAGCTAGCCGGCCGACCGGCTACGTGTCAAGAATATCACGTGGCTACATTGGTTGAACTGTTGATGAACCAGAAAACATCTAGTTGTAATTTAGGAAGAGCCTTGTTCAAATGATTCTTTGTGGACCAAACATGACCTAGCTCCTATCATGTTTTGAGTCAAATCTGCCGGATGTTCCGTGCAATGGACAAGGAGTAACTAACTATCATAGCTGCCTCGTGGTAGCCAGCTGCATGCACTCCAACGCATATATTGACGGGATCGTGTTTGTGGTCAGTCAAATGACCGGAAATTTATTTTCAGCTCACTAGCCGGTCCTATAAATTAAGTTCGCTGAGGCATTTAAGAGGTTAAAAGGGATCTGCTAAAGATGCTCTAAGCTGACGAGCAACGGGTAATAGAAGACCGTCTTATAACTCACAATACAATGTGCAGGGGGCCAACAGCGAGTAAACCAGCATGCGCAGCAGGTAGCTGGATGGCACAGTGCGTGCACGCTTCTCTCCTCCATCTCTACCGTTTCCCGTACGTGCACGCACCCCTGCTGCCCCGAGAGACAAGTCGCCGACGTCGAGTGGAGACCTAATCTGCATGCCACAACCGCAAGCAGTCGGCGGCCCCATCGCGGAAACTCCTTTCTACCGGTGGTGGTATGTACCGGTGAACCATCCACCGTTGGTCTTTCGTCGTGATTCGTGCTGCCGGATGGCCCACATTTTTGTATCCGAGTGTATTCTAGCTTTCCCCTTCTGTATTCACCATTATGTCGCATCAACAGTTGGTCCCACCGGTTTTAACTCTTTCTCTTACCCCCTTCCCCCATCACCCACCCCAGCCGCAACCCATCTCTTTCATCTTCTTCCTTGGAACTCCATGAACCATCCGCCGTCGTTTTCCCCGCCGCCGGGCATCCTTCTACTTCTCTGACCGGTGTTATTTCGGTCGCCTCCTCTGCGCGCTGGTCTAGTTCTTCACGGTAATATATTCCGTCTTTTTTTTTCTTCCCTCTTTTCATTCCCTGCTGTCGTTTGATTTGTTTTTGGAAAGATTTTGGGAAACACCGGAATGTACCACACTGCTTTTATCGATCTTGCCTGGGATGCAAATACCTCATTTATGTTTCTGACTCTGCATACGGGTAGTCCTTAATCATATAGCCCTTAATCCATTTCTTACTCTGCATACTTTCTAACCCTAGATCCCCATTTGTATAGTCCTTAATCAGATAGCTTGTCCAGTGAATAGCTTTTGTACGGCAAGACTAATGATAAATGGATGCACTGCAGTGAAACCACCTACTAATTTGATGATTTGAAACTGGAGGCAATGAAATTGGTAGCACTGAAATGTGTTGGTAGTTTTACTGAGTGTAGAATCTATTGAAATATTTTTTTAACACTGAAATGTGTATTGGTACTGAGTGGTTTTGCTATTGAAATATTTTTTTATCACTGAAATGTGTTCCTGACAACGAAATCACTCTTCTACATAAGTTCAGTTATTATTGAAATATGCTTTTTAGCATTGAAATGTTTTCCTGACAATGAAATCACTCTTCTGAGTGGAGTTGCAACTACAGAACAAACACTTTTATTGGATTAGCTGAAATACATATTCTACACATTTTACTATTCTAGACATTTCCAGTTTTTATTCAAATAATAAGGTGTACTGGACATTTCAAATCATTTATGTAGAACTTGTGTTATATCTGATTAACAAGTTCAAATCTGAATAAAAGTGTTAGTTCTACATTTTCTACATATTACTATTTATCATTAGTCTTGCTGTACTGGACATATTCTACATATTCAAATGTATTCTACATATGTACTGGATATATTATGTAGCTGGAATAGCTGAATATTTAATTCCAAATATATTTTATTCAGATGACTAATTCGGCACGCCGTCGACGAAAATCAACCAGCTTTCAGAGAACTAACTCTGATGAAGGTGGTAGTCTAGACATGAGTGATAGTGATGTCTCCTCTCAGTCAAAATCAACAAGGAACAGCCGTAGAACATCTCCAAAAAAGCAAAAGAGAGCCGCAACATCCGAAATTAAGCAGGTATTGAAGTACTTAAATTCATTTTACAGGTCGCTAAAATAATACTATATCACTGCAACACTAACCTTGATTAATTTGAACATTGCTGTAGAGCATCAATTGGAAATGTGATCCACAAAAGATACGCGCCTTTATGAAAGACCTAACTGCTGAACAGCTCAAATGGATAGAAGATTTGGGATTTGGATCACTCATCGAGATGATTGACTGCAAGTTACCAAGAAAGCTAACGATATGGCTTATGTAAAAAGTTCACTGTGACAGCAAGTCTCTAGTATTCAGAAACAGGAAGGTTTCTATACTAGAAGCTGTTGAAAATCTCCTCAAGTTACCTGCTCTTGAGAAAGAAGTTCCAATGCCAAGGCCTGGTAGGGTTCGCGACAAGCCATTCAGAGGTAAAACTGAATTCAAGGCTGCTACAGCTGGGAGAGGAGAATCACTGAACGAAGCTACAACGAGGATGTTAACATACAAGCAGGAAGAAGACAAGCACAACTTTTGCATATGTTTCATGGAAGTCATTCTTTGCGCGTACTTAGCTCCAACAACAGGTTACCAAATTAACAGAAGTTACCTACTTGGAGCTTTGAAGGACTTGAGTGACATCCCTCGTATGAATTGGTGTCGTTTTGCTGCTGAATACCTGATCCAGGGAATTCGTGAGTCAAGGCACAACAAAGTCCACAACTGTGACGCCCGGATAATTAGGCTACAGTAATCCCGCGTTAACGATGCCACGTCACCTCGGTTACTGTTGCTAACCTCGTGTTAGTTCGAAACCGATTCAAATTCAAATTTGAATTAAAGTCAAACGATAAAAGTTTTCAAACATAAAAACTAAAATGTGCTAAATGTGACCAATAAATCCTTAGTAATAATGGTGGAGAACCCACATTTTTATAAAATAATTAAAGACACTAAAATAATAAAAACAGTGGCTAAATAACATTTTAATTGCTCTTTAAATTATAAGAATATTAAGTTAACTTATTTTGGGTCAAAACCAGGTTGGGTAGTGGCCTATATTTGTTAATACTAATTTAGGTACAACTAAGGTATTTTATAAAACTAAGGAATTTAAAACATAAAGTTAAATCAGAAAAGAAAAGAAATAAAAGAAAAGACAAAATAAAATAAAAAGAAGACAAGGACTGCCCTGGACCCCCTTGGCCCAACTGGGCCATGGCCCAGCCAGGCCGGCCCACGCCTCTGGCCTACATAGGCCTCCCCCACTCCCTCCGGAAACCCTAAACCGTCGCCCCCACTTCCCCCACCCCCTCTCGCTTTTCCCCTCCCGATCCAATCTGGATCGGGGCTGCGACCGCGTCGCCGCTCGACGACCCGCCGACGCCTACCGCTGGAACCGCCGACGCCTCGCCACTTCTTGCACGCCGACGCCAGTCGCAGGAGCTCCCTCGCCGGCCTGCTTCCTCCTCCTCACCGGCCTGCTACCCCTTCGCCACGACGTCACCACCCGGCGCCTCAGGACCTCCCTCACCGGACGCCGCCACCTCGCCGTCCTCCTCCACTCCGTCGCTCGTCCCCGTCGTCCGCCCCAACCTTCCCCGAGCCCATTGCCCCGTTCTCTGCTCCGCAATGTGAGCTTTCCCTCCCCTGCACGTTCCTCCCCTCCCCCCCCCCCCCCCCCCGCGCGCACTCGCGCTTGCCGCGTGCGCCCGCGCTCGCCGTGCGCCCGCGCCTCTCCACGCCCCTCCCGTCGTCGCCCGCGAGCCCCGTGGCTCCGCTCCATCCCCCGCACAGTTCCACGCGCGCACACCTCGGCGTGCCCGTCGTTGCCCCTAGCGCGCGCCCGCGCGCCCCGGTCCTCCTCCTCCTGTGCCCGCGAGCCGCAATCGCCCGCGGCTCTGCTGCAGCTGCTTCTGTCGCCGCCCGTCGCAGCGCCCGCGAACCCCCTAGAAGCGTGCGTCCTCTGCCGCGCCACTACGGCCACCTCCACTCCCCCTTGGCCGGAGCCTCGCCGCGCCCCCCTCGCCAGTTCCGTTCGGGCGGACGCCCGACGCACGGCGCCCATTGCGCCCGTAGCGCCGGATCCACTTTGGCCTAAGGGCCAATGACCAATGGGCCAGTGCCCCCTATGGGCCTATGACAAGTGGGGCCTCCAGCCCAAGAACGAAAATAAAAAAATGATTTAAAATAATAATAATCATAATAAATAAAATAATTAAAATATTAATTAGTTAATTAATCAAAGAATTAATTAACTTAATTAATCCTGATTAGATTAACCTAATCACCTAGTTTAGTTAATTAATCTGTTAGGCTAATTAACAGTCAATGACATTTGGGACCCACACGTCAGGTTGACCAGTCAACTCTGTTGACTGCTGACGTCAACATGACATCATGCTGATGTCATAATTCCATTTTCGGATTAAATTAAATAATTAATTAAATTCCAGAAATTAATAAAATCTTTAGAAAATCATATCTTTTAATCTGTAACTCGGATTAAAATATTTTCAACATGAAAGTTGCTCAGAACGACGAGACGATTCCGGATACACAGCCCGTTCGTCCGCCACACACCCCTAACCTATCGAACTCGCAACTTTCCCCCTACGGCTCCTCTGCCCGAAAACGCGAAACACCGGGAATACTTCCCGGATGTTTCCCCCCTTCACCGGTATCGCCTATCCCTACGTTAGGTCACCCCTAGCACAACGTATTGCCGCGTCTTGCTTTGTGTTACATTTGGTTGCTCTGTTATTTATTGTGTTCCTCCTCTGTTACTCCTTTCCGGTAGACTCCGAGACCGATGTTGATGCCCCTGTGGTTGACTACGTCACCGACGACCCCTCCTTGTCTGAGCAACCAGGCAAGCCCCCCCCCCCTTGATCACCAGATATCGCCTATTCTTCTCTATACTGCTTGCATTAGAGTAGTGTAGCATGTTACTGCTTTCCGTTATTCCTATCCTGATGCATAGCCTGTCCTTGTTACTATTGTTGTTACCATTACCTGCTATCCTACTGCTTAGTATAGGATGCTAGTGTTCCATCAGTGGCCCTACACTCTTGTCCGTCTGCCATGCTATACTACTGGGCCGTGATCACTTTGGAGGTGATCACGGGCATATACGATATACTTTACACAGTTACATTACCTGTGATACTGTTCGGAGATGGGGGCTGAAGGGGCAGGTGGCTCCATCCCGGTAGAGGTGGGCCTGGGTTCCCGACGGCCCCCGACTGTTACTTTGTGGCGGAGCGGCAGGGCAGGTTGAGACCACCTAGGAGACAGGTGGGCCTGGCCCTCTTCGGCGTTCGCGGATACTTAACACGCTTAACGAGATCTGGGTATTTGATCTGAGTCTGGCCATTTGGTCTATACGCACTAACCATCTACGTGGGAGTAGTTATGGGTATCCCGACATCGTGGTATCAGCCGAAGCACTTCGTGACGCCAGCGACTGAGTGGCGCGCGCCAAATTGGAACGTAAGCCTGCTCTTGTATTAAGGGGGCTAGTTCTGCTTTCGGCCGCGTACGCAACGTGCAGGTGTGCTATGGGCGATGGGCCCAGACCCCTGTGCGCTTAGGTTTAGACCGGCGTGCTGACCTCTCTGTTGTGCCTAGGTGGGGCTGCGACGTGTTGATCTTCCGAGGTCGGGCATGACCCAGGAAAGTGTGTCCGGCCAAATGGGATCGAGCGTGTTGGGTTATGTGGTGCACCCCTGCAGGGAAGTTAATCTATTCGAATAGACGTGATCTTCGGTAACAGGACGACTTGGAGTTGTACCTTGACCTTATGACAACTAGAACCGGATACTTAATAAAACACACCCTTTCAACTGCCAAATACAACCGGTGGTCGCTCTCTCTCAGGGCGACGAGGAGAGGATCGCCGGGTAGGATTATGCTATGCGATGCTACTGGAGATGCTACTTGGAGATGTTACTTGGCGATGCTACTTGGAGGACTTCAGTCTACTCTCTTCTACATGCTGCAAGACGGAGGCTGCCAGAAGCGTAGTCTTCGACAGGATTAGCTATCCCCCTCTTATTCTGGCATTCTGCAGTTCAGTCCACCGATATGGCCCTTTACACATATACCCATGCATACGTAGTGTAGCTCCTTGCTTGCGAGTACTTTGGATGAGTACTCACGGTTGCTTTCTCCCCCCTTTTTCCCCTTTCCTTTCTTTCTGGTTGTCGCAACCAGATGCTGGAGTCCAGGAGCCAGACGCCACCGTCGACGACGACTACTACACTGGAGGTGCCTACTACTACGTGCAGGCCGCTGACGATGACCAGGAGTAGTTAGGAGGATCCCAGGCAGGAGGCCTGCGCCTCTTTCGATTTGTATCCCGGTTTGTGCTAGCCTTCTTAAGGTAAACTTGTTTAACTTATGTCTGTACTCAGATATTGTTGCTTCCGCAGACTCGTCTATGATCGAGCACTTGTATTCGAGCCCTCGAGGCCCCTGGCTTGTATTATGATGCTTGTATGACTTATTTATGTTTTAGAGTTGTGTTGTGATATCTTCCCGTGAGTCCCTGATCTTGATCGTACACGTTTGCGTGCATGATTAGTGTACGATTGAATCGGGGGCATCACAAGTTGGTATCAGAGCCAACTGCCTGTAGGAATCCCCCTTTCCAACTCCTTGGCCGAAGTTGAGTCTAGTCGTTGAAAAACTTTTACTAACATGGCTGTGTGGCTTATGGGCCCACGTCGTCATTGGGTGGTATTAGGATCTTTTACTCCTTGACCTTTACTCTGGGACTCTGATCTCTCCTCTATTCGGGTTAAATGAATTTTTCTAAATCTAACATTAGGATCTCGTTATCACTTTCACCCGGAGAGCCCCTTATTACTGATGGTCGTCTGCTGCACCAGAAGACCCTGAAGATACTCTCCGCTGTTAACTCGAGAACTTGTGTTCATCGTGTTTGCAATTCCCCTTCCACCGTAAACCCTTATGGATAACTACTTGCAGTTGTTATTCTTACCTTCATCCCCAGTTGGTCTTGTTATTACAAGATACCCTGAAAAACTCGTTGTTGTTTTGATAATCCTTTGAGCTTACTGCCTTGCTATTCTTTGTCACCTGAATACCCCTACGGTTAATTCTCGCACTTATCGAGTATCCGCTCATCCCCCAGTTGTTCATGTGTTACACAAAAGTCTACCATTCGATATTCTGAAAATCCTCAGCAACCTATTGCTCTGGAATTTCTTGTTTGCTTTCATTATGATTAATCCCATAAGTGAAGTAATCATATTGGCATCCTTTGTCACCATCATTTTTGAGTCCGTGGATTCAATGCGTTGTGAATGTTCACAATCATCAGCCGAGTCCTAGGATTATCTTTCTGGCTCAGACATCATTTTGGACATGATGCTGGTTCTCGACCAAACTATTTGTCGTCGATTGTGCCTCTGTTATATTCAATTGGTCCATCCTTGATCAGAACGTCTGCTTCTGATCCTTTGTTTTGGAAATCATAATTCCTTTGCATTTGTGCTTTGAATTATTCAGATGATTCCATAACCTGTTGCATTTGCATTCCTTCCTCTTCTGGTTGAGTACCGATACTCACATCAGATCCTTTGTGGACCATCAAGTCCTTTGTTGGATTGTTATCCGACAGTGTCCTTCATATTTGATCACCTTGTGAGTTCTTCCCCTGATACATAATGCCTTTGTTAAGTTGTATCCTCTGCTTGGCCAACCATGCTCTGCTTTCGGGCTTGTGTTATTTGCTCTTGAAACTTGTGGTATATGTTTCTAAGAAGCCCCTATGGGTTGAACATATGCCTTCTCTAAACCGTGTGAACCCGAAAGTTTTCACGAGTTATACTCTTCTGGTGCTTCACCAGATAAAATTTCAACACTGCAACTTCATCGAACGTGAGAAGTGAATGAAAGGTTATGCATTGGAGAAGTGGGAGTCGACCTTGAACTTGTGTTCATGCCCATGGACACGATGTAGATCTTGTCGTTAAAGCTTCTCTTAAATTAGTTATTCCTTTGGTATAAGTTCATCTTATATCAGGGATCTGGCCTTTTGCAATCGTGGTTCTGACCATGTTCTCTTTTGAATACCATTTCTCGTGCAAGTTTTAGCACTTGTCTTCTGTAGAGCAATACCCCGGTCCAATCTTTACTTTGATCTTGTGTCGAGTATTACCCCTGGTATCTCAAGATTATCATGGAACTGCATAACTTCTTATGAGTTCTTCATCAAGTGCTACCTTCCCACTGATTCCAATTTTTCACGGGCTCTGAGTTATTATACGCACCGATAACTGAATCGAGTTCGCGTTGCGATTCAACAAGTATTTGAACCCATCACTGCTTACAAATTTATTAATCCTTCAAGTCATTCCTAGCCTGATCGGCTATATCATTATCGAGCTAATTTTAAATGTGCTACCCGGTCCTTCTTCCCGGAGCACAATTTTCGACGATGAACTAACCTTACGTCGATCATCATCGTCATATCATTTCGCCTTGAACAACAAGCTTGGTTTCAAGTTTGTGTCGTACCCTTGGTTCCAATAACCTTTCACTTTATCATTACTTTGACTTGATGTCATCGCTGATCAATTACATCTTCATGAACTCTCGTGACAAATGTGTCGTGAATATCATCAACATTCTGAGCTCTTCCAAGAGATCTATTGAAATCACGATGAGAAATACCATCCTTGCCCTCGATGATTGGTGTTATCCGCGACCACTTTATTGCCTTCCGTTCAACACAAACTTGTTCGTGTTTCGTGTTATACCTTGAGTTCCTTGCTATCCAGCAATTGTTCTTCTTTACCTTGGAGTATTACCATCCTTTATGTCAAGAATGTTCTGAGATTTGTTCCACCTCTTGAGAATTCTTGACATAGAAATACTTCCCACCATCACCATTCTTTCTTGGTCCCCGTGTTAATTCCAACAAGTGAATGGTGTTGTTTGGATTCTTTCCTTCTATCAACCCTATTTTTTTGAAGTTAATGGTAGAAAGTTCGTTCTTGGACTATTGATTATTGAATCACCATTCTGACATTGGTCGTGCAAACCCGACCCATATTTCAGGCGCACCTTTCAACCAATGTTTAATTGTGTATGTTTTCCTCGAGCATACCTCATTATATCATTTGATATGACAAATGTTATCCCCATGTTCACATAGTTGTGGAAATCCATCTTGTTGGAAATCTCGATGAAGAGTCGCTGAGACCGCCAGCCACCTCCCCATCCTCTCCTTGGTTTAATGATGAACGATTGTTTTGGACTCGCTCCCATAGTTCATTTCTTGAGAATCTTACATTGTCATCTCATCAATTTGTGTTGCACCTTTTCTTCTCTGGCATCCTAAGTCAGAGGTATCCTGACACCAATCGGATCTGAACCTCGGTCAAATATGATGGTTGGGGCATATTTCCAAGAGTTATAACATCGGTCTACATATGTCCTAGTAAGGTGATGACATGCCTAGCACCCCCGGCCGGAGGACCTATTATTATAGTTTCCTTTCTGGCAAGGTTAACCATTCTTCCGTGAGGAAATTGTAAGACTTACTCTATATGTTATTCCTGATGGATCCTTTGTGTTCCCAAAGTCTGACCTTTGCTCGAAGACCATGTCGATGCTATCTCGAAGCATGTTTGTGGTACTCTGATTTTCAACAAGTACATTGAAGCCCAATGCTAAATATTTCCTGCCCAATTATCCAAACACCGCTGTATGGGTAATGTCATGAAAAATCCTCTCCCCTACCTAAAGAGTTTTTCTACATTATATCCTGTCATGGATATCATCTGCTTGTCCTTGGGAAGGATATACCCCTGGAAAATGTGTTTAAACACATTTTTCCTTTCCATTGATCTGGTTAAATCCGATAATCATATCTTCCTTTCCATTGTTTGGTTTAACCTTTCTTGTGATCTATGAGATCTAAGCAGTAATATTCTCCTACTTTTGTAAACACCTCGGTGTACAATTCTGTCAGAAAGACCCTGTTATTTTGGTGATGACATTCCGGTAACCATCGATGGACGAGAACTTTGCCTATTGGTCCGCCTCGTTCAACGAGCAGGAAGATGGTTCTCTTCGTCCCTCGCCCTTGGTACCGACATTGTTTCCGACATAACTGTCAGGCTATCCTCTAACATGCCTTGCTTACATGATTGTGCAAGACGTCACTGCCTTTCCTACTTTTAACCCACATGGTGGGCCCATAACCCACAGTTCCACAGGATCGAAACCTGACTCTCCTGCACCCCCTTGTTCCCAAGGTTGTTCCTCGCGTGTGGCCTCGTATGCCATCTTCCGAGGGACCATCAAATTTGTTACCAGACACAATACTTATTCCTGATCGCTTTAAGCCCCTTTCACGCCCTGTTTAAGTCATCGAACGGTTGCCTGCTCGCTCGAAACTTCACATGAAACCTCATTACTTTGCTCTCGATATTTTCTTAAGTTTCAATTCGAGAGTTACGTTCTGCCACCTTCCCCGATGTTATCGACCAGATAGTCAACCTTGTAGAGGTTCTTTCTCCCAGAATAACCCCCCTTATTCTTTCGTAAGTACGATGGAACCCCCGGAGAAAGCATGCCGACTTCGTCTTGATGATTTGAAGCAGAGGAATGAAGACATCAACGAAAGGGATCAACCTCTTCGAAAGGGCAACCAAGACCGAGAGGACTCGTTAGGTTTTTCGCTACCAGCACCTTCCCCCCTTACTCCACCGCTTAAATCTCGGGATGAGATTTCTTGTAGTGGAGGAGAATTGTGACGCCTGGATAATTAGGCTACAGTAATCCCGCGTTAACGATGCCACGTCACCTCGGTTACTGTTGCTAACCTCGTGTTAGTTCGAAACCGATTCAAATTCAAATTTGAATTAAAGTCAAACGATAAAAGTTTTCAAACATAAAAACTAAAATGTGCTAAATGTGACCAATAAATCCTTAGTAATAATGGTAGAGAACCCACATTTTTATAAAATAATTAAAGACACTAAAATAATAAAAACAGTGGCTAAATAACATTTTAATTGCTCTTTAAATTATAAGAATATTAAGTTAACTTATTTTGGGTCAAAACCAGGTTGGGTAGTGGCCTATATTTGTTAATACTAATTTAGGTACAACTAAGGTATTTTATAAAACTAAGGAATTTAAAACATAAAGTTAAATCAGAAAAGAAAAGAAATAAAAGAAAAGACAAAATAAAATAAAAAGAAGACAAGGACTCCCCTGGACCCCCTTGGCCCAACTGGGCCATGGCCCAGCCAGGCCGGCCCACGCCTCTGGCCTACATAGGCCTCCCCCACTCCCTCCGGAAACCCTAAACCGTCGCCCCCACTTCCCCCACCCCCTCTCGCTTTTCCCCTCCCGATCCAATCTGGATCGGGGCTGCGACCGCGTCGCCGCTCGACGACCCGCCGACGCCTACCGCTGGAACCGCCGACGCCTCGCCACTTCTTGCACGCCGACGCCAGTCGCAGGAGCTCCCTCGCCGGCCTGCTTCCTCCTCCTCACCGGCCTGCTACCCCTTCGCCACGACGTCACCACCCGGCGCCTCAGGACCTCCCTCACCGGACGCCGCCACCTCGCCGTCCTCCTCCACTCCGTCGCTCGTCCCCGTCGTCCGCCCCAACCTTCCCCGAGCCCATTGCCCCGTTCTCTGCTCCGCAATGTGAGCTTCCCCTCCCCTGCACGTTCCTCCCCTCCCCCCCCCCCCCCCCCCCCCCCCCCCCCCCCCCCCCCCCCCCGCGCGCACTCGCGCTTGCCGCGTGCGCCCGCGCTCGCCATGCGCCCGCGCCTCTCCACGCCCCTCCCGTCGTCGCCCGCGCAGCCCCTGGCCGCCGGCGCTCGCGCCCGCGAGCCCCGTGGCTCCGCTCCATCCCCCGCACAGTTCCACGCGCGCACACCTCGGCGTGCCCGTCGTTGCCCCTAGCGCGCGCCCGCGCGCCCCGGTCCTCCTCCTCCCGTGCCCGCGAGCCGCAATCGCCCGCGGCTCTGCTGCAGCTGCTTCTGTCGCCGCCCGTGGCAGCGCCCGCGAACCCCCTGGAAGCGCGCGTCCTCTGCCGCGCCACTACGGCCACCTCCACTCCCCCTTGGCCGGAGCCTCGCCGCGCCCCCCTCGCCAGTTCCGTTCGGGCGGACGCCCGACACACGGCGCCCGTTGCACCCGTAGCGCCCGATCCACTTTGGCCTAAGGTCCAATGACCAATGGGCCAGTGCCCCCTATGGGCCTATGACAAGTGGGGCCTCCAGCCCAAGAACGAAAATAAAAAAATGATTTAAAATAATAATAATCATAATAAATAAAATAATTAAAATATTAATTAGTTAATTAATCAAAGAATTAATTAACTTAATTAATCCTGATTAGATTAACCTAATCACCTAGTTTAGTTAATTAATCTGTTAGGCTAATTAACAGTCAATGACATGTGGGACCCACACGTCAGGTTGACCAGTCAACTCTGTTGACTGCTGACGTCAACATGACATCATGCTGATGTCATAATTCCATTTTCGGATTAAATTAAATAATTAATTAAATTCCAGAAATTAATAAAATCTTTAGAAAATCATATCTTTTAATCCGTAACTCGGATTAAAATATTTTCAACATGAAAGTTGCTCAGAACGACGAGACGATTCCGGATACGCAGTCCGTTCGTCCGCCACACACCCCTAACCTATCGAACTCGCAACTTTCCCCCTCCGGCTCCTCTGCCCGAAAACGCGAAACACCGGGAATACTTCCCAGATGTTTCCCTCCTTCACCGGTATCGCCTATCCCTACGTTAGGTCACCCCTAGCACAACGTATTGCCGCGTCTTGCTTTGTGTTACATTTGGTTGCTCTGTTATTTATTGTGTTCCCCCTCTGTTACTCCTTTCCGGTAGACTCCGAGACCGATGCTGATGCCCCTGTGGTTGACTACGTCACCGACGACCCCTCCTTGTCTGTGCAACCAGGCAAGCCCCCCCCCCCCCCTTGATCACCAGATATCGCCTATTCTTCTCTATACTGCTTGCATTAGAGTAGTGTAGCATGTTACTGCTTTCCGTTATTCCTATCCTGATGCATAGCCTATCCTTGTTACTATTGTTGTTACCATTACCTGCTATCCTACTGCTTAGTATAGGATGCTAGTGTTCCATCAGTGGCCCTACACTCTTGTCCGTCTGCCATACTATACTACTGGGCCGTGATCACTTCGGGAGGTGATCACGGGCATATATGATATACTTTACACAGTTACATTACCTGTGATACTGTTCGGAGATGGGGGCTGAAGGGGCAGGTGGCTCCATCCCGGTAGAGGTGGGCCTGGGTTCCCGACGGCCCCCGACTGTTACTTTGTGGCGGAGCGGCAGGGCAGGTTGAGACCACCTAGGAGACAGGTGGGCCTGGCCTTGTTCGGTGTTCGCGGATACTTAACACGCTTAACGAGATCTGGGTATTTGATCTGAGTCTGGCCATTTGGTCTATACGCACTAACCATCTACGTGGGAGTAGTTATGGGTATCCCGACGTCGTGGTATCAGCCGAAGCACTTCGTGACGCCAGCGACTGAGTGGCGCGCGCCGAATTGGAACGTAAGCCTGCTCTTGTATTAAGGGGGCTAGTTCTGCTTTCGGCCGCGTACGCAACGTGCAGGTGTGCTATGGGCGATGGGCCCAGACCCCTGTGCGCTTAGGTTTAGACCGGCGTGCTGACCTCTCTGTTGTGCCTAGGTGGGGCTGCGACGTGTTGATCTTCCGAGGCCGGGCATGACCCAGGAAAGTGTGTCCGGCCAAATGGGATCGAGCGTGTTGGGTTATGTGGTGCACCCCTGCAGGGAAGTTAATCTATTCGAATAGCCGTGATCTTCGGTAACAGGACGACTTGGAGTTGTACCTTGACCTTATGACAACTAGAACCGGATATTTAATAAAACACACCCTTTCAAGTGCCAGATACAACCGGTGGTCGCTCTCTCTCAGGGCGACGAGGAGAGGATCGCCGGGTAGGATTATGCTATGCGATGCTACTGGAGATGCTACTGGAGATGCTACTTGGAGATGTTTCTTGGCGATGCTACTTGGAGGACTTCAGTCTACTCTCTTCTACATGCTGCAAGACGGAGGCTGCCAGAAGCGTAGTCTTCGACAGGATTAGCTATCCCCCTCTTATTCTGGCATTCTGCAGTTCAGTCCACCGATATGGCCCTTTACACATATACCCATGCATACGTAGTGTAGCTCCTTGCTTGCGAGTACTTTGGATGAGTACTCACGATTGCTTTCTCCCCCCTTTTTCCCCTTTCCTTTCTTTCTGGTTGTCGCAACCAGATGCTGGAGTCCAGGAGCCAGACGCCACCGTCGAGGACGACTACTACACTGGAGGTGCCTACTACTACGTGCAGGCCGCTGACGATGACCAGGAGTAGTTAGGAGGATCCCAGGCAGGAGGCCTGCGCCTCTTTCGATCTGTATCCCGGTTTGTGCTAGCCTTCTTAAGGTAAACTTGTTTAACTTATGTCTGTACTCAGATATTGTTGCTTCCGCTGACTCGTCTATGATCGAGCACTTGTATTCGAGCCCTCGAGGCCCCTGGCTTGTATTATGATGCTTGTATGACTTATTTATGTTTTAGAGTTGTGTTGTGATATCTTCCCGTGAGTCCCTGATCTTGATCGTACACGTTTGCGTGCATGATTAGTGTACGATTGAATTGGGGGCGTCACAACAACCTGAATGTCGCCGGATGCATTCATATTCTAGATGTAAGATATAGTTGGAAAACATGGCACATACAATGCTTCCAGTACACATTCAAACTGCGTCTTTTACTAATATATTATCTATCTACGCTTTCTAATTCTTGCAGCTCATATATGTGGATCTACTAAAATAAAATGTAGTCAGAATACCACAAGGTTACCCAAGAATAAAATACATTGGCTCAGAAGTACTCAATCAAATAGATCCTACTGGGAAAAAGCAGACGAAGGACCATTGTCAGATGTTTGAAAACTTCCTGGTATACAACTAATTTACAAATTCATTTACCTCATTATGGTAAGCTAAATTATGAGCTGAATTTTTTTTCTTCAATTCCAGGATGATGAAAAGTTAGCAAGGTTCCCACTTGCAGAAGAACCTGTTGCGGATCTTAATGATGCTGAAAATTCCACACATTCCACACCAACAGTTAGAGTGCAATTAACTACTTCACCTTGCCAGGACAAACAAACAGTTCCTAAACAAACAGTTAGAGTGCAATTAACTTCAAGAAAGCGTCAGGCCGATAATTCGACAGATGAGGTGACTTCGCAAAGTTTTTTAAAAGTACTAAATGATCTTTCATTCACATCTTCATTACTTATTCTATGTCCAACTTGCAGACCTTGATCAAACGCATAAAGAATCTTGAAAAGCACTACAGAGCTGAGCATCAGAAGTGGTCTACTTTCTTTGAACGCAAGCTTCACAAAAAACATCAAGAACTTGAAGTACAGAAAACCAAGGAAATCGCAGCATTGGTCCAGCAACAGATTGATAAGGCTCTGTTCCAGACGATTGATAATGCAGCTGCACCCAGTTCTCAACACAATGATGATCATGTTTTGAACAAAGGATCTATAGGAACAGAAAGTCCATCGCACTCCAATGTAGATGACACTTTCCTGGTATCTGCCAAGTCAGCTGAATTTGATCACCAAACTAGCAGTCATGTTGATGGTATCCCACAAATGTCAGGCCGTACAACGTCATCTCCAAGAGTCATGGATGCAACTGCTACTCATGAATCTGAACCGGCCTCCAATATATGTTGTTCACTGAAAGTGGAAAAGATGAAAACTTCCTTCCTGCTTCATCATCAGTTGATGATATTACTCAGTACGACCTTTCTGTTCCTCGTCCATCTATTGGCCAAGATTTTACTCCAACACATCATATTGTTCAGTCTGAACTTGTTCCTTCTAAAGATGAATTTGTGCAAACAATTTGCAATTCTGAAAATCTGCAGTCTGAAAAACATGCAAATTCTGCAGTATGCGTCAATTTTACAGAATACATAGAAGAGACTGCTCCTGCAAATGTTGTACCTGCGTCAAACATATCTTCATTGCCAAATGAGCCAAGTCCTTCTATAATTACCAATAATGCGGGTCAACAAGTCTAGTCACAGCCTGTTCAAACTTTGAGAAACAGCATGTCAAATGAATTTTCAAATGAAGATTCATCAATGATGAAGATTGTTGGTTCCGAGGTTCAACCTGACATTTCTTCTGTTGTACCTTCTAATAGTAATATCAATGACCCGACTAATCCGAATACAGTTAATCAGGCAGTTAGTAATGCATGTGCTCTTGAACATGCAAATCGGGAATCATCAAGTATTGTTTTGCACGAAGTACCTAGCCAACTCACTACGGCAGAAATTGGTTACGTAATCAAAGAAACTGCTATGATTCCTGCAACCTCAACCCAACCTGCATCTCAAGAATTAGTTGATACTCCATCAGATATTCCTGCATCCGATGTTATTCAGAAGCCATTGGCTGAGCAATTGGAGAATCTCCAACTGACCAAAAATTACATTCAATCAAAGAATGATATCGAAACTGCGCATACTGATGCCACTTCAAAAGTGGTTCAAATTATATCTTCCCCACCTTTATCCCTTGAGATAGCTGGTGATGTTTCAATTATGTCTGTGAGTCAGATGAGTAGGGAATATGATAATATGAAGGTGCCGGAAAATATTACTATTCATACAAAAGAACATACTGGTGCATCTCCAGTTCCTGAGGAGTTTATTCAGCCTCAGCCCATTGTTATGGGAAGTTTTGCTCAGCCACAGACCAGCACCTCCGGTTCGGATGTTTTGGAGGAAGACGCTTCAAACTTACCTGCTGATATCCCCAAACCAAGCAGCGAACCAGAAGCTATCACTTTGCTGGACAATTTGCTTGAGGCAGACCACAGCAACTCCAGCTTCAACCATTCAAACTTACCGGCTGCTCAGTCTAAACAAACCACCGAACCGTCACCTATCACTTTACCAAAAGCTCAATCGTCACCAATGGAATGCCAAGAAATGGCTCAATCTGATAAAGAAGAACTTGACAAGTGTGTCGAAATGATTCTCTTTATGAGTTCAGACATGCCCAGCAATATGAATGAGAACCAAGAAACTGCAGCCCATGGAAATGAGAACAACTTAGCCCTAAGCCATCATATCAAGGAAGTGCTGACCGAAAACTTAGAACAATCTTTTGCATTAGCAGCAATGCAGACTCAGTGCACTGCAGGAGACGTAGAATCATCATCTTCTCTTAGTACACAAGAAGTGTCTGGATCCCAAATTGATATAACTGGACAAAAGGAACATGAATCCGAGGACCATCCCTCCGACAATTCAAGTGAAGCTGTAAGCTCTGAGCGCACTGAAGATGATGATATCTCTAAATTTAGGCAGCAAGTTTCAGATTCACATACTTCTCGTTTAACTCCAAGTAAGTTCATACAACCAACTAATGTTCTCACATATAAAATGTTTTTTCAATATACTTGTCTTATTATAGAATTACACTTCTGACTCCAAAATATTTAACTCTCAGGACACAACTTGAGAGATGTAGAGATAGTTGACATTGCGGATGAACCTTCATCTCCTAAAACAATTGATTGTAAGCACATTCATCAGCTTGATGACCCATTATTAGATGGAGAAAGTTTTGCTTATGCTGGTAGCATGAATGAATCCATGAGGAGTAGAAAACAGCGTTATCAGAAGAAAGAAGAGATCGCTGAAGGTATTTCTGAGCTCATTAAGAAGAAGAAATATCGGCCCAAGATGTTGAACGACGTTTACAACACTCTTGTCGTCAGAAACCAGTTTAGAGGTTTGCGTTCAACACATCAACGTGACGTGAATGATACCGACAGTACAAAGATAAGGATAGGTCAAGCTTCTGTAACAGAAAGAGAGTTTGTACAATGCCTAATACCCAAAGGAAAGATGTGTCAAAACATGATGTGGTTAATGTCTGTTGCAATGATGCATGACTGGGGATCAAAGACCAAGGTTATTTTGGACCAGACAATTATAGTAAGTATCTTTGTTCTTCTTAGGTCATTTCCTTTCCATTTTTATTATCTGACCAGTATCCACTTTCATTAGATTGAATTGTTGAAAAAACCTACGAAACGTGGCCACGCATTACTATGCAAGAAGCTTAGTAAGTTGTCACTTCAAAATGTTGAGCAGGTAATATTTCATCATTTACATGATTTACTCTTCAAAATTATACAGAAGTTCAAGTTTCTAATAATCAGTTGTGTCTTATTTGGTTGAAGCTATACATCCCGACACTATTTGACAACCATTGGATATTGGCTGTCATTAACTTCACACAAAATACAATTGAAATTTATGACTCTAACAGGAAGGTCCCAGAAGGTGAAGACCCACACAAGGTTATCTTGGACAACATGGTATGTCATTAGTACTGTCTCTCTACTCATGTTACTAGCTGTAATCCAATTTGCCAATATCTGAAATTTTAGGGTCATTTTTTCCTTCAAATGTTGCACATTAATTATGTTACCTAATGAATTCTTTATAAAAATTGCAGTGTAGCAATCTACAACAAGCATTGACTGCTGTTCTCAATCAGAGTGCTTTCAATTTTATCCATTTCCCAAGGAAGTATTGCTATGCTGGAAAGCAAACAAACAAGTATAGATACTACAATTTTTTGTATTTACATCTTCAGCATTTGCATGAACTAATCATAATTAATATTATTACAGTGATGATTGCGGTTTCTAGGTTATTAAAGTCCTATTGTGTCACAATGGCAAAGAGCTGGTCGGAAATTATAAGGTATACCATTCGAAACTAACAACTGTTTCACATATCCTGTATACAATCAATTTTTCCACTAGTAACATGTGCTTCATTCCATACAGTGGTAAATGGATGTCTTCCGGAAGGAAATATGTTACATACTGGTTTATCACCGCTTCAATGATCTCAACCCAAGAAGGCCTGAGATCCAGAAGATAGCATCCTCCGTGAAAACAATAGTCGAATGATTCCTCAACGGCCTTGTTTCCTACATTTACCATCTGCGCATTGTTGAAACTTATTTCATATGATGTAGTAGTTTTTCAAAATGAAGAACTTTCATTCAGTCGAACCCCTGTGATGTATGCTACTGGAAAACTTTGTATGCTTGTTTCCTGCTTTTGGAACAAACTACTTATTGCGATGATGTAACCAGATGAAAGCTGAACGTTTTGCTGTTATTAAGTTAGTTCCTCTTTAATATCTCTATCATCAGTATATTTGTTTTTACAGCTCTCATTGAATTATTCCCAAGACCATTTCTGGTTAACAATCGAATGAAATATTACTTTAATTCTTGTTCTTCGTGCTTGTAATTTTTTTCGTCAACTTATTTTCACACTCACTTTCGAAGTGAAATGATATATAACTTGTTCATTATGTAAACTACGTTATGCTATATGAAATGATATATCACATATTTTTGTTTGCATACATTCTTTCTATGTTACTCATTTCACTTCGAAGCAAACTTCACTTATACTTAATTATATATTTTTAATATGACATTTCATTTCATTGCAAACAAATTAGGTGCGACAACAATAATCGATAACACTAACTTCTGCACATACATAAAGGAGTACAAATTACTTAATCATAACTAGATCTCCAATGACATTACATCTTCATACACAGTGGGACGCTTTCAAAGCTATCCTAAAGCCAGATAAACTATCGTTACTGCTAATACTATAGTAAACAGACTAGAAGGAGATCCACCAATTGCTAAGCAAGTTGAGACCAAAATGATTGTTCCCCATATGAATATCCTCAACCTCCAGACTGAACCTTCAAGCTTTGTTATACAAACTCTGAACTCTGCATTCTGCATATTTTTCTCATCAATATCTTGTTCAATCTTCATCCTCAGGCAACAAATTAACTTATCTTGGTCAACAACCTTTCTGTTTGCATCCTCCAGCATCTCCTTAAGTGGAGCTCCACAATAATCCACCATATGCTCAACGTACTCCATCAATAGATCTCTCCAGATCCAAATGCTGCATCTTCCTGGCTGCTCATAATTTTTTTTGCCTATGGATATTAGATTTGTGCTAGCATGAAAAACTTAGTAAGGAAGAACAATGAACTTACAGTGCTTCCACATGAAAGGTATTCTCGCTCTGGATTGCATGGGGTACGAGACATCATCTTCCTCGCCTCAACCTTGCATGCACACCTCAGCTCTGGTGGATCCAAGCTTGTACCATTCCTAACTGACATGTAGACCCTTCGAAGAGAGCTTGAGCTTGAAGATCCACACCCTTTCAACATTTCTGCTCTCTAAAATATGAGTGTTCCTTCGGCTGTCTTATATGGCACCACGGTCATTGGATTCTCAATACTGGTGCATTTGTACAGCTTTGTCATTAAATCACAAGCGTCAGTTCCACGCTTCCCTGGAAGGTAAGGCTGCACCTGTGGTTTGATTTGACCTATCAGAATATACATTTTTTACACAACACCACCCTACTACGGTCCAAATGTAAATAGTACAAGCCGTCTAGACAACACTAGTACTTCCAATAATCAATGTAACCTACCTTTATTCCACTCTTACCCATCAACTGGTAAATATTTTGGAAATCCTTCACTATTTCAAATTTTTATTTATCTAATATGAAATGCAGAAAATATAATTCTTCATACATTCTACATATGCAGAAAAGTGAAATGTTATTTTCATATATATGCCATTTCATATATATCCTATTTCATTCTATCCAATATAGGATACATATGCCATTTCATATATATCAAATGTGATATCAATTACATTACATATTTTCATTACTAACAATTTGGACATATCATCTGTCATTTTATATATGTGAAATGTCCTATTTTATTATTAACATCTCATATTTCATTCTTTCATCGAATTGTTCAAATTGAAATTAATATATTGAAATATAATATTTGCTACTTGAAATATAAATATTCTGACTTATATTAAAAAATGAAATGTTCATTTGAAATTACTAACATTTTTTATATTAAGAAAGTAAAATGTTATTTTTACAACATATCTAAAAGTGCAATATGATAAACATGACCTTACAAATTTCAGTATGTGCCAGCAAGGAATGAAATATACTACTCCTTCTTTGTGTAAATGAAATGTTATTTCCATTACTAATATGAAATGTGACATATAATATATTTTAAATTCAATTTTCAATTATCTGTAATATGAATATAAGTGCTAATCCAAAGTCCAATTTATCATTTGATTGTATTTAGAATATGAACCATATATAATTTTATGCATGTGAAATGTCTTATTATATTTTCTCATTTGTTATTATAAAATTGAAATGTGATGTTATTAAGATATCATATTAAGAAAGTAAAATGTGATGTTCATTTTGGTATTATGAAAAATGAATTTTGATAATGATGACATCTCCTATTTCATTATATCCAAAATAGTATCAATATTATTTCATATATATGGAATATGACATCAATTACATTACAAGTTTTCATTACTAACAAATGTTCATTTATTAACATCTCATATTTGATTCTTTCATCGAATTGTTCAAATTGAAATTAATATATTGAAATTTCTTTTTGCAACACATCATAATCTATATTATTCTACTTCAAAGAAAAACATTCCGGCATATCACTAAACTATATTATTCTTTTTGCAACACATCATAATCTATTTTTCATGTAATATTTCATTTTCATATTATGAAACCTGCAATGTCATAATTTAAGCATCTCCTTTTTTCATTCTATCCAAAATGTGATCCATATGCAATTTCATATATATGAAATAAGATATCTATTTTCCACATAATATTTCATTTAATGTTATAAAATTGAAATGTGATATTATTAAGATATCATATTAAGAAAGTCAAATGTTATTTTCACAACATATCTAAAAGTGCGATATGATATACATGACCTTACATATTTTAGCATTTCCCAACAAGGAATGAAATATACTAATCCTTTTTTGTTTAAATCAAATGTTATTTCCATTAATAATACAAAATGTGACATATAATATATTTTAAATACAATTTTCAGTTATCTGTAATATGAATACTTGTGCTAATTCAAACTCCAATTTCATATTTTCAAAAAACTAAATTCACTCATTTTCAAACACTGATCTCATTTATTCTGAAAAACATATTTCACTCATTTACAAAAACAATTTTACTCATTTTAGAAAATGTATTATGGTCGTGTAAAGAAACAAATTTAACTAAATTTAAACACCGATTTCACATATTTGAAAACACATATTTCATTCGTGTCAAAGAACTGGATACACTGATATCAGTTAAATTACATATTTTCATTACTAACAATTTGGACATATCATCTATCATTGTATACATGTGAAATGTTCTATTTTATTATTAACATCTCATATTTCATTCTTTCATCGAATTTGTTCAAATTGAAATCAATGAAATATAATATTTGCTTCTTGAAATATAAATATTCTGAATTATATTAAAAAAATGGAATGCTCTTTTGAAATTACTAACATATCTAAAAGTGCAATACGATATACATGACCTTACATATTTCAGTATGTGCCAACAAGGAATGAAATATACTACTCCTTCTTTGTTTAAGTCAAATGTTATTTTCATTACTAATACAAACTATGACATATAATATATTTTAAAATCAATTTTCATTTATCTGTAATATGAATATTAGTGCTAATCGAAAGTCCAATTTCATATTTCATTGTATTCACAATATGAACCATATATCATTTTATGCATGTGAAATGTGCTATTATATTTTCTCATTTGTTATTATAAAATTGAAATGTGATGCTATTAACATATCATATTAAGAAAGTAAAATGTCTTGTTACAACATATCATATTCCATTTTTTTTTTCAAAATTCTTCATTTTGGTATTATGAAAAATGAATTTTGATAATGACAACATCTCCTATTTCATTATATCCAAAATAGGATCCATATGACATTTAATATATATGGAATATGACATCAATTACATTACATGGTTTCATTACTAACAAATATTCATTTATTAACATCTCATATTTGATTCTTTCAACGAATTGTTCAAATTGAAATTAATATATTGAAATTTCTTATCTTCTACTTCAAAGAAAAATATTCCGGCATATTACTAAACTATATTGTTCTTTTCACAACACATCATAATCTATTTTTCATGTAATATTTCATTTCCATATTATGAAACCTGCAATGTCATAATTTAAGCATCTCCTTTTTTCATTCTATCCAAAATGTGATCCATATGCAATTTCATATATATGAAATATGATATCTATTTTCCACATAATATTTCATTTAATATTATAAAATTGAAATGTGATATTATTAAGATATCATATTAAGAAAGTCAAATGTTATTTTCACAACATATCTAAAAGTGCGATATGATATACATGACCTTACATATTTTAGCATTTCCCAACAAGGAATGAAATATACTAATCCCTTTTTGTTTAAATCAAATGTTATTTCCATTAATAATACAAAATGTGACATATAATATATTTTAAATACAATTTTCAGTTATCTGTAATATGAATACCTGTGCTAATTCAAACTCCAATTTCATATTTTCAAAAAACTAAATTCACTCATTTTCAAACACTGATCTCATTTATTCCGAAAAACATATTTCACTCATTTATAGAAACAATTTTACTCATTTTAGAAAATGTATTATGGTCGTGTAAAGAAACAAATTTAACAAAATTTAAACACCGATTTCACATATTTGAAAACACATATTTCATTCGTGTCAAAGAACTGGCTACACTGATATCAATTAAATTACATATTTTCATTACTAACAATTTGGAAATATCATCTGTCATTGTATACATGTGAAATGTTCTATTTTATTATTAACATCTCATATTTCATTCTTTCATTGAATTTGTTCAAATTGAAATCAATGAAATATAATATTTGCTTCTTGAAATATAAATATTTTGACTTATATTAAAAAAATGGATTGCTCTTTTGAAATTACTAAAATATGTAAAAGTGCAATACGATATACATGACCTTACATATTTTAGTATGTGCCAACACGGAATGAAATATACTACTCCTTCTTTGTTTAAGTCAAATGTTATTTTCATTACTAATACAAACTATGACATATAATATATTTTAAAATCAATTTTCATTTATCTGTAATATGAATATTAGTGCTAATCGAAAGTCCAATTTCATATTTCATTGTATTCACAATATGAACCATATATCATTTTATGCATGTGAAATGTGCTATTATATTTTCTCATTTGTTATTATAAAATTGAAATGTTATGCTATTAACATATCATATTAAGAAAGTAAAATGTCTTGTTACAACATATCATATTCCACTTTTTTTCAAAATTCTTCATTTTGGTATTATGAAAATTGAATTTTGATAATGACAACATCTCCTATTTCATTATATCCAAAATAGGATCCATATGACATTTAATATATATGGAATATGACATCAATTACATTACATGGTTTCATTACTAACAAATATTCATTTATTAACATCTCATATTTGATTCTTTCAACGAATTGTTCAAATTGAAATTAATATATTGAAATTTCTTATCTTCTACTTCAAAGAAAAATATTCCGGCATATCACTAAACTATATTGTTCTTTTCACAACACATCATAATCTATTTTTCATGTAATATTTCATTTTCATATTATGAAACCTGCAATGTCATAATTTAAGAATCTCCTTTTTTCATTCTATCCAAAATGTGATCCATATGCAATTTCATATATATGAAATATGATATCTATTTTCCACATAATATTTCATTTAATATTATAAAATTGAAATGTGATATTATTAAGATATCATATTAAGAAAGTCAAATGTTATTTTCACAACATATCTAAAAGTGCGATATGATATACATGACCTTACATATTTTAGCATTTCCCAACAAGGAATGAAATATACTAATCCCTTTTTGTTTAAATCAAATGTTATTTCCATTAATAATACAAAATGTGACATATAATATATTTTAAATACAATTTTCAGTTATCTGTAATATGAATACCTGTGCTAATTCAAACTCCAATTTCATATTTTCAAAAAACTAAATTCACTCATTTTCAAACACTGATCTCATTTATTCCGAAAAACATATTTCACTCATTTATAGAAACAATTTTACTCATTTTAGAAAATGTATTATGGTCGTGTAAAGAAACAAATTTAACTAAATTTAAACACCGATTTCACATATTTGAAAACACATATTTCATTCGTGTCAAAGAACTGGCTACACTGATATCAATTAAATTACATATTTTCATTACTAACAATTTGGAAATATCATCTGTCATTGTATACATGTGAAATGTTCTATTTTATTATTAACATCTCATATTTCATTCTTTCATCGAATTTGTTCAAATTGAAATCAATGAAATATAATATTTGCTTCTTGAAATATAAATATTTTGACTTATATTAAAAAAATGGAATGCTCTTTTGAAATTACTAACATATCTAAAAGTGCAATACGATATACATGACCTTACATATTTCAGTATGTGCCAACAAGGAATGAAATATACTACTCCTTCTTTGTTTAAGTCAAATGTTATTTTCATTACTAATACAAACTATGACATATAATATATTTTAAAATCAATTTTCATTTATCTGTAATATGAATATTAGTGCTAATCGAAAGTCCAATTTCATATTTCATTGTATTCACAATATGAACCATATATCATTTTATGCATGTGAAATGTGCTATTATATTTTCTCATTTGTTATTATAAAATTGAAATGTGATGCTATTAACATATCATATTAAGAAAGTAAAATGTCTTGTTACAACATATCATATTCCACTTTTTTTCAAAATTCTTCATTTTGGTATTATGAAAATTGAATTTTGATAATGACAACATCTCCTATTTCATTATATCCAAAATAGGATCCATATGACATTTAATATATATGGAATATGACATCAATTACATTACATGGTTTCATTACTAACAAATATTCATTTATTAACATCTCATATTTGATTCTTTCAACGAATTGTTCAAATTGAAATTAATATATTGAAATTTCTTATCTTCTACTTCAAAGAAAAATATTCCGGCATATCACTACACTATATTGTTCTTTTCACAACACATCATAATCTATTTTTCATGTAATATTTCATTTTCATATTATGAAACCTGCAATGTCATAATTTAAGCATCTCCTTTTTTCATTCTATCCAAAATGTGATCCATATGCAATTTCATATATATGAAATATGATATCTATTTTCCACATAATATTTCATTTAATATTATAAAATTGAAATGTGATATTATTAAGATATCATATTAAGAAAGTCAAATGTTATTTTCACAACATATCTAAAAGTGCGATATGATATACATGACCTTACATATTTTAGCATTTCCCAACAAGGAATGAAATATACTAATCCCTTTTTGTTTAAATCAAATGTTATTTCCATTAATAATACAAAATGTGACATATAATATATTTTAAATACAATTTTCAGTTATCTGTAATATGAATACCTGTGCTAATTCAAACTCCAATTTCATATTTTCAAAAAACTAAATTCACTCATTTTCAAACACTGATCTCAGTTATTCCGAAAAACATATTTCACTCATTTACAGAAACAATTTTACTCATTTTAGAAAATGTATTATGGTCGTGTAAAGAAACAAATTTAACTAAATTTAAACACCGATTTCACATATTTGAAAACACATATTTCATTCGTGTCAAAGAACTGGCTACACTGATATCAATTAAATTACATATTTTCATTACTAACAATTTGGAAATATAATCTGTCATTGTATACATGTGAAATGTTCTATTTTATTATTAACATCTCATATTTCATTCTTTCATCGAATTTGTTCAAATTGAAATCAATGAAATATAATATTTGCTTCTTGAAATATAAATATTTTGACTTATATTAAAAAAATGGAATGCTCTTTTGAAATTACTAACATATCTAAAAGTGCAATACGATATACATGACCTTACATATTTCAGTATGTGCCAACAAGGAATGAAATATACTACTCCTTCTTTGTTTAAGTCAAATGTTATTTTCATTACTAATACAAACTATGACATATAATATATTTTAAAATCAATTTTCATTTATCTGTAAATATGAATATTAGTGCTAATCGAAAGTCCAATTTCATATTTCATTGTATTCACAATATGAACCATATATCATTTTATGCATGTGAAATGTGCTATTATATTTTCTCATTTGTTATTATAAAATTGAAATGTGATGCTATTAACATATCATATTAAGAAAGTAAAATGTCTTGTTACAACATATCATATTCCACTTTTTTTCAAAATTCTTCATTTTGGTATTATGAAAATTGAATTTTGATAATGACAACATCTCCTATTTCATTATATCCAAAATAGGATCCATATGACATTTAATATATATGGAATATGACATCAATTACATTACATGGTTTCATTACTAACAAATATTCATTTATTAACATCTCATATTTGATTGTTTCAACGAATTGTTCAAATTGAAATTAATATATTGAAATTTCTTATCTTCTACTTCAAAGAAAAATATTCCGGCATATCACTACACTATATCGTTCTTTTCACAACACATCATAATCTATTTTTCATGTAATATTTCATTTTCATATTATGAAACCTGCAATGTCATAATTTAAGCATCTCCTTTTTTCATTCTATCCAAAATGTGATCCATATGCAATTTCATATATATGAAATATGATATCTATTTTCCACATAATATTTCATTTAATATTATAAAATTGAAATGTGATATTATTAAGATATCATATTAAGAAAGTCAAATGTTATTTTCACAACATAACTAAAAGTGCGATATGATATACATGACCTTACATATTTTAGCATTTCCCAACAAGGAATGAAATATACTAATCCCTTTTTGTTTAAATCAAATGTTATTTCCATTAATAATACAAAATGTGACATATAATATATTTTAAATACAATTTTCAGTTATCTGTAATATGAATACCTGTGCTAATTCAAACTCCAATTTCATATTTTCAAAAAACTAAATTCACTCATTTTCAAACACTGATCTCAGTTATTCCGAAAAACATATTTCACTCATTTACAGAAACAATTTTACTCATTTTAGAAAATGTATTATGGTCGTGTAAAGAAACAAATTTAACTAAATTTAAACACCGATTTCACATATTTGAAAACACATATTTCATTCGTGTCAAAGAACTGGCTACACTGATATCAATTTAATTACATATTTTCATTACTAACAATTTGGACATATCATCTGTCATTGTATACATGTGAAATGTTCTATTTTATTATTAACATCTCATATTTCATTCTTTCATCGAATTTGTTCAAATTGAAATTAATATATTGAAATATAATTTTTGCTTCTTGAAATATAAATATTCTGACTTATATTAAAAAATGAAATGTTCTTTTGAAATTACTAACATATCTAAAAGTGCAATACGATATACATGACCTTACATATTTCAGTATGTGCCAACAAGGAATGAAATATACTACTCCTTCTTTGTTTAAGTCAAATGTTATTTTCATTACTAATACAAACTATGACATATAATATATTTTAAAATCAATTTTCATTTATCTGTAATATGAATATCAGTGCTAATCGAAAGTCCAATTTCATATTTCATTGTATTCACAATATGAACCATATATCATTTTATGCATGTGAAATGTGCTATTATATTTTCTCATTTGTTATTATAAAATTGAAATGTGATGCTATTAAGATATCATATTAAGAAAGTAAAATGTTTTGTTACAACATATCATATTCCAATTTTTTTTCAAAATTGTTCATTTTGGTATTATGAAAATTGAATTTTGATAATTACAACATCTCCTATTTCATTATATCCAAAATAGGATCCATATGACATTTAATATATATGGAATATGATATCAATTATATTACATGGTTTCATTACTAAAAAATGTTCAATTGAAATGTGATATTACTAAGATATCATATTAAGAAAGTGAAATGTTATTTTTACATTTCTTTTTGATATCATATTCCATTTCTTTTCACAAAATGTTCTTTTTGATATTATGACAATTCATATATATTTAATATGATATCAATTACTAACATGTTACATATTTCAGTACGTGCCAACAAGGAATGAAATATACTACTCCTTTTTTGTTTATATAAAATGTTATTTTCATTACTAATACAAAATGTGACATGTAATATAGTTTAAATTCAATTTTCAGTTAATTGTAATATGAATATCTCTTCTAATTCAAAGTCCAGTTTCATATTTCATTGCATCCACAATATGAATCATATATCATTTTATACATGTGAAATGTCCTATTCTATTTTCTCATTTGTTATTGTAAAATCGAAATGTGATATTATTAAGATATCATATTAAGAAAGTAGAATGCTACTTTTACAACATATCATATTCCATTTTTTGTCAAAATTGTTCGTTTTGATATTATGAAAATTGAATTTTGATAATGACAACATCTGCTAATTCAAACTCCAATTTCATATATCATTGTATCGACAATATGAACCATATTTCATTTTATACATGTCAAATGTCCTATTCTATTTTCTAATTTGTTATTATAAATTTGAAATGTGATATTATTAAAATATCATATTGAGAAAGTAAAAACTTATTTATACAACACATCATATTCCATTTTTTCTCAAAATTGTTCGTTTTCATACTATGAAAATCTAATTTAGATAATGAAAACATCTCCTATTTCATTCTATCCAAAATAGGATACATATGCCATTTCATATATATCAAATGTGACATCAATTACATTATATTTCATTCTTTCATCGAATTTGTTCAAATTGAAATTAATATATTGAAATATAATATTTGCTTCTTCAAATATAAATATTTTGACTTATATTAAAAAAATGAAATGTTCTTTTGAAATTACTAACATTTTTGATATTAAGAAAGTAAAATGTTATTTTTACGATATATCTAAAAGTGCAATATGATATAGATGACCTTACAAATTTCAGTATGTTCCAACAAGGAATGAAATATACTACTCCTTCTTTGTTTAAATCAAATGTTATTTTCATTACTAATTCAAACTATGACATATAATATATTTTAAATTCAATTTTCATTTATCTGTAATATGAATATCAGTGCTAATCCAAAGTCCAATTTCATATTTCATTGTATTCACAATATGAACCATATATGATTTTATGCATGAGAAATGTGCTATTATATTTTCTCATTTGTTATTATAAAATCGAAATGTGATGTTATACATTACCTTACATATTTCAGTATGTGCCAACAAGGAATGAAATATACTACTCCTTCTTTGTTTAAATGAAATGTTATTTCTGTTACTAATACAAAATGTGACATATAATATATTTTAAATTCAATTTTCATTTATCTGTAATATGAATATCAGTGCTAATCCAAAGTCCAATTTATCATTTGATTGTATTTAGAATATGAACCATATATCATTTTATGCATGTGAAATGTCTTATTATATTTTCTCATTTGTTATTATAAAATTGAAATGTGATGTTATTAAGATATCATATTAAGAAAGTAAAATGTTTTTTTACAACATATCATATTCAATTTTTTGTCAAAATTGTTCATTTTGGTAATGATGACTTCTCCTATTTCATTATATCCACAATAGTATCCATATTACATTTCATATATATGTAATATGATATCAATTACATTGCAAGTTTTCGTTACTAACAAATGTTCAATTATTAACATCTCATATTTGTTTCTTTCATCGAATTGTTCAAATTGAAATTAATATATTGAAATTTCTTATCTTCTACTTCAAAGAAAAATATTCCGGCATATCACAAAAGTATATTGTTCTTTTTACAACACATCATAATCTATTTTTCATGTAATATTTCATTTTCATATTAAGAAACCTGCAATGTCATACTTTAAGCATCTGCTTTTTTCATTCTATCCATAATGTGATCCATATGCAATTTCATATATATGAAATATGATATCTATTTTCCACATAATATTTCAATTTCATATTACGAAAATTGGATTGTCATACTACAAAGCATCTCGTTTCTTCATTCTATCCCAAATGTTATCCATATGTAATTTCATATATATGCAATTTGTTATCTATATTACATTACATATTTTTATTACTAACAACTAGGACATATGATGTGTCATTTCATACATCAGTCATTTTCGTTAAATAAGTGAAATATGATATACATGACATTACGTATTTTCCTATATCCCAACAAGGAATGAAATTTAATAATGCTTCTGTGTTTAAATGAAATACTGAGACATACATTATTTTAATATCCTAAAAAGTTTACATGATATTAAGTATTTCAATATCTGCCAACAAGGATATATCATCTGTCATTTTATACATGTGAAATATACTATTTTATTATTACATTTTCTCAGCATAAAATTCAAATGTGATATTATTAACATCTCATATTATCAATATATGGGCTAATTCAAACTCCAATTTCATATTTCATTATATCCACAATACCAACCATATGTCATTTTATACATTTGAAATGTCCTATTCTATTTTCTCATTCAATATTATAAAATTGAAATGTGATATTATTAAGATATCATATTAAGAAAGTCAAATGTTATTTTCACAACATATCTAAAAGTGCAATATGATATACATGACCTTACATATTTCAGCATTTCCAACAAGGAATGAAATATACTAATCGTTCTTTGTTTCAATCAAATGTTATTTCCATTACTAATACAAAATGTGACATATAATATATTTTAAATTCAATTTTCAGTTATCTGTAATATGAATACCTGTGCTAATTCAAACTCCTATTTCATATTTTCAAAAAGCTAAATTCACTCATTTTGAAACACTGATCTCAGTTATTCCGAAAAACATATTTCACTCATTTACAGAAACAATTTTACTCATTTTAGAAAATGTATTATGGTCGTGTAAAGAAACAAATTTAACTAAATTTAAACACCGATTTCACATATTTGAAAACACATATTTCATTCGTGTCAAAGAACTGGCTACACTGATATCAATTAAATTACATATTTTCATTACTAACAATTTGGACATATCATTTGTCATTGTATACATGCGAAATTTCCTATTTTATTATTAACATCTCATATTTCATTCTTTCATCGAATTTGTTCAAATTGAAATTAATATATTGAAATATAATATTTGCTTCTTGAAATATAAATATTCTGACTTATATTAAAAAATGAAATGTTCTTTTGAAATTACTAACATTTTTTATATTAAGAAAGTAAAATGTTGTTTTTACAACATATCTAAAAGTGCACTATGATATACATGACCTTACATATTTCAGTATGTGCCAACAAGGAATGAAATATACTACTCCTTCTTTGTTTAAGTCAAATGTTATTTTCATTACTAATACAAACTATGACATATAATATATTTTAAATTCAATTTTCATTTATCTTTAATATGAATATCAGTGCTAATCCAAAGTCCAATTTCATATTTCATTGTATTCACACTATGAACCATATATCATTTTATGCATGTGAAATGTGCTATTATATTTTCTCATTCGTTATTATAAAATTGAAATGTGATGTTATTAAGATATCATATTAAGAAAGTAAAATGTTTTGTTACAACATATCATATTCCATTTTTTGTCAAAATTGTTCATTTTGATATTATGAAAAGTGAATTTTGATAATGACAACATCTCCTATTTCATTATATCCAAAGTAGGATCCATATGACATTTCATATATATGTAATATGATATCAATTACTAACATGTTACATATTTCAGTACGTGCCAACAAGGAATGAAATATACTACTCCTTTTATGTTTATATAAAATGTTATTTGCATTACCAATACAAAATGTGACATGTAATATAGTTTAAATTCAATTTTCAGTTATCTGTAATATGAATATCTCTGCTAATTCAAAGTCCAATTTCATATTTCATTGCATCCACAATATGAACCATATATCATTTTATACATGTGAAATGTCCTATTCTATTTTCTCATTTGTTATTATAAAATCGAAATGTGATATTATTAAGATATCATATTAAGAAAGTAGAATGCTATTTTTACAACATATCATATTCCGTTTTTTGTCAAAATTTTTTGTTTTGATATTATGAAAATTGAATTTTGATAATGACAACATCTGCTAATTCAAACTCCAATTTCATATATCATTGTATCGACAATATGAACCATATTTCATTTTATACATGTCAAATGTCCTATTCTATTTTCTAATTTGTTATTATAAATTTGAAATGTGATATTATTAAAATATCATCATATTCCATTACATTACATGGTTTCATTACTAAGAAATGTTCAATTATTAACATCTCCTATTTGATTCTTTCATCGAATTGTTCAACTTAAAATTAATATATTGAAATTTCTTATTTTCTACTTCAACTAAAAATATTCCGGCATATCACAAAAGTATATTGTTCTTCTTACAACACATCATAACCTATTTTTCACATAATATTTCATTTTCATATTACGAAAATTGCAATGTCATACTTTTAGCATCCCCTTTTTCCATTCTATCCAAAATGTGATCCATATGCAATTTCATATATATGAAAGGTGATATCTATTTTCCACATAATATTTCATTTTCATATTTACGAAAATTGGAATGTCATACTGCAAAGCATCTTGTTTATTACATTACAAATTTTTTTTACTAACAACTAGAACATATGATGTGTCATTGCACACATCTGTCATTTTCGTTAAAAAAGTGAAATATGATATACATGACATTACTTATTTTCCTAAATCCCAACAAGGAATGAAATTTAATAATGCTTCTGTGTTTAAATGAAATACTGAGAAATACATTATTTTAATATCCAAATTGTTCACATAATATTACGTATTTCAATATCTTCCAACAAGGATATATCATCTGTCATTTTATACTTGTGAAATATACTATTTGATTATTACATTTTCTTAACATGAAATTGAAATGTGATATTATTAACATCTCATATTATCAATATCTGTTCTAATTGAAACTCCAATTTCATATATCATTTTATCCACAATATCAACCATATGTCATTTTGTACATGTGAAATGTCATATTCTATTTTCTCATTTGTTATTATAAAATTGAAATGTGATATTACTAAGATATCATATTAAGAAAGTGAAATATTATTTTTACAACATATCTACAAGTGCAATATGATATACATGACCTTAAATATTTCAGTATTTGCCAACAAGTAATGAAATATACTAATACTTCTTTGTTTAAATCAAATGTTATTTTCAATACTAATACAAAATGTGACATCTAATATATTGTAAATTCAATTTTCAGTTATCTGTAATACGAATATCTGTGCTAATTCAAACTCCAATTTCATATTTCATTGTATCCACAATATGAACCATATATCATTTTATGCATGTGAAATGTCCTATTCTATTTTCTCATTTGTTATTATAAAATTGAAATGTGATATTATTAAGTTATCATATTAAGAAAGTAAACTATTTTTTTACAACATATCATATTCCATTGTTTGTCAAAATTGTTCATTTTGATATTATGAAAAGTGAATTTTGATAATGACAACATCTCCTATTTCATTATATCCAAATTAGGATCCATATTACATTTCATATATATGTAATATGATATCACTTACTAACATGCTACATATTTCAGTACGTGCCAACAAGGAATGAAATATACTACTGCTTCTTTGTTTATATCAAATGTTATTTTCATTACTAATACAAAATGTGACATGAAATATAGTTTAAATTAAATTTTCAGTTATCTGTAATATGAATATCTCTGCTAATTCAAAGTCCAATTTCATATTTCATTGCATCCACAATATGAACCATATATCATTTTATACATGTGAAATGTCATATTCTATTTTCTCATTTGTTATTATAAAATTGAAATGTGATATTATTAAGATATCATGTTAAGAAAGTAGAATGCTATTTTTACAACATATCAGATTCCATTTTTTGTCAAAATTGTTCATTTTGGTATTATGAAATTTGAATTTTGGTAATGACAACATCTGCTAATTCGAAGTTCAATTTCATATTTCATTGCATCCACAATATTAAGAATATGTTGTTTTATCCATGTGAAATGTCATATTCTATTCTCTCATTCGATATTATAAAATCGAATTGTTATATTATTAAGATATCATATTAAGAAAGTAAAATGTTATTTTTACAACATATCATATTCCATTTTTTGTCAAAATTGTTCGTTTTGATATTATGAAAATTGAATTTTGATAATGACAACTTCTCCTATTTCATTCTATCCAAAATAGGATCCATATGTCATTTAATATATATGAAATATGATATCAATTAAATTACATTTTTTCATTTCTAACAATTAGGTCATATCATCTGACATTTTATACATCTGAAATGTACTATTTTATTATTACTTCCCGTAGTATAAAATTGAAATGTTCAATTATTAACATCTCATTATATGTAACTCGTATTTTAGTCGACTGCAAGCTATTTCAATTATATGAAAAATGATCTATTGTTAGCACATTCAAATTATGAAACAAACTTAGATCATTAGTACATAATTTGATAAAAACAAATATATGCACACATTCCATCGTACAACAAATTTTCTCATTACATGATCAAATGAAACGAAGCATTTCTACTGCATCAAGAAAATAACTAAAATAAAATTACATATAGATAGTACGAAATACAAATTGTGTCATATATAACTGTATACACAATATGAATAATATGTCATTTTATCCATGTGAAATGTACTATTCTATTCTCTCATTTGATATTATAAAATTGAAAAGTTATATTATTAAGATATCATATTAAGAAGGTAAAATGTTATTTTTACAACATATCATATTCCATTTTTTGTGAAAATTGTTCGTTTTGATATTATGAAAATTGAATTTTGATAATGACAACTTCTCCTATTTCATTCTATCCAAAGTAGGATCCATATGTCATTTAATATATATGAAATATGATATCAATTAAATTACATATTTTCATTTCTAACAATTAGGACATATCATCTGACATTTTATACATCTGAAATGTACTATTTTATTATTACATCCCGTAGAATAAAATTGAAAAGTTGAATTATTAACATCTCATTATATGTAACTCGTATTTTAGTCGACTGCAAGCTATTTCAATTATATGAAAAATGATCTATTGTTAGCACATTCAAATTATGAAACAAACTTAGATCATTAGTACATAATTTGATAAAAACAAATATATGCACAAATATTCCATCGTACAACAAATTTTCTCATTACATGATCAAATGAAACGAAGCATTTCTACTTCATCAAGAAAATAACTAAAATAAAATTACATATAGATAGTACGAAATACAAATTGTGTTATATATAACTGTATACACAATATGAATAATATGTCATTTTATCCATGTGAAATGTACTATTCTATTCTCTCATTTGATATTATAAAATTGAAAAGTTATATTATTAAGATATCATATTAAGAAAGTAAAATGTTATTTTTACAACATATCATATTCCATTTTTTGTGAAAATTGTTCGTTTTGATATTATGAAAATTGAATTTTGATAATGACAACTTCTCCTATTTCATTCTATCCAAAGTAGGATCCATATGTCATTTAATATATATGAAATATGATATCAATTAAATTACATATTTTCATTTCTAACAATTAGGACATATCATCTGACATTTTATACATCTGAAATGTACTATTTCATTATTACATCCCGTAGTATAAAATTGAAAAGTTGAATTATTAACACCTCATTATATGTAACTTTTATTTTAGTCGACTGCAAGCTATTTCAATTATATGAAAAATGATCTATTGTTAGCACATTCAAATTATGAAACAAACTTAGATCATTAGTACATAATTTGATAAAAACAAATATATGCACAAATATTCCATCGTACAACAAATTTTCTCATTACATGATCAAATGAAACGAAGCATTTCTACTGCATCAAGAAAATAACTAAAATAAAATTACATATAGATAGTACGAAATACAAATTGTGTTATATATAACTGTATACACAATATGAATAATATGTCATTTTATCCATGTGAAATGTACTATTCTATTCTCTCATTTGATATTATAAAATTGAAAAGTTGTATTATTAAGATATCATATTAAGAAAGTAAAATGTTATTTTTACAACATATCATATTCCATTTTTTGTGAAAATTGTTCGTTTTGATATTATGAAAATTGAATTTTGATAATGACAACTTCTCCTATTTCATTCTATCCAAAGTAGGATCCATATGTCATTTAATATATATGAAATATGATATCAATTAAATTACATATTTTCATTTCTAACAATTAGGACATATCATCTGACATTTTATACATCTGAAATGTACTATTTCATTATTACATCCCGTAGTATAAAATTGAAAAGTTGAATTATTAACATCTCATTATATGTAACTTTTATTTTAGTCGACTGCAAGCTATTTCAATTATATGAAAAATGATCTATTGTTTACCACATTCAAATTATGAAACAAACTTAGATCATTAGTACATAATTTGATAAAAAAAATATATGCACAAATATTCCATCGTACAACAAATTTTCTCATTACATGATCAAATGAAACGAAGCATTTCTACTGCATCAAGAAAATAACAAAAATAAAATTACATATAGATAGTACGAAATACAAAATGTGTCATATATAATTGTATAAACAATATGAATAATATGTCATTTTATCCATGTGAAATGACTATTGTATTCTCTCATTTGATATTATAAAATTGAAAAGTTATATTATTAAGATATCATATTAAGAAAGTAAAATGTTATTTTTACAACATATCATATTCCATTTTTTGTCAAAATTGTTCGTTTTGATATTATGAAAATTGAATTTTGATAATGACAACATCTTCTATTTCATTCTATCCAAAATAGGATCCATATGTCATTTCATATATATGAAATTTGATATCAATTAAATTACACATTTTCATTTATAACAATTAGGACATATCATCTCGACATTTTATACATCTGAAATGTCCTATTTTATTATTACATCCCGTAGTATAAAATTGAAATGTTCAATTATTAACATCTCATTATATGTAACTCGTATTTTAGTGGACTGCAAGCTATTTCATTTATATGAAACATGATCTATCGTTTAGCACATTCAAAATATTAAACAAACATAGATCATTAGTACATAATTTGATAAAAACAAATATATGCACAAATATTCCATCGTAGAACAAATTTTCTCATTACATGATCAAATGAAACGAAACATTTCTACTGCATCAGGAAAATAACTAAAATAAAATTACATAGATAGCCAACACATTGATAGATAGTATGAAATAAGCCAGATAGCATCACATGCAACTAGTTCGAAGTCCGAGCTCCAATTGTTCCAATTATCTCCGCCTCCAACTCATCTTCATCAAGTCGATTGTACTCAAACACAGTCTCTGCAAACTTCTGAAGCACATCTTCCCAAAAAAAAACTTCACAACCAAGGTGCTAAAATGTAGAAAACAATTTTTTAGAACATGTCGCAATCTCGCAAATAATATATACTGTTATGAAAGGTAATATAAATCAACTTACCCGTTTCCACCATAGCTTTTCGTTCAAGCCGTCACTATTTTCAACCCATCCGTTCCCGCACCTGTAGAACATTCGACCATTGTGTTCTCCACCTAAACACTTCCTTGCAGCTGCAGCTCTACCACAGCCGCACAAGAACTCTGGGTGAATGAGTTTCTTCTGCGGCAGGTGGACGTCTATTGTTACTATGACAACCATTTCTAAATGCTAGTTCTGTTGCACTACTTATGAGCTAGGACAATGTGTGTTCAAATGGGATGCGCACACCATATATATAGCAGCTGCAGACCTAACTAGTAACTGGCGTTTCCACGATGCTAGTAAAAAAATTGTTATGCCTGTCTCAGTACTGCCCATACCACCATACCGGTCAAAGACGTGTGACACCAGGGACCGAATAACTTTTTGTACATATGCCAGAAGAATCATTTTATGACCTGTCTATGTCCCTGCATGCACAGCCAAATAAACGCAATTCTGAACAGAGTGGCAGATTCATGATGTGACTATTCAGAAAATGTACTTTGTACGATTGGTATAGAGAATGGAAAATAATATATAGGGATAGCATTTCATATTTCATTATACTGAAATTTGATAAACAACTTGCTTCATTAACTATGAAATTTACATTACACGAATTGTAATTCCAAAATTTTGAAAAAATAATTTGTCATTTTTCTAACTATATTGCTTACGTGCATTCTATGTTTCTTTTACAATATAATTACAACTTTGATGAAGCAAATAAATTTTATGAATCAGTGATGAAGTTTCAGAAGTTATGATCTACATTGGATGTCAATGAAAAATGAAATGATCATAACTTATATATTCCAAATTACATAGGGCTTAATGACATATATTGAAATTTTCAAAATAGTACTGTATCATTATTACCTACAACACTATTTTTTGGTGCTTCAACTTATAACTACAACATTCTTTCAGTTAACTTTTATATTGAAAAATAAAAAATAAGGTATTAAACAATAAAATATACTTTCGTTATAACATAGTACAACCATCTGGCAGGGCATTGTCTAAAATTTTAGCTACTTGTATGCCCATTACACAAGAAGTTGAATTTTGAGAGCACGCTTGTACTCATTCAATAGAAAAAAGTTGGCAGCATAGTACTTGTAAGATAATCTTATGACTGTACATGTAGGAAGTTGTAACACGTTACTGTCTTACATTTTATCTGGAAAGCTATCTCTCCATATAGTATTGTCACATCAATAGATATGCTTTGATCCATTACCAGCCAACGCCCGTGACTGCCTTTCATATTTTCAGAACAAACAATTACAAACATTGGTACATACACTTGTCATATTGCAGACACTCTATCCCTCTATATAAGCACCAGATTTCAGAGCTGCCATGACAACAACATTCCATTCACTCATTCCACTAGAAACTGATCCAAATGCCACCGCGCAAGCAGAAGAACAAGGTTAATCCAACCAAGAGGAAGGATGTGGCAAAGATACCTTGGTTCCTAACGGCTTCTGGGAAATCTATTGACGCTCAAGTTGAAGCTGCTACAAGTGGTACTCCTACACCAACAAATACCACCGACTCGTCTTCAACATTTGATGATGCAAGTGAGTGCTGCCATCTATCCCCTGAGGTCATCCGATTCTTGACCCAAGACATGGTATTTGAACACATCAAGGGTGAAGCAAAAATGTATGGGAGGATAAATAATAACAATGAAAGTGTTTCATATCAAGCTGATCCTTATGTGTCCTGCCTAAGGAATATGAATGAAAGTGTTTCATATACTGATAATGAGAGATCCAATGTCGAAGCCAAAGGAGACAACAACGCACACGAGGACTATAAACCGTCTTCTTCGTGGAAAAAATCTAATAGCATTATAATCTTATCTTCAGATGAGGAAGATATTGATGCTTAGCTTACTATTTTTCTATGTTTTCCATCTTGTATCTTAAATTATTAGTTCCTACTTTTATCGACCTTTAATATACTAGCTAACTAATATATGTAATGATATTTTTATCAATGTATCTCTTATGTTCGTGAATTGCAATTATTTGCGATATTATAAATATTGTGCCAAAAAATTTCATTGTATTATAACATGAATATATTGATCAAAATGTGCATGATTATAGCAATTATTTAGCCCCAATATCGGAATATAGTGATCAAAACGTACTTCATTATGTAAACAACAAGGATGAAGATAAGCATTCATTGGCGTTTGCGAGTATCACAATCGCATAATGTGACACCGATATTGACCCTAAAAAATTGTGTACATTTTTACATTTTCCTGTAGTATTGAACACATCCATCAGTGAACCACGTATGTCATTTTATTCACCGGAATTTTGTATCATTATAACATTAACATAGTCAAATATAATTGCATGGTTATACGAACCACGTATGCCCCCAAAAAATTGATTTCCAACAAAGTTTTCATATATTACTTCATGATTTAAAATAGATTTTAGTTTACGAATACCATGGAAAAAGTAAAGAATTCCTTCCCGTCTACAAATATCTTATTTTATGAAGATCATGGAAAAATCTCAGTATGAAGACGATATCCACAATGTACCAATTTTTACTCCTAAAAAATATATTAATATCAACGAGATACTTCTTTGCCGGCTAATAAAGCAACTATTCTGTGCAATGCAATCAAAATTATGGCGCCACGGTATATTGTTTATAAGTGTGTACATGCTGCAATGTTTTCTAACTTGTATCATCAGTTTTCCTTTGTTGAGAAGCACACCATAATATTTAATATCGAAAATATATCAGAAACTTCACATTAATGAAGCAAATGAAATAATAGTTTCGTGCAACAAGGCATATCCTGACTTAAAAGAATTATATAATTAAACATTAGACCAAAGTTTCTATATATGGATGGAATATATTATATCATTGAATACAATGTGTTATTAACAAATCTAATTGGATGTTACTTCATGAGCAAATAACATTTTTCACATGTGTTGAATGATATAATAAATTTCCTAACAATCCAGAATTCTGACATAAATATTTCAGTTTGAAAAACATAGGACTTGATATTTTGAAGTAACGTAACAGTTATTTCTTTGTTTTCCATATATCTTGTTGTATACATTATTAAGAAAAGAATGTCATATTACAGAAAAGTGAAACACATATAGTCATGCTTAACATAGTTCACAAATTATTTGTTAGTATAATCCATGTATAAAAAAACATCAATGAAATATCATTTTTACATGATAGTACATGCCTTGTAGTTTCTTTCTTATTTCCTATTAACAAAATGTGTGTTCTCGTTTATTGCATATTTCTCTTACCGGGACATATATGAAGAATCTGGTAAGTATTACATATGTCAGTTTGCTGACATATATTCTAATAATTACACATTTCTTATGTTTCCTATCAGGTAAATATTACAATGCAGAAAGTTTCAAATTTATCATTGCAACGTAATAATATGAAATTAAATAAATATTAACCTAATAGTAAATCCATATTTATTATATTAAATAACATATGTCTTAGCTGTTCACATAGTTAACATCACTAATTTGTTAAAAATGAACATAGCACTATGTTTTCAAATATGTTTCGAATATTTTGTACTGATTTTCATGCGTCATGTTCCACATACGTTGATACACAATTTGTATCTTTATTAGGTTGTCTGTAACAAAATTATATTTCAATACATAAGGAATTTACCTTCCAATTCATATGTTAATGAAATACCATTTGTATATTATACAATATGTTATTATTTCATAAAAATGAAACATGTGTTATCTTTTAATTTCAAATTTCATAAATTAAACATAGACATCCAATTATAATAATTACATTCTATTTATATATTGTAATTTGGCAATACGATATTTATGAATATATTTTTTAGTGATCTTTAATATTAGCCCATACAAGAACAGTATTAACCATGTACAATATGGATGGAAATCTCAACACCATAATAGCTAACTTCAATTTATAATATTATAGATTGAACGCAAGTTCGAAACATTCAAATATATTACAATAATGCTACTATTATCCTGGTAGGAATAACATCTGGTAATAACAAAATATGTGATAGTAAAGGTTGATTCGCCAAAATGGTACGACAAAACAACTACTGCTTAAACTTGTCCATTCTTCGTCTTGATTGCCCAAAATACTAACACTTTCTCCTTCTTAGTTCACATAACCAGATAAGCCTACATTTAGAACTCAAATGTCAGTGTTTCATAACTAGTACAACTAAATATCATGGTTCAATTAGTAAACAAAATCATACCAGGGATATGTAAAGTTGCATATGGGTACACTGACATAGTAACTTCCGGCCCAAACAGCATTGTACCACCTTCATTGCAAATGTCCACTTCATAGACACCATCTGATGTTCTAACAATCATCTTTTCTCCATCTTCAAAAATATGCATTATAATTGCTTTAGGCTTCCAACACAGATGGGTTGTTCTTGGGAAGGAAATGATTCGCTGTAGTTGAATCACTTTATGAGTAATCCAGCAAATTGTCTCATCTAATTCAGCTTCCATCCTCCATATTCTCATCTCATAATTAATAACAGCAGCAACACCAAGTTCATCATTTCTAATCTTCATTACATGAACATTCCTCCTAAGAATTGTATCAACTTCATGAGCTGTTCTATGTAGCTCATGCTGCTGTCAATCATATTGAAACTAAACAGGTGGTTTACACTCAATACCCAATACATGACATTTACAACAATGGTTCCAGGACGGAATTCTACATATGACAAATATGGATGAACACACACAGCACATTGCCACTCAGAAGTAGCAGAGGAAAAGGTGTACACCTTGGTTGGATTTCTTCCTGTGCTAATCCAAATGATTTTGATAGGACAGTTATTGCACCCACCATTGTGATCATGATTGGCAGCACACAATATACTAGCCTGGCTATTCATTTCATTCTCTGGTTCTTGTGTCAATGTTGTTTCTCCATTCAGAGGATCCCAGACAGCTAGAATCCTACGTTGTGTGCACAACAATAGTACCTTCCCATGACGAACATCAACTATTCTCAGATTATTTAAGAAAGGATCGTCAGTTTCACTTTGCAAATGTTCCTCAAACACTTGAGCTCTAATCTTATCAGGATGTTGACCAACAGCAAGGAATCTAAAAATTCCATCTATTCCTGTGAAAACTCCTAGGAAAGGAGGACTCTTCTGATTATCAATCAACAGTCTCCTAAAGGAATTTGTTACAATCAGCCACTTCCACTTTTTGCACACGCTTATAGCTCTAGCAAGACTATTTGGGTGTGCTGGCAATCGTGCTAAAATAATTTGTTTAATCTCATCAGGTAGTACTGACAGGTCACCTGTTTCCTCATCATTTTGATCTTCCATCCTGAAACAATGTACTTATTTCAAATCAAACTCAATCATTGTGAGATGTTGAAAGAATGAACCCTATAGAACAAAAAATTAATTAACGTACAACATCAATCCGAGTATCAGACTAGGACCAAACCCATGTCAATACATAATTTTACTACCAAAAAATTTCTAAACAATATAAACAAGGTAAAACATTAGTAGTCAAGCTTATGTTCAAGTAACAGTTCTAGAAAAAGATTCAAGTAAATTTCCACATGTATAAGTCATTCAAGTTTAAGTAGTACATAAATAGTAGGTTGTCTTTATGATTTGCAAAAAACTGATAGTCACAAAAGTAAGCAAAGTGATGACCAGAAGACAGATCTATCATTTCTAAATATGTCATCAGTTGAAGCAAAATATAAATGAAATATATTGGATAAGGTAATATACCGTCGATTCAGAGAAAAAGAGAGCTGTCTAGACGAGCTTCTGACTACTAATGATCCAGCCCAGAGATCCTTCTTCAAAGTTCTTCCATTATCTTGACTGCTCCTATTCTCCTTCCGCCGTCTAGTCTCTGCTCATGTTTCTTGTAGCTATGTGGTTGAACGATGAATAGACGGCGAGAGGTAGAGGACACACTATAGCAAAGGTCCATGTGCACCACTCCACGTACATAGATATATGACCTAATAAAATATATTTTTACTATGGCTGGGTTGATGTGACATGCTTGCTGGCAGTCAGGTCCTAACATGCGCCCTTGGAGTTAACATTTATTATACATCCAACAGCAATGTTTGATGCCGGATTAAAAACTGTAACAGATTATACTTCTTCCAATTTCATGTTTCAATCGTTTAAATATAATATATGAGTCATATCAATGAATCTCATTTCACTAATTTCAATATCAATTTTTATCAAATTCCATAAATTTCACTTGTTTCATCTTATTTATATAATTTTACTTCAACAATTGGTTTCATCTTATTTATATAATTGCACTAGGTGTCAATAACACATTTCACTCAGTTCCAAAAACTATTAACTAGTTTCATTATTGAATTTCTTATTCCAGTTGTTTCAGTAACAAATATCACAAAGTTTCAATGAGTGAATTATGTTATTTTTTAGACGAGTGTCATTAATTGACTTCACTTATAAAACTTATTTCACTAAACTAATAATCAAGTTTCATTAGTTTCAGTAACATTCTTGAAACTAGTTAATACTTTACGTTTCACTAGTTTGAGTAACATTCTTGAAACTAGTTCCATTAATTGACTTCACTTTATTAAACTTATTTCACTAAACTAAGAATCAAGTTTCATTGCTTCTTCGGTTTTCTAGAGTGGTCGTTAACCAGGAATATTGGTGCGTTAAAAGAGAAATGGAAGGTGGTTTGATTAACAGTGAGAGGGAAGGTGCGTTAAATTAGATAGGTAATTTCCAGCACACCAACTTCTTACCATTGTCTGCTAGAGTTAACTATTAGAGGGAAGGTGCATTAAATGAGAGAGGGAATGTAGGTGAAATCAACGTCGAGGGTGAAACCAACGATGAAACTGTTTCAGGCATAGACTATCACGCGCAACTGGAAAACTTTTGCCAGCCTTGTTTTTATTCAGACACGGCCCTCATGTTAGCGTTGTCTGCTAGAGTTGCTCTAATAAGTGTAATTCACAGTTCGCATCACAACAACATTATAGTGGGTGATCCCAGTACTATTACGTGAAGCACATTAACAAGGTTAATGGTAGCAAGAGGAAGGATGTACACAAGATCCGTTTGTTAATATTTTATTTGTACTATTATTGTTATGTTTATCATCTCATGTATAATAATTCAATAATACAATTGTTTCCCATACGATTAACATTTCAATAAGAATTTAATTATTGCAACCAATTTATGCAATTTATTAAACGTATGATACAGAGTTGCAATGGACAAAATTATTGGCAGCTCAAAATCATGCTTCTGATATCATACTTACACAAAACGTATATACTAACATAGTTGTATTTTTCCAATCTAACATGTTGAACGAATTTGACAAACATGACATTTACAAGATATTTACAAGGACTTTTAAGTTCTAATAGCATATAGTGATACATAGGTAGTACACAAAATAGTAAAAATACTAAAATACCATTTTAAAAAGAGTACATAATGAAAATTATAAAATGTAATGTAATCTAAAAAGCTTATATATTGAAGTAAGTATGATCTATATGAGACGCAATGTCTTCATTCATAAAATCATATTATATATTATATGTGAAGAGCGTTTTTCAATTGTTTTGTTATTACTTCGGGAATGGGAACCGTAATGATCTATTTTATTCAATTGATGTACTAGCTAATCATTGAAGATGGAATTTTATAACATAAGCAAACTAATGTTCCATCAATCTACATTGCATTCAGTTCTAGCTATATCAATTAATGGCAGACATGAAGTATTAATTTTTTAATTTCGCTAACACAAAGTACTTACTTCAATATAGTATCAAAATAATGCTAAATTCCTTCATAATAACATAAATATTTATGTATAACTATGCTTTTCATTTTACAAAGATAAAGGACGTACTAAAATGTATCATCTGATTTATAATATGTAATATAATTATTTTCAACACCTTCAGAAGTAAAGAATTAAACGTTCAAATGAAAGTATTAAATATCATAGTTCATATTAGTACGTCGTTTATCTTCGATCTATAATAGCAATTATCATATTTAGTACGTCGTTTGTCTTTGATATATAATAGCAATAAATTTTACCTAATAGTAACGATTTCAAATACAAATTGCACCTAATAGTAACGAATTGAAATACCATTGCAGAGCTAAAATGTAATGGCATGATGATAATTATTTTATACCTAATCTGATTTTTCTTTTTACATTTTGACGGAATGATGAAATTTTATACAGCCATGTTTTCTAATGCTATAAATTGTAGTGCGGCAAACATAGTGAAACTAACGATAACAACAATGATTGAAATATGAAATCATTAACATATAAGATTTCAATATTTAACATTAATGAAATTAATCATATGGAGTCATCTGGCACACAGTGCATTCAATAAGTGATGCTACAGTTATAAGCCAACCTACCAACTATTTGCTCATTTATTGCAAATCAACCGTTTGCTAGACGCTGGCTCCCTATATTATACACAACACACATTCCACCTAGTCACCAGCACAAGCACGCACTCAATCTCCAAGCACTGCTCCTCCTTCGAAGCACATCTTGAGATCTCAAGAATGAATCTAGCTATGGAGAACCAGGTGAGTTCTTATTTTTTTTTCAAAAATACTTATTAAGATTTGTTTTCTATAATTGCATGCTGTAAATCTGTTACTGCCATTTTCTGTCTAGGGTGCCGGTTTAGTAGTATATGAAGATGTTCTCTACATAACCAAACCATGTGATAGCTGGAACGGGATTGACAACCAAACTCCCCGACGATGCATCCATGGATACAGTCCTGCCCGCAGGGTTGCATGGGGTATCGAGCATGGCGGTAGGCGTTTCCTCGGCTGTCCTCTAGATGTAAGAAGTACAAACTCAGCCATTTATTACATGTGTAATTCTTTTATTTGTATTTACTTTTCCAAAAATGAAATTTTATTTAGGGAGATGAATGTGCATGGACATGTTGGGTTGATCCTGAGAATGCATCTCCAATGAAGAACTACCTGGCCAGCCTTCATCTTGACATGGAAAATACAATGGTCAAACTAGAAGATGGCAATGAAGAGAAAAGTAACCGAGAGAACCATTTCCTTATAGAGAATAAGCTGCTGAAGGATCAACTGATGTCTATTAGTGCAGAATCAAAGAAGAAAGACTACATAATACTGTTGTTGATTTCATTTCTTGTCATAGTCATTAGTGTTTACTATCGGTGATCTTCTTTTCTCACTCATTGTACTAGTATTCATCACCTGATTTCATCCTTCTATGTACTCGCTTCAGTATCATTACATTTCAGTATTTCATATAATGAAAAAACTAATTATATTTCATTGTGGTACTAATGTAAATTAGCTATTTTAAATTAAAGAAGTTGTAAATTAAGGTGCTCCCCTATCTATTGTATTTTTACAAAATTAGTTCAAAAGTTAAGTAACTTCAAGTACAGTTCACGTAAGGTTTTTGTAATTAATTTTCACACATTATGTAAGTGAAACGTGAAAATTTGATTACGTATCTAAATTGTAGGTATTGAAATTATATATCTACTAGTAAAAGAGCTGCGGTTGAAATACATAATACAATCGAGTAGTGCGTTTTATTATGTTAGAGTTTTTTAATTTCAATGAAATGACATACAACTCAGCCATTTCATTGAACTGAAATATGTAATACATAGATTATTAAATAAGAACCAACTTCAATTTTTAACATTAAATAAGAACTAACATATATTGGCCACAACCTTTTAAATCTACTTAATACAGGATAGAGAGTATCTTGTAATTTGAACCCAAAAGAAAATGCCAACTATGTTGACACCCAAAATGAAATATGAAACACCTCTACCATCTGCAATTTCCATGTTCCAAAGTTACTCATCGATTCTTCTCCTCTTCATGGATCTTCCATCCGCACCAATCCTACGGAGCTGGAAGTATGTAATTGGCTCTTCATGTACACGATGTAGTCTTTCAACTTCAAAATCAGACGCAGCATCGCCTTCATCTAGCTCTGCTTCAAAATGTATATGCTGACCAACAATGTTTTCTCCAACATGCTCCATCAAATGGTTTTCTTCAACTACTACCAAAGGATGCTGCATAGAAATAACATATTAATCATCAACGAATGGAAGTTTAATGTACTAAAGTGTGCTTACTTCTATTTGTTCCACATGGCTGTCCTTCAAGATTTTTGTATGTACAGAATGCATGCTAGAGCAGCATCATCTTCACATGAACTCCCATCCGATATTTTCTACCAAACAGAAGTGAAAGAGAAATTGAAATAAAAATCCAGAAGAAGATATCGAAAAGAATACCGAATGAAAGTGAAATCGGAAACTTCAAATGTCAGTGAACAGAAAATAACAACGAACACCTTATACTAATTACCTTGGAGAAGTAAAATTTTCTTCCATCGGATTGCTTCTATTGGTGAAGGCTGAGAGTGCCACAGCATTCTTCTCTTCCTGGCTCATTGTGGACTAATATTTGCATAGGTACGGGAAAATGGACAAGTCTCAGGCTGGCTTTTATACTACTACTTCTAGAGGTAAGTTCCCCACCAAAATGTACCTCCCAAATTTGAAACCAGACAATGGAAATATCCAGGACAATTGTTTTTTCATTTCAATCCTACTTGTTTTTTCACATATAACACCTCCACACAGTAAGAAGTTTCACTGCTGGGTCTCTTGTTTCGGTGACATGTAATTTTTAATGTCATATAATACTGCCTAAAGGAATTTACATATGAATGCTAACTAGGTGGCCAATGTGTAAAATTTACATGTCAGCTGCCAAATAGTACTAACCATTAAGACAGTGTAGTGTGTTGTCATATCCATGTCCAATCTATCTCGTAGACCGAGGCAATGACTTCTGTCACAGCATGCGTGGTACTAGGCAACCCATCTCTCCCACTATCTCTGCCCATAACTCAAGCTCACAACCATAGAAGCACTTTGTAACTCAGAGCTCTCACTCAATCGACATTGCTATTCTTCTTCTACCTCTGGACTACATCAGCTCAAGATTGATACTTCTCTTCCAATCTCAACCCGAAGATCTCGGCGCTTATGATGGCAACTAGAGTTGTACTGATCTGAAGAAACACAAGATTCTTTAACAAAAAGAGGTTAGTAAGGATTCGGTTTCATTAAGTTCAATCTCTTTATTTTTGTTTCTGTTGAACAAACATATTTATGCTCCGTTCGACCAGCACTTACCATTTTCTTATGTTTATTTGGACCATCAAATCCTTACTAAAGAGAATCTGCTACATACCTCTATGTTTATTTGGACAATCAAATCCGAATTTTTGACTGCCTGGAACCTAGCTTAGTTTTTGTTCTGTAGTGAAACATGTTAAGTTACTGATATATTATTTCAGTTCCTGGTAAACATGTATATCACTTTTCAATTGCTAGTACAAACTTATTTAGTGATATATAATTTCACTTGCTACTACAATATTGTTTCACTAATTGCAGATGTAAGTGTAATATTATTGGCATGCTCGCTAGAAAACAAATGTCAATTTTCATCGACTGAAAATCAGAAGACAGTAATAAACATTTATATCATGAAGGTATATCGTATGACATATTTAATGATATGTACATATATATATTCTAAGTAACCAGAAAATAGGTTGTGTTCTTACATTCCACAACTATGCTAAATAATATAATTTTCTACATCTATGAATTTGATTTAACACATAAATAATGAAACATTTTACTTGATTTTACTTGACCATTGTAAAACAAATTTTGTTATTAGAAATTTTATAGATTTCATATTTCAGTACACATATTTTAAATAAATGAATGAAACAAAGATCATTTAAACTGAAAGAAATCTAATTTGTTATCTACTGTAATTTCCTAGGATTTGCTACAACATGTCAGGACATGATCATAGTTCAGAGAGGAAGTCCAATGATTCTAAAAATTCAGATGCTTCTGACTGTGATGCAGCAACTCCTAGAAGTTCTTGCAAAAAGGTTGCAGCAGTGATAAGCAAGTTTGACAATTATAAAAGGAAGCTTGTGAAAGATATGGATTTTGGAGGACTGTTGGACCTTCCACAAATAAACAAGTTAGATAGAAAGTTCACAGTACTGCTACTCTGCAACACTGAACCGGATACTAGAACAATAAGACTGAATGAAAAAGTTTCGCTGCGAATAGCTGATGATGATGTACACAGAATTCTAAGAATACCTAAAGGTCCTAACATATTGAGAGGATTGGACTGCCAATCAGTAGATGAGAAAATAGAATTCTTGCGACTTGCAATGGGATCTGTTACATACGATCCCGAAGAGATGAACAGCTTGAAGGTGGCTGAAACAATAATAACCAGGGAGTATCCAAATGGTATGGATGCAACATAGGTTGACCAATTCAGGACTTCTTTTGTTTGCTTCATAATGGGTTATTTCTTAATAGCTCGTAGCAGTGCAAATCACGGTGCCAAAGATTTCTGGGGTTCACTACTCAAACCTAATGAAATACCATCATACAACTTCTGCTCAGCAGCAATCAATGAAATTATGAATGCAGCAAGAAAAGCTCAGTATGAATTGAAAACCAAAAAATCTATCAAATATGTTTCTAGCTGCCCGCTACTCTTGCAGGTGAGTAATTTAATTCGAAGTAGTACGATGCATATTATTTTTTTTGTTTCTTCAGGTTTATTATTTGACAATTCAATGAAACTAATTGTTTTGCTTTCATAACAATACAACAGGCTTTCGTTTTAGACAGCCTCAATCTTGGAATTCTGAACATACCTGATTATGTAGTGCCTACTATATCTGCATTTGACTGTGAGAAGATGTCAAAGATGATAGAACTTGTGAGGCAGAAGTCTGATAATGATTCTTTTGGATCTAATGAGGTGCAATTATATTTAGTCTGCTATCATATAAATTTATGAGATTTTGTGTAACTAATCAAATTTGTTTTCTATGTTTATCAGCTAAAGTCATTCATGAACAGGAAACAAATTGTTCCTAACGAAGCTGCTACTAAATACAAATTTGCAAGTGTTACAATGAATAAACCTCCATTTATACCTAATCAAGGCACAAGCAAGACTGCAGCAGTACAAACTACTATTCATGCAAAGCGCCCACTCAATATTTTCCTTGATTCTTATGTACAAGGAACAACCACAAAGAAGGTACAAAATTATAAATTTTTTGAAAGTAGATAAATTTTACAAGATTGAAATTTTAATGCTAACACTTTTTATTTGATCAGCTATCCGTTCCTCAAATAATTGATCTTAAATGGCATAGTGCTAGGATTATAAGACATATGAATGAGTTCAAATCAATTGCACAGCCAATTTATAATAACCAAGCATTGGCAACATCAGCAACGGATAATTTATCTGCAAAAATAGACAATCTATTGGAAATCATTTTAAATGATAACCTTGAATTAGCAAAGAGGCTTCATGAGCATGTCCCGGCACTAGAAGTTCTATCAGAAGGTCCACCAAAGTGCAAAAACAGTTTAAAGCGTTCTGGAAGTGAATATAGTGGAGTTGATTCAAATAGTGATTGTAAGTAGTTTGCACCAAAAATTAACTTTTGCTGCACATACTATTTAATGATAACTTTTTCCTATTAATGTTTCAGGCACTTCAAAAAAAATCGACTCATCTAAAAGCAAAATGTTTCAAATTGCTGGTAAGAGATATTAACTCATAGTAATTTAGTCTGCAATGATTATGTTATATGTCATGTGTTTTCTTTACTGAATTAACACCAACCATACTTATCTGGTTCATACTAATTAATTTGCATATATTTTAATTCCAGGAACTATGGATGCAACAAGAACACCAACTAATGCACTACAAACACCATGTTCTAATACATCTAAAGATTTTGAGAATGTACAAACACCAAGGAATGAACTTTCACCAGCAACAGTTGCTAGTAGGATGTCAGAAACAGCTGTTGCATTCCATTTGTTTCAGCGAGAAGATATCCTTAACTTAAATGCAAGAGCACTAGAAGCAGAGTTCACGGACTCACCGATTGATAAAATTAAAGTAAGCAACAGTCAATTGGCAAGTAATCATGTGCTTGTCGGTACTACAATGCTTCAAAAATCATCAGCCATGCTAGCTACATTCTCAAATTGGGTACTACACAGCAAGAAAGACGAAAATGAAGTGTAAGTATAATGCATTTAAAGATTGGCATATACACAATATATTGATTTATTAATACAGCTCATACATTATCAAACTGTATAACAGGTGCTGGATAATAAATTATGAACCAAGGTAAATAGAGATCACAGGGAATGAATTGAAGGATACACTCGTACTATTCAAACCATTTAGCTATGAAGTATTTGATTTATGTATCAGGAGATTGGTTCAACTAGAAATGTTGATTTATGGAACATCGAAGAAGCAAAGGTGTAGGCATATAATGGAGTCCGACTTCGCTGTAAGTTTCCTAAAATTAAAAATAAAATAGAATATATATATTAACATTACATTATAAATAATGATTATGTGTTTTTTAATATGAATTTAATATAATGCAATTTGATATAATGAATGCAGATGATGGTTCTAGGAAATGAAAATGTTATGTCCAGCCGATCTATTATTGATCGGCTTAGGAAGATCGCCGCATTCTATGATATATCCGAGTGCAGAACCGTAAGTTTGTTTGCATCAACTAAATATATCAGTTTCATACTTTTTTATTTTCAGAAATAGAATGTAAGGAGGAATCAAATTAGGGCGTACTAACTAAGTTATTAATCTCTGTGCAGATTATAGTTCCTGCTCTAGTTAATGTTACATGGTGCTCGTATTTCCTTGACATGATGCTAAAATGCGTACATGTTGCTGACCCAACGTATGTACGGTCAAATGAAATTGAACTAAAGAAGATGCATGATTCAAACGTCAAGAAAATTCTATGTGCAATGACAAAAGTAGTGAAAGAGCTTTACTCTGGATGGGAAGTTGATTTTACCACATGGGACACCAATTACTTGAAGCCTATAATTCACGGTGCTAGCAGGTACTATTGCTCAAACTTTGACAATGCATTCACAACTACTAATTTTGTATAGGTTTTACTAATACTGAAATGTTCTACAGCGACGACTCTGGTTTGTTGACGATTATATCCATTCGGGATTTCCATGGAGACACAATTACTGTAGCACACACCCAGGTGATTATCAAAAAAATTGACATCTTCTATACATATACCTTCTTGAAAATATGTTGCATCTTACTAATATTACATTAGATGTTCATTCTTCTGTAGGAAACCATAATGTCATTCAAGCCTTTGTTGTTGTATGAGTTGATGTCCATTAAAGGAAACCATGGAAGAGTTCCTACTTCCTACGTAGAAGCAATTGGTGATTAGGGGAATATCACCAGAGTTGAATTAAACAATTGGAAGAATGTGATATTTCAATATTTTGTATGAGATATTTATGTAATGTACTTTCATGAGACTTGAGGACAATTATTATTTGTATAAAAATTTGATAAAAAATATGCAAAACGTTCGAGATTTCAATTTACTATAAAAGTAGTTAATCTATCTGGATTATAGCACATTTACCAGCTATCTGGATTATAGCACCTTTACCAGTACCATAATGTGCAAAACGTAACAGATTTCAATTTATTCAAATATCATTTCATATCCATTTTGAATTTTCCAAACGCATTATAAAACATTCACAAGTAAACAGATAATTGTAAGTAAAATAAATGTAATTCATTTGTTCAGATTACTTCCCGTTATAATAATGCATTACGAACAGTACTAGCTTAATGTTATAAATTATTGTAATCTCAGACTTTTAGTTATGCTCATAAGGTTTACATAGCTGTAATTTCACATTACAAACATTATTAAACTAGCTTAATTAAAAACAAATCATAATCAAGAATTCCTAAAATATTGCACAATGAAGGTCAACTCTAAGACATAATTTATTATAAGTGATAAATGAAATTGAATTTTTTTTTCATTTCACTTTACAAGAAAGCAATAAATGCAATTGAAAAGAAGTCATTACTATTGAAATAAGAAACATACAATTATAACTTACTAATCGTTATTGAAATTAAAAAATAAAGAAACAAGTTTTAATTATTATTAATTAGAATAATAGAGAAAAAGACATATGATTAATGGTTTAGTTTTAAACAATTAATAAAGAAATAAATATTTTTTGTTATTGTGAAATATATAATATGAACGCATAATACATATTCCTCGCAAGACAGATTCTACATTAACAAAAGAGTAAGATGTTGTACATCAATATAAAAAGTGTTTAATGCAATCGATAATGCATTCATAATTGAAGTAAAGTGGACTATAGCGTACTTACTAATTTACTAAAGTAAAATTAATTACCAAACTTTCTAAAAATATAGGATAACAACATAAAATTCAGGTTAATATAGATATGTAGAAAGTTTGAAAGTTTCCATTAATGAGAGATATCTCTTACAAAACAAACATTAATAAGACGGAACTTAGTTCACCGATGAACTTTGAAACAATACATAGAAGTTTCCAATCATTACACACTTAATTAGTCATTTCATTGCAACCAAATAAATCAAACAAATAACATTAAGGTAAATACAGCTGAGGACAATTTTTTATCGTGTGTGTTGGCGATCGACATTTGCTGCAAAACCTTGACTGGACAACACCCAACACACCACCAGGTTGTTTCGTCTTCGGGTCAGGTTTTTCCCCCCGTTTCTTCTTCTTGATGTTTGCTTCCATGCTAGACATGTACCTTTTATTTGATGGTCTACCGTTCTTCTTCAGTATAGCAGGTGCAAGAATTGAAGAAACCGGAATAGAGAGATTTCTTGCTGTATCAACTATTTGAAGACATGAATCACCAACTTCATCGTCTTCCTGTTGAATACCAGACTGTGTAGTTACTTCATGTTCAGGGATTGATCCATATCCAACCTGGCATGTAGTTGTCTTCGAAAGTCTGTGCTCATGTAATTCCTTCTTGCAGCGAGCAAAATTAGACTTTGCTATTGCAAAAGCATCTGCATCAATTTCAGCTTCATTCACTATATCTATTGCAGCAAAATATAATAACTTGTACCTAAATGATCTGGATTCCTCGTTCGTGTCACAGATATACTTCTCCAACTTATTGTTGAAAGTAGATGACCTAGCTTGCTTTGTCCACCGCTTCATTATATGACAATCGGGGATTTTGCAGACACCTCTGTTCACAAAAATCTGCGGCAAATAACAACAAGAGCGAAAATTAGTTGCTTGCCAATACAACATCACATTTAAAACTTGAAATATATCCTATTCATACCGCTAGGACGTGGCTACAAAGAACACCAAAATGTTCGTAAAGTCCACATTCACAAGTGTAATATCCAATAGACTCGTCTACTTTGATTTTGTATATAACTTTCGACCACGATTCCCTAGACTCGGCCTGGACGTGCTTGACAACAAAAGTATGTTCCTCCAAGCTAGGAAGCACAAGGTAGGATGTTGACTTAATGAGCTCCTTCTTGAATAGATTATAAACCTTCGCAGTATAGATAACTGAAGCATGCTTCTCCATTAGATATCCAAAATGTACCTTAATTATTTTCTGCAATTTTTTACAAGAAGTTAGAATTCTAGATAATTGAACAACCTATCAATGTAGAAGCTAGATAACATTTTAAATGGTACAAAATTGTTGTTTTAACAAATTTTACCTGTTTGTTCTTCCTTTCGGCATCTGCATCACAACTCTCACGATCGTCTATAAGCTTAGTGTACTGTGTAATGAATGCATTTATTGAAGAATTGCATACAGTGTGTATCTTTAGCATAAAGTTTGCACACTCACTACGTTGAGTGCTACACATTCTGGCACAGAAAACTTTGCTAAAATATGGTTTCGCCCATTTGTGCCTACACTCGTAGGCTCTAGTCATGAAAGGATATTCTTGCAAACCATATTTCACCGTAACAAAATCCCAGGCATCTTCAAACTCTTCTACAGTTAGCTTGTGGTTAACTAGCTTATGGAAATCATCGGCAAATGTTTTGTGCTTGCTATACACAACACCAAGAAGTTCATGAGCCCTCTTCAGAACGTGCCATTTGCACCATCTATGTTGTGCATGAGGAAACTCTTTCAGGACTGTGTTTCCAATTGCTCTAGCCTGATCTGAAATGAAGAAATGATGTAAAAGAATGGATTAATAATATATATTGGATATATCAAGATCTGGAATAAATTATGTTTAGTTACTATCAAGCAACACATAAAGTTCTTTCGAAAGTATTTTTTACCTGTAACAATAGTAACAGGGTGTTTTCCTCCCATCATAGCAACAAATTGCTTAAAAGCCCAACAAAAATTCTCTTCCTTCTCATTAGTCAAGAACACTCCAGCGAATATTACGCTCTCAAAGTGGTTACTAACTCCTACAAACATACCAAAAGGCATTTTGTAGATGTTTGTTCCATAAGTAGTGTCAAAAGTTATTGCATCTCCAAAGTGATTATATAATGATCTACTCCTTCCAGTAGTCCACATTAGTGACTTAAGCCTGTTATCATCATCAACCTGTGCACAAAAAGCAAATCTATCGTCAGGCCCGGCCCTGAGGGGGGGCAGGGGGGCGACCGCCCCGGGCCCCCCGAATCCAGGGGCCCCTCCCAGATACCCTGTGGGCTTGCGCTAAGAAGACGATGGGCCGTGGCCAGGCGTGGACGCCGGAAGACGTATCGAGGCCTTCGTATTCCTTTTCTATCTTTCCGATTCGTTTCCTTCACGTTCCATCATGCCATCCTCAAATCACGCGGCATACCTAATTACAAGTTTCCAACCTGCATATATACACCGCCGCCGTGACTTCGCGAAAAATCAAGGAGGAGAGATGCGAAGTACCAGCCGTCCTGTCCGCGATAAGAAACTTGCGTCCCTGCTCATTTTCTTCAAATTCAGTTCCTATATCAGCAGTACGTCGTCTCGCCGATTTCTATTCCGGGGCCTCCCAATCGCTCGACTATCTAGCCAGTATTTAGAACGCGCTTTGCTCTCTCACCTTGGGCACTGGACAAGCAAACGCACATCATCGCCGATCCGTCGAGCTCTAGAGCCAGACGAGAACGAGTACAAATCGTTGAATGCCTGATCGCCGATGCCGACTCATCCAAGGTATATTATATTATCGTTCTTATACCTCTATACGTACATTACTAATTAAGTATTTTATCCCTCGCATACATGATGCATAGCTCGCATTCTTCAACCGTTGACATTAACATCGGGGGAATTCAATTAATTCATTTTGGGCATGTACAATCTGCTAGTTGATGAACATCCAGTTTTGCCTTCTTCTGAATTATTAAAGATTCTAAATTTCACATTGCCAGATGGTATAATGCTATGGAGATTTTTGAGCATGTCATTGAATTTAATTGTTATCCTAATGCCTCTATTATATATTGCATCTTATTTATAGTGCATCTGACAGTGGCATCAGTTGAAAGACGAACCTTTTCAAAGTTAAAAATATCAATGAACTATTTGAGGTCAAGAATGACTAATGAGAATTGTAATGGCTTGGCATCAATATGCATCAAGAAGAAATTATTGGAAGAGATTGACATGAACCTCATGAGAAGTGAATTTGCGTCGAAAAATTATATAAATTTTTAAGGTAATATGTATAATTATTGCATATGTATATATTTTTTGGATGCATTCGGAGTGTACATATGTGAATTTTCGTATATATATATCATCATTATTATTTTATGTTGTTTATACTAGGGGCCCTGAAATTTAGTTTCGCCCCGGGCCCCCAAAATGTCAGGACCAGCCCTGTCTATCGTCCAGTGCTATCATATCACGGAAGTTCTCCAGTGTCTTAGCAATGTCATCCTGAAGGGTTTCACTTGCAATCTGAGAACATACAGTTCGCAACTTTCGCTTACAGAATGGTACTTTCTTTGTTGAGCCATAGAAACCTGCTACTATAGAATTAACCCTCGTTAGTGAAACATTATTCTCCCGAAGATTCTTTATTAAATCTCTTATTGGCTTGTCAATATGTTGATGTGAATGCAGGTGCTTCTTCTCGCTGCAAGATTCGACAAGGGAATGATTGTGTTCCTCCCTAAAAACTTTGACATACCATTCTGAATTTTCATTAAGATGTACCCTGAGTGTTGCCTTGCAACCACATCTAGTAGTTGCATATTTAGTATTCTTGGTGATTCCCTGCAAAATAAATGGATCGATAAGTTTCAATATCATTAAGCCTAGTAAGAAGTTTAATAACTATATTAACGTTAATAATGTTTACTAGTGCTATAGAAAGCTACACTATTTTATAATTTACTTACTGCTCGTTGGCAAATTAATTCCTACATTGTCTGTACGCCATTGCAATTAATATAATTATCACCATTACGAATACTGAAACCAAGCACCCAAGAATATGTATTGTAGAAGTCATATGCTTCTGCCTTTGATGAAAACTTCATACCAACAACCGGCCTTAACATTTGAACAGATGTGTCTTCACAAAAACTTCTAATCCCATGTTCCACAGATCCAACTTGTCCTCCTCTATCCAAAACAAATTAACATCTTTATTTCAAACTGCTATTATCTATTCTGTCTGAAACCAAATTTAGAAAGTTCGTTCTTACTCAAGGTATCGTTCATTAGAATCAGACTCCTCAATCTGAACATTGTATGCAGAAAATAAGTACTGCTCGTCAAGATTTTCAGGGGCGGAAATCATATCAGCAATCGCAACCTTTTCTTTCATAGTCATCGACATAATCATAAGTGTCCACCCTGTTTAAAATAATGATTACAAGTTCATGAACATACATATATTTATGTAAAGTACATGTGAGGATTCTGATAATGTAATTTCTGCACTTTACCTTAAGTTAGGTCTCGAAATTACATCCGTGTCTTCTGAACAATAAGGTCTATCAAAAAAGCACGAACTCTCTTCGGGTACTGAGTTCATATTGTTTCTTAAAAACAAAATGAAATTGTTATTAGATTAGCACAATTAGGATAATGAATTGAAAAGTTAGGGGCTAATATATTAAAAACAAATACATTAACATATAAATTATGTAAACTTACTCTTGATTGAAATATGACATTGGCTGCTCAACCATGTTTAGTAGTTCCATAAAACTGCCGGGGATGCTGTCCCTCTCACTATCCATATTACCCTACAACCGAAATGGATTTCGAAGATGCGAAATTAATATTTCAACTATGTAATCAAATAAGAAAAATTATTGACAGAAACTTAAATGATTCAAAGAATTTGAACCACACAACAAAATAGAATCCTAATCTTACAACACAACACCTACCTTTTTTGCTTTCCTCAGTGGCAAAAAGATTGATGTCCCGCTAAGATCTTGTAAAAATGATGGACACAGACATCCCAGTCAGTAAATTGATCTCATCCCCTCCTAAAATCAGATCTTATATTTCCTACAGCTGCTTCGTGGTTTCAAATCTGATTAAAAAACTGACGCATAAGTTCTGGAATCGATTAACAAGGAAGATATTAGGAGGTAAAACTTGAAGAGAAACAATGGCGACGGACAGGGAGAGATCTTGACTCACCAGAGGGAAGAACTTCAGTGCAATCAATGGCGATGGAGAGATACAAAGAGAATGGAGAAGGGGGGAACAGAGCATACCCGGTGTGTGGAGGAGAACGATAGTACGATTAAATATCCACAGGTGGTGGGATCCACTACACAGTAGTCTATACTACCTGTCAGAATGGACAGAGGTATTCCCATTGTATAAATGTTCCGGTGTGATTACTCACTTATACGGGAGCTGTTGGCACAGATCTTGAGGAAAGTGAGGAACGGTGGATGTAATAGCGGTACCTACCGGCACCGGTAGAATAATTTAGCCGGGCCCCATCGTGCGTTGTGGGGACTGACTGAACCGATCCCCACGGACTTCGTCGGCAGCCGCACGAAGCTGTCGGGCGGCCACGGCTGCGACTTGCGAGCACGCGCGCGCACCACGGCGCCAGCCGAGCGCCCGATCCGTGCAGCCTTCCGCGGCAAGTTCGTCGTCGACATTTCCTGGACGCGCTTTTCATGGCCAAAGCAGGTCAACTCGAGCGGCCACGACTCTGCCCTGTGCGTTTCTCCTCGGATGGCCGGTCCGGTGGTCTCTCCTCGGCTTAATTTACCGACATGCTCCGTCGCACGCACGTACGGGGTCATGGCCCGGGCCGGGGGTAAGTACGTGCTTCGTTTTAGATCAGCAGGCAGTCTAGCTAAGTACGTACGCACCTGAAAAGGAGGACTTGCTTCCCCTAAATAAATCTAAACAACACGTGCTGATGTAGTACCACATCGATAGAGCAACTCCTCTTCATCCCTACGTACGTTGTGTATTTTTCACCTTATTGAAGATGAAATGTGCAAAGAATGGCAATATCTTCAAAATAACTAGCTTGGGTGACCCAATTCGACATCCCCTATTTCGTACGGGTTGTGCTTATTAGGACTAGATGTTAATTACACCGTGCGTGTACTCTATATACACATTTTCCACGGCGGATACTGCATGCCCCTAGACAGACATAGACCGTGGTCAGCTCGTCGCCGGCCTGAGACCCCCGCAAATCGTGCTCGCGTCGGCATGCACATCCGTTCGATCTGACTGGCTGCCCGCCGGCCGGCACAGAGCCAGCTACTTCATCTTGTTCGTCCGATAGCTAGCTACTCCCTCGGTCTCATGTTATAAAAACGCTTTTGACACTAGTGTAGTGTCAAAAATCTTCTTATATTATGGGACGGAGGGAGTAGTTTTTAATCCCAAAAAAGATAGACGACGGCGTTGCAATTGGTTGGAAACACATCCTTCATCGTCGAACGTACACACACACACGCTCTAACGTTCGTACGTTTTTAGATCGTGCAAGTCCAAGTCCCAAGTCCAGCATCCTAATAAAAGAGGACGTGGTTCCCCTAAAACAACACGTACGGTCTTGGTCCCAAATTAACTTGTGTTCTTCACCTTTTTAGGGTAGCCGAAGAGCGTTTATTTAGTAGTATCTGACTGGTGTTTACTTGCATTCCGAGTCGATCTCGACCGATCTCTCTGTCAGTACTACACTACAGGAGTTATTGGTAAGCAATCTTCCTAGGGAGGCTTTGTTGCTGGTAGGCAGGCAGGCAGGCAGGCAGGCATCCTAATCAATCCTAGCTTAGCCTCAGCTAATAATCTGCATGATGCATGCACCAAACTAACACGTAGCGAATTAATAATTAGATTAGTCACGTGCTGTCATGTACGACCGATGGCAATCAGACCTGTGTCGATCGACAGATTGATGGATGGATTACGCACAAATCGAATCTAATCGAAGCTTAATCAGTCCAACTCGATCCAGCGTGTCGACTCGCAGGATTTTCATTCGTAAACTAATGGGCGGGCGTTGCGCGCGAATAGTACATGCATGATGATGAGTTTTACCGGCAACGATCATTCGATGGATACAACGGCAACTTCCTCGACCTTTTACCTAGAAAAGCGAGTGAGGAGTCCACGGATGGGTAGAAGCCTAGAAGGTGATGCGATCGACTGTAGTCGGCATACAAGTACGTGCCGGCAGGTAGGTGGCCGTCCGGCCGGCCTACGTGTACATGTACTGTACGCTCGTATACGTATGCATGGCTGTAGAAGAAATGGATAAGGCAATCGATAAGCTGACTGTTGTTTATCGCTAAACGTACTACTACTGTTCTTGACTAGGAAAGTGTGGTTGGAATTACTCCTTACGATTTTCTCTTGATATAGGCTGGGTCTCGTCCGTGTGGCTTACTTGAAACGGAAATAACAACAAGTTTCCTAGTTTTTCTTATTGCTGCACTATATATTTGTGGGAGCTTAGATGTGGCATCCTTGAAAAACATCTAGATGTAAATTAGACAAACTGTAACAACAATATATCCGGAGCTAGAACAGGAGCTAGGAGGATCGACTTTGTGCTGTTTATTTTGCCCCCCTCGTGTGTGGCACGTACGGGAAGAACATGAGCTAGAAAAGGCACCTACCCTCCACTTTCATGTCAAAATTCCTGAAGAAGCCTCTATTGATCCTCTTCTCCAGCAATATTTGTCTAAAAAAAACAAGGCACCTACACATGCTGTTCTTAACTTCTGATACGGCATACGCATATACCCGGAGCGGAGATCGATCCATAGTTGGTGCAATTAAGAGCGAACAAGATGTCGTTGTACTAGACACTGTAGAAGAACACTTTTGCAACAGTAGTGTCCTTCTGATGATCGATCTATCTGTAGGTGCAGTACAGTTTTGATTAACTCGTGCGTGAAATATGAGAGGCGTCTTCCCGGTAAAGCTGCCGTTTGGTGGGAGAGATCAGTCCAGCGAGCTACAGGAAGAATTTCGGGCCGGTTTACCGACGGTAGGAGGCTAGCACCACGCTCCTACGCTGTTGGCCGGACGTACAATATGCATATATGCATCCTATTCCCACCTAGCTGGCCGCTGTAACCCAGACGCAACACATCCTCTGTCGATAGCGGCTGGACCCGGCCGGTCGGTCGGTACATATAGAGAGAGGGGTCGAGGTAGACCGGGTATGCATGTAGCTAGCTGGGTCCTGCCACGGTTTCGATAGGCACAATCTACTGCAGCGCCAGCGACGCTGCTAGCGACCAAACGTGCGCTTTATCGCCGGGTATGTTTGTCAGAACGTACACGCCCTGCCCACGGACCGCTTTGCCTGCTCCGTTGCCGTCCCCGTCGTCGTCACCGTCGCCGTGGCCGGGGTGCGTGCATGTCTGTGGGCGCACGCGTACTTCATCCTTCTAGACGCCTGCAGCAACTACAAACAACTTTTATTTCTTGTTGTTACTTCTGCGGTTTCATGCATGTAACACTCACTGCAGCACGGCTAGCTAGAAGCTACGGAGTACTAGCTTCTTGTAAAATCCTCGCTCGCTCACTGGGCTCGGTAGTGCCGGCACCGTTAAAACTGAATTGTCAGGCATGATGATCTCCCTCTTTGATTAGTGGAGGCTGCGCACACTTGTTCCAGAGAGTAATTATAACCCGCGATCGACCTCGCACTGGTGCATCTTAAATTTTTAACATGGCATCATGTTAATTGATCTCGCTAATGCATGTACTTAATTCTCTACGGGTAACCATGTCATCATGAGAGTGGTAACTGATCCATGGATAGACGTAGCAACGACAAAATCACCCAGGTAGTGGGTAGGTACGTACGTATGCATGTAGTGTAGTTTACTAACTGGTAGGAAATCACAATTAAGATAGATACGCGTGGAACATGCATGCGTGGTGTCAGCGCGTGTCCGGATCAACAACGGTGGTTTTGTTGTTGGCCAGTGCGAGTGAGTGGGTGAGTGGGCTGGCTTGCCCATCGTCGAGCTCCATGTCAACCCCCCTGGCTAACTTTCCGACGGCAGCACGGACGGCCGGCCGCGAACTCCGTCACTCCACGTACATTGGCAGATCACCGTCCGTCAGGTAGTGGCAGTAGCTGCCAGTGAGATAACGCAAGCGACACTAACCTTCAAAGGAGAGGTGCACATGTAGCAGAGGTATACGTTGCGTGTGGCGTCCGTGCTGGCTAGTCCGGTCAATTGCATGTCCTCCTTTTCCAGAGTATTTCTTGGTGGAGTTTGGAATGCGGGCCGGGGATGGACCATGGATATGCTCATATTCACCTCGATCGCCATCTATCAGATATCTGTGTGCCCTGGGAGCTAGATAGTACGTGTTGGAACGCGTACACTACAAGCTCGGTCAGATAGCACTGCCGTCGGCGAGCCAGCGGCGACCACCGACGGCGACGGAGGAACTTTTGTCAAGCGCTGTCGCCGTCCCTAAATTCCTTCCTCCTTTCTGCTGCTAGCTGTTGCTGGTCCTGCTGGAAGAAAACAAGAAAAGCAGAATTCTTTTGGGAGATGAATGTCGTCTGTACGTGTTGCCGTGTTTATTCTTTCCTTTTTGTTCTTCTTGTGTGTAGTCGATGTATTGATCGGGAGTATAGTGGGGAGGTGCGGAGGGCTGATTTGGACTCTGCACGAGCTAACGCTAGCTAGCTGGCCTCCCTATCATATGGATAATAATATATAGTGTGGTGTGGTCTGCGTGTGCCCTGTGTTGCTTCGTTGTTAATTAATTAAGCTTGGATGCATGAGATGCACACGTGGCTGCTCCAAAGCCGTGGGGATTTGCTTTCAATTTATGTCGTATTAACTCGAGTCTGAATCTGGCTGGTGTTTACGCTGTTAGCTTGGACGCTGTGGACGACGCGTCATGATGATTGAGCAGGTATTTCTTAGACGGGCCTCTGACACGATCTTCAACTTACCTGCATTTCTACGACACTGGCATCCGCTATCTAGGTAGTGCAACCTGGAGCGTCTAGGACTTATGTTGGATGCGATGTATGCTGCCGCTCACCGACTGTCCTCGCAGCAGGGCCCTTGAGTTTGTGGCCACTTGGTGGTCTTTCTTCCTCTATTTATCTTATGCTTTTTTTTTGCATGTTTGTGCTGATGCCACAACGGACTATTTTCTTTCCTTGCACTTCAACTTTTTGTATAGACGTGATGGTGACTTTATTTATAAAGCAGGGCGAAAGCCTATTTACAGAGCGAGAGAGTCTGAATTTCACGACACTGGGTGGCGGGGGAAGGGAGCTTAGAGGGATGGGTGGTGGTAGTTGCTAGCACCATTGCGGGGGATGTCGAGGGAGGGTGCAGGAGGGGCGCGATAGCAGGCGGGTAGGCTGCATGCTGCGTGAGGAAGAAGAAGGGGAGTTTCAAAATGAACAATCCGCTATTTGTTTTCGGGCGTTGGATGAAGATCTAGTAGTTCTGAATGAAGAAGTGACAGATGCAATACTTTTATTTTTCAGATGCCTTGTGTACTAATCAGGCATAGGGCGAACAAAGAAGGGATATGTCAGGCGATTGCTCTGGCGACGAGCCAGGCGATCCCGCCGGCGTCCTTCCCCCGCCTTCCCGACCAGCCCCTCCACCACCCACCAGCCCCTCCCCAGCCACCCCCTCGTCCGCTCCGTCCCTTGGTCGTCGCCCTGATGGCGGCCACAAGAAGGCCAGTGGCACGGGGAGAGTCTTCCGCGTCGTGCCGCGTCCAGGTAACGTCTTCTAGGACCGTTTCTTCTCCTCCCTTCGGTCCTGTGTGGCCCTCACCAGCCGTCGTAGCTTGTCTCTCTGCCCCGGGACTGTGTGGGTCACGGTTCCGGCGACGGCCGCCCATCTCTCCGCTGTCTCCATCTCCACTCTGGTTTCCATTCTCTTCTGTGCGCGCCCAGCCCGCCTGGTCGCCGTAAGTGTCGAGCCCCTGGTTTTCTCTGTCCAGGTGGCTAGCGAGGCGGTGGCCCGGTTCATGGTCGAGGCCGGCGTTGGAGCTTCCGCGGCGGTGCAAATCCGGCTGTTCCTGTCGGTGCCGGAGGCGCGTGCTACGGCTGAGCTGGCCCTCGGGGAGCATGTGGCCGTTCCCCCACCTGCCGCCTTCATGGCGCGGGTGAAGGCGCGTGGGCGGGGGCGTAGCCTTTCGGCCATAGGGCGCTCGGCTCCTCCTAGGTCTCTCCTCCCTGGCATCCTGCCCTGTCCCATCGCTAGCCACGTTTCGCCCCGTGATTTGCCTGTGCCTGTTGCGGGGTCGCTGGCAGTAGTTACTGCTGCCGCGGGAGAGGGAGCGGGTTCCGGCTGCCTCTGCCCAGGGGGGTTTCGGGCCACCCAGCGCCGCGCCGTCCGCCCCGGACAGCGACGGGGCTTTTAATGTGGGGGCCCGCGAGGGAATTAATCCCCCTGCCTCACCCAATTGCTGCTCTCCACGGGATGGGTGTTGCAGCCCTTACCGCGCCGCGTTATTGTCCCCTGCTGCTTCCCCCTCCCCCCGAGCCGCGCCCTCACCCTCCTCTCTCCCTTCGCGGTTGCTTCCGCTGTCTTTCGTTGCTCCACTACGTGGAAGACTGCCGGGATCCGGTGCGCTGCCGTCGCTGCCGTCGCTCCGGCCACCGTGCTCGGTCCAAGTCTTGCCCCATGCCCCCCCCCCCCCCGCGCCCCGCCATGTTTCCCCCGCGCTCCACCCTCCCCCCCCCCCCCCCCGCCGCCCCCTCCCCGCCGCCAAACCCCCTACCCTTCTGCGGCCTGGCGTCCCTCCTCTCTGTCCAACATCGCTCCGAGGCGCCTTGACGTGGGGGAACCCAGTTCGCGGGCTCGATCCCCCACGCCCTCCCCTCGGGACATATCGCTGGACGGGGTGGTGCGCTCTCCTCCGCTGTCTCCTCCGTCCGCGGAGGAGGAGCTGGGCCACCCGTAGCCGGTTGTGGTCGCTTTGGCGGCCCCTGCGCCGCCGTCGGAGCTGCTTCAGCCTCGTGGGCCGCCATCGTCGCGAAGCTCATTGCGCCTCTCCTCCTCTGGTACCGAGGTTTCCTCGGGTAGCGGGGATCGGTTGCGGGCGAGTCGCAGCGTCCGGACGCCATGGATGTCTTCATGCCTGCCGGAGATATCGAGGCCGCGCTTCGCCTCGCCGTGGTCTCCATTGAACCGCCCAACGCCTTCATCAACGCGACGGCCGCGATCCAGGCTGCCATGCTTCGCGACCTAGGGCACCTCTCCTTCGACACGGTCCCCTCGTTGGTCGGTGTCTGCTACCTCCGTTTCTCATCCTGGGCCGACCGTGAGGAAGCCATCGCTAGCCAGCCCCTGCCCTACCAGGGCGCGCGCATCGACCTTCATAAGGAGGAGCTGTATGGGCGAGTGCCGCAGCGCGCTCGTCAGTGCGCCCTCCTGGCGGCTATGGGCTTCCCCGCCGAGTTCATTACGCCTAACTGCATCCCCGCCGCCTTCTCCGGCTTCGGGCGCGTCCTCGAGGTCGACCCGCGTGCCCTCTCTGGCCACGAGCTAGCCACGATCAGGGTGGTCGTGCTCCTGGAGCGTACACGGGACATCCCGTGTGACGTTTGGCCGTGGGGTGGGCCGTGGGCGACGCGGGCCATCTCCGTCGAGCCGGCCTCGGTCTGGCCTATGGCTCGCTCTTTTGATGACAACGGCGAGTACGTGTCGTACTTCTGCTTCCCTCCCCCTCCCTTCGCCCACAACAGGCCTGATGGGGCGCGCCGTCACGGCGATGCGGCTGTCCCAGCCTTCCGCCCCGTCGGCAGGTTCTTCGGTGGCGGGGGAGGCAGTGCCCTCGACTCCGTCCTTCGGGTCCTTGGCGCTCCCCCTCTGCCCGGCTCTGTCGCTCGCCTTGGGGCCAGGGATGGGGCGGGGGGGGGAGTGGGGACTGGACTATGGCCCTGTCCGGCTCGTCTGCCTCTGGCTCCTCGGTGCGCATCGTCGATCTGGCTGACGACGCGCCGAACGACGTGCCCTGCATGGCGTTGCATGGGGGTGGGTCCCCCCCCATTGGACGTGTCCTCCCCTGCTCCTTCCACTCCCTCAGCTGCCCAGGAAGCCGCCGTTCTCGCCGGGGGTGGGCGCCATAGCGAGCGTCTAGCCCGAGCGGACACTGGAGCCTTTATCCCGATCGTGGACAAGGCGGTGAAGCGCCGCGCCCTCAAGGACGCTTTGATCGGGTGCTCGCCGCATCTCCAGGCCAAGGCTGCCCGTGACCGTGTCCTTGACGCGGTGGTGCAGCCGCTGTCCTCGGCTTCTGTCGCGGGGCTGAGGGCTACCGCTGCTATCAAGGCCTCCTCGGTGCTGGCTACTCTCCATGATTAGTGCTCCGGTGTGTGTAGTTGCTGGTGTGGTTTGTTCCCAGCTCCTGCCTCGTCTTTCCCTTTGCCCCGCCAGTTTGGGTGGCATTGTATCTTCTTTCTGTTTTGGTGTGTGCGTTTGTATCTTCCATTGGGTGCCCGCTGGTTCCCATGGTTAGTCGCGTTCAAACTATGTCCTTTCTTTTCTGGAATGTGCAAGGCTTGGGGGACACGGATAAGTGCGGCCTCGTTCGTGACTCTATCTCTGCTGCAGCTCCAGCAGTTGCTTGCCTCCAGGAATCCAAGCTTGCGACCCTGGACGGGCACAAAGCTCGTTCTTTCCTTCCCGTGGCTCTTTCGGAGTTCCTGTCTAAGGACGCCGACGGGACGCGTGGTGGGGTGATCACTGCTTGGGACCCCCGTCTCCTCACGCTTGTTGCTTGCACTAGGTCGCGCTTCTCCCTCACCACCTCTTTCGTGTCCACGGTCTCCGACATCGCTTTCTCCATCACTAACGTTTATGCCCCTGCCGATCACTCTCTTACGGGGGAGTTTGTTACCGACATGCATGACCTTTCGCCTTCCATCCAGGGGCCGAGGCTGATCGTTGGTGACTTCAACCTCATCCGGTTGCCCCGGGAGAAGAACAACGATCGGTTCGACGCCGGCCGCGCGCACACGTTTAACGCTATGATTAACGCCCTGGCCTGGCTGGAACTCCCCCTTACGGATCGTCTGTTCACTTGGTCTAATAAACGTGACCCCCAACGCTCGCTCGGCTCGACCGCGCCTTCTTTGACACTGCTTGGGATACTCTCTTCCCAGACTCGACCCTCACCTCGCGCCCCAGGACCACCTCCAACCATTTCCCCTGGTGGTCGCCGCCTCGACTCGTCTCCCCTCTGCCGGGCGTTTTTTCTTTGAGAACGCTTGGCTTTTGGATCCTGGTTTCCTTCCCTCAGTTTTGCCGTCCTGGTCGTGCGTTCCTCCCTCTCCCTGTGCCGCTTCCCGTCTTGCGCGCCAGAAGAAAAGCCTCAGGTCTGCCGCCAAGGTATGGAAACGACAACATAAATTCGTTCCTGTTTTCACTAACGATTGCAAGTTCCTGATTGACCTGTTAGACTTCCTGGAGGAGTTCCGGCGGCTCTCTCCCACTGAGTGTGATCTGCGGGGGACGCCCGGCTTGCACTGGCGGCCTCGGTCGCGCGCCAGGCCGCCTTCTGGCGCCAGCGGGGGAAGTGTCGGGCTGTTCTGGAGGGCGACGAGAACACCGGCTACTTCCATGCCCGCGCGTCCCAACGGCGTCGTGGGAATGCCATCCGGGTGCTTGACGTGGACGTATGCGAGATCGTCGACCACAATGCTAAGGAGGCGGCCTTGCGGCGTTTCTACTCCAACCTCCTGGGACGAACCCCTAATACCTCCTGGGGGTTCGACTTGCCCGCGCTGTACGCTGCTGCGCCTGTCGTCCGCGGCGCGCCGCTGGTTGCGCCATTCTCCAGGGCCGAGATCTGGGAGGTGGTCTTCGCTCTCGACCGGACTAGCGCCCCCGGCCCGGACGGGCTCGGCCCGGCGTTCTACCAGGCTGCCTGGCCGGCTGTCGTGGGCGACCTGCAGCGCCTTTTCGACGACGTCCACTCCGGCTCCGTGCGCCTAGATGGGATAAACAGGGCCCTCATCGCCTTGCTCCCCAAAAAGGAGGGGGTGCCGACCCCCGGGGATTTCCGTCATGTCTCCCTCCAGAACGGGGACGTGAAGATCCTCTGCAAGGGCCTGACGACGCGGCTCCAGCAGCAGATCGGCGACCTCATCGACGAGGACCAGTCCGGCTTCCTGTCCGGGCGTAGCATCTCGGAGAACTTCGTCTACGCGGCGGAGCTGGTGCAGTGCTGCTACAAGCGTGGGGCCCCCATGTTGGTGTTCAAGCTCGACTTTGCCAAGGCCTTCGACTCTATTGCCTAGCCCAGCCTCCGCAGAATCATGGAGGTGCGGGGGTTTCCGCCTGCTTAGTGCAACTGGATGGACCTCATCCTTCGGTCCTCCAAGGCGGCGGTGCTTCTCAACGGGGTCCCCGGGCGTTGGTTTGCGGTTCGCAAGGGCTTGAGGCAGGGGGACCCCATCTCCCCCTACCTCTTCCTCCTGGTTGCCGATGTGCTGCAACGCCTGATTCGGTCAGACGGGGCTCTTCGACACCCCTTGTGTGAGGGGGAGCCGCCGGTGGTGCTCCAGTATGCCGATGACACCCTGATCATCATGCACGCTGAGGTGGGGGCGCGGCGAGGCTGCGCGTCATCCTCGACCAATTCGCCTCTGCTACGGGGCTCGTCATCAACTTCTCCAAAAGCACCCTTGTCCCCATGCATGTGGACGTGGCAGTGCTGGCGGCGGTGGTTGCGACGTTCGGATGCAGCGTTGGCGCCTTCCCGCAGACCTATTTGGGCCTACCGCTGTCCAGTGACAAGCTCAATGTCAACGACTTTGCGCCGATGCTGGCCAAGGTGGACCGCTATCTTGCAGGATGGCGTGCTAGGCTCCTGTCCCCCGCGGGCCGCCTGGTCCTCGTCAACGCCGTCCTGGACTCCCTCCCTACCTATGCCATGGAGGCCATGCGGCTCCCGCCGGGCGGTCCTGGCGAAGCTGGATGGGCTGCGGCGTGCGTTCCTTTGGAACGTGGCGGGGCGGGCCTCCGGTGCTCAGTGTCTCGTCGCCTGGGACCGGGTTTGCCGGGCTCGGGCCGAAGGGGGCCTAGGCGTTCGCGATCTGGGGGCTCAGAACGACTGCCTTCTCCTCAAGCTTCTCCATCGCCTTCACTCCAGAGTTCCGTCTAGGTGGGCCTGCTGGGTTTGGGGCCTGCTGGACGGGCGATCTCTCCTGAGCCCTGGTCGCCCCCCTCTCTTGGGGGAGCACTGGGGGGCCCTCCTTGGGCTGCTCCCCGTCTACCGGGCGCTCACGCGGGTGGAGGTAGGGGACGGGCGGGCGACCTCGTTCTGGCACGACGATTGGCTCGCCTGCGGGGTGCTCCGGGTGGCCTTTCCCGCCCTATTCTCCCATGCTGACAGCGTGGAGGTCTCAGTGTGGATGGTGCGTCGGCGGGGTGTGAGGTCCCTGCTTGTTCCGCGGCTAACCCCGCTGGCCGCTGCGGAGTGCGTTGCTGCTCAGCAGGTGGTGGATGCTTGCCTTCCTAGGGAGGGTTCGGACTCCCGCCTCGCCAAGCTGTGTGCGAGCCCGGGCGGGGGCTTCTCTGCTAGGGGTGTGTATGCCCTTGTGACCTTTGGCGGGGTGGCGGCAGCTCCGGCGTCCTTTCTTTGGTCGTCCTGCGCCCTGTCGCGCGTCAAATTCTTTGGATGGCTTCTCTCCATGTCGCGCATCCATACGAGGGATGTGCTCCTTCGCAAAACCATCATCACGGCTGCGGAGGCGGGGTGCCCCTGCTGTGAGGCGGCGCTGGAAACTGCCGATCACATGATCTTCGCGTGCCCGTTCGCGGTCCAGTTCTGGCGGTGCGTTGGGCTCTCGCCTGCTGGTGCCTCGGTGGAGACCCTACACCTTTTCGACACTTCGCCCACTGTTGGCGTTGCCTCTCCTGCCTCCTTCGTCCTCCTCTGCTGTTGGAGGCTCTGGAAACAACGGAACGCTGTCGTCTTCAGGGAAGACCCATGGCCCCTGGCTGCTACACTGAAGGCGTGTCGGGACGACGCGATGCTGTGGCATGCTAGACTTCGGGAGGGGGATCGCTCCCATATCGACGTCTGGCTAGCGGTTCTTAGGGCCGATCGTCTAGCATGATAGCCAGCTGACTGGCTAGGATCTCCTTTCCTCTTCCTTCTGTAAACTCTCTCTATGTAATCTGACCTTCAGGGGTTTACCCCTTTACGCAATATATTCAGGTGGTGGGGGGCTCCCCCCCCCCCCCCCCCCCTCTTCCCCGGTGAAAATTCAAAAAAAAAAAAGATGCCTTGTGTATAGCACTGCAGGAACATGTTGCCATGTATCTTGAAGTAAGCCGAATGTCAAAACTTGGGTACTCAGCCGAGATTGGTCCCAAGTGCACACCGTCAAAATACTCGGCTAACTGCCTAACTGTCAAAACTTAATTAGGATATTTTAATTGTACAAGGCTACAAGAAAGAGGCCAAATTATTTTCTTTTAAAGGGAGCTTACTCCGTGCGAGGCACGAAAGAGCTGCTTGCTCGACAATCCTTCCGGAGATGTTGTTCAAAAGGGTGCCAGTACGACGAGAGGCCCTACATTTGGTTCATTCCACATGCGGCAAGAGACGACCGTCATGATTCATGAGGGAGGCGAGACCTTTCCTATGATTTTTATTCAAAATGACCAGATCTGTGCAAACTTGTAAAGAGCATGCCGGCCCCTCAACTATAGTTCCATTCCATGTCATGATTTCTTTCTATCCACGGTACTACAAGATATTACTTATTTGCTTGTCCTACACTCCTACTCCTACATATTCTTGGTCAAAATGAAAAGGCTTGAATCATTTGGTGGTACTATGGCTAACCAAACCACATGGGCAACATACAGCAAGAACCAAAATAAACAAAAGGCTCATAAGTTAGTTTATTATCATATTAATCCACTAGTGACAAAGTTTTAGCATCAGGATGGCATCATGCAGATGCATGGGCCGGGGATGGCCTACGAGGCATCATCATGCGCGCTAACTGCCTAACTCGTGCATGGCAAAGCCACACGCACAACCAAAAGGCCTAGGATTCTCCATTCGCTCAGGCACTCAGCAAGCAGCTTTGCAGCGTAATATCCCCCGAGGGGTCAGAGGCTTAATCATGCCGGCGGCCATCAACGTAGCGATCGCCGGTTGCCGTCCGGGTTCGGGCATCTAATCTACATTAAGCAGCACCTAACACCCCATCGCTCTCACTCGTAAAAGGCTAGGGAGCAGTACTAGGATTCCTAGCCATAGCTACCCGTCAGAGTGGGCGAGGCCTCTCCTCGCATTGTTTGTTCTCCAATGATTGATCCATGTAGTTTCAGTTGATTTGATCTGATTTCGTCGCATCCTTAGCTCACTGATCGTCTACTCACACTGGCAAATAAAATAGGCACCGTTTCGGCGAAATAAACTGTAGATTTTTTCAGTAGAAGAAGCAATAATCAGTGGTCTGATCCGTCGATTTTCTGGTCCTGCTTGGCCATTTCGAAGATACACTCCACTACTCCAGGCTCATCTCACCCAACGGACGTCGAGTACGTAGTATGTACTACATACTCCACTCCACTACACTACATATTATTAGTCATGGCAACGGTCTCCATCTTGCCATCCATAGGTGGCCGCCCCAGGGCAGGAAAGCCTGAGCCTGAAGCTCTCCTCGAGACCTCACGGTCCAAACGCTATCTAGAATGTCCTGCTTAAGTTATGGAGCTTCCTGCAAACTGCAAAATGCCAATACATGTGACAATAGACAGATGACCAACATACACCTCACATGGTGTAGAGGACCAACCACTTGACGTGTCCAAAGTAAACAGTGAATAAAAGCTCAGCTCCACAAGCATACACCACTTCCGTGATAAGTATGCTTTCCAAATTATTTTGTAAGATTATTAGGTGTCTCAAACCGAGATTGCTGCGCATACAAATAAACTCAGTAGGTGACCCCAGGGTTAAAATTTTCAACGGGGCCCAGAATATTTTTAATCTCAGTGAAATTTCCGTAATTTCACACCTTTCAGTGGGGCCCAGAATATTTTTAATCCCAAAATTTCGATGTAGATTCAAACTGATTTTAAACTAAATTTAAATTATATTAAAATTCTTTAAAATCAAGTGAAATTTGACATCCTAAAATTGAAATTATTGTATTTCCGAAATTAAAACCTTGGGTGACCGAAAAGAAAAACATTTTGAACTATACAAGCACCTCGATTCCAAAAGAAGCAGAGCTAGAGCACACAAACAGGTCCTCACATAATCACGTACACAAACTGACCAATGTTGGTTGATCCTCTCATGTCCAATCGAGCTGGCCATGTCACTCCATATTCTCTTTCCTCAACACACCCGGGGAATTCATGAATGAGATTCTGGAACATCGTAGCCCACTTTTAATCCTTGTCCATCATTCAATCACATGCAATAAAAGTTGCAAATGCGGGAATACATGCATCGCTTTTTTTTCTTTGCTGTCAATCAGACAGCTAGCACATCATCAGTTTTGAGAGGAGCAAGCAAAGTGGCTACCGCTCGGTCCTCATGGGACCGAGTCCAACTCGAGTGCAGAGGATTGGGGAACATGCCAACAAGTTCAAATCAAGGCAGGCACCATCTGGAAACTAGACTGCGACAAGTAACCAAAGTCATCCATGGAGACGATGCCTGCGATCTCGCCCTAGCTTAGCAGTAACATGCTACTAGCATAACATAAAAGGTAAAAGGAGAGCCCATACCAGGATAACAAATTGTCCATGTATGTGACATGTATGGCCATGTCGGCAACGACTAGTAACAATAGAGTGCCCGCACCACATGGAGTAACAAACTTGGTTTATTTTAGCAACATGCATGGCCCTTTCACGACTAGGAAGCATGCAGTTTTCAACACCAAATCAAATCAACCCTACGGAGGAAGTGCCTTCCCTAAAGATCTGATGTTAACACAACCAAAAAGAGATCATTTACTATGCAGGCTAAGACTAAGCTTTACCATGCATATAGCGCCCTCCACTTAATCAAAAGTTGCTCCACCTTGTTAATGATCAAATCTTAGTGCTTCTACCATTCAGGAACCACCTGTTAACACATGCATAATGAACTTCTATTATAGCCATGATTCAGTAAGTTTTTCCCTAACAAGGATGATAGACAATATTTAATACAATGATCACATGAGCTGCTCTAACTAATTGTAATCCATCTGATTTAAGCTTTCTAGTGTGTTTGTTGCGGTATGATTATTTGGGCCGTTCTTCAATCTCGTGTGGATCACATGACCCTCCCCCATGCTCGCATCGGCACACACGTTCGTAGGATCTGACTGCCGAGTGGCCCCGGAGGCGAACACACACTGCCGGCAGAGCACCAGTCAATTCATATTTTTCAAGCGATAGCAAGCTCATAATCGCCAGAGGATCGACGAAGGTGTCGCAGTTGGTTGGAAACTTCTCAATCACACACATTGACGGTCACGCACTGCACTGATGTACATACCCCCAAACCGGACACCACATCTGTCTGCGAACTGAGGGGAAGGCAGTCCGAGGACACTGATGCAGGTGTCGGCCATCCAACCGTAGTAGCAAATGTCCGATTGCATTTTGGAATATATTTAACGAAAGTAAACATATTTGATGTGTATTTAATCAAACTAAATGACATTCATTCATACGGTAACAATTTTTACATAAATGTGAATGCTTTTCTGTAAACCGGAGAAAATTCATTACATGTTGACATATTTTAACTAAACCATAATATAACCTATTCTAAATGACCGTCGGTGCCATATTCCCATGTCCGGCCGGCCATGAACCCAAGAAAATGAAACTCTACCTCCACAGCTTGCAAGCAGCTAATCGTCCGACTATGATGAGCCTGCCAAGCTTAGCTTTAACGGGAGGTAGGTGTGCGTGGCCTTCCTAGGACCCGAGCGTCGGCAACCTTCCATGCTCTTTTCTTTTGGAAATATGCCCTAGACGCAATACTATTGTATTACTACATTTCCATGTTTATAATTAAGAGCTTATTTTCTATTCTATAACAGTTATGATCCTGGAATATGTGATTCAGTGGAAAACTCATATGCATGTGTTGAAAGATAAATAGTAAAATCGGATTCCTAGTCTCGCCTCTAATACAAAATCAAGTGTTGTTTGTGATCATGTTCTCCGGATCTTGATATATCGTTATGTGTAATGATAGTATGAAAACGACATTGCAAATATGACGTTAAAGGAACGATCATATTGAATTGACCGAAACTTGATTGGTATACTTTGAGATGCTATCGTCACAAGTCAATCGCTATAACACGAAGAGTTAACATATGCTTTAGTTCCTTAATATATTAGGGTATCGTAGTCACTTTTTATCGTACGATGGACTTTAGGCTTTCTCTAACGTCATCTGTGACATGGTGATCATAACGACAACTGACTAGTTCATTGGAAAGTTTGACAGGGGACTAGATATCTCAAGAGTAGGGTTTTCTCCTCTGGTGATGGAGAGATATTCTTAGGGCCCACTCGGTGTGATGATATCCATCATTCTCTGGACAAACACATGTGACTAAGTCACGGGGATGGCATAACATGTCAATGAGAAAGAAGAACAAAACCGATAACGAGGAGACCGGTATAGTGAGCATCAGAATGACTCAACAGGATACCGATACATCTCACCTCGGGTTCTCTAAAGTATCATGAAGCAAAAGGAATAGCACATGATAACCAAAGGTTCACTCGATTGTCATTCGTGTAATCATAGGGATCGATATGGACATCCACGGTTTCGCTATAGGTCATTGAAAGAAATGTTTTTTGTACATGTTTATGTTTAACGGAACCTATAGGGTCACAAGATTAAGGTAATCACGATCTTCTGAGTGTTAGCAGGACAAGTTTACTGAGGAAAAATTTGTTAAATAGTTTCATTAATATTCAAAATAGTTTTGAGAGGAAACCTGAAGCATTTCAGGGTCATCCGAAGGGTTTCGGGGTTTATCAGGCAATACCAGGTATTACCAATAAATAATATATAGATTGAAAATGTCTCTAGAGATGTTAAATTAATAATAAAAGGCGCTAATGATATTTACGGGGATTTTAAATTAATTAAATATCAACGGGACTTAAAAGGCCAAGTGATGGAAAGGATATGGGCCACTTGGGCCCAATGGGGGAGGCGTCCCCCTTGCTTCTTGGAGAAGCCAAGGGGGCGCCGAATTGGAGGGTGAAACCCCCTCATTGGCCGGTGCAAGGGGGGGAATCTTCCCCCTTGTGGTACTCCCTCCCCTCTCGTCTAACCTATATATACTAGAGGATTTTGGCCTTTGGACATACAAGTTTTAGAGCCTCGTCTAGTTCTCTAGTTCTAGTTCTATATGATCCAATTATAGCTAGATCTAATCCTATTTAGTCCTCAAAATTAGAAGCCCAGTGTGGTTCTAATCTCCTCCCACTAATTCACCGAGGTGATTAGCCCTGGACGGCCGAGCGCTGCTAGATCATGATGACTGTACGCTTGTAAACTGCGGAGAGGTCGTACTTTCGATCTTTTGATCGAGGGACTGTTCATGGACGGTTCGAGGGATTGTTCATCTACCGTTCGATGGGCTGCTAGTATGATCTACACAGACTCTTCTTCTGTTGCAACTCTTAGTTGGTAGTGATCCGATCCAAACGACATCTTGATAGTATTCCTGGTTGCATATTAGCTCTTTGGTGGGAATTGATCTTGGATGTTCTATTGAGATGATTGATAAAAATCTTGGAGCAATTAGGAAAATGAAAATAGCTAGGAAAAGAAATTTTGCCTTCAAAATATAGTGAATATAGAGAGCAATAAAGAGATGCTTTCTGGTACACAAAGAACACCTCCTAACACACTGATGACCCACAAGTATAGAGTATCAATCGTAGTCCGATAAGAAAGGGTATCGAACTCAACGAGGAGCGAAAGGAAATGATAAGTGGTTTTCATCAAGGGATTCTCTGCAAGTACTAAAAGTATCGCTAACAAATAGTTTTTTAGCAAGGTAATTCGTAACAAGTAAGAACTAACAACTAACAATAGTAACCAAGGTGCAGCAAAGTGGCCCAATCCTTTTTATAACAAAGGACAAGCTAGAAGGTTCTCTTATAGCGAAGCAAAGCATTCTCGAGGACACATGAGAATTCTCATCTAGTCACGTTCATCATGTTTAGTTGATTCACGTTTGTTATTTTGATAATTTGATATGTGATGACCCATAAGTATAGGGGACCAACCGTAGTCCTTTCAATAAGTAAGGGTGTCAAACCCAACGAGGAACAGAAGGAAATGATAAACGGTTTAACAAGATATTCTCTGTAAGTACTGAAAGTAGCGGTAACAGATAGTTTTGTAGCAAGGTAATTCGTAACTAGTAACAAGTAGCTATAGTAACAAAGTGCAGTAAGGTGGCCCAATCCTTTTCATTCCAAAGGACAAGCTAGAAAGTTCTCTTATATGAAGCAAAGCGTTCTCGAGGACACATGATAATTGCCGTCTTGTCATGTTCGTCATGTTTAGTTGATTCGCGTTCACTAGTTTGATAATTTGACCTGTGGGTGGACCGGTGCTATGGTGCAGTTATTACTTGAACAAACAACCCTCTTATGATTACCCTTTCTCGCAAGCATCCACAACAATGAAATAAGAATTAAGATAAATCTAACCATTAAATGAAACATATGGATCCAAATCAGCCCCTTACGAAATAATGCATAAACTAGACTTTAAGCTTCTGCCACTCTTGCAATGCAACATCTACTTATTAGTCCCCAATGCCTTCCCTTAGGCTCAAGTATGGTGAAGTGTGTCATGTAGTCGATGTTTGCATAAAACCACTAAAGGAGGAACAACATACATATCATCAAAATATCGAAAAATACCAACTTCACATAATTACTTAAAACAAGACTTCTCTCATGTCCTCAAGAACAAAAGTAACTACCTCACAAATCATATTCATGTTCAAGATCAGAAGTGTATTAAAGATGCTTAAGGATCTAAACATTTAATCTTCCATGAAATAAACCAACCAGCATCAACTATGAGATGTAATCAATACTACTAGCAACCCATAGGTAGCAATATGAGGTTTTGGGACAAAGATTGAATACAAGAGATGAACTTGGGTTTGAGAGGATATGATGTTGGTGAAGATGTTAATGAAGATTGGTCCTCCAACAACAAAGGATCGTTAGTGATGTCGATGGCTTCGATTTTCCCCTCCCGGAGGGAAGTACCCCAGTGGAATCACTCCGCGGGAGAGCAAATGTGCTCCTGCCTAGGTTCCGCCTCAAGATTCTGGTGCTTCATCCCGAAAGTGTTCTTCCAATTTTTTGTTGGGCAAATAGCATCACATAGGAGAAGATGGGCACTAGAGGCCTGCTGGTGGAGCGACGATCTCAACAGGCATGCTCTAGGGCTGGGGGGGGGGGCTGAGCTCGTGATTCTCTGGTGGGCCCCCATCTGGTATTTCTTCTGCCAATCTTTTTTATAAATTCGATATGATTCTCTGCAAATTTTCAGGTCATTTGAAGATGTCGAGAATATCTATCTATGTTGTAGCTTTTTCAGGTCCATAATTCCAGCTGGTGGCAATTTCCCTCTCCATGTGAAACTTGCAAAATAAGAGAGAAAATGCATTAGAATTAAATCGTAAAGTGAAATAATGACCCAAAACATAATAAATAACAGTAAGAGAACATGATACAAAATAGACGTATCACACACCAGAGAATATAGACACTGGAGATGTCGCTATTGCGGAGCTATGTTCTGATTTGGAACATTCTGATGCTGATATGGAAGAGGACCAATATATGAAATTGAGAGCTATTTTCTCAGGAAGGAAAAATGGCAGGGAATGCTCACCAGCTCTGAGCTGTGTAAAGCATTCTGTGCAGGAAGGGGTGTTGAGGAGGAAGGGGGAAAATCTTTGAATTCATTTTTAGAATTTGTCTTTTCTTTACTTTTACAAATAAAAATGAGGGGGGTCTTTTGGAATGTTTGAGGCTTGGGTAAAGATCATAAAAAGAGATATGTGAGAGAAATAATTATGATCACAAACTTGATTTTGTTGGAATATCTAAAACTATTAAACAAAACTTTACTGAAAATGAGCTACACAATTTTTGTGGGGGGAGAAATTTTGAATGGTACTGGAACTCACCTAGAGGGATGTCTGGGTGGATTTTGGTGGGGATAAATAAAGACATCTTTGATATTTTACATATTGAGAATGGGGTATATTTCTTAAGAGTACTGGTGTTTGACGAAAATATGAAGATGCACTGGAATTTAGTGACTGTGTATGGTGATGCTCAAGTGGAAGGAAAAGCTAGACTCCTAGCTAAGCTAGCTAGATTATATCATTACAAGAAATACCCCCTATCTATTTGACAAGCTATGGCTAGAGAGGTCTCTGACCACACTCACTTACTCTTGGACAGAGGCAATAGTAGAAGTGAACATATTTTTAGGTGTAAAAATTCTTGGGTTTTTAGAGTGGGGTTTAAAGATTTAGTAAAAAAAACTTGGCATGAAACATTCAAAGGGGACATTTTGGAAAGATGGCAACTCAGGTTAAGAAATCTTAGGGAAAAACTAAAGGTTGGAATAGAAATGTTGATGCTTGGTACAAGAGAATTTAAATAGGTATTATTAGTACATTGGATGAAAATGATAAAAATGTTGAGATCATGGGATTGATAGTAGCTGACAGGGTAGAACTAAAAGACTTAAGATATCGATTAGGGAGGATAATGAAACAACAAAAATTAAGTGGTTGTAGAGATACAAAGACAAAGAAATCACAAATGGAGATGGTAATAATAGATATTATCATGCCAAGGTAAACGGGAGAAGACGGAAAAATAGAATTCTTTCTTTAGAGCAGGATAATGAGGTGGTTGAAGGTGAAGAGAATTTCATGAAATATATCACTTTTTACAAAAATTTGTTTGGGCACCTAGATGAGAACTTTATCTCTCTTAGGGGACAGGAACTTAAAAAATCTCTAAGGAAAAGAAAAAAAATTGATAGCCCGCCTTTTCTTACAAGAAATACAAGATGTGTGGTGTTTGGAAGAAGAAATATAGAAGTCCTGGCCCGGATGGATTCCCAGCTGATTTTTATCACGAGTTTTGGGACTTGGTGAAATGGGATTTGAAAACTCTAGTGGATGAGTTTGCAAAAGGAAACATAGATATATCTAGACTTAGTTATGCAATCATTACTTTGGTGCCAAAGATCTCTGATGCTAAACAAATACAAAAAATCAGACCCATGTGAGTTTTAAAATAATTACAAAGGTGTTAATGAAGAGACAGAGCACATGTGTCTCATGTGTAATATCTCTTACCCAAACAACCTTTGTTAGAGGAAGATATATCATGGAAGGGGTGGTGATTATGCATGAAGCACTTACCACAATCAATACCAGAAAACAAAATGATGTAATCTTTAAAGTGGATTTCAAGAAAGCATATGATAAACTTTCGTGAGAGTGACTCATGTTATTTGGGGATGTTGTTGGTAAACAACACATTTATCAGGAGATATTGACATGTAAGATGGGAGTGCTTCCCATGAGATATTTGGGGATGCCTATTTCTGATACAAGAATTAGAAATGCACATTGGAAGTGTATGCCTGAGAAAATTAAAAAAAGATGTATTGCTGGGAGGATTACCTTGGTCCATCTTGCCTAACAAATATTCCCCTTTTTATGATGTCATTTTACCCCATTCCTGAAGGGGTGGTAAAGAAAGTTGATTTCTATAGAGCTAGATTGGTTTGGCAAGAAGATGAAAATGAAAGGAAGTATCACCTAGTCAAATGGGACAAATGTTGTTTGCCTAAAGCATTGGGTGGGCTGGGAATTTCTAAATTTAGAAATTATGAACATCTCCTTATTAGCTAAATGGTTTTGGAAACTGGAAACAGAAAATGGTCTGTGGCAAAAGGTAGTTAACAACAAATATGGTGCCGATGAATGTACTCTAGGGCTACTAATTAAAAAGATTGGTGACTCTCAATTTTGGACAAGTTTGTTCAGTGTGAAAGAGACATTTTATAAATTTGTTAGGAAAAAGTTAGGAGATGGAAAAGTACTAGATTTTGGGAAGACTTGTGGATACATGATAAAACTCTTAAAGAGGCCTGCTTTCCCTTTATGAAGTACATCCTTACTAAAAAAAATGAAAATCCTTACTAATACATTATGCACCTCGATCTTTTCTGTTCTGTTGCCACACTACGCCATGTACGGCCGTGGATGCACGCACGGCCCATCTACCACGTACTGTTGCTACAAGACCATATAGCTAGCTACGATGGGTGGATTAGTTAAAAGTAATTGAAGCGAGTGGTCAACGACGATCGATCGACAGATTGATGAATGGATTACACACGAATCGAATCTAATCGAGACCCAATCAATCCAACTCGATCCAGCATGTCGACTCGCAGGATTTTCGTTGGTAAACTAATGGGCGTTGTGCGCGCATAGTACATGCATGATGATGAGTTTTACCGGCAATGATCATTCGGTCGATACGACGGCACCTTCCTCCATCTTTTACCTAGAAAAAGGCGAGTGAGAAGTCCACGGCCGATCGCCTCACTAGGCGGCCGATGGATTCTACGCGGCCGGGGTTTTAGCAGTATTCTAGCCCATCCTAGATTAGACGGCGATGCGATCGGCTGTAGTCGGCATACGCGTGCTTGCCGGCAGGTAGGTGGCCGGCCGGGCGGCCTATGTGTACATGTACCATACGTACGTACGTATGCATGGCAGTAGAGGAAATGGATAAGGCAATCTTATCGCTAAACGTACTACTAGTACCCATGTTCATTACTAGGAAAGTCTAGTAGGAATTACTACGATTTTCTCTTTATAGGCTGGGTCTCGTCCGTGTTTGGTTACTTGAAACGGAAATAACAACAACGGAGGATCACTCCGTACTGTTTATTTGCCCCTCTCGTTTGTGGCACGTACGGGCAGAAAAGGAGCTAGAACATGCCTGTATATCCCCGCAAAAAAATGTAGAACACACCTTTATATAGACAAGGCACCTAGGCTGCACATTCCTGTCAGAATACCGCAAAAAAAAATATTATTTCACCTGGTCACGCCTCCTCTTCTCCAGCAATGTTTGCCTTAACTTCTGATACGGCATATGCATATATCCGGAGCGGAGATCGATCCATGGTTGGTGTAATTAAAAGAGAAGATGTCGTTGTACTGGACACACTGTAGAAGAACACTTTTGCAACAGTAATGTCCTTCTGATGATCGATCTATCTGTAGGTGCAGTACAGTTTTAATTCGTGTGGGAAATATTAGATGCATGCATCTTCCTGGTAAAGCTGCCGTTTGGTGGGAGTTATCGGTCCAGCGAGCTAGAAGAAGAATTTCGGGCCAGTTTACCGACGGCAGGAGGCTAGCAGCACGCGCCTACGCAGATGGCCGGACGTACCATATGCATATATGCATCCTATTCCCACCTAGCTGGCTAGCTGGAACCTAACCCAAACGCAACGCATCATCCAGAATTCTAGATCGACAGCGGCTCGACCCGGCCGGTCGGTCGGTACATAGAGGTAGACCAGGTATGCATGTAGCTAGCTGGGTCCTGCCGCAGATTCGACGGGCACTGGCTACTGCAGCGCCAGCGACGCTGCTAGCGACCAAACGTGCGCTTTATCGCCGGGTGTGTTTGTCAGCACGTACCCACGGACCGCCGGAGCCCGGAGGAGGAGGGGGAATATTTGCTCCTTTTCCACTTTGTCTTCTCCGTCGCCGTCCCCGTGGCCGGAGTGCGAGCGTGGCCGAGTGCCCATGGGCGCACGCGTACTTCATCCCTCTAGACGCGAGCAACAACCACAAGCAACTTTAGTTTCTTCCTCTTGTTGTTGTTGTTGTTTCTGCGGTTTCATGCATGCACGAACACTCACTCCTCTTTGTAAAATCTTCACTTGCTCATTGGGCTCGGTAGTGCGGGCACCGTTAAAACTGAATTGTCACGTATGAATGATGATCCCTCGCTTTGGTTAGTGGAGGCTGTGCACACTTCTTCCAGAGAGTAATTATAACCCGCGATCGACCTCGCACTGTAATGGCGGTGCATGTTAACTTTAATTATCTCTGTAATGCATGTACTACACTTAATTCTCTACGGGTAATCATGGCATCATGAGAGTGGTAACTGATCGATCGATCACCCAGATAGTGGGTACGTACGCATGCATGTAGTATGGTCTATGGTGTACTAACTGGTGGGAAATCACAATTAAGATAGATACGCGTGGAACATGCATGCATGCACGCGTGGTGTCAGCTCCTGTGCGGATTGGGGCCGTGCAGAACGCACATGACCGGATCAACGGTGGTTTCTTGTTAGCCAGTGGGAGAGGGAAGAGGGTAGGTGAGTGGGCTGGCTTGCCCATCGTCGAGCTCCATGTCAACCCCCTTGCCTAACTTTCCGACGGCAGCACGGCCGGCCGGCGGCGAACTCCGTCTCACCACGTACGTTGGCAAGTTGGCAACCAGCCAGCATATAACCGGCCGTCAGGTAGTGGCAGCAGCTAGCGAGATAACGCAAGCGACACAAAACTTCAAAGGCTATCTGGAATATGTAGGATCGTGCTGGCTAGTCCGGTCAATTCCATGTTCTCGTTTTCCAGAATATTTATTGGTGGAGTTTGGAATGTGGGCCGGGGATGCATATGCACCTTGATCGCCATCTATCCCATATCTATGTGCCCTGCTGGCTAGCAACGCGTACACTACAAGCTCGGTCAGTTGGCACTGCCGTCGGCGAGCCAGCGGCGACCACCTTTGTCAAGCGCTGTCGCCGTCCCTTAATTCCTTCCTCCTTTCTGCTGCTAGCTGTTCCTGGTCCTGTTGAAATAGAAAAACAAGAAAAGCACCCTCCTTTTTGTAGATGAATGTCGTTTGTGTGCGTGGTGCCATGTTAATTCTTTCCTTTTTGTTCTCCTTATGTCTGGTCTATGTGTTGATCGGGCGATGGGGAGTAGTGGGGAGGTGAGGAGGTCTGATTTGGACTCCACACGAACTAACGCTAGCTGGCTGGCCTCCTATGTCCTATCCTATGGATAATAACATGTAGTGTGCTGTGGTCTGTGTGTGCCTTGTGTTGCTTCATTTTTAATTAATTAACCTTGCATGCATGAGATGGAGATGGAGCCATGCATGCGTGGCTGCTCCAAAGCCGTGGGGATTTGCTTTTAGTTTATGTCAGTATTAACTTGGAAGAGCATAAAGATCCAACTCCACTTCGTACCATATCATGCAACATACTTCATTCGCACTTTCCCGTGGTAGCTTTCTCTTCTCTGATTCAGGGTCAATTAGCTCACTGGAATTTGGTGAACACAGTAATTAGTTAACCTCCTAAGCCATCGGCACTTCATTTGAATAGCTTGAGCTAAGATGATCCGTAGCTTCTTTTCTTCTAGAACATGACAAAAGCATTGCCTTTTTACTACCTATGTTTGGGTTTACTAGCCTCCCGCGTGTTTTTCCATATTTTTATCATACTTTTAACTAGCAAAATAAAGTTATACGTAGCAAAAACAATATCATTGAAAACTACGTTCTAATACAAATTCAAGAATACAAATTTTAATGACATGAATTAACATTTGCTAGGTAAACGTGTGGTCAAAACTTGACCCAAAATACGATGGGGACTAATAAACCCCGATAGAGGTATATTAGTTAAGTATGCTTGCTAAATGTATGCTCCTGAGGTTTTACTAGGATTCAGTCTTCGCGAGCGGGCGAAGGCGGGGTCAGCATGAGGAGGGCTAGCCAGGGCGGGACTGACCCGTGTACGAGCAGGAGCCAACAATAGCCCGTGGGAGCAAGTCCTAAAATGCACGATGAGGGGTGCCGGAGGGGGGAGCTTAGAGAGATGGGCGGTGGTGGTGGCCAACACAGCAGAGGAGGATGTCGAAGGGAGGGCAAGCCCACCGGCCGCTCGGGGTGACGGAAGGCGGGTAGGCTGTAGGGTGTGTGTGAGGGCAAAAGACGGGAGGTTTAAAATGAACAATGCATGATCTGTTTTCAGTCATTGGATGAAGATCTAGCAGTTCTGAATGAAAGCGACTGACACAATACCTTTTTTCCAGGTGTCTGATTTTTTTTAGAAAAGGAGGATGATCCCGGCCTCTGCATCTGGACGATGCATACGGCCATTTTATTAATTATTCTCACAAGACCTTATAAAGCCATACAACAGCAAGACTAAAGCCACCGTCTAAGCAACAACTGTCGCTACACCTATCCAATTGATAAAGGGGCACAGATAGTCTGAGCCTAATACCAAACGGACATCGCAGTCAAACCTAAACATCTAAGACCTGAGGTCCCAACCAGGACGCCTGCCGGGTATGGGGCACCTAACAGTCCGGCGCACTCCTCAACAAGGACGCCTGCCGGGTATGAGGCCGCCACAGCCATCTGCCACCAATCCATCTTCAGAGTTGTACTGTTGCATGTACCGTGCCAGGTCTCTCTGCCATCGACGCCACCACGACGCCCGACAGCGTCGTCCTCCTGCGCGAGTCCATCCCCCCACAGCGAACTCCGAATCTGCACTGCGCCACGCCGCAAGATCCGTCGCCATCAGTGTGTAGGATGAATCACCGCTCCACCAAAGAATCCGTCTTCTGGTCCCTCGATCACGTGTGTACCTCCAAGAATGACGCCCCCAAGGGAGGAACGACACCAGAGCGCCGCCGTCATCCGATCATCTGATCTAGGGTTTCCCCCAGAGGTAGCAGAGAGTGGCCTTGGACTTCTCCACAGCGATGCCTTCAAGAAGGGAACGACGCAGATAGCGCCGCCACCGCCGGCCTTAGCAGACGACGAAGGCAAGTTTTCACCCAGATCAGTTCGAAGGGATCCAACTCTCGTGCACGGGCCGCCGTCACCACCAGCACCACCAGGCAGACCCTGGAGCACCGGTAGATCAGCGAGCCGCCGGCACCACCGCATCCAGATCGCCGACCACGCCGGGCCGCCGCCATCCCCCGCGCCGTCCGGGTCAGAGACGGAGCCGCCGACCGCGCACAGGGACCACCGCCGCCTGCACACGCCGGAGCGCCGCCGAGAGCCCAGCGCCCGCCACCCCTTGCCGAGGGCCGCCGCCGCGCGCCCCGAGCGGACTCCCACGCACACCAGGGGAAACCGCGAGCGTGAGCCCTGCCGTCGCCCCCAAGCCCGCACCAGCGCACCCCGCCTCCAGCGCGCCACCAACAACCGCCGCGATCCGCCCGCGCCAGATCTAGCCAGCCGTGGGAGAAGAGATCCCGCCGCCGCCGACACAGACCGGGCTTTGCCCGGCGGCGCGTCCCGGCGGCGGCGAGGAGGAGAGGTCGGGGGAGGGACGAGGACGCGGCGGCGCTAGGGTTCCTCCCGGTCGCCGCGCAGGGGCGACACGGGAGGAGTCGGGGGAGTCGGAGGAGTCTGATGTATAGGCTCCCGTACTCAAGAAAAATTATTTATTTATTTGTCCTTTTTTGTGAAAAGTAGTCAAGAGATTTTAATTGTATAAAGGCCAAGAGGCCCAACGATTTTCTTTTAAAGGAAGCTTAGTCTCCTACCATAAGATTACTCAAATGTTTCGCCCCACGAGGCACCAAAGAGCTGCTTCGTCAACGATTCTTCCGGAGAAGGTGTTCAAAAGAGTTTTAGTATGACGAGAGACCCAACATTTGGTTCGTTCCACATGTGGCAAGAGACGAGCATCATGATTCATGAGGGAGGCAAGAACACCTTTCCTATGATTTCGTTCAAAATGACCAGATCTGTACTTTAAGCATAGTACTATTCAACTTGCCTAAACTCGTAAAGAGCATGCCAGCCCCTCAAATATAGTTCCATTCCATGTGATGATTTCTATCGACACTACTACAAGCTATTACTTATTTGCTCGTCCTACTACTTGCCAGTTTTGCATTGGTTCCTGCATATTCGGTGTACCTTGGCTAACGAAACCACATGGGCAACATACAACAAGAACCAAAAGAAACAAACAGCTCATAAGTTTAGTTTAATCCGCTGGTGACAAAGTTTTGGCATCAGGATGTCATTATGCAGATGCATGGGCCGCGTGTGGCCTACGAGGCATCATCATGCGCTCTAACTGCCCAACTCGTGCATGGCAAAGCCACGCACAATCAAAAGGCAAAGGCAAAGGATTCTCCATTCACTCAGCAAGCGGCTTTAGAGCGTAATCTCGTCTGAGCGTCAGCGGCTTAATCATGGCGGCGGCCATCGACGTGGCCATCACCAGTTGCCGTCTAATTTGCTGCATTAAGCAGCACCTAACAAGTAACACCCCATCACGCTCACTCGTAAAAGACTAGGGAGCAGTACTAGGATTCCTAGCCATAGCTCCCCGTCAGAGTGGGTGAGGCTTCTCTTCGCATCGTTTGTTCTACAATGATTGATCCATGTGGTTTCAGTTGATTTGATATGATTTCGTTGCATCCTTAGCTCACTGGTCGGGCATCCCCTCATTTTGCTGCATCAGCAGCTGTGTACCTCATATATAATCCCTCATATCCATGCAATGCATGCAACGTATTACCTCTTTCCCGAAATATAAATCGCTGGGGAGTTCAGTTTACACTCCCCAACGACTTATATTTAGGAACCGAGGGAGTACAAAATTAATCCAGGTACATCAACGAACTAGCAATAAAAACTGTCTTAAATTAGACATAATTCACAAATAAGCGCTGGTGGGACAACCAAAATAAACAGTTTGCATCTTCCGGACACTACTTAAACATAAAAACTAAATTGAATGGAGTAGGGTGTAGTCATCGTCTGAGGAGATCACTAGGGCAGTCTTCGAAGCAAGCAATCCTGCTCCTTGGCGTGCCGCTTCGCTTTCGTCGCCGCCTTCGCCGTTGCCTGGTGCTCCGACAACTCCATGGCGAGCCAGAGCGCTTTGGTATTTTGGCGCCGGAGCTACCGCGCATCCGACTCCGCCGTTGTCTGGGAAGGGCGAAGGACCAAAGCGAGGTGCGTGTCCTTGAGGTCCATTGGTGCGCTTTCCCGGAGCCTCGCAACGCCTGGCCCGCCACCTCTCTACCTCGCCCGTTGTTGTTCGCATTGTGCTGCCCGTGCCTCTGACTTGAGCGTCCTTGACCGTGCTGGCACTGGTGAGAGCACAAGTACCCAGTGGTGGCCATGGATGCCCTCTGGAGGTGGAAGAAAAGGGACGGGGTGGCGTACCTGCAGTGGAGCAGAGCGGGAGGAGCTGCGTGCAGTTAAAAACACAGGTTTAGGGTTTTGCGTGGGTGGTTAACATCCAGCCTCACGTCTCAATATATAGAGGATCACAATTACAATTACATACGTATACAAATACGTGTACAAGGACAATATACTAGACCCTATTTTACATGCCCCCTCAATCTGAACTACATACAAGATTCAGATTGGTTCTAAAACGGTCTAGCATCTGTCTAGTAGCGGGTTTAGTAAATACATCCGCTAACTGATCATCTGTAGAAATAAACCTGACTTCCAGTTCACAAGCAGCTACTCGTTCTCTCACAAAGTGGAAATCAATCTCAATGTGTTTGGTCCGAGCATGAAACACTGGATTCGCCGTCAGGTAAGTTGCCCCTAAGTTATCACACCACAATATAGGAGTGCGCTGCCGTGGGACTCCAAGTTCTGTGAGAACCGAGTCTATCCAAATGGCTTCAGCCGCGCCATTGGCTAATGCCTTATACTCTGCCTCGGTGCTTGATCTCGAGACTGTGGGTTGCTTCTTCGAGCTCCAAGATACAAGGTTAGGTCCAACAAATATAGCAAAACCACCAGTGGAGCGCCTATCATCAACACAGCCTGCCCAGTCTGCATCGGTGAATATACTCACTCCAGTGAATCTGGACTTACGAATCCGTAGTCCCATGTCTAGCGTACCTTTGACATATCTCAGAATACGCTTGACTGCTTCCCAATGATCCACCGTTGGCTGAGACAGGAACTGACACACTTTGTTCACTGCGAAGGAGATATCCGGACGAGTAAGGGTCAAATACTGAAGTGCCCCAACCACACTGCGATACCGAAAGGAGTCATCTCTACCCAGTAGTGCACCACTATGACGTGAGAGACTCTCGGATGTAGCAAGCGGAGTGGAAGTGGCCTTGCAGTTCTCCATGTTGACGCGATGAAGAAGATCTAAAGCATACTTTTTCTGCGTCAAGGTCATGCCCCCTGAATGAAAGGATGCTTCCAAACCAAGAAAGTACTCGAGGCGACCCAAATCTTTGATGGGAAAGCTAGCAGACAACGACTGCACAAGACGATCCACCACGGCGGGGGTAGAGCCAGCAATCACAATATCATCAACGTACACCAGCATGTATATCTGTATAGTACCCTGGGAGAAGATGAACAGAGATGCATCTGATCTGGAGGCAACAAAACCGAGCTGCAAAAGACGCTGACTCAAACGAGCATACCAGGCACGGGGTGACTGCTTGAGACCATAAATAGACCGTTGAAGTTTGCAGACATGAGAGGGATAAGTGGCATCCTCGAACCCAGGTGGCTGCTGCATGTACACATCTTCGGCCAAGAACCCATGTAAAAAGGCATTGCTCACATCAATCTGTCGGAGGCTCCAGCCACGAGACACAGCAAGAGACAAAACCAAGCGAACCGTGGCAGGCTTCACCACTGGGCTAAAAGTATCTCCGTAGTCAATCCCGTGCTGTTGAGTGAAACCACGAGCAACAAGACGAGCTTTGTGCTTATCAACAGACCCATCCGGACGGTGCTTGGTTTTGAAAATCCACTTGCAGCTCACTATATTAACACCAGGTGGCCGAGGCACCAACACCCAGGTGTTAGTGTGACGGAGAGTAGCAAACTCCTCGGACATGGCGGCACGCCAGGCAAGTTCACCCAGAGCATCACGATGGGAAACCGGCGCGGCGAAGAGGGCACGACGGCGAGAGTCGTACCGAACCGTGCCATCAGTGTAAGACTTCTCCTTGCGCGTATGATCACGATGGCGTGTAACCATAGCATGCGCCGGAGCTGCATCGCTAGTAAGAGAAGACGACGGCGACGAGGGCTCGGCCGAGGGTGTCGCGGCTGAGGGGACCTCAGCAGGAGGCGACACGGGCCGAGAGACGATGGTGTGTGGGACCGGCCCAGGTGAGGGCGGCGGCCCGGGCGACGGACCGGGCGAGGGTGGCAACCCAGCCGCATCGGGCGAGGGTGGTGACCCAGCCGCGTCCGCGGTCACGCCATCAGGCGAGGCAGCCGCATCCGCCTCGGGCGGCAGGACATGCACGTCGGGCGCATCAGGAGGCGTCGGAGCAGCAACATGTACCTGGGGGGAACTCAAAGCAATATCACCTGCAAAAGACAAGTTAGATGACAAATAGGACAGGTCATATTTGCGCACATGGACATCCGGAACCGGTTCATCGGAGGGAAAAGTGAGTGCATGTTCAAGAGAAGCAGGATCAACCGAAACGCCGGGTTCAGAGTAAGGGAACACAGTCTCGTCGAAAACAACATCACGAGAGATGTATATCCGACCGGAGGTACGGTCAAGACACTTATAGCCCTTATGCAAAGGACTATAGCCAAGGAAAACACACATCTTGGACCGAAACTCAAGTTTGTGAGCATTGTACTTGCGGAGACTAGGCCAGCAAGCACACCCAAAAATCCGAAGGGAAGAGTAGTTGGGCTGAACATGAAACAGACGAAACAAAGGTGTGTCCTTGTTGAGAACCGGAGTGGGCATACGGTTGATGAGGTAACATGCCGTAAGAAAAGCCTCATCCCAAAACCGAAGTGGAAGAGAGGAGTGCGCAAGCAAGGCAAGACCGGTCTCGACCAAGTGTCGGTGTTTGCGCTCGGCAATACCATTCTGCTGAGAGGTATGCGGACATGACACTCGATGAGAGATGCCCGTGTGTTGAAAGTAGCGATGGAGTTTGTGGTATTCACCACCCCAGTCAGACTGAACGGCTTTGATTTTATAATCCAGAAGGCGTTCGACATGAGCCTGAAAGTTGTAGAAAACTTGCTCAACATCAGACTTGTGTTTAAGCAAATAAATCCAGGTGAAGCGCGTGTAGTCATCAATAAAACTAACATAATATTTGTACCCTCCCGACGAAGCAAGAGCGGGACCCCAAACATCTGAATGTATTAATTCAAGAGGTACAGTAGTGATGTGAAACGAAGTAGAATAAGGTAGTTGATGACTCTTAGCACGCTGACATGCATCATAAACTAACGATGAATTATTTAAACTAGAACACGGAAGTTCATGACTCCGAACAATGGAAGTGACCACATTATTTGTAGGATGACCAAGACGTTGATGCCATTGCGACGACGAAACTCGAACACCGGAGGAGGCACGGTGAGACGATAAAGATGACGCACGAGCGAAGGGGACCGGATAGACCCCCCCGTAACTTCTACCGTGAAGGATGATGCGCCTGGTTGCTTTGTCCTTAACAAGGAAAAAACAACGGTGAAATTCAACAAACACGTCATTATCACAAAGAAGACGATAAACAGAGAGAAGATGCTGGCTGATGTGTGGAACATGAAGGATGTTGCGCAGTTTAAGAGATGAACCGGGTAAACGCGAATGACCAATGTGTGAAATAGATAAACCTGCACCATTGGCCACCTGAACCTGATCCTTGCCGTCATAGCGCTCATGAACCTGGAGGCGCTCAAGATCATTAGTCAAGTGATCCGTAGCCCCGGTATCCAACACCCAAGGAAAGTCGACGGTGTTGGTGGAGGCCGAGTTGGCGGAGCGGGAGTTGTGATCCTGATCATAGCGCTTGCGACAGTCATCGGCTTCATGGCCCCAGTTCTTGCAAATTTGGCACCGGGGACGCCAGCGGTTGCGACGCCCACCTCCTCCGCCGTTGTTGTTGCCGGCGTTGCCTCCTCCACCTTGCCGGCCATTGCCGGCATAACCAGCATTGCGGTCACAGCCGCCGGTGTTGCCGCCATTACCGCCCTGGCGGTTCTGCCCTGGCTGGCCATGTCCATCAGCCGAGCGCCCCCCACCATGGGAGGGATAGGGATCAGAGTAGGGCGCGCGTCCGCCCGCGCCGTACGAACCCGAACGGGTCACGGCGTTCGCGGAGAGAGACCACCCCTCCACCGCACTCTGTTGTGCCTGCAGCGCCTCGAAGGACAGAACCAATGAGTAAAAACTGGAGTAGGGCATGGGTGCATTACTCACGCCCAAGGAGGCGGCGATGGAGTTATAGGCGGAGCCGAGGCCAGTGAGGATGTGATCGATAAGCTCATCATCCCGGATCGGAGAGCCGGCGGCGGCCATAGTGTCGGCCAGGGCCTTCATCTTGTGCATGTATTCCGCGGCAGACAGATCATCCTTCCTCGGCGACTGAAGTTGCCGCCGGATGTGGCGGACATTGGCGCGGCTCTGGGCGCCGAACATGGCAGCGACGGCTGTCCATACCGTATGCGCCGACTCGCAGCCAATAAGTTGGCATGCAATATCCTCATCCATGGAGGTGAGAAGAAGCCCCTTGACGCGCTGATCTTGAACCCACCATTGGTGGTACTCCGGGTTGGCGATGGTGGTAGCAGCGTCGCCGGTGCCGACAACGAGTGTTTTGGCCGGTGCCGCCTTGGTGCCATCGAGGTGTCCATGGAGGTTGGCACCGGCAAGAACGGTGCTGTGATGCCCCCCCAGAGCATGAAGTTGTGGCGACCGAGGCGGACGGAGATCGTCGGGACGGCGAGCGCGGCGGGGATCGAGGCGACGGGAGAAGAGACGATCGCGCCGCTAGTTTGGGCGACGGACATAGCGGCGGATGACATCGCAGCGGTGGCGTGGATGAGACAGCGCGCGGCGGCAGCGGAGCAAGTCGCGGGAGATGGCACGCGCGGCAAATGCGATCGGAAGCGGCGGCGCAGATGGATGGAACGCACTTGCGGCGGATGGATGCTAGCTCACGCGGCGGATGGATGGCTAGCTTGGCTAGCTCACGCGGCGGATGGATCGCTAGCTTGGCTAGCTCGCGCAGCGATCGGAAGTAGCGGCTGCGTGGAGAGAGGATCGGGCGGCGGCGCGAGGAACTTGCGGCGGCGGCCCGGCCTGATACCAAGTTAAAAACACAGGTTTAGGGTTTTGCGTGGGTGGTTAACATCCAGCCTCACGTCTCAATATATAGAGGATCACAATTACAATTACATACGTATACAAATACGTGTACAAGAACAATATACTAGACCCTATTTTACACGTGCTGGATAGGAGGGCCAGGCAACCTTGCCCACACTACGGCGCCGGGTAAAGTGGGATGATGCATCAGACCGTGCGATGCCGCCGCCCGATCCAGCCGCGACCAGCGCAGCCGAGAGCAAGCGCATCCACGTCGGAGTCGACGCCGCTGGAGGACACACTGCTGCTGTCGGAAGCCATATATCGGATTGGAAGAGGACAGGATAGAGAGAGTGAAGAGGACTTGAGTGGACTGGGGTGTAGGGTTTGTCCGAATTGGGTTCCCCTCGTTCACCACGGGTCGGCCTGACGTGGCGGACACGCCAAGTATGCATGAGCCTCCTCATATGCGCCCTAGATTTAGACTATATAAGAGAGGTGCCGGACACCCCAGGCATTTGGGGCCGGTTTGAGGTGCCCGGCTATAGATGCTCTTAGTTAGGTAGCTTCTTTACAGTCCAAAGTAAACAGTGAATAAAAGCTCAGCTCCACAAGCATATATACACTACTTTTGTGATATGTACCCATATTTGTTTATTCAGAATATTTGGGAAACCTCTAGATGTCTCAAGCTGAGCTAATTGAGAGCACGTATTAAATCTTCAGAGAAAAAGAAAATAAACGTTTTGAACACTACAACCATCTGGCTTCCAAAAGAGCCAAATAGATAGGACGATCGGCAAAAAGAGGTCATCGCATACTCACTTGCTCAATTTGATCAATGTTGGTGTATCCTCTCATGTCCGATAGAGCTGGCCACGTCACCTAATATTCGCTTTACTCAACACTTCTGGGGGTTTTAGGAATGAGATTCTGGGACGCCGTAGCCCACTCCTAATCCATGTCCATCAGTCAATCACATGCAAAAAAGGTTGCAAATGCGTCGCTTTTTTCCTTGCTGTCAATCAAACAGCTTGCACTGCATCAGGCTTGACAGGAGCAAGCAAAGTGGCAGCAGCTCCCATCACTACTCACAAGATTGTCCAAGTTGCAGCTCGGGTTCGTCAGAACAAGTCCAACTCCAGGTGCAGGTGAAGAGGATTGGGGAACATGCCCACAAGTGTAGATCAAGGCAGACACGATCTGGTAGACTGTGACAAGTAACCAAAGTCATTCACGGAGAAGATGCATGCGACCGTGCCCTAGCTAAGCACTAGCATGCTACTTGAATAGCAGAAAGGTAAAAACAGAGCCCATACCACGATAACAAATTGTCCCTATATGTGACACATATGACCAAGTCGGCAACCGCTAGTGACAATAGATTGCCGGCAGCACCATGGAGTAACAAACTTGGTTTATTTTAGCAACATGCATAGCCCTTTCACGACAAGGAAGCATGCAGTTTTCAACACCAAATCAAATCAACTCTAGCGAGGAAGTGCCTTCCCTGATGTTAACACAACCAAAAAGATCATTTACTATGCAGGCTAAGACTAGGCTTTACCATGCATATAGCTCCCTCCACTTAATGAAAAGTTGCTCCACCTTGTTAATGATCAAAGGTCAGTGCTCCACCGTTCAGAAACCACCTGTTAACACATGCATAACGAAGTTCTATTATTGCCATGATTCAGTAAGGTTTACCCTAACAAAGATGATAGAGACCTGCGTTGTTGTTCTTTCCGTTCCAAGTAACCAAAACGGGTGAGATTCAGGGCATATGTAAAAGAAGAAAATCATAAAGGAAGGAATGAAAAATGGTCATCAAACGGAAAGAAAAACGGTCCAGTTGCTCTAGCAGCTGATCAAGCAATTGTTCTTGATCCCTAACTTATGTGTTCTTCACCTTTTTAGTGTACTGACAGAGCATTTATATGTTAATTAACTTGGTCTCGATCGATCTCTCGGTTAGTACTGCAGAAATTAATTCGTAACCAAAAATCTTCTTGGGGAGGCTTTTGCCGGCAGGCAGGCATCCTAATCAATCCTAGCTTAGCCTCAACTAATTTACATGATGCACGTACCAAACTGATGGATACTATAGCTAACTGTACGACCGATGTCATGATCCTGCCGCTGGCCTCCAAACGGCCCTACTACTGCATGTACCCTCTTTTCTTTTCCTTCGTTTTTTTTCTTTTTCTTTGCGAACTCGATTCGTGCTGTTGCAAATAGGCCATGGATGGACTAGTTAAAAATAACTGAAGCGAGTGGTCGACGACGATCGATAGACATACCGATTTATAAACAAATCTAATCTAATCGAAATCCAATCGATCCTACTCGATCCAGCATGTCGACTCGCAGGATTTTCGTTCGCAAACTAATGGGCGTTGCGCATAGCATATGATGATGAGTTTTATCAGCAACGGTCATTTCGATACGACCGCTATTTCCCCATTTCTTTACCTAGAAAAGTGAGCGAGGAGTCCACGGGGACAAAATTACTGTTCTGACCCTTAAGGCAAACAAATCCCGATTTGACCTCGTTTCGGAAAAAATTTCGTTTCTGACCTTTTTTGGTGACGCCAAGGTCCCTGGCGTCTGGATTACGAAGCAGACGCCAGGGTCCCTGGCGTCTGGCCCCTGGCCCGCACTGCCCGCCTGCCCGTTGACCTGCTGACGTGGCAAAGGGGCCAGACGCCAGGGACCCTGGCGTCTGGCCCCGGTAAGTGGATAACCCCACCGGGAGAGTGTGTGGGTCCCACCCCACACACTTTCCCCAATCCAACCCGAGCTTGAAGAAGAGCTTCTGCCCCGCCCCCCCCACTCTCTCTCACTCCTCAAGCTCCCCCTCAAATCCTCTCCAAAAGGTGCTTCCCTTAGGTGGATCTTTCCATCACTTTGTTGCTTGTGGTAATCTCCCTCAAATCATCCAATTATTTTTTGTTAAGTCTTGTTATTTTGGTTGCATTTTATACATGTTGGTGGAACCCTAGTTCATGTTTTCTCCCCCTTATGTTAGTGTGAATGGCTTGGTTAACTTTGATAATATAGTGCTATGCATGGTGTGTAGTAGGAATATATGTTTGTTGAGTAGAAAGATTGGGGGTTAGGGTTAGTTAGTGATTAGGGTTAACTTTGCTTAGTGTGTGTTAATTAGTGATACTTTTATGGACATCACCAATAATTTAGTGTTGATATGATTTGGATATAATAAGATGTATTTGGATAAACACCAATTCTCATTGAAGTCTTAAATGCATTCATGTTATTTTTAGATGGAGAGACTTGTTAATGTTCATTACATTGACAAGGAGGCATTCTTGAGTAACAATGCCGACACGGGTGAGGAACCATTGGTTTTTGATACAAGCCCTAGCTATGAGGATGTTGTTGCAAAAGTGAGACAAGTCTTGAAGTGGATGGACACCAATGTTGATGTTAAGTTAATAGGAAGGTATGATGTTGGAGTTGGAGCCAAATCTCGCTTGAAAAGTATGCCTATCACCTCGGATTTGCATTGGGATGTATACAAGGAAAAAGTATCCCAATCGGAAGACAAGTCACTTGAATTGTTTGCCACCAAGGTTGAATCTCCTCGGTTTACCTTTGATTTGAACCGGCATGTCTCTTCCCCAATGGATGACATGAGCGAGAGGACAATGGTGCCACTTGTTGAGCATAGGGTTGTGGTTGATGCCCCCAATGTTTATCCCCCACCACGTCCCCGTGTACCAACTATCAAAGCAAATGAGGTTGAGTTTTATGCCCCCAATGCTTCTAGCCAACCACCAACTAGCCAAGCAAATGAGGTTGAGTTGTATGCCCCCAATGCTTCTAGCCAACCACCAACTAGCCAAGCAAATGAAGTTGAGGTGATTGCTAGTGACGGAGTAATTCAAGAGGATGAAGATGCTTATGATGACGATGAAGAGCAAGAGGAAGGGTTTCATGGCAATGATGTTGGTGACTTGGATGTGTACATAGCGCAAAAGGACATGGATCGTGACTTGCCTTTTAGGCGTCAATATGCATATGACTCGGATGACGAGGGTCCAGTTGAACAGTTGGACGAGGATGGATTCACAAAGGAGGAGAACCAAATCCACTTTGAGATGACGGGCTTACAAAAAAGAACTCACTTGTTTAAAGATCTCAGCCTTACCCATAAAGCTGTTGTTGACGGTGGAATGAGAATGACAGCGATTGAGCCAACACCATGCCCGGATCCAGGAGAACCAAGCGTGGAGAATGAGGACGAGAATGCTTATTTGAAGAAAGGATTGAAGTTTCTGAGCTTGCCTATGCTGAAGTTTTGGTTGGCTGACTATGCCATTCGAAACCATAGGCCAATTTATGTTGAGCACTCCGACATGAAGTTGCGTTACACCGTGGTGTGTGAGCAAAAGGAATGCACATGGAAGGTTCGTGCAAGAAAGCTTAAAGAAACCGAAGAATGGGTGTTAACAAGTTGTGATACCACTCATAGATGCAAACCGCCATCGAAACGACTTAGAAAGACACACCGTCAACTCACATCTGAGTATCTTGGATACAAATGGATGAAAGACATAGCCTTTGATCCCACTGTGAAAGTGAGGTTTCTCATGCGGACGGTGAAAAAACAATTTGGTTATGAAGTCAAGTATGGGAAGGCATGGAAGGCAAAGGCAAATGCTATTAGGATGTTGTACGGTGGTTATGAAGAAGCATACAACCAGCTCCCAAGGTTGTTGGCCGCCATTTCACATAGGAACCCGGGCATGTTTCATGTGGTCGAGGATCACGAGGGAGTGTTCCACCGTGCCTTCTGGAGTTATGGACAATGTGTGGAGGCGTTTCAGCATTGTCGTCCGGTCTTGTCTATAGATGGCACGTTCTTGACCGGTAGATATAAGGGCACACTAATGGTAGCAATGGCGCACTCATCAAACGACAACGTGTTGCCGTGTGCATTTGCTTTGGTGCCTTCCGAGCACCAAGACAACTGGGAGTGGTTCATGGGTCATGTTAGGCACAACGTGATTGGGGCTAGGGAGGTATGCATCATATCTGACCGACATCATGGCATACTCAAGGCAATGGACATTGTTATTCCAGGATTTCCAAAACTTCACCACAGATGGTGCATGAGGCATTTCGTGGCCAACTTTTACCGGGCATGTAAGAGCAAGGAGCTCAGCAAAGACCTTATCCATGTATGTGTGGCCTTCACCACCCAAGGTTTCGATGCTCGGTACAACAAACTCTTTGCAGCGGTGAACGAAGGGGGAAAAGACTTCTTAACTAGGAATTTAAGCGAGAAGCACAAGTGCGCACGCGCTCATGACGATGGTGGTTGGCGATATGGCGACATGACGAGCAATCTCGTAGAATATTTCAACAATGTGTTGAAGGGTGCTCGTGCTTTGCCGGTGACTGCAATAGTGGAGTACACCTTCTTCAAGCTTAATGAGTACTTTCAGAGGCATTCTGAAGAGACTGCAAAATGGATAGGTGAAAAAAAGGATTATCCGGAAAAGGTTGATGAATGGTTGCAGTTACAAGCAAGAAAGTCTTCACGGCAACAAGTTATCATATTCGATAGACTTGAAATGATCTATCAAATTGATGAGCCAGGTGGCACAACACGAGATGGTAGACAATATGGTGGTGCTGCATTTGAGGTGAAACTGAAGACTCGGTGGTAAGGCATTTGAGGTGAAACTGCAACACGAATGGGAGAAGACCCAATCTCCGAATGTAAGGCTCATACCGCGGGTCGTAATCAAAGTCATCAGCGGAATGACCCCTCATGCGCATAGCAACTACAACCTGCAAATAAAGTGATGTTTTAATAATCAATACAAGAATACAAATGAGAAACAACGAAAATTGACCCAGTCTTGCTTCTTACCTGTCCACTCTCAATGGCACGAGCACGATGCTCCTTATCCCACTCATCGATTAATCCGTCATACCGAGGTCCATCACCATCCGCCATCCTACAAAAAAATTCACAAACATCTATGAATACATGAACAATATCAAACAATTTCCTTCTCCAAGTTTATGCCATATGAAAACACCACCATTCTTCTCAAACATAACCACATCATTTCTTTCTTCTACATATGCACACATATCATCTAGAGTACCAAATTTCACCATCAAATATATTTCATAATCATCATCCGCCATTCTATTGAACAAATCATGTCACACACAATAATCAAATTTCATCATCTCTTTTGCATAAAAAAATTTGCCATCTATATATTCAACTATATTGTCATACCACTTCACATTTTTCTCTTCTTCATATGCACACATAAATATTCTCAAACATACCAACATCATCTCAATCAAATAAATTTGTCAAATAATATGGTGTCACATATGCAAATACATATCATCTAGAGTACCAAATTGTTGGGGAACGTAGTAATTTCAAAAAATTTCCTACGCACACACAAGATCATGGTGATGATATAGCAACGAGGGGAGAGTGCTGTCTACGTACCCTCGTAGACCGAAGCGGAAGCGTTGACACAACGTAGTGGAAGTAGTCGTACGTCTTCTCGGTTCAACCGATCCAGGCACCGTTACTCCGGTACCTCCGAGTTCTTGACACACGTACAGCTCGATGACGCACCCTCGATCTCCAATCCAGTAGAGGCGCCGAGGGGGAGTTCCGTCAGCACGACGGCGTGGTGACGATCTTGATGTTCTCCTGTCGCAGGGCTTCGCCTAAGCACCGCTACAATATGACCGAGGTGTAATATCGTGGAGGGGGGCACCGCACACGGCTAAGGAACGATCAATGATCAACTTGTGTGTTCTAGGGTGCCCCCCTACCCCCGTATATAAAGGAGGGAGGGAGGAGGTGGCCGGCCCTAGGAGGGGGCGCGCCATAGGAGGAGGAAACCTACTCCAAGTAGGTTTCCCCTCTTTTTCCTAATCTTATTTGGAGGGGGAAGGAAGGAGTACTAGTAGTTGGAAGGAGTACTAGTAGTATGAAAGGAAGAGGGGGAAGGAGAAAGGAAAGGGGGGGCCGGCCCCCTTCCCCAATTCGGATTGGGCTTGGGAGGGCACGCCCCCTTCCCTTGCTCCTTCTCCCTTCATCCTACATGGGCCCAATAAGGCCCATATACTTCCCGGGGGGTTCCGGTAACCTCCCGGAGCTCCGGTATATTCCCAAACTCTCCCGGAACCTTTCCGGTGTCCAAATATATCCGTCCAATATATCAATCTTTATGTCTCGACCATTTCGAGACTCCTCGTCATGTCCATGATCACATCCGGGACTCCGAACAACCTTCGGTACATCAAAATACATAAACTCATAATGTAACTGTCATCGAAACCTTAAGCGTGCGGACCCTACGGTTCGAGAACAATGTAGACATGACCGAGACACATCCCTAGTCAATAACCAATAGCGGGACCTGGATGTCCATATTGGTTCCTACATATTCTACGAAGATCTTTATCGGTCAAACCGCATAACAACATACTTTGTTCCCTTTGTCATCGGTATGTTACTTGCCCGAGATTTGATCGTCGGTATCCAATACCTAGTTCAATCTCATTACCGACAAGTCTCTTTACTCGTTCTGTAATACGTCATCGCATAACTAACTCATTAGTTACATGCTTGCAAGGCTTAAGTGATGAGTATTACCGAGAGGGCCCAGAGATACCTCTCCGACAATCGGAGTGACAAATCCTAATCTCGAATTATGCCAACTCAACATGAACCTTTGGAAACACCTGTAGAGCACCTTTATAATCACCCAGTTACGTTGTGACGTTTGGTAGCACACAAAGTGTTCTTCCGGTACACGGGAGTTGCACAATCTCATAGTTGCAGGAACTTTGTATAAGTCATGAAGAAAGCAATAGCAGTATACTAAACGATCAAGTGCTAGGCTAACAGAATGGGTCATGTCAATCACATCATTCTTCTAATGATGTGATCCCACTAATCAAATGACAACACATGTCTATGGTCAGGAAACATGACCATCTTTGATTAATGAGCTAGTCAAGTAGAGGCATACTAGTGACCATAGTTTTGTCTATGTATTCACACATGTATTATGTTTCCGGTTAATACAATTCTAGCATGAATAATAAACATTTATCATGATATGAGGAAATAAATAATAACTTTATTATTGCCTCTAGGGCATATTTCCTTCAGTCTCCCACTTGCACTAGAGTCAATAATCTAGATTACATAGTAATGATTCTAACACCCATGGAGTCTTGGTGCTGATCATGTTTTGCTCGTGAGAGAGGCTTAGTCAACGGGTCTGCAACATTTAGATCCGTATGTATCTTGCAAATCTCTATGTCTCCCACTTGGACTTGGTCCCGAATGGAATTGAAGCGTCTCTTGATGTGCTTGGTCCTCTTGTGAAATCTGGATTCCTTTGCCAGGGCAATTGCACCAGTATTATCACAGAAGATCTTCATTGGTCCCGATGCACTAGGTATGACACCTAGATCGGAAATGAACTCCTTCATCCAGACTCCTTCATTTGCTGCTTCAGAAGCAGCTATGTACTCCGGTTCACATGTAGATCCCGCCACGACGCTTTGTTTAGAACTGCACCAACTTACAGCTCCACCGTTTAATAAAAACACGTATCCGGTTTGCGATTTTGAATCGTCCGGATCAGTGTCAAAGCTTGCATCGACGTAACCATTTACGACTAGCTCTTTGTCACCTCCATATACGAGAAACATATCCTTAGTCCTTTTCAGGTATTTCAGGATGTTCTTGACCGCTGTCCAGTGATCCACTCCTGGATTATTTTGGTACCTCCCTGCTAAGCTTATTTCTAAGCATACGTCAGGTCTGGTACACAGCATTGCATACATGATAGAGCCTATGGCTGAAGCATAGGGAACACTTTTCATTTTCTCTCTATCTTCTGCTGTGGTCGGGCATTGAGTTCGACTCAACTTCACACCTTGTAGCACAGGCAAGAAACCTTTCTTTGCCTGATCCATATTGAACTTTTTCAATATTTTGTCAAGGTATGTGCTTTGTGAAAGTCCTATTAAGCGTCTCGATCTATCTCTATAGATCTTGATGCCTAATATGTAAGCATCTTCACCGAGGTCTTTCATTGAAAAACTTTTATTCAAGTATCCCTTTATGCTATCCAGAAATTCTATATCATTTCCAATTAATAATATGTCATCAACATATAAAACTAGAAATGCTACAGAGCTCCCACTCACTTTCTTGTAAATAGAGGCTTCTCCAAAAGTCTGTACAAAACCATATGCTTTGATCACACTATCAAAACGTTTATTCCAACTCCGAGATGCTTGCACCAGTCCATAAATGGAACGTTGGAGCTTGCACACTTTGTCAGCACCTTTTGGATCAACAAAACCTTCCGGCTGCATCATATACAACTCTTCTTCTAGAAATCCATTCAAGAATGCAGTCTTGACATCCATTTGCCAAATTTCATAATCATGAAATGCAGCAATAGCCAACATGATTCGGACAGACTTAAGCATCGCTACGGGTGAGAAAGTCTCATCATAGTCAACCCCTTGAACTTGTCGAAAACCTTTTGCAACAAGTCGAGCTTTATAGACAGTAATATTACCATCAGCGTCAGTCTTCTTCTTAAAGATCCATTTATTCTCAATGGCTTGCCGATCATCGGGCAAGTCAACCAAAGTCCATACTTTGTTATCATACATGGATCCTATCTCAGATTTCATGGCCTCCAGCCATTTTGCGGAATCTGGGCTCATCATCGCTTCCTCATAGTTCGTAGGTTCATCATGGTCAAGTAACATGACTTCCAGAATAGGATTACCGTACCACTCTGGTGCGGATCTTACTCTGGTGGACCTACGAGGTTCAGTAGAAACTTGATCTGAAGTTTCATGATCAATATCATTAGCTTCCTCACTAATTGGTGTGGTTGTTACGGGAACCGGTTCTCGTGATTAACTACCTTCCAATAAGGGAGTAGATACAGTTATCTCATCAAGTTCTACTTTCCTCCCACTCACTTCTTTCGAGAGAAACTCCTTCTCTAGAAAGGATCCATTCTTAGCAACGAATGTTTTGCCTTCGGATCTGTGATAGAAGGTGTATCCAATAGTTTCTTTTGGGTATCCTATGAAGACACATTTCTCCGATTTGGGTTCGAGCTTATCTGGTTGAAGTTTCTTCACATAAGCATCGCTGCCCCAAACTTTAAGAAACGACAACTTTGGTTTCTTGCCAAACCTCAGTTCATAAGGCGTCGTCTCAACGGATTTTGATGGTGCCCTATTTAACGTGAATGCGGCCGTCTCTAAAGCATAACCCCAAAATGATAGCGGTAAATCGGTAAGAGACATCATAGATCGCACCATATCAAGTAAAGTACAATTACGACGTTCGGACACACCATTTCTTTGTGGTGTTCCAGGTGGCGTGAGTTGCGAAACTATTCCGCATTGTTTCAAATGTAAACCAAACTCGTAACTCAAATATTCTCCTCCACGATCAGATCGCAGAAATTTTATTTTCTTGTTACGATGATTTTCAACTTCACTCTGAAATTGTTTGAACTTTTCAAATGTTTCAGACTTGTGTTTCATTAAGTAGATATACCCATATCTACTTAAATCATCTGTGAAGGTGAGAAAATAACGATATCCGCCACGAGCTTCAACATTCATCGGGCCACATACATCTGTATGTATGATTTCCAACAAATCCGTTGCTCTCTCCATAGTTCCGGAGAACGGTGTTTTAGTCATCTTCCCCATGAGGCACGGTTCGCAAGTACCAAGTGATTCATAATCAAGTGATTCCAGAAGTCCATCGGTATGGAGTTTCTTCATGCGTTTTACACCGATATGACCTAAACGGCAGTGCCACAAATAAGTTGCACTATCATTATCAACTCTGCATCTTTTGGCTTCAACATTATGAATATGTGTATCACTACTATCGAGATTCAATAAAAATAGACCACTCTTCAAGGGTGCATGACCATAAAAGATATTACTCATATAAATAGAACAACCATTATTCTCTGATTTAAATGAATAACCGTCTTGCATCAAACAAGATCCAGATATAATGTTCATGCTCAACGCAGGCACCAAATAACAATTATTTAGGTCTAAAACTAATCCCGATGGTAGATGTAGAGGTAGCGTGCCGACGGCGATCACATCGACTTTGGAACCGTTTCCCACGCGCATCGTCACCTCGTCCTTGGCCAGTGCTCGCTTATTCCGTAGTCCCTGTTTCGAGTTGCAAATATTAGCAACAGAACCAGTATCAAATACCCAGGTGCTACTACGAGCTCTAGTTAGGTACACATCAATAACATGTATATCACATATACCTTTGTTCACTTTGCCATCCGTCTTATCCGCCAAATACTTGGGGCAGTTCCGCTTCCAGTGACCAGTCTGCTTGCAGTAGAAGCACTCAGTTTCAGGCTTAGGTCCAGACTTGGGTTTCTTCTCTTGAGCAGCAACTTGCTTGCCGTTCCTTTTGAAGTTCCCTTTCTTCTTCCCTTTGCCCTTCTTCTTGAAACTAGTGGTCTTGTTGACCATCAACACTTGATGCTCCTTCTTGATTTCTACCTCCGCGGCTTTCAGCATCGCGAAGAGCTCGGGAATAGTCTTGTTCATCCCTTGCATATTATAGTTCATCACAAAGCTCTTGTAGATTGGTGGCAGTGATTGAAGAATTCTGTCAATGACACTATCATCAGGAAGATTAACTCCCAGTTGAATCAAGTGATTGTTATACCCAGACATTCTGAGTATATGTTCACTGACAGAACTATTCTCCTCCATCTTGCAGCTGTAGAACTTATTGGAGACTTCATATCTCTCAATCCGGGCATTTGCTTGAAATATTAACTTCAACTCCTGGAACATCTCATATGCTCCATGACGTTCAAAACGTCGTTGAAGACCCGGTTCTAAGCCGTAAAGCATGGCACACTGAACTATAGAGTAGTCATCAGCTTTGCTCTGCCAGACGTTCTTAACGTCGTTAGTTGCATCAGCAGCAGGCCTGGCACCCAGCGGTGCTTCCAGGACGTAACTCTTCTGTGCAGCAATGAGGATAATCCTCAGGTTACGGACCCAGTCTGTGTAATTGCTACCATCATCTTTCAACTTTGCTTTCTCAAGGAACGCATTAAAATTCAACGGAACAACAGCACGAGCCATCTATCTACAAACAAACATAGACAAGCAATGATACTATCAGGTACTAAGTTCATGATAAATTTAAGTTTAATTAATCATATTACTTAAGAACTCCCACTTAGACAGACATCTCTCTAGTCATCTAAGTGATCACGTGATCCAAATCAACTAAATCATAACCGATCATCACGTGAGATGGAGTAGTTTTCAATGGTGAACATCATTATGTTGATCATATCTACTATATGATTCACGCTCGACCTTTCGGTCTCCGTGTTCCGAGGCCATATCTGCATATGCTAGGCTCGTCAAGTTTAACCTGAGTATTCTGCGTGTGCAAAACTGGCTTGCACCCGTTGTAGATGGACGTAGAGCTTATCACACTCGATCATCACGTGGTGTCTCGGCACGACGAACTTTGGCAACGGTGCATACTCAGGGAGAACACTTCTTGATAATTTTAGTGAGAGGTCATCTTAAAATGCTACCGTCAATCAAAGCAAGATAAGATGCATAAAGGATAAACATCACATGCAATCAATATAAGTGATATGATATGGCCATCATCATCTTGTGCTTGTGATCTCCATCTCCGAAGCACCGTCGTGATCACCATCGTCACCGGCGCGACACCTTGATCTCCATCGTAGCATCGCTGTCGTTTACGCCATCTATTGCTTCTACGACTATCGCTACCGCTTAGTGATAAAGTAAAGCAATTACAGGGCATTTGCATTTCATACAATAAAGCGACAACCATATGGCTCCTGCCAGTTGCCGATAACTTCGGTTACAAAACATGATCATCTCATACAATAAAATATAGCATCACGTCTTGGCCATATCACATCACAACATGCCCTGCAAAAACAAGTTAGACGTCCTCTACTTTGTTGTTGCAAATTTTACGTGGCTGCTACGGGCTTAGCAAGAACCGTTCTTACCTACGCATCAAAACCACAACGATAGTTTGTCAAATAGACTCCGTTTTAACCTTCACAAGGACCGGGCGTAGCCACACTCGGTTCAACTAAAGTTGGAGAAACAGACACCCGCTAGTCACCTGTGTGCAAAGCACGGCGGTAAAACCACTCTCGCGTAAGCGTACGCGTAATGTCGGTCCGGGCCGCTTCATCCAACAATACCGCTGAACCAAAGTATGACATGCTGGTAGGCAGTATGACTTATATCGTCCACAACTCACTTGTGTTCTACTCGTGCATATAACATCAACGCATAAAAACCTAGGCTCGGATGCCACTGTTGGGGAACGTAGTAATTTCAAAAAATTTCCTACGCACACACAAGATCATGGTGATGATATAGCAACGAGGGGAGAGTGCTGTCTACGTACCCTCGTAGACCGAAGCGGAAGCGTTGACACAACGTAGTGGAAGTAGTCGTACGTCTTCCCGGTTCAACCGATCCAGGCACCGTTACTCCGGTACCTCCGAGTTCTTGACACACGTACAGCTCGATGACGCACCCTCGATCTCCAATCCAGTAGAGGCGCCGAGGGGGAGTTCCGTCAGCACGACGGCGTGGTGACGATCTTGATGTTCTCCTGTCGCAGGGCTTCGCCTAAGCACCGCTACAATATGACCGAGGTGTAATATCGTGGAGGGGGGCACCGCACACGGCTAAGGAACGATCAATGATCAACTTGTGTGTTCTAGGGTGCCCCCCTACCCCCGTATATAAAGGAGGGAGGGAGGAGGTGGCCGGCCCTAGGAGGGGGCGCGCCATAGGAGGAGGAAACCTACTCCAAGTAGGTTTCCCCTATTTTTCCTAATCTTATTTGGAGGGGGAAGGAAGGAGTACTAGTAGTTGGAAGGAGTACTAGTAGTATGAAAGGAAGAGGGGGAAGGAGAAAGGAAAGGGGGGGCCGGCCCCCTTCCCCAATTCGGATTGGGCTTGGGGGGGCGCGCCCCCTTCCCTTGCTCCTTCTCCCTTCATCCTACATGGGCCCAATAAGGCCCATATACTTCCTGGGGGGTTCCGGTAACCTCCTGGAGCTCCGGTATATTCCCAAACTCTCCCGGAACCTTTCCGGTGTCCAAATATATCCGTCCAATATATCAATCTTTATGTCTCGACCATTTGGAGACTCCTCGTCATGTCCATGATCACATCCGGGACTCCGAACAACCTTCGGTACATCAAAATACATAAACTCATAATGTAACTGTCATCGAAACCTTAAGCGTACGGACCCTACGGTTCGAGAACAATGTAGACATGACCGAGACACGTCCCTAGTCAATAACCAATAGCGGGACCTGGATGTCCATATTGGTTCCTACATATTCTACGAAGATCTTTATCGGTCAAACCGCATAACAACATACTTTGTTCCCTTTGTCATCGGTATGTTACTTGCCCGAGATTTGATCGTCGGTATCCAATACCTAGTTCAATCTCGTTACCGACAAGTCTCTTTACTCGTTCTATAATATGTCATCTCATAACTAACTCATTAGTTACATGCTTGCAAGGCTTAAGTGATGAGTATTACCGAGAGGGCCCAGAGATACCTCTCCGACAATCGGAGTGACAAATCCTAATCTCGAATTATGCCAACTCAACATGAACCTTTGGAAACACCTGTAGAGCACCTTTATAATCACCCAGTTACGTTGTGACGTTTGGTAGCACACAAAGTGTTCTTCCGGTACACGGGAGTTGCACAATCTCATAGTTGCAGGAACTTTGTATAAGTCATGAAGAAAGCAATAGCAGTATACTAAACGATCAAGTGCTAGGCTAACAGAATGGGTCATGTCAATCACATCATTCTTCTAATGATGTGATCCCACTAATCAAATGACAACACATGTCTATGGTCAGGAAACATGACCATCTTTGATTAATGAGCTAGTCAAGTAGAGGCATACTAGTGACCATAGTTTTGTCTATGTATTCACACATGTATTATGTTTCCGGTTAATACAATTCTAGCATGAATAATAAACATTTATCATGATATGAGGAAATAAATAATAACTTTATTATTGCCTCTAGGGCATATTTCCTTCAGTCTCCCACTTGCACTAGAGTCAATAATCTAGATTACATAGTAATGATTCTAACACCCATGGAGTCTTGGTGCTGATCATGTTTTGCTCGTGAGAGAGGCTTAGTCAACGGGTCTGCAACATTCAGATCCGTATGTATCTTGCAAATCTCTATGTCTCCCACTTGGACTTGGTCCCGAATGGAATTGAAGCGTCTCTTGATGTGCTTGGTCCTCTTGTGAAATCTGGATTCCTTTGCCAGGGCAATTGCACCAGTATTATCACAGAAGATCTTCATTGGTCCCGATGCACTAGGTATGACACCTAGATCGGAAATGAACTCCTTCATCCAGACTCCTTCATTTGCTGCTTCAGAAGCAGCTATGTACTCCGGTTCACATGTAGATCCCGCCACGACGCTTTGTTTAGAACTGCACCAACTTACAGCTCCACCGTTTAATAAAAACACGTATCCGGTTTGCGATTTTGAATCGTCCGGATCAGTGTCAAAGCTTGCATCGACGTAACCATTTACGACTAGCTCTTTGTCACCTCCATATACGAGAAACATATCCTTAGTCCTTTTCAGGTATTTCAGGATGTTCTTGACCGCTGTCCAGTGATCCACTCCTGGATTATTTTGGTACCTCCCTGCTAAGCTTATTTCTAAGCATACGTCAGGTCTGGTACACAGCATTGCATACATGATAGAGCCTATGGCTGAAGCATAGGGAACACTTTTCATTTTCTCTCTATCTTCTGCTGTGGTCGGGCATTGAGTTCGACTCAACTTCACACCTTGTAGCACAGGCAAGAAACCTTTCTTTGCCTGATCCATATTGAACTTTTTCAATATTTTGTCAAGGTATGTGCTTTGTGAAAGTCCTATTAAGCGTCTCGATCTATCTCTATAGATCTTGATGCCTAATATGTAAGCATCTTCACCGAGGTCTTTCATTGAAAAACTTTTATTCAAGTATCCCTTTATGCTATCCAGAAATTCTATATCATTTCCAATTAATAATATGTCATCAACATATAAAACTAGAAATGCTACAGAGCTCCCACTCACTTTCTTGTAAATAGAGGCTTCTCCAAAAGTCTGTACAAAACCATATGCTTTGATCACACTATCAAAACGTTTATTCCAACTCCGAGATGCTTGCACCAGTCCATAAATGGAACGTTGGAGCTTGCACACTTTGTCAGCACCTTTTGGATCAACAAAACCTTCCGGCTGCATCATATACAACTCTTCTTCTAGAAATCCATTCAAGAATGCAGTCTTGACATCCATTTGCCAAATTTCATAATCATGAAATGCAGCAATAGCCAACATGATTCGGACAGACTTAAGCATCGCTACGGGTGAGAAAGTCTCATCATAGTCAACCCCTTGAACTTGTCGAAAACCTTTTGCAACAAGTCGAGCTTTATAGACAGTAATATTACCATCAGCGTCAGTCTTCTTCTTAAAGATCCATTTATTCTCAATGGCTTGCCGATCATCGGGCAAGTCAACCAAAGTCCATACTTTGTTATCATACATGGATCCTATCTCAGATTTCATGGCCTCCAGCCATTTTGCGGAATCTGGGCTCATCATCGCTTCCTCATAGTTCGTAGGTTCATCATGGTCAAGTAACATGACTTCCAGAATAGGATTACCGTACCACTCTGGTGCGGATCTTACTCTGGTGGACCTACGAGGTTCAGTAGAAACTTGATCTGAAGTTTCATGATCAATATCATTAGCTTCCTCACTAATTGGTGTGGTTGTTACGGGAACCGGTTCTCGTGATTAACTACCTTCCAATAAGGGAGTAGATACAGTTATCTCATCAAGTTCTACTTTCCTCCCACTCACTTCTTTCGAGAGAAACTCCTTCTCTAGAAAGGATCCATTCTTAGCAACGAATGTTTTGCCTTCGGATCTGTGATAGAAGGTGTATCCAATAGTTTCTTTTGGGTATCCTATGAAGACACATTTCTCCGATTTGGGTTCGAGCTTATCTGGTTGAAGTTTCTTCACATAAGCATCGCTGCCCCAAACTTTAAGAAACGACAACTTTGGTTTCTTGCCAAACCTCAGTTCATAAGGCGTCGTCTCAACGGATTTTGATGGTGCCCTATTTAACGTGAATGCGGCCGTCTCTAAAGCATAACCCCAAAATGATAGCGGTAAATCGGTAAGAGACATCATAGATCGCACCATATCAAGTAAAGTACAATTACGACGTTCGGACACACCATTTCTTTGTGGTGTTCCAGGTGGCGTGAGTTGCGAAACTATTCCGCATTGTTTCAAATGTAAACCAAACTCGTAACTCAAATATTCTCCTCCACGATCAGATCGCAGAAATTTTATTTTCTTGTTACGATGATTTTCAACTTCACTCTGAAATTGTTTGAACTTTTCAAATGTTTCAGACTTGTGTTTCATTAAGTAGATATACCCATATCTACTTAAATCATCTGTGAAGGTGAGAAAATAACGATATCCGCCACGAGCTTCAACATTCATCGGGCCACATACATCTGTATGTATGATTTCCAACAAATCCGTTGCTCTCTCCATAGTTCCGGAGAACGGTGTTTTAGTCATCTTCCCCATGAGGCACGGTTCGCAAGTACCAAGTGATTCATAATCAAGTGATTCCAGAAGTCCATCGGTATGGAGTTTCTTCATGCGTTTTACACCGATATGACCTAAACGGCAGTGCCACAAATAAGTTGCACTATCATTATCAACTCTGCATCTTTTGGCTTCAACATTATGAATATGTGTATCACTACTATCGAGATTCAATAAAAATAGACCACTCTTCAAGGGTGCATGACCATAAAAGATATTACTCATATAAATAGAACAACCATTATTCTCTGATTTAAATGAATAACCGTCTTGCATCAAACAAGATCCAGATATAATGTTCATGCTCAACGCAGGCACCAAATAACAATTATTTAGGTCTAAAACTAATCCCGGTGGTAGATGTAGAGGTAGCGTGCCGACGGCGATCACATCGACTTTGGAACCGTTTCCCACGCGCATCGTCACCTCGTCCTTGGCCAGTGCTCGCTTATTCCGTAGTCCCTGTTTCGAGTTGCAAATATTAGCAACAGAACCAGTATCAAATACCCAGGTGCTACTACGAGCTCTAGTTAGGTACACATCAATAACATGTATATCACATATACCTTTGTTCACTTTGCCATCCGTCTTATCCGCCAAATACTTGGGGCAGTTCCGCTTCCAGTGACCAGTCTGCTTGCAGTAGAAGCACTCAGTTTCAGGCTTAGGTCCAGACTTGGGTTTCTTCTCTTGAGCAGCAACTTGCTTGCCGTTCCTTTTGAAGTTCCCTTTCTTCTTCCCTTTGCCCTTCTTCTTGAAACTAGTGGTCTTGTTGACCATCAACACTTGATGCTCCTTCTTGATTTCTACCTCCGCGGCTTTCAGCATCGCGAAGAGCTCGGGAATAGTCTTGTTCATCCCTTGCATATTATAGTTCATCACAAAGCTCTTGTAGATTGGTGGCAGTGATTGAAGAATTCTGTCAATGACACTATCATCAGGAAGATTAACTCCCAGTTGAATCAAGTGATTGTTATACCCAGACATTCTGAGTATATGTTCACTGACAGAACTATTCTCCTCCATCTTGCAGCTGTAGAACTTATTGGAGACTTCATATCTCTCAATCCGGGCATTTGCTTGAAATATTAACTTCAACTCCTGGAACATCTCATATGCTCCATGACGTTCAAAACGTCGTTGAAGACCCGGTTCTAAGCCGTAAAGCATGGCACACTGAACTATAGAGTAGTCATCAGCTTTGCTCTGCCAGACGTTCTTAACGTCGTTAGTTGCATCAGCAGCAGGCCTGGCACCCAGCGGTGCTTCCAGGACGTAACTCTTCTGTGCAGCAATGAGGATAATCCTCAGGTTACGGACCCAGTCTGTGTAATTGCTACCATCATCTTTCAACTTTGCTTTCTCAAGGAACGCATTAAAATTCAACGGAACAACAGCACGAGCCATCTATCTACAAACAAACATAGACAAGCAATGATACTATCAGGTACTAAGTTCATGATAAATTTAAGTTTAATTAATCATATTACTTAAGAACTCCCACTTAGACAGACATCTCTCTAGTCATCTAAGTGATCACGTGATCCAAATCAACTAAATCATAACCGATCATCACGTGAGATGGAGTAGTTTTCAATGGTGAACATCATTATGTTGATCATATCTACTATATGATTCACGCTCGACCTTTCGGTCTCCGTGTTCCGAGGCCATATCTGCATATGCTAGGCTCGTCAAGTTTAACCTGAGTATTCTGCGTGTGCAAAACTGGCTTGCACCCGTTGTAGATGGACGTAGAGCTTATCACACTCGATCATCACGTGGTGTCTCGGCACGACGAACTTTGGCAACGGTGCATACTCAGGGAGAACACTTCTTGATAATTTTAGTGAGAGGTCATCTTAAAATGCTACCGTCAATCAAAGCAAGATAAGATGCATAAAGGATAAACATCACATGCAATCAATATAAGTGATATGATATGGCCATCATCATCTTGTGCTTGTGATCTCCATCTCCGAAGCACCGTCGTGATCACCATCGTCACCGGCGCGACACCTTGATCTCCATCGTAGCATCGCTGTCGTTTACGCCATCTATTGCTTCTACGACTATCGCTACCGCTTAGTGATAAAGTAAAGCAATTACAGGGCATTTGCATTTCATACAATAAAGCGACAACCATATGGCTCCTGCCAGTTGCCGATAACTTCGGTTACAAAACATGATCATCTCATACAATAAAATATAGCATCACGTCTTGGCCATATCACATCACAACATGCCCTGCAAAAACAAGTTAGACGTCCTCTACTTTGTTGTTGCAAATTTTACGTGGCTGCTACGGGCTTAGCAAGAACCGTTCTTACCTACGCATCAAAACCACAACGATAGTTTGTCAAATAGACTCCGTTTTAACCTTCACAAGGACCGGGCGTAGCCACACTCGGTTCAACTAAAGTTGGAGAAACAGACACCCGCTAGTCACCTGTGTGCAAAGCACGGCGGTAAAACCACTCTCGCGTAAGCGTACGCGTAATGTCGGTCCGGGCCGCTTCATCCAACAATACCGCTGAACCAAAGTATGACATGCTGGTAGGCAGTATGACTTATATCGTCCACAACTCACTTGTGTTCTACTCGTGCATATAACATCAACGCATAAAAACCTAGGCTCGGATGCCACTGTTGGGGAACGTAGTAATTTCAAAAAATTTCCTACGCACACACAAGATCATGGTGATGATATAGCAACGAGGGGAGAGTGCTGTCTACGTACCCTCGTAGACCGAAGCGGAAGCGTTGACACAACGTAGTGGAAGTAGTCGTACGTCTTCCCGGTTCAACCGATCCAGGCACCGTTACTCCGGTACCTCCGAGTTCTTGACACACGTACAGCTCGATGACGCACCCTCGATCTCCAATCCAGTAGAGGCGCCGAGGGGGAGTTCCGTCAGCACGACGGCGTGGTGACGATCTTGATGTTCTCCTGTCGCAGGGCTTCGCCTAAGCACCGCTACAATATGACCGAGGTGTAATATCGTGGAGGGGGGCACCGCACACGGCTAAGGAACGATCAATGATCAACTTGTGTGTTCTAGGGTGCCCCCCTACCCCCGTATATAAAGGAGGGAGGGAGGAGGTGGCCGGCCCTAGGAGGGGGCGCGCCATAGGAGGAGGAAACCTACTCCAAGTAGGTTTCCCCTATTTTTCCTAATCTTATTTGGAGGGGGAAGGAAGGAGTACTAGTAGTTGGAAGGAGTACTAGTAGTATGAAAGGAAGAGGGGGAAGGAGAAAGGAAAGGGGGGGCCGGCCCCCTTCCCCAATTCGGATTGGGCTTGGGGGGGCGCGCCCCCTTCCCTTGCTCCTTCTCCCTTCATCCTACATGGGCCCAATAAGGCCCATATACTTCCTGGGGGGTTCCGGTAACCTCCTGGAGCTCCGGTATATTCCCAAACTCTCCCGGAACCTTTCCGGTGTCCAAATATATCCGTCCAATATATCAATCTTTATGTCTCGACCATTTGGAGACTCCTCGTCATGTCCATGATCACATCCGGGACTCCGAACAACCTTCGGTACATCAAAATACATAAACTCATAATGTAACTGTCATCGAAACCTTAAGCGTACGGACCCTACGGTTCGAGAACAATGTAGACATGACCGAGACACGTCCCTAGTCAATAACCAATAGCGGGACCTGGATGTCCATATTGGTTCCTACATATTCTACGAAGATCTTTATCGGTCAAACCGCATAACAACATACTTTGTTCCCTTTGTCATCGGTATGTTACTTGCCCGAGATTTGATCGTCGGTATCCAATACCTAGTTCAATCTCGTTACCGACAAGTCTCTTTACTCGTTCTATAATATGTCATCTCATAACTAACTCATTAGTTACATGCTTGCAAGGCTTAAGTGATGAGTATTACCGAGAGGGCCCAGAGATACCTCTCCGACAATCGGAGTGACAAATCCTAATCTCGAATTATGCCAACTCAACATGAACCTTTGGAAACACCTGTAGAGCACCTTTATAATCACCCAGTTACGTTGTGACGTTTGGTAGCACACAAAGTGTTCTTCCGGTACACGGGAGTTGCACAATCTCATAGTTGCAGGAACTTTGTATAAGTCATGAAGAAAGCAATAGCAGTATACTAAACGATCAAGTGCTAGGCTAACAGAATGGGTCATGTCAATCACATCATTCTTCTAATGATGTGATCCCACTAATCAAATGACAACACATGTCTATGGTCAGGAAACATGACCATCTTTGATTAATGAGCTAGTCAAGTAGAGGCATACTAGTGACCATAGTTTTGTCTATGTATTCACACATGTATTATGTTTCCGGTTAATACAATTCTAGCATGAATAATAAACATTTATCATGATATGAGGAAATAAATAATAACTTTATTATTGCCTCTAGGGCATATTTCCTTCAGTCTCCCACTTGCACTAGAGTCAATAATCTAGATTACATAGTAATGATTCTAACACCCATGGAGTCTTGGTGCTGATCATGTTTTGCTCGTGAGAGAGGCTTAGTCAACGGGTCTGCAACATTCAGATCCGTATGTATCTTGCAAATCTCTATGTCTCCCACTTGGACTTGGTCCCGAATGGAATTGAAGCGTCTCTTGATGTGCTTGGTCCTCTTGTGAAATCTGGATTCCTTTGCCAGGGCAATTGCACCAGTATTATCACAGAAGATCTTCATTGGTCCCGATGCACTAGGTATGACACCTAGATCGGAAATGAACTCCTTCATCCAGACTCCTTCATTTGCTGCTTCAGAAGCAGCTATGTACTCCGGTTCACATGTAGATCCCGCCACGACGCTTTGTTTAGAACTGCACCAACTTACAGCTCCACCGTTTAATAAAAACACGTATCCGGTTTGCGATTTTGAATCGTCCGGATCAGTGTCAAAGCTTGCATCGACGTAACCATTTACGACTAGCTCTTTGTCACCTCCATATACGAGAAACATATCCTTAGTCCTTTTCAGGTATTTCAGGATGTTCTTGACCGCTGTCCAGTGATCCACTCCTGGATTATTTTGGTACCTCCCTGCTAAGCTTATTTCTAAGCATACGTCAGGTCTGGTACACAGCATTGCATACATGATAGAGCCTATGGCTGAAGCATAGGGAACACTTTTCATTTTCTCTCTATCTTCTGCTGTGGTCGGGCATTGAGTTCGACTCAACTTCACACCTTGTAGCACAGGCAAGAAACCTTTCTTTGCCTGATCCATATTGAACTTTTTCAATATTTTGTCAAGGTATGTGCTTTGTGAAAGTCCTATTAAGCGTCTCGATCTATCTCTATAGATCTTGATGCCTAATATGTAAGCATCTTCACCGAGGTCTTTCATTGAAAAACTTTTATTCAAGTATCCCTTTATGCTATCCAGAAATTCTATATCATTTCCAATTAATAATATGTCATCAACATATAAAACTAGAAATGCTACAGAGCTCCCACTCACTTTCTTGTAAATAGAGGCTTCTCCAAAAGTCTGTACAAAACCATATGCTTTGATCACACTATCAAAACGTTTATTCCAACTCCGAGATGCTTGCACCAGTCCATAAATGGAACGTTGGAGCTTGCACACTTTGTCAGCACCTTTTGGATCAACAAAACCTTCCGGCTGCATCATATACAACTCTTCTTCTAGAAATCCATTCAAGAATGCAGTCTTGACATCCATTTGCCAAATTTCATAATCATGAAATGCAGCAATAGCCAACATGATTCGGACAGACTTAAGCATCGCTACGGGTGAGAAAGTCTCATCATAGTCAACCCCTTGAACTTGTCGAAAACCTTTTGCAACAAGTCGAGCTTTATAGACAGTAATATTACCATCAGCGTCAGTCTTCTTCTTAAAGATCCATTTATTCTCAATGGCTTGCCGATCATCGGGCAAGTCAACCAAAGTCCATACTTTGTTATCATACATGGATCCTATCTCAGATTTCATGGCCTCCAGCCATTTTGCGGAATCTGGGCTCATCATCGCTTCCTCATAGTTCGTAGGTTCATCATGGTCAAGTAACATGACTTCCAGAATAGGATTACCGTACCACTCTGGTGCGGATCTTACTCTGGTGGACCTACGAGGTTCAGTAGAAACTTGATCTGAAGTTTCATGATCAATATCATTAGCTTCCTCACTAATTGGTGTGGTTGTTACGGGAACCGGTTCTCGTGATTAACTACCTTCCAATAAGGGAGTAGATACAGTTATCTCATCAAGTTCTACTTTCCTCCCACTCACTTCTTTCGAGAGAAACTCCTTCTCTAGAAAGGATCCATTCTTAGCAACGAATGTTTTGCCTTCGGATCTGTGATAGAAGGTGTATCCAATAGTTTCTTTTGGGTATCCTATGAAGACACATTTCTCCGATTTGGGTTCGAGCTTATCTGGTTGAAGTTTCTTCACATAAGCATCGCTGCCCCAAACTTTAAGAAACGACAACTTTGGTTTCTTGCCAAACCTCAGTTCATAAGGCGTCGTCTCAACGGATTTTGATGGTGCCCTATTTAACGTGAATGCGGCCGTCTCTAAAGCATAACCCCAAAATGATAGCGGTAAATCGGTAAGAGACATCATAGATCGCACCATATCAAGTAAAGTACAATTACGACGTTCGGACACACCATTTCTTTGTGGTGTTCCAGGTGGCGTGAGTTGCGAAACTATTCCGCATTGTTTCAAATGTAAACCAAACTCGTAACTCAAATATTCTCCTCCACGATCAGATCGCAGAAATTTTATTTTCTTGTTACGATGATTTTCAACTTCACTCTGAAATTGTTTGAACTTTTCAAATGTTTCAGACTTGTGTTTCATTAAGTAGATATACCCATATCTACTTAAATCATCTGTGAAGGTGAGAAAATAACGATATCCGCCACGAGCTTCAACATTCATCGGGCCACATACATCTGTATGTATGATTTCCAACAAATCCGTTGCTCTCTCCATAGTTCCGGAGAACGGTGTTTTAGTCATCTTCCCCATGAGGCACGGTTCGCAAGTACCAAGTGATTCATAATCAAGTGATTCCAGAAGTCCATCGGTATGGAGTTTCTTCATGCGTTTTACACCGATATGACCTAAACGGCAGTGCCACAAATAAGTTGCACTATCATTATCAACTCTGCATCTTTTGGCTTCAACATTATGAATATGTGTATCACTACTATCGAGATTCAATAAAAATAGACCACTCTTCAAGGGTGCATGACCATAAAAGATATTACTCATATAAATAGAACAACCATTATTCTCTGATTTAAATGAATAACCGTCTTGCATCAAACAAGATCCAGATATAATGTTCATGCTCAACGCAGGCACCAAATAACAATTATTTAGGTCTAAAACTAATCCCGATGGTAGATGTAGAGGTAGCGTGCCGACGGCGATCACATCGACTTTGGAACCGTTTCCCACGCGCATCGTCACCTCGTCCTTGGCCAGTGCTCGCTTATTCCGTAGTCCCTGTTTCGAGTTGCAAATATTAGCAACAGAACCAGTATCAAATACCCAGGTGCTACTACGAGCTCTAGTTAGGTACACATCAATAACATGTATATCACATATACCTTTGTTCACTTTGCCATCCGTCTTATCCGCCAAATACTTGGGGCAGTTCCGCTTCCAGTGACCAGTCTGCTTGCAGTAGAAGCACTCAGTTTCAGGCTTAGGTCCAGACTTGGGTTTCTTCTCTTGAGCAGCAACTTGCTTGCCGTTCCTTTTGAAGTTCCCTTTCTTCTTCCCTTTGCCCTTCTTCTTGAAACTAGTGGTCTTGTTGACCATCAACACTTGATGCTCCTTCTTGATTTCTACCTCCGCGGCTTTCAGCATCGCGAAGAGCTCGGGAATAGTCTTGTTCATCCCTTGCATATTATAGTTCATCACAAAGCTCTTGTAGCTTGGTGGCAGTGATTGAAGAATTCTGTCAATGACACTATCATCAGGAAGATTAACTCCCAGTTGAATCAAGTGATTGTTATACCCAGACATTCTGAGTATATGTTCACTGACAGAACTATTCTCCTCCATCTTGCAGCTGTAGAACTTATTGGAGACTTCATATCTCTCAATCCGGGCATTTGCTTGAAATATTAACTTCAACTCCTGGAACATCTCATATGCTCCATGACGTTCAAAACGTCGTTGAAGACCCGGTTCTAAGCCGTAAAGCATGGCACACTGAACTATAGAGTAGTCATCAGCTTTGCTCTGCCAGACGTTCTTAACGTCGTTAGTTGCATCAGCAGCAGGCCTGGCACCCAGCGGTGCTTCCAGGACGTAACTCTTCTGTGCAGCAATGAGGATAATCCTCAGGTTACGGACCCAGTCTGTGTAATTGCTACCATCATCTTTCAACTTTGCTTTCTCAAGGAACGCATTAAAATTCAACGGAACAACAGCACGAGCCATCTATCTACAAACAAACATAGACAAGCAATGATACTATCAGGTACTAAGTTCATGATAAATTTAAGTTTAATTAATCATATTACTTAAGAACTCCCACTTAGACAGACATCTCTCTAGTCATCTAAGTGATCACGTGATCCAAATCAACTAAATCATAACCGATCATCACGTGAGATGGAGTAGTTTTCAATGGTGAACATCATTATGTTGATCATATCTACTATATGATTCACGCTCGACCTTTCGGTCTCCGTGTTCCGAGGCCATATCTGCATATGCTAGGCTCGTCAAGTTTAACCTGAGTATTCTGCGTGTGCAAAACTGGCTTGCACCCGTTGTAGATGGACGTAGAGCTTATCACACTCGATCATCACGTGGTGTCTCGGCACGACGAACTTTGGCAACGGTGCATACTCAGGGAGAACACTTCTTGATAATTTTAGTGAGAGGTCATCTTAAAATGCTACCGTCAATCAAAGCAAGATAAGATGCATAAAGGATAAACATCACATGCAATCAATATAAGTGATATGATATGGCCATCATCATCTTGTGCTTGTGATCTCCATCTCCGAAGCACCGTCGTGATCACCATCGTCACCGGCGCGACACCTTGATCTCCATCGTAGCATCGCTGTCGTTTACGCCATCTATTGCTTCTACGACTATCGCTACCGCTTAGTGATAAAGTAAAGCAATTACAGGGCATTTGCATTTCATACAATAAAGCGACAACCATATGGCTCCTGCCAGTTGCCGATAACTTCGGTTACAAAACATGATCATCTCATACAATAAAATATAGCATCACGTCTTGGCCATATCACATCACAACATGCCCTGCAAAAACAAGTTAGACGTCCTCTACTTTGTTGTTGCAAATTTTACGTGGCTGCTACGGGCTTAGCAAGAACCGTTCTTACCTACGCATCAAAACCACAACGATAGTTTGTCAAATAGACTCCGTTTTAACCTTCACAAGGACCGGGCGTAGCCACACTCGGTTCAACTAAAGTTGGAGAAACAGACACCCGCTAGTCACCTGTGTGCAAAGCACGGCGGTAAAACCACTCTCGCGTAAGCGTACGCGTAATGTCGGTCCGGGCCGCTTCATCCAACAATACCGCTGAACCAAAGTATGACATGCTGGTAGGCAGTATGACTTATATCGTCCACAACTCACTTGTGTTCTACTCGTGCATATAACATCAACGCATAAAAACCTAGGCTCGGATGCCACTGTTGGGGAACGTAGTAATTTCAAAAAATTTCCTACGCACACACAAGATCATGGTGATGATATAGCAACGAGGGGAGAGTGCTGTCTACGTACCCTCGTAGACCGAAGCGGAAGCGTTGACACAACGTAGTGGAAGTAGTCGTACGTCTTCCCGGTTCAACCGATCCAGGCACCGTTACTCCGGTACCTCCGAGTTCTTGACACACGTACAGCTCGATGACGCACCCTCGATCTCCAATCCAGTAGAGGCGCCGAGGGGGAGTTCCGTCAGCACGACGGCGTGGTGACGATCTTGATGTTCTCCTGTCGCAGGGCTTCGCCTAAGCACCGCTACAATATGACCGAGGTGTAATATCGTGGAGGGGGGCACCGCACACGGCTAAGGAACGATCAATGATCAACTTGTGTGTTCTAGGGTGCCCCCCTACCCCCGTATATAAAGGAGGGAGGGAGGAGGTGGCCGGCCCTAGGAGGGGGCGCGCCATAGGAGGAGGAAACCTACTCCAAGTAGGTTTCCCCTATTTTTCCTAATCTTATTTGGAGGGGGAAGGAAGGAGTACTAGTAGTTGGAAGGAGTACTAGTAGTATGAAAGGAAGAGGGGGAAGGAGAAAGGAAAGGGGGGGCCGGCCCCCTTCCCCAATTCGGATTGGGCTTGGGGGGGCGCGCCCCCTTCCCTTGCTCCTTCTCCCTTCATCCTACATGGGCCCAATAAGGCCCATATACTTCCTGGGGGGTTCCGGTAACCTCCTGGAGCTCCGGTATATTCCCAAACTCTCCCGGAACCTTTCCGGTGTCCAAATATATCCGTCCAATATATCAATCTTTATGTCTCGACCATTTCGAGACTCCTCGTCATGTCCATGATCACATCCGGGACTCCGAACAACCTTCGGTACATCAAAATACATAAACTCATAATGTAACTGTCATCGAAACCTTAAGCGTACGGACCCTACGGTTCGAGAACAATGTAGACATGACCGAGACACGTCCCTAGTCAATAACCAATAGCGGGACCTGGATGTCCATATTGGTTCCTACATATTCTACGAAGATCTTTATCGGTCAAACCGCATAACAACATACTTTGTTCCCTTTGTCATCGGTATGTTACTTGCCCGAGATTTGATCGTCGGTATCCAATACCTAGTTCAATCTCGTTACCGACAAGTCTCTTTACTCGTTCTATAATATGTCATCTCATAACTAACTCATTAGTTACATGCTTGCAAGGCTTAAGTGATGAGTATTACCGAGAGGGCCCAGAGATACCTCTCCGACAATCGGAGTGACAAATCCTAATCTCGAATTATGCCAACTCAACATGAACCTTTGGAAACACCTGTAGAGCACCTTTATAATCACCCAGTTACGTTGTGACGTTTGGTAGCACACAAAGTGTTCTTCCGGTACACGGGAGTTGCACAATCTCATAGTTGCAGGAACTTTGTATAAGTCATGAAGAAAGCAATAGCAGTATACTAAACGATCAAGTGCTAGGCTAACAGAATGGGTCATGTCAATCACATCATTCTTCTAATGATGTGATCCCACTAATCAAATGACAACACATGTCTATGGTCAGGAAACATGACCATCTTTGATTAATGAGCTAGTCAAGTAGAGGCATACTAGTGACCATAGTTTTGTCTATGTATTCACACATGTATTATGTTTCCGGTTAATACAATTCTAGCATGAATAATAAACATTTATCATGATATGAGGAAATAAATAATAACTTTATTATTGCCTCTAGGGCATATTTCCTTCACAAATATCACCATATCTATTGAAAATATAGTATGCCAACAATAGGATTATCTACACATACACACATCATCTATCAAACCAAATATAGTATGCCAAAGTCTATTTTACATACACAAATCATATATTCATCACCCCTCTTAATTCAAAAAAAAATTCCTATGGACAACATATACACAAAACCGAATTGATTTTACCTACATGTTCAACTACACATCATCTACTGCCTACCTAATCATCTATCAACTACACAAAATTTCCTAAAAATAAAAAACCATCTACTCATCTAACATCACCTAGTGTTGAATAATGCATTAAAAAGAAGAGGACTCAACCCAAATAAATTGGAGGAGACGGGGGAGAATACCTCAAGGATGCTTAGGGGACCCAGATCCACGAACTAGAGTGGAGGATGGAGTAGATCAAGTGAGGATTTGGTGTGAGGGAGAAGAGGGGCGAAGGAGAGGAAGCCCTCTGTTCGTGCGCCGCCAGGAGGAAAGAGATGGGTGGGTGGGCTCAGCCCGTGGGGGTTATCCACTTACCAGGGCCAGACGCCAGGGTCCCTGGCGTCTGGCCCCTTTGCCACGTCAGCAGGTCAACGGGCAGGCGGGCAGTGCGGACCAGGGGCCAGACGCCAGGGACCCTGGCGTCTGCTTCGTAACCCAGACGCCAGGGACCTTGGCGTCACCAAAAAAGGTCAGAAACGAAAAAAAATTTAGAACGAGATCAAATCGGGATTTAGTTTGCCTTAAGGATCAGAACAGTAATTTTGTCCAGTCCACGGCCGATCGCGTCGACACACCGGCGGGGGCCAAAGTGATGGGGATTTGGCAGTATTTTACCCCATCCGATCGATCCAGGGAGTAAACGGACTCCCGATAAAGCTGCTGTTTGGTGGCAGAGGTAGGTCCAGCGAGCACAAGAAATTTCAGCCCGGTTTACCGACGGTACCTAGCATGCAGCACGCGGCTACGCTGTTGGCCGAACGTACCATATGCATCCTATCTACCTCTGGCTAGCTGGAATCCAATCCAAACGCAACGCATCTAAATCGACAGCGGCTCCAGAGAGAGGGTTGTAGGGCTGGGTCCTGCAGATTCGATCGGCACTGCAGCGCCAGCGACGCTGCTAGCGACCAAAGGGGCGCTTTATCGACCAATCGTCGTCGCGGCCGGGTATGTACGTTTGGTCGTCAGCACCTAGACGCCCTACCCACGGACCGCCGCAGCCCGGAGGAGTGGGAATATTTCCTCCTTTTCCACTTTGTGGCCATGTCGTCGTGGCCGTCGTGGTGCGTGTGTTGGAGTGTCCATGGGCACACGCGTACTTCAACCTTCTAGACGCCACCCGTAGCAGCTACAACCAACTCTAATTTGTTGTTGGTGTTGTAGTACTTGTTTCCGCGTTTTCATGGTGCGTTTTCATGCTAGCTTCCCGTGAAATATATCCTCGGTCTCACTCGATGAGAGGGAGCTTGCATTGGCTCTGCTAGTGCGGGCACCGTTAAAACTGAGTTGTCAGGCATGACCGTCTCCTCTCGCTTTGATTAATTGGTGGAGGCTGTGCACAACTCTTCCATAGCGTAATTATACAAGTTAACTTTAATTATCATGGGATCATGGGATCTATTAGTAACTGATAGATCGATAGACGTAGCAACGACAAGATCACCCAGTTAACTAGTGGGTACGTACGTATGCATGCGTGTAGTGTAGTAATTGGCGGGAAATTAATCACCTAATTAAAACAGATACGCGTGTAACATGCATGCGTGGTGTCAGCATGTGTGCGGATTGGGGCCATGCAGAACGCACATGACCGGCTCAACGGTGGTTTTGTTGTTGGTCAGTGCGAGTGAGTCTGGCCCATCATCGAGCTGCATGTCAACCCCCCGGCTAAGTTTCTAACGCCAGCACGGCCGGCCGGCCGGACGGCAAACCCGGCCGTCTCGTCTTTCAGCCGGGGGTCACAAGCAAGCAACAGATCACCGGCGGCCACAAGATGCAGAGGGAGGTATGTATACGTGTGGCGTCCGTGCTGGCTGGCCGGGTCAATCGCATGTTATCCCTTTTCCAAAGTACTCCTTCCATTTCTAAATATAAGTCTTTTTAAAGATGTATATAGACATATTTTAGAGTGCATATTCATTTATTTTGCTTCATATATAGTCACTTGTTGAAATCTATAGAAAGACCTATATTTATAAACGGAGGGAGTACTTCTTGGTGGAGTTTGGAATGTGTGGATGGATATGATATGCGCCTCGCGATGGCCATCTATCTGATATCTGTGTACCCTGGTAGCTAGCTAGTACGTGTTGCAACGCGTACACTGCAAGCTTGGTTAGGAAACACTGCCGTCGGCGAGCGAGCAGCAATCACCGACGGCGACGCACGTACCTTTGTCAAGATCGGCCGCCGTGCCTTATTTCCTTCCTCCTTCCTGCTGCTGCTAGCTGTTGCTGGTCCTGTTGAAAGAAAAAAGAAGAAAATCGGCATACGTGTGGGAGATTATGCATACATCGACTACACATAAGAAAACAAAAAGGAAAAATAAACATGGCAACACGCACGAAGGAATTTCGAGATATATATAAAGTTGGGCGAAAGACTGTTTTGAGAAGTATGGATCATACGATGGGAAGTAGCGGGGAGGTGCACGAGCTAACACTCGCTAGCTAGCCTCCTATGGATAACATAGTGTGGCGTGTATTTTGTTGCTTCTTTTTTAAACAACTTTTGCATGCATGAGATGGGGACTGAGCCATGCGTGCGTGGCTGCTCCAAAGCCGTGGGGATTTATTTTTATTTTAAGTATTAACTTGGAAGCGCATCAAGATCCAACTCCACTTCGTACCATATTATGCAACGACTTCATTTGTTTAGAGTTTCGAGTGGCCGATTTTTTCCTTTTTGAGAGACGAGTGGAAGATTTTTCTTCATCCACAGAGTCCACTAGCTCAATGGAATTTGGTGAACACAGCTTGAGCTACTTAGTTGACCTCTTAAGGATTTGCGCCTTCCCTGGTGCTTCATTCGAGTAGCTTGAAGCACACTGCTTTAAAAATACAATCCTTTTCTTTGAGGGTTTAAAAAAATACAATCCTGCCAAGCGCTGCTCTAGCTATTGGCAATTTTTTATAAAAGAAAATTCCGTGAGCACCAAATGCTCAAGCCGAGGCTTGAACCCTGGTGGACTGGCTGCGAACTGCCGCGCCTAGCCAACTGAGATACGCCCACTTCTCCCTTGTCGTTAATTATGAAGAAGAGAGTTTAGCTATACAAGTCCGCTTGTACTCCTGGCATAAGATTACTTGGGTGTTTCTCCCCACACGATCTGTTCTTCCAAGCATAGTAGTACTATTCAATTTGAGTGAACTTGTAAAGACGAGAGTATCCGGCCGGTCCCTCAGATTGTTCTATTCAATGTGATGATTTCCATCCACATTACTAGCTATTACCGTACTTATCTGCTCGCCGTACTTGCCAATTTGGATGTGGGTTATTGTTAACTAAACCAAATGAAAGTTCTCTAAAAAAACTAGTCCTAATGAAAAGGCTTGAATCATTCAGTCCTAATGAAAAGGCACATGGTCATGGGCAGGATTGAGTTTACTCACAAGTCTAGTTTAATGAACTTGTGCCAAATTAAAGTTTTGGCATCAGGCATGGGCCGGCCGGTCGTGGCCTACGAGGCATCATCATGTAACGGCCTAACTCGTGCATGGCAAAGGAAGCACACTCGCAATCAAAAGGCGATGGATTCTCCATTCGCTCAGCAAGCAGCTTTGCAGCGTAATCTCCCCAGCTGAGGTTCAGCGGCTTAATCATGGCGGCGTCCATGGACGTAGCCATCGCCGGTACGTTGCCGTCGGGGATCGGGCATCTAATCTGCATTAAGCAGCACCTTACACCCTATCAGGCTCACTCGAGAAAGACTAGGGAGCAGCAGTACTAGGATTCCTAGCCACACCTACCCGCCAGAGTGGGCGAGGCCTACTCGCATTGTTTATTCTCCAATGATTGATCCATTTCGTTTCAGTTGATTTGATCTGATCTGATCCATGTAGCTACTCATAAAGTGACCATTGTTGGTCGAGCCTCTCACGTCCGATCGAGCTGGCCACGTCACGTCAGATTCGCTTTACTCGGCGCACCTGGGTGATTTAGGCCAACTCCACTGCGCGACCACAAACGGACGTCCGTTTTGTCCGGTTTCTGTCCGTTTGGGTAGTGATTTGGTGTCGTGTCCGGGCCTGTCCTGCTGGGCGCACGGCCGCATCCATTTGCCCCATCCTGTCCGTGAGGGCCAAAAATGTCCAAATTTGCATCAAACTAGTTTCCAACCCAAATATTTGTCTGAAAATTAAAATAGTTTTACAACCCAATTGAAATTGTCTTTAATAAAATAGTTTTACAACCAAATCGAAATTGTCTTGACTGAACATAAATTGGACCAATACATCTATTGGTTGCCAATGTGATCCCAGACGTGCTCAACCAAGTCATTTTGAAGATTCAAATGAGTGTGCCAATCACGCATCTCACGGTGGAATTGGACAAACTGTTCAAATTTGGCCGGGTCTTGGTGCAGGGGCTCAATATTTTCACCTTGATAATCAAATCCTTGGTCGAAGATACTCTCATCACGCTCGTCCTCGACGATCATGTTGTGCATGATCACACAAGCAGTCATCACCTCCCAAAGCTTCCTTTCATCCCATGACAGTGCAGGGTTTCGAACGATACCCCACCGGGATTGAAGCACACCAAAAGCACGTTCCACATCCTTTCTAACACTCTCTTGCATATGGGAAAATCTCTTTCTCTTCTCACCTTGGGGTTTTGAGATTGTCTTCACAAAAGTTGACCACCGAGGATATATACCATCTGCTAGATAGTATCCCTTGTTGTACTGGTGGCCGTTGATCTCAAAGTTGACAGGTGGGGAGTTTCCTTCTGCAAGGCTCGCGAAGACTGGAGAACGTTGCAGCACGTTGATATCATTGTGAGAACCTGCCATACCGAAGAAAGAATGCCATATCCAAAGATCTTGCGATGCCACCGCTTCTAATATGACAGTGCACCCGTTAACATGCCCCTTGTACTGGCCCTGTCAAGCAAATGGACAGTTCTTCCACTCCCAATGCATACAATCTATGCTGCCAAGCATGCCTGAAAAGTCTCTAGCTGCATTGATCGCCAACAATCTCTCTGTATCAGCGGCAGTTGGCTGCCTCAAGTACTCTGGGCCAAACACCTCGATCACAGCCTGGCAAAACTTGTACATTGACATCAGACATGTTGTCTCACTCATACGCACATACTCGTCCACCAGATCGCCTGGAATACCATATGCAAGCATGCGGATGGCCGCGGTGCATTTCTGGTAAGAGGAGAATCCAAGCTTGCCAAGGGCATCCGTCTTGCACTCGAAGTATGGGTCATGAGCAACCACTCCCTCTCGGATACGATTGAACACATGCCTTGCCATACGAAAACGGCGACAAAATTTATCCGGCTTGAAGAGCGGGGTGTTGGCCAAGTAATCGGCATAGAGCAGGGCGTGGCCTCTCTCCCTGTTGCGGTTCAGGTTGGGAGCACGCCCAGGGAGTGACCCCCTGCACCGAGGAAGCTTCCGTTGAATATGGTCGTACGACCAGTGCAGCCACCATAAGATCTTCATCATCCGACGATGAATCGTCCGATGAACAAAGGAAGTGATGGAAGAAAAACTCGTCTCCACTGTCCATACCTTTGTTGGCAAAATGTCGAACACCTTGCGGTCGCGGTGGCGAAGAGGCCGCGATGATCACCTCGACGCAGCAGGTGTGGTTGCCGGCCGGCTACTGGCTGCTCTGGAGCTCTCGTCGGAATCTGCCTCGGCCGCCGTGGTCCGTCGTCGGCAGTCGTGTCCCCTCCGCCACCGGCAAGGACGGCGACGGCCAAACCTCCCCTGATAGACGACCAAAACTACGGCGAAAGCGCGGGCGTGGTGGCGGCCATGTCGAGACGTGGTTTGGCATGGACGGCGGGGGGGGGGGGGGGGGGGCTGCGCGGTGAGGAGGCGGCCGGAGAATAGGGTGGCGCCGGCGGCGGGGCGGGGCGGGGAGAGAGGCTGAAGCGTTGAGAGAGGAGGGACTGCTAGTGTCCCCGACAGGTGGGCCACGGGAGGGGGGGGGGCAAGGGTGTGTGTCGCGGTCGTCCGCGCGCGTCCGTTTCACCCCAAACCGAGCGCAAGTTTGGGCCGGGGATGGGTCGAAAACGGACGGAATCAGGACATTTGTCCGTTTGCTCCCGCGCGCTGGGCCGCCTCTTTTGTCCCTTTTACCTCAAACGGACGGAGCCGGACAGGATAGGGTCGCGCGGTGGAGTTGGCCTTAGGAATGAGATTCTGGAACACCCTAGCCACTCCTGATCCATGTCCATCATTCAATCACATGCAAAAAAGGTTGCAAATGCGTCACTTTTTTCCTTGCTGTCAATCAGACAGCTTGCACTGCATTGGGCTTGAGAGGAGCAAGCAAAGTGGCAGCAGCCTCCATCACAACTCACAAGATTACATGATTATTGTCCAAGTTGTAGCTCCGGGCTCGTCGGACCGAGTCCAACTTCACTGCAAATGCAGGTCAAGAGGATTGGGGAACATGGCAACAATGCAGATCAAGGCAGCCATCATATGGAAACTAGGCTTCGACAAGTAACCAAAGTCATTCATGGAGAAGATGCATGCAATCTTGCCCTAGCTAAGCAGTAGCATGATACTAGCATAACAGAAAAGGTACAAGGAGAGTCCATACCAAGATAACAAATTATCCCTGTATGTGACATGTATGGCTAGGTCTGCAACCGCTAGTGGCAATAGAGTGCCTGCACCAACCACGGGGGAGTAACAAACTTTGGTTTATTTTAGCAACATGCATGACCCTCTCACGACAAGGAAGCATGCAGTTTTCAACACCAAATCAAATCAGCCCTATGGAGGAAGTGTCTTCCCTGAAGATCTGATATTAACACAACCAAAAAGAGATCATGCTAAGACTAGGTGTTACAATGCATATAGCTCCCTCCACTTAATGAAAACTTGCTCCGCCTTGTTAATGATCAAAGCTGAGTGCTTCTACCATTCAGGAACCACCTGTTAACACATGCATAACAAACTTTTATAATAGCTATGATTCAGTAAGTTTTACCCTAACAAGGCTGATAGACCTTATTTAATACAATGATCACATGAGCTGCTCTACATAATTGTGATCCATCTGATGTAATCATTATGGTGTGTTTGATGCGGTGTGATGGATTTTCACTTTATGATCAAATCTACATATGTCTTATTCATGGATTCATATAAATTCTTTGTTGCATAATTTATAGACATATATGATCTCGATTTGTTAGTCCTGCACCGGTCATGTTTAGATGAATTATCTCCAAGAGAGAGTTTATGTTGGTAGAGTTCGTTCTTGCAGGTAATATATCACAGTGACGGAAAACGGGAGATTTGTATTGTGTTGTGTACCATGCATGCAATTGGTCGCACACAATTCCACCTCCACGCATTGCACACAATGCAGCGCCCCTTCCAGTGGCGAAGCTAGCAGCGAGTAACGCCTAGGGCTGAGCTAGCTCGGACCACAAATTCTTAAAAATTTCATTACGTCCTAGAAAGGAATTAAAAGGGATCTTGGTGCTAGGCCTAGGGCTATAGTCTTGTTGCCCTAGGCGTGTCTCCACCACTGGCCCCTTCAAACCAGGTGTGCTCATGCTGCTGCCTCCACAGACACTGCCCGGTGATGTTGGATGGATGGGCGGCGCTAACAAGAGAGGAGGGGATTTTTACAAGCTGTTGCCGCGGAGGCGAACATGCACTACCGGCACGACACCGACCTATTCATCTTTGCCGTGAGATAGCTAGCTTGTAACCGCCAGAAGATCGACGACGGCTTCACAATTGGTTGGAAACTGCTGCATCTCACGTACTGATGTACAAATGCACACACGGTCAAGCGGTTTACGGGATCGTCGCAAGTGGGGGATGCGAAGTACGACGATTGTAAATCAGGCAATTCAGTTCTAGTTCTAAGTCCACGACCCTATAATTAAACAAGACGTGGTTCCCCTAATACAATACGTACGGCCCAGTGGCTCTAGTAGCTGATAAAGCACTTGTTCTTGATCCCAACTTGTGTGTTCATCACCTTTTTAGAGTACCGGCAGAGCGTTTACATGTTAATTAACCTGGTCTCTATCGATCTCTCGGTTAGTACTGGAGGAATTAATTGGTAATCAATCTTCTCGGGGAGGCTTTTGCCGGCAGGCGTCCTAATCAATCCTAGCTTAGCCTCAGCTAATTTGCATCATGCATGTACCAAACTGATGGTACCATAGCTAACCTAGTCGTAAGGAATTAATTAATAATGAGATTAGTCACAAGCTAGTTGTACGAACGATGGTAATCGCGAGCTGTGTCGACCCATTAATGGCCACTCGGGCCTTGATGTGTCCTGCCGCTGGCCTCTGAACGTAACGGCCTCCCTTTTGCTTTTTTTTTAGAAAAGGAGGAATACCCCCGGCCTCTGCATCTGGACGATGCATACAGCCATATTATTAATTATTAACATAAGACCTTACAAAGTCGTATAACAGTAAGACCAAAGCCACCATCTAAGCAACATCAGTCGCTACTCCTATCCAGTTGATGAAGGAGCGTTGATAGTCTGGGCCTAATACCAAACAGACCTCGCAGCCAGACCTAACCTCTAAGACCTGAGGTCCCAACCAGGACGCCTGCCGGGTATGGGCACACACCAGTCCGGCGTGCTCCTCAACCAGGACGTCTATCGGGTATGAGGCCGCCGCAGCCACCTGCCACCTATCCATCTTCAGAGTTGTACTGCTGCATCGACCTTGTCCGGTCTAGCTGCCGCCGACACCACCACGACGCCAGACAGCGTCGACCTCCTGCGCGTGTCCATCACCACACATCTGATTCCAAGCCTCCGCTGCTCCATGCCGCCAAGAGCCGCCGTCATGAATATGTAGAAAGAAACACCGCTCCACCGAAGAAGCCATCTGCTGGTCCCTCGAGCCCGAGTGCATCGCCAAGAATGCCACCCAAGGGGCTAACGACACATGAATGCCGCCGTCATCCGATCAACTGATCTAGGGTTTCCCCCGGACGTATTGGGTGGGTTTGGGATTTGTACCTTGTTGATGCCTTCATGAAGGAAACTATGATAAGGGCATCGTCGTCACCGGCTCTGGCCAACGGCCGAAGATCAAGTTTTCACTCGGATCCGTCCCAAGACATCCACCCAACTACCTGTGCACTGTCTCGATCGTCTTCAAAGCCCCAGATCTAGCCGCCTAGATCCGGCGACCAACCGCAACAGCAGTGCCACCGTAGGAGCCCTGGCACACCGGCCACTGCCTGAATGTGCCACCACTGGAGTCTGGGAGGAGGACTCCCACTCCACCTCGCCAAACCGCGAGAGCCGCCGAGATCGGTCCCGCGCGCTCATCACCGTCTCTGATCTGAACCAATCGGCGGCAAAACCACGAGATCGGCGATGCAAATCCGCCTTGGACACAGGGACAGCACCACGCCATGCCGTCGCGGGAAGCGCGAGCTTCACCCGCCGCCACCTTCCAGGGCTGCCGCCCCGGGATCCAGCCGCCGGCCACCGCGACCAAGGCCGCCATGCTTGCGAGCCCATTGAACGGCCGGCGCCACCAGATCTTCCTCGGTGCCGCAGCTCCGCCTCCCCCGCCCAACACCATGCCGCCGCCTTGCGTCGTCGCCTAACGCGTCGCCGCGCCGCCGCGACACAGATTGGAGAAGAGCGCCTCGGCGCCATGGGTGACCCGCCTCACCTGATCTGGCGCGGGAGGGAAGAGAGCCTCCGCCGCCGCCATCAGCCACCAGGGGCTTTGCCCGGCGACCTCCTCTAGCGGCGGCGGAGGGGAAGGGGAGGATGGACGTGCCCGGCGGCGGCGGCTAGGGTTTTCACCCGAACCGCCCTAATGGGAGGGCGACGCGGGCCCTCCCTTTTGCTTGCCTTGCTTTTTGAAATATCCCTACTAGCCTACTACTACAGAACAATTTGCAACAGGAGTGTTCAGGTGATCGATCCATCTGTAGGTGCAGGTTTAATTCGTGTGGGAAATATCAGGGGCGTCTTCCTGGTGAAGCTGCCGTTTGATGGCAGAGATCTGTCCAGCGAGGAGAAGAATTTCCGGCCGGGTTACCGACGGTAGGAGGCTAGCAGCACGCGCGTACGCAGTTGGCTGGACGTACCACACCACATGCATCACCTATCTTAGCTAGCTGGAACCCAACCCAAACGTAACGGATCATCCAAAATTCTAGATCGACAGCGGCTCGACCCGGCCGGTGGGTCGGGACATGATAGAGGGGTCGAGGTAGACCAGGTATGCATGTAGCTATCTTGGTCCTGCCGTAGATTCGATGGGCACTAGCTACTGCAGCGCCAGTGACGCTGCTAGCGATCAAACGCGTGCTTTATCCACCAATCGTCGTCGCGGACGGGCATGCTTGTTTGTCAGCACGTACACGCCATCGTCGCCGTGGCCGGAGTGGGAATATTTGTTCCCTCCGATCTACGTCTCCGTCGCCGTCCTCGCCGTGGCCGGAGTGCGTGCCTGTCCGACTGTCCATGGGCATTTGGGCAACACGCGTACTTGATCCTTCTAGACGCCAGCAACCACTAAAAACTGCTTTAATTTCTTCTTCTTGTTATTGACCCTAGGGTTTCATGCATGTAACACTCACTCCAGGGCTAGCTAGCGCTGGTAGCTTCTTGTAAAATCATCGCTCGCTCACTAGTCTCGGTAGTGCGGGCACCGTTAAAACTGAATTGTCAGGCATGATCATCTCTCACTAGTAGAAAAGGCGGCAATGGTCCAGATCGGGTCAGCCCATTAGTCCCGGTTCAGTCCAGAACCGGGACCCATGGGGCATTGGACCCGGTTCGTGAGCCCCGGGGGCCGGCCGGGCCACGTGGGCCATTGGTCCCGGTTCGTCTGGACCTTTTGGTCCCGGTTGGTGGAACGAACCGGGACCAATGGGCCTCGTTCCTGGCCCATCACCATTGGTCCCGGTTGGTGGCTTGAACCGGGACCAAAGGCTGCCCTGTAGTCCCGGTTCATGCCACGAACCGGGACCAATGAATTGCCTATATATACCCCTCGCCCGCGAGCAGAGCATTTCACTGCTCTGTTTTTCTGCCCGGCCGTTGGAGAGCTTTGTGATGCTCTAGCTCACCTTCTATGCACATGAGGTGTTCGATGCAATGCCCGAGCCACACTACTTAACTTTCTCCTCTCCAAGCTCGACCTCCAAACTCCATTTTCCTCAATATTTGTCTAGGTTTAGCGCTCTGTCACGTCCCGTCTCCGTCTTCAACGCCGTCGATCGCTCGCGCCGATCTCATCGCCGGCACCCACCGTGGTGAGCCTCTTGTTCTTATCTTCTTTCTGAAAGGAAAAATATTCTTACTTGTATGTTTAGATAGATACTTGTATTATTTTCTTACTTTTATTATTGCATCTTATATAGTGCGATGGTTTTGGTATCCGCCTCCGTCGGCCCTCGTCTTGTTTATGATTCGGATGTGGTATATATTATCTTTTCATAACTATTAGTTCATTTATTGTTAATGAACATTATGCCGACCAACGTGATATAGATTTTATTTATCTAGGAGGTTGTTGAACCGGAAATTCCAACCGACCCTATTGTCGAGAGGTTAAATTTAGTTGAAGAAGAAAACAATTTCTTAAAGAAAAAAATAAGAAAAATTGAGAAGGAGAAGATGATATTGGGGTTGCATGTTGCGGTCATCGACGACATCCGACAGATATCTGTGTGCCCTGGAAACTTACACTCCAAGCACGGCTTGCAAATACTGCCGTCGGCGAGCGAGCAACGACCGCGGACGACGACGCACGTACGTTTGTCAAGCGATGTCGCCACCCCCTTCGTTCCTTCCTCTCTGCTGCTAGCTGTACGTTGCTGGTCCTGTTGAAAGAAACTAGTGGTGGGGGCGCGCCCTTGGCGCGCCTCCTCTACCGTCCTGTGCGCACAAATCTTGCAGATGGACTTTTAAACGTGCTTTTGCAGCCCAGATAAGTACCAAATGTTAAAAAAAGTGCACTTAACAGAAATAGCTCAGTAGTGTTCACTCATAAAGTAGAGGGAGCAGAGCTAGCTAATAGATGATATAAAAACTATTAATATCAATCCATTGGAAAAAATGAAATCAAGAAACTAACATAAATCTGAATAAGATAGGTCTTGATATTGCCATCTAGAGTTTGCAGCTGGCCACCCACTCATACCTCTTAATCGACAAGCTAGTGAAGTGAGAATGTTTGCCCATATAAATTGAAGGAAATTATAGAAGTATACTTTGCATTCAAGGGATGGATTGATTCGGCCAACCATCGAAGTATTGCATTGTATCCAACCACCATGGTTCCTGCTTTATTATTAATAGGACCCATGCCTGAATAGAGGCATAGCATGTATTGTCAACTTCCAAGTAGACTCTCAAAACTTGAAAAAAATAATCTTGCCTGGCTTCATCATTCATCAACTTTGAAGCCTTGCTAGTAAAAATGTAAACTGCCACCGGCTGAAATGACATATACATACGGGCAAACATCAGATGTGAAGGTTAAATCGGCGAATACTCCGGAATGCAAAAGAATTGTTTATGGTGAAATTTAAAAAAAATTGGACAGAAACAAATGACATATACAGAAATAAAGCAGAGATAACCCAGGGGCCTGGTGAGGTACAATTATAGAATAAAGGAAACAATCATATTATTTAGTAGGTCGCAGAACCATGTAAATAACTTTAGGCTCCGCAGCCAATGTGTTTTTCACCATGATTTGGTCAAACTTTTTAGCCCAAAATGCTACAGACTTGCAACAGTCCCCCAGAGAAATCTCAGTCAGCAATTTTACAGTGGTTTCACGTTGGCACAAACATTTGCTCACTACAGAGTACATGAGCCACAAGAAAGCATGATAACAGAGAAGCAAGCTTAGCTGTTAAGCAACTGCAGTAGCACATGCAAAGGAGAAGAGCATTCAGCAGCAGCAGCTAGCACTCGCGTCCCCACAGTACCCTAATTGCTAGAAGAAGAAAATTCAATGCACATAAAACAGACCACAAAAGCAAAGAAACAATCGCATCTAAATACCTCAAAAGACTGAACCACTTCCTACACGAGTGGACTTTTCTGCTATGCTAGTTTCGCTTTTCTTGATCTCACAAGAGTAAGAGCTCTTTTGTATCTTGGGTGCAAAATATAAGTCCTAAATCTTGTATGGCTGATCATGGGGACCTATGTAGTACACCTCTCTATGCCAGTAGCCTAATTACTCTGTACCTTTTCTAGCCATAGGATATGATAGGGAGCAACATGGTACTAATTACTGGCAGTCAATAGCAAATAAATCCTTGCTACACAAAGAATGAACTGGTTGTCTAGCGAAAGTGGGCCAACCATGAATGTACAATCCATTCGCAATGCATTGATCACAATTCATACATGGTGTAGGCAGACTCCCATGTGTAGTATGAGCTGCCTCTAAACTGTTCTAAATAATATTCATATCTTTTGAGTAAGTATATATATAATGGCGTGTTTATCGAAGTTTCTGTTTCTGAGTTGATGCAAGACTTGACCATGCAAAGTGAAAGATTTATTAGAAGCCAAATGAAGGAGCACACTAAAGGCCACCACCCGAATATGATTACAAAGTAAATAAAAGGGCATCTAATGAGAAGATTTGCAACAAAAGTATGCCATTCACATGGTTCATTAGTAAAGTGGCAGTATCATGTATCCCTTTTGAAGTTCATGGTAAAAACTAAAAACACAATAGTCAACATAAAAGAAAAGTTGTATGATACATTGGATTTATCCAGAATCTTCCTAGAGGAATATTATATTAATAATGGATATATAGAATTTCCCATACGAGCAGAGGGTGCACTCATGATAAGAACCAGCTAGTAAACTGGAAAAAAATGTGCAAGCACTTTCTATAAAACCATGGTATGAAGAATAGAACATTTCTATGAGTTGACAAATGTTCATGCTCAAAGGAATGTTCCTAAGTATAGAACAATGAATCACAAACCGAGGAGCAACCGTTCAAACTATAACATCATGAAAGGAAAGAGGTGCATCAGCCAATACCATCCTTTCCTTCTTTTCACATATGGTAGGGACCTTCGTATGTTTATAACAACCAAACCAGAAGTCTCCACTTCCTAGCTCTATGTATCCAGGTGGTATCGAGATCAATAGGGTTGTTTTATATAGCACAACAAAAGTCACTCTAACGTCAAAGTGAAAAAATGTCCTATAAATGAGAACGGCACACTTGTTGTTTCATAGACATGTGCTAAAAATATTGTTCTAAGACCAAATGCTGATAAGTTGATAAGTAACACGTACAATGGACAGGAATTTTCAATGTCAAATACAGTACCATATGAAGGGAGGACATAATACATCAGATGCGAATGTGTTGTTCAATCTTCATAAGCAATGTACAACCCACTTTTTTATTCAAATTAAGAAGGCGATTGTTGGCTACATTACATAATTAGACATGCTAATATAATACATTTAGCTGATGCTGTACAGGGCACAAACTAAGATGCCACTATATACTCTAAAAAACCATTGTTCAAACTCAGTAGCCTGTACATGGTAATTGCTACAAGAGTCAGTGGTTTGCTAGTTTACTAAACTACCATTTCACAGCTAATCACAAAATAAGCAATACCAGATAGCATGATATATACCTAACAGCTCCGTATTGTTACTGGAAGTAGAATTAACAAATTTATTTGTGCAAGGAAAAAATGAACAGAAACCGCACCGATTCACTACAGTTTCAGGTTCAAATCTTGCACCTTCTCCCCTTTATTAGAAGTATATCCTTGAGTATTGCTCTCTCGCTAGTTTGTCCTTCAGTGTCATTATTATGAAGCCTTTCAGTCTATAATATGGAAGATGAGAAACTAGTCGTGCCTGATACCGAAGAACAATAGCTAGGTAAATGGAACGGTCTTTCTGCTTAACAGGAGCTACAAACCCCTTTATTTGTACATGTATCAGGAAGAAGGTGAACACATTTGAAGTCACAAAGCAAGTTTTCGTATAATTTTTATAGAGAATGTCTAAAAGCTATCTATCGTAGTACCTATACTGTTCCACTCCTATGACTGAAATGGTTGTAAACACTAAACTCAGTAAACTTTCTCCACTGTAGCATTGCTAAAAGAGGAAGACTTGCTGTTGCACATCAATACTGATTTGAATCCAAAATTTAAATTATGTAAATACATGAGAAAATTGATTCTAAAAGGTAGAACGTTGGAGGTTTCAGGAAGTATTGAGTGGCATAATATACAACCACGCAAATAAATTCAAAAGGTGATGTTACACAAAGAATTATGTTACCCATCTGCCCCATTGGCATCATTGGGTGTTGCATGCTTATGTGTTGGGGTACCAGATCAACACAAAAAAGTCATAACATGAGGTTCAATTTTATGGTATTGAATTTTCCCACAAAAACAATTTTCACAATGTAACACATATAATCTGAGTGTTCACGAATTTGGTTGCACTCACAAATGTTCAGATAGCCGGGTTGCTATGACATTGCGGTCTTCTTCAAATTATCCCACATGTTTTAATTTCCCTGAATCACCCATGCAATGTCCGACTGATAAAACGGTGTACAAAAATAGTGGTTAGACAAACAGATTCTGGAGACATTAAGATTCGAAATTAAAAACCACAGGGCAAGGTGTGAGATTGCTGAAACGAATAATGGCAACATCATACAAATTACACCCTGTTTGTTACAAAATGTGTGGAGTATCCTTGAGAATCTGTTAGAGGGGATGTAATACCTCATTCTTGTGATCTCCTAAGCCTTGTAATTCTTGCAACCAGCATACACATAGAGAACAAAAGAATTTCCATCTCATACAGAAAATGTGTGTCTATATTCAGGCACACATAATCTTACCCCAAAACGAAGAAAACTGATAAATGTACACATGATATTCCTGTAAGAATTTGTCAAGAATATCAAGAATTAATATCAAGAATGAAAAAGCATGAGCACCAGATTTAGTAGGGTGCAGGGAGACAAGATTAACCTGTAACTCACCAATCGCTTGATAGCCAAATTAGAGAGGGGGGCAAAACACATAAATATGAAAGCAGTGCATTTGCTGCTCGGAAAGGTGATGATGGCCCTGTTCTGTCCAAGGTAAAGCATAACAATCAACAATCCCAAACAAACTCTAGCCTGCCAATCACATGGTCAGCAGCTGAAACAAACACAAACCATACAATCAGGTGAAAGGAGCAGAACCCAACGTGAACCTGGACGGGAGGAGGAGGAGGAGCTGATTCCGTACCCTGTAGATGAGGCGGTCGAGGACGAGTCGGGCGCAGAGGAAGCCGCGAGGGAGAAGGGCAGCGCATGGGGAGGACGAACGCGACATCCAGGCCGCGGAGCTTCATCCCCAACCTCGACGGCAGCGCCACCAGCACCCCATGGCGGCGCCCCCGGATGGACATGACCCCCTATCCAGCAGCTACTTGTGGCTCGGAGACTCCCATCTACGACTTGGCATCGCCGGAACCAACGACCAGAAGCCGCGCCAGTCCACTACTGCGCAGTCCCCAGAGAACTCACGGCGCACCTGACATCGCGGCGGCTGCCCGAGCCCGGGCCTCCATGCCGGGGGCATCGCGGCGCGGACAGGAGGCCTGGCCCCGCGAGATGGAAGGATCAGACGCTGCCATCGCTCGGGGGCGCGGGTCTGCGTCAAGGGTCGATCCTCCTCACCGCTGCCGTTTTCCAAGTGCCCGTGGTCTCCGGTGGTGCGATCATTGGCCACGGCAGGCGAATCTGACGGAGAAAGGAGGGTGGGAAAGAGGAAAAGGAGGAGGCGTGTAGATGTGGGTGTGGGCGTGCGACTGCCTTCGTGGGGAAGGAAGGAGGGGCGACGACCGAAATCACAGTCAATCGACACAGTCCTCACGAATCCCTCATGCCCACGTGGACGTCGCGAGGATGCGCCCTTTGCGCCACCGTTAAAGGGTTGTATTATGGAGGAAAATGAGCTTCCTTTTCGGAGATGATCCATCGATTGAAAGCGGCAAGAATGTCTTCTGGGCGTGTTGCCATGTTTATTCTCTCCTTTTTGTCCTCCTTATGTGTAGTCGATGTACTGGTCGATCGATGGGGAGTGTAGTGGGGACGTGCGGAGGGCTGATTTGGACTCTGCACGACCTAACACTAGCTAGCACTATCCTATGGATAATAATAATATAGTGTGGTGTGTGTGTGTCTTGTGTCGCTTCCTTTTTAATTCACCTTTTCATGCATGAGAATGAGATAGAGCCATGCGTGCGTGGCCGCTCCAAAGCTGTGGGGATTTGCAGTGTTTTAATTTATGTATTAACTTGGAAGAGCAAAAATATCCAACTCCACTTCGTACCATATCATGCAACACGTCCATTTGTTTTGACTTTGTGGTGACAGAGTTTCTTCTTCTTTGATTCAGAGTCAATTAGCTCACTGGAATTTGGTGAACACGGCTTGAGCTAATTAATCTATAGTTTCTTTTCTTCAAAAACATGACAAAAGCTTTGCCTTTTCAATAGTTATGAAGAGATTTCAACTGTGCAAAGGCCAAGGCACCCTTTTTTTTATGGAAGCTCTCTCTCTCTCTCTCTCTCTCTCTCTCTCTCTCTCTCTCTCTCTCTCTCTCTCTCGGCATTAGTCAAGTGTTTCATTACGATTCTTCCGGAGATATGGTGTTCAAAAGTCAGAAGGGTGCTTATATGATGAAGAGGACCCTCATGAGGGACGCAAGACATCTCCGATGTTTTTCATTCAAAATAAATGACCAGACCTGTACTTTAAGCATGACAGTATTCAACTCAGAACTTGTAAGGGCATTGTTAGGCCGGCCCTTCAAATATAGCTTCATTCCATATGATGATTTCTGTCCACAGATTAATCATTTGATCGTCATAGTACTTGTCAGTTTGCATTGGCTGCTATATATTCTTAGTCTATATATTGGGTGAGCAAACCACATTGGCAACATACAACAGCAGCAAGATGTGAAAGAAACAAACGAGTCGCGCATGATTGAATTTACTCACTCACAAGTCTAGTTTAATGAGCTAGTGACAAAGTTTTGGCATCAGGATGGCATCATGCATATGCAGATGATGGCATGTGTGGCCTACGAGGCATCATCATGCTCGTGCATGGCAAAGCCACACGCACAATTAAAAGGAAAAGGCGAAGGATTCTCCATTCACTCAGCAAGGGGCTTTGCAGCGTAATCTCCCCGAGGGTCAGCGGAGTAATCATGGCGGCGGCCATCAACGTAGCCATCGTCATTGCCGGTACGTTGCCGTGGGGGATCGGGCATCTAATCAGGTGCATTAAGCAGCACCTTACACCCCATCGCACTCGTAAAAAGACTAGGGAACAGCAGCAGCAGTACTAGAATTCCTAGAACCTAGCAAGCCACAGTGGGCGAGGCTTCCTCGCATTGTGTTCCTGTCCAATGATTGATCCATGAAATTTCAGTTGCTTGATTTCTGTCGTACTGAGCTCGCGGGTCATCTACTCTGTACTCACACAGGCACACAGTCAGATAAAATGCACCCGTTCGTAGAGGAAAATTGTACTCCTTTGGCCGTTGGCCGGATATGAAGAGGCAGAACTCAATGGTCTGAACCGTCAATTATCTGGCCCTGCTTGGCCATTTCGAAGCTACACTACTGATCGTCTCATCCAACGAACGGCCAGTACGTACCACTCACTAAGTTTCACTATGTATTTCCAAAATATATTATTAGTCGTGGTAACGATCTCCATCTTGTCACTCATATGTGGTCGCCCCTGGCCTTGGAAAACATGAGCCTGAAGCTCTCCTCCAGAGCTCTAAGTCCAAACGCTATCTGGAATGTCCTGCTTAGTTGGGGAGCTTCCTGCATACTGCCAAATGCCAATACTGGCCACAATAGACAGATGACCTACATACGGGAGTGGCTACAGATCAATCGACTGACAGAAGAAAGAGGTCGGTCGATTGGTACAACTCTGGGCAATGCGGCAAAGCAAAAGAAAATTGACTGACCAAAGTCTGTGGTCAGTCAGTCAGCCCAACCGAAACAACAGGCTGAGGCCTTTCTGTTTCTGTTTCTGTCCTTTGTGTTTAGCCCAGAAAAGAAAACGGGTCTGAACCCGGTAAGCTAAAGATCCAAATAACTGACAGCTCACTAGGTCTTCCTCCTTGCGACTCAGCTTTCTTCCTCGACTCCCACACAACCGCCACCATGGGAGGGGAAACATACCTCAGATCTCATGCTGTCTTCTGAGACTTCTCATGAACTTGTCCAGACGATTCTTGCTCTAAGAATTCTTCTCCTCCAATCCCCGGGGTTTGCTTCTCAGATCTGCCAACAAAAATGGATGATCCTCAATTTGAAACCCAGATCTCAGATCTGTCAGCAGGAAGAACAAAACAAAGAAGAAAGAAACCTGGTGATAAAAGTGCTTGTGGTCAGTCAAAGGTATGTGATTATCTGATGCCCACCTCCATTTCTTATGCAAGAATTGCTTTATTCGGTTGCATTGTGTGTAATCACCTGCAAAAAAATACACAGATCATAAGAACCCAAAGATGATCACCTGTAACAAAAACGAAAATCAGATGCATCATGAAGCTAAAAAGTGCAGATGATTTACGGCAGTACTGAAACATTGAGTTAATTTGCAATTTCAGGTACCTAAAATTGCACATCATTCTCAGCGGCAAGAATACATAGAGATAGCAGATAGAAGTCATGACAACAAGGTAAAAGGCACAAAAAGTTTATAAGACTTCTATTTATGAATGTTGTTAAACAATTTGCATACAAAAATTGCAGATGCATAAATTTTTCGCATAGGATCTATATTTGCATACTCACAGAACTAAGATTGCAGATGCATTTCAATAGCATCATACTTCATAGTAATCATGCTTTGTAAGTAAAAAATGCAGATGATTTTTGTTAGTACTGAAACATTGAGTTAATTGCATTTTCAGGTATCTAAAATTGCACATCATTCTCAGCAGCAAGAATACATAGAGATAGCAGATAGAAGTCATGACAACAAGGTAAAAGGCATAATAACTTAATAACACTTTTATTTATGAATGTTGTTAAACAATTTGCATACAAAAATTGCATGTGCTCAAAAATTTGTATCAAGGCAACACACATATGCAGCCAAATATACAATCATTCAATGAGATTTCTGAGGTTAGTTTGTGTTCATATAATTTAAAATTTGATGAGAGAACGAACTAACATGTGGAAAAATGTTTTGTGATAGGATGCACTTTTGGGTCAAAACTTTGCTCAACAACAGGACCTATACCCCATTCCTAAAGAGAAAGAATCATTTCAACAGGTGCGCTTTGACAGTACCACAAAGTATATAAAACAAAAAGCATTCCGTTCAAAAGTTCACAAATACTATTTTATTTCATATGTTGCAGACTAAAATACAGAAAACTACAAGAAAAAGAAATTTCATACAAAATACAGCAATACCATTTGAAGTTTCCAAAAATAATATTTATGCATTGACAAATATTCTTTTGTTTGTTGCAGGAATCAGATTTGTTCATTCTAGAAAAACAAAATTTGCATACAAGCAATGTCATGCTAGTACCACCAAGAGCTGGACCGTCTTACACAGAACTAATGCAACAAATGACAGTCATGAGTCATCTACAAAGCGACAACATGGCAATACCTTTAAGCAGTTTCACATCATTCTTCACTGCTGCCATAAAACTCTGAGGTATGTTGTATTACTGCAATAAAAAATTAAAAAAATGTTAGAAATTAACTTACATACAGTACTCGATAGAATTTAACACAAAAAAACTTATTGAGCAGAGCTTCTTTTTTTTCTGAACCCGTGTGATGTCACGTGGGCAACAAATAACATTCTATGACCACATACAAAAATAACAAATTTTGTGCTCAAACTTGTGTGCACTATTGAGCAGAGCTTCTTTTTTTTTCTGAACTCGTATGATGTCACGTGGGCAACCAAATTTACAAGCATGTAAGACATTTGGTCATAACTCATAAACAATGCCATAAATTTTCAGATTTTTTTAAATTTACTGTTCATGAGAGTACTATGGAGCTCGAGCTAGATTACAACTTTCTGAACATTAATTTACCAATATCCTTACAATTTTTAGTTACAGAACAATACTTTCACCAATGCTTTTTAAATTTTAGTTACATTTGTAGTTGGAAAAAGGCTTAATTTTGCACCAAAATCAGCAAAAAAATGGATGCCGAGAGACACACGGAGTGTCTTGGAATGGCTGTACGACCAAAGAAGTGTGTGAGCTCCGGTTTAGATGGAGTGACCAGCCACCCGTTGAAATGCTAATATTTTCTCATTCCCGCCGCGCTGCACGCCTTGCCTTGCTCCTGCTAGCACGTGCGCAACACGAGGATTAGGCTGGTCATAGTGAAGAGTATCATATATTAGTATCATGCATATGATACTAGAGTATGATATTATATTCGTAGTGCATATATTATTATAGATTAGTATCATATGTGGTCTCATTTATTGTCATGCATGACACATGGTAACATGAAATTTATAATGATACGATATCATAATATGATGGGATTCCTAATATGATACTCAACTCTCTCTCTCTCTCTTTCTTCACTTAATCTTATGCTTCCTCATCAAAATTGCCTAGTTGGCAATACTAGCTATGATACTCCTGTTATGAGTAGCCTTAGAGCAAGTATAATAAGGTGACATAGGCGGGCTATAAGACTTTAAATATTATATCTTTGCTGAGTTAGATGAGAGAGAAGAGAAGTAGGTTGTAGATTTATAGCCGGTTGTAGTACAGGCTTCAAAAGGCTATTTGAGAGTGTATGGTGGGCCATATGGTAAAAAAAATAGTATTTTCTTATAGCCCACTACTATACATGTTGACTATTACATGCTATAGGTGACATGGCAACATATTGTAGCCATCGGTCGGCTATATTATTAACCATGCTCTAGTATAGTTGCCTAGCTTACTATGCATGTCTCTATCTTGGTCTTCACACCGACCACCACTATATGTAATCTGAATGTTCTTACCAAACTACCATAGTACTAGTACTAATGTATATACAATCTCACACTTTAAACTCACGACACCCTGGTGGGGATATTTATAAGGACCAAAAGGTAAGAACATGCATGCACCTTACGGCCAGTGGCATGCCCCTTCAACTCCCACTGCCCCCGAGCCACCTTTAAAATGTGTCTCATACTCCCATCCATTCCTCCTCAGACCTTCTCCACTCTTGACACGCACACTCACGCTCGAGGTTATTTTAATGTTGTGGATTGATCAAATTTGTTTCGATCCCTCTCTAGTTTTGTCGACTCATTCTATTGTTTGCCATAATTTGAAATGATTTGGCTTGGTTTTCTTTTGTTGCTACCAAGACTCTCATTGAGTATGCGAGAAATGTGTGTGATGGCTTAAACTGTTGGATTCGCTAAAAAAAATGTTAGAGTTGAGATTAAACTCGGACTTCGAGGCATCTGGAAAGTTTTGTGAAGAGGGTTTGACGACTATTGTGAAAAAAATAGAAGAGCTTCACTTTACTATTTTTATTAGTTGAGAAACAATTATTACAATGTCGTGTTATCATGATATTCAATTAATTCCAGCTTATTACCATGTAAAATACTGATCTTTTGTCCAAAGTCTTCAAGTGCACAACATATGTTTCAAAATAATAATAAGAGGAAAAGTCTTCACATATACAAATGTGTTGCGCATTTAACCTTTGGTAGCTCAAATGAGCTACCCAAATGTCTTATATTCAGCAACGGAGGAGTAGTTGTTGGTTGATGACAAATGGTCGGAAATTTTCAGGATTAAAATTTCATTTATTGAAGCCATTTCATTTTTATACATTAGGACAAATGTAATGAACAAATATTGTGTATATTTGAGCAACTTTTCGATAGGAAGCATATAAATGAAGTATTATGCATGCACGTATAATTTCCCCTCCCTCTCCACCGCGGCCTTTCCACTCTCTCAGAGTGCCATCCCCTCTCTAGCATCCTCGACATGCCCCCTTTTTCGTTGGTGGTGTGGGCTGGAGACGACTTAGGTTTTCCCCAAAAATCAGCAAAAATTTGAATGCCGAGAGGCATACGGAGTGGGTAAAGTTGCTCATCCAAAGAAGCGTGTGAGCTCCAGTCGAGATAGATGGAGTTACCAACCACCCCTTGAAATGCTAATGTTTTCTCATTGCAACTGCATGACCCACACGCTACATGCTTTGCTCATGCCACGACGCACACAACACGAGGATAACCGGAGTCATCTAGCTTACTATGCATGTGTCTCCACCAAGGTATTCACACCAACCGCTATTGTATATGTAACTAGATAATGCCCCGCACGTTGCTGCGGAACCTTACTTAAAGAAATGCATAAATAGTTGCTATAAAATCATCTCAAACTAGTGGAAAGCAAATCGGGTTAAAAAAGGAAATATGAAGCATATAAAAATAGAAAAAAGGTGAATTCCAGTTAAAATAATTTTGTTTCTAACAAAATGGGAATGGTGAACTACATAGATGTGTTGCAATCATCCAACACATGTATTGTTAATACAAAATCTAATGGGAAAATAACGTGTGATTAACAGGTGTGATTTGACGATGTGGAAGCGCTCGATTCATAGAGTAATGCAAAAAAGTATGAATTGCATGCATGCCTTGCTTATATGGCTTGATTGCATGGCTACGAAAAAAAATAATGGGTTGGCTATTCAGTAATAGAAGATATGAATAATCTTCTCTATCTACCATGCACGAATAGTAATGTATACAAGCTCACTATTTAAACTCATGTTACCCTGATTGGGACATTTATATCTACCAAAAAGATAAGAACATGCAATGCATGACCTTAGGAGAGTGGCATGCCGCTTCAATTCCCACAGTCGCCCGATCCACCTTTAAAATGTGCCACATCCCTTCCCCCTTGGACCTTCTCCACTCCCGACACACATACTCACGCTCGAGGCTATTTTAATGGCATGTATTTCTCAAAATCGTTTTGATCCATTGATGTTCGCTCACAGGTTCAGGTCGATTTATCCCTCTCGGGTATTGTCGAGTGCTTCTATTGTTTGCCACCATTTGAAGTGATTTGCCTTGGTTTTCTCTTGTTTCTAAGAAGGCTCCCATTGAGTATGCGAGAAATATGTTGTGGCAGCCTAAACTTGTTGGATTAGCTAAAATTAAAGTAGACACCAAATTGGGAATTGGAGGCATCCGTAAAGTTTTGTGAAGATAGCTTAAAGAAGTTCGTAACAAAGAAATAGAGGAGCTTCATTTTACTGTTTTATTAGTTTAGATTAGAAATAGTGATTAGAATGTTGTGTCAAATCTGTGACTTGGTCGTGATACTCTATTAATTTGAGCTGATTTTCATGTAAAATAATAGTCTTTTGTCCAAAGTTTACAAGTGCACAACGTCTATTTTGAAATAATAACCAGAAAAAGTCTTTGCATACACGGATGCATTCCATATTTATTGTAAGTTAGTTTATTAGTTGGTTGAAGACAGATGCACATAGATGTTAATTTAGAGACTAAAAGTGCATTTATTGAAGCAACTTATTTTTGACATACTAGCACAAGGACAAATGTGAGGGAATAAATATTGTGTATATTTGAGCAACATATTCTTGGCGCATAGAAATGCAGTATTCTGCATGCATGTAGAATTTCAAGCAGTTTGGGTTACTAATTCCATCCATAGTTAAATTCATAATAAGTTCTGTGGGGAAATATTTTTCTATGGACAAAGAATACAACTCTAATAAACACATAAAAGATACAAATAGAAAAAAACACAATAAATCTAGTCGCCCAAAAGCGTTGTCATCCTGCTAGTTTTAATCATACCAGGACCCACCTCAGATCTGTCTGTAACTTGATCAAGGAACAGAGTGAAAATATTGTAACTGTCAAACCAAGGAGTGGCCATCAGATCAATACTGCTAAATCAAACAGCTGGTAAATTTACAAAACACATACACTCCATTTGATATGCATATATATGAATACATAGAAGATGCATCAATTGAATTGGGGTTTCTACCACTAATCTGGGAGCCAAACACACATATCTATATCTATATCTATACCTGCTAATAAAGCAAGGTGCATTTCTCCGAATTTTTCAGCCGTTCACCACCAAAAGATTTTTTTTCTATCCGAGGTGGTACTAAACTTTTGTATGTCCATTTGTTAGCAAAGGAAAAACGATTTGTGCAGAATTTCGTACATGGGCCGCGCGCCCTATGGCCCAGTAAAGTCAGCCCATTTTTTCCTGCCCACGCAGCAATAAAACAATCCTATTTCACGCACAATGTGGCAAATAATTTCAGCTATGCACAGGGCGCCCAAGACTCGGCGGCCAATTTTTGTTTGTGCTCTGTTTCAAATTTTCTTTTTCTGTTTCTTTCTCTTTTTATTTCTTGTTTCCTTTTTACTTTTCCTATTCCAAGTCTATTTTTTACCTTTTTCTGAAATTCACAATTTTCAGAAAATGTTCGCAATTTCATTTTTATTCAAAATTTCGTAAAAAGTTATGAATTACAAAAATGTGTTCATATTCTAAAAAATGTTCAGATTCTTTTTGTTGTGCCAAAATTTGTTCAAAATTTTCCAAATATTCACGTTTTAGAAAAATGTTTGTATTTAAAAGAAAAATCAAGATTAAAAAAACGCACTTGAAAAATGTTCCAAATATGAAAAATATTCTTGTTTTAGCGGTATGTTTAAAAATTGAAAAGAATGTTTGCATTAAAGAAATGCATTTTCCAAAATTCTTCTGCATGCATAAAGCATGTTCCCATTTTAAAAAATTGTTCACAACTTAAAAAATGTTCGTATTTTCAAAAGAAGGTTCATGTTTTTAAGAAATCGATGAGAATTTCAGGAAATGTTCCGCTCAAATTTTTTGTTCTTGCTTTGTCCAAAAATGTATGGAATTTTCAAAAAAATGTTCATAATATAGAAAATTGTTCATGTTGCCAAGTATATTTGGTAGTTCATGTTATGAATTCCAAAATTGTGTTCCTATTTAAAAAATGTTTGAAATTTTAAAATTTTGTCATTCCAATTTTTTCAGTATTTAAAAATTTATTCCCATTTTTTGAAAAATGTTTGGGTTTTTCCAAATTTGATCAAGATTTTAAAAAAAATAAAAATTTGAAAAATATTCTTGTTTTAGTGATATGTTCAAATTTTGAAAATAATTTTTGCACTAAAAGACACATTTTCTAAATTTCTTCTATACGTTCGAAACATGTTCCCATTTCCAATAATTGTTCACAACTTCAAAAAAATCGTATTTTTATAAAACATTCATGCTTTTCAGAAAAGTTTGTGAATTTCAACAAATGTTCCGTTCAAATTTTTTGTATTCGTTTTTTTAGTGTGTGGAATTTTTTAAAAAAATCATGATTTGGAAAACTGTTCACGTTGCCAAGTATATTTGGCATTTCATAGTTATCAGTTTTTGAAAAGTTGAAAAATAGTTTCGAGTATGACGTTGCATTATATTCTTTAATATTCACGCTGACCATTGATTAGCAAAACACGTTTGTTTGAGTGGCTAGCAACATGTGGTCGGGTCTTTGAGGTCGTGAGTTCGATCACTCCCATACTGGGCCTGTTCCGCATCCGGCGCATCGAGCGAAGTCGGCTTGTTCAGAATAAGGGACACCATAAATTATTGACAGTGGTAGCTTCCATGTGCGAATAAAAGATAATATGCTGGTTAATTATAATTGAAACAAATTATGGGCACGTGCCAATAAAAAAGAATTGTTTGGCTCTAATTAAAGGGTGTCATGTTGAACTAGAGAATACAGACATGTGGGGGTGTTGATCCATTCTTATATTGAGTTGAGGTATGTAATTTTATTATCCCGTTGCAACGCACGGGCATGTGTGCTAGTGTATACATAGAAAATACATCAATACATCCATTGCTTTCTTTCTCCTTTTCGACCTCGAGATTCTTAGAGTTCACAGTAGACAAGAAAGAACCCCACTAGGCAGCAGTGCGTGGTCCATTCAATCAACATCACCTTTGGTGACTGGGTCATGGTCTCTTCGCCCCACTCTGCTTTCCAATATTCAGTAGCCTTTGGTGACTGACTGACTGGGTCATGGTCTCTTCGTCAACTGGCACCAACCAGACCCGAATGAACGGTACATGACCGTAGGCCAGACATCTCCAGTTCTCCACTAGCATCCTCTGGAAGGTACTGTTCTTCTTCCAGTATGCCTCGCACAGCCAACCTCCTCCTCCTCCTGACCATCATAAGCGCCAGTTCATCCTTCACGGGTGGTGCGCCGCAACCCCCGAGCTCCCATGGTGTTGGTTGCATCGCCGCCGAGAGGGCCGCCTTGCTCTCCTTCAAAAAGGGCATCACAAGCGACCCCGCCGGCCTCCTCGCCTCGTGGCGCGGCCAGGACTGCTGCCGGTGGAGAGGCGTCAACTGCAGCAACCAGACCGGCCATATCATCAGGCTTCGCCTCCGCACTCCAAGCCCGAACGTGTACAAGAATCCATGTGACGGTAACAGTCTGCTCGGTGAAGTAAGCCCCTCTTTGCTTTCCTTGGAGCATCTAGAGCACCTGGACCTCAGCATGAACTGCTTGTCAGGGCCAAACGGCAGCTTTCCAGAGTTCCTGGGCCAGATGAGGAACCTGAGATACCTCAACCTCACCGGCTTAACGATGTTTACCGGTAGGGTGCCTCCACAGCTTGGTAACCTGTCCAAGATGCAGTATCTGGCCATCGGCCAGGCTGGTAGTCGCTCTCAGATGTACTCTGATGACATCACCTGGTTAACAAACCTTCGTTTGCTACAGGACGTTAGCATCGGAGGGATAAATCTCTCAGGGATACATGACTGGCCTCATATGCTGAATATGATTCCGTCTCTAAGGGTTATCAGTCTTCCTGGCTGTTCACTTGAGAGTGCAAACCAATCGCTTCCGTACCTCAATCTCACAAGACTTGAGAAGCTTGATCTTTCCTTGAACAATTTTGACCACTCAATAGCAACTAGTTGGTTTTGGAAAGCCACAAGCCTCAAGTACCTTAATCTTAAGGCCAACGGATTATCTGGCCGATTTCCTGATGCACTAGGAAACATGATATCCCTTCAGGTCCTTGACGTGTCAATGAATTCGAACAAGTACTTGATGGTGACAGGAAACCTGAAGAATCTTTGCAGTTTGAAAATTCTAGACTTCAGCAATAATGAAATGGATGGAGATATAGCAGTCATGATGGCGGGTTTGCCGGAATGCGCGTGGGAATCTTTGCAAGAGCTAGATTTCAGCTACAACAGTTTCACTGGAACATTGCCAAATTTGATAGGTACATTCAGCAGCTTGAGGAGACTTGAACTCTCCAATAACAACCTCACGGGGAGTATACCACCAGGCATTGGGAATTTGACATGTTTAACTGCCCTTGACCTTTCGAACAACCGCTTCAGTGGAAGTGTACCCTCTGAAATTGGTTCCCTGATCAATCTATCTTCTTTGGATCTAAGCAACAACAACTTCAGTGGTATTGTGCCTTCTGAAATTGGTGCCCTTAGTGATCTGACTTCTTTGGTCCTAAGCAAGAACAACTTTAGTGGTGTGATCACGGAAACACATTTTGCAGGTCTAAAAGGTTTAAAGAACATAGACCTGTCTTCCAATAGTTTGAAGATTGAAGTAGATTCCGATTGGCTTCCTCCCTTCAGGCTGGAGTCTGCGCTGTTTTCATCTTGCTGAATGGGTCCGCTGTTTCCTGCCTGGCTTCAGTGGCAACAAGAAATCACTAAACTTGACATTTCCAGAACAGCTCTAGTGGACAAGATTCCTGATTGGTTTTGGTCTACATTTTCACGAGCCACATATCTCGACATGTCGGACAACCTATTGAGTGGCAACTTGCCAGCACATCTAGATGACATGGCATTTGAACAACTCTACCTCGGTTCAAACCGGTTTACAGGACCAATACCACCACTGCCAAGAAATATCACTGTGTTAGACATCTCCAACAACACCTTTTCAGGAACACTACCATCAAATCTTGAAGCTGTGGAACTGCAAACATTGCTCATTTATTCAAATCAAATTGATGGCAGCATTCCAGAATCTATGTGTGCACTACAAGAGCTGGGAGATCTAGATTTATCAAGCAATCTTTTGGAGGGTGAAATTCCACGGTGCTTTGAGAATTTGACCATATCGTACCTACTGTTAAGCAATAATAGTTTATCAGGTACATTCCCAGCATTTCTGCATAATGGAGAAAGACTGGAGTTTCTTGATCTTGCATGGAATAAGTTCTATGGAAGAATACCAACATGGATAGGAGAGATGACAAGATTACGGTTTGTACGACTAAGCCACAACATGTTTTCTGGGACTATTCCAGTTGAAATAACAACCCTCGGTTATCTTCAATATTTGGATCTATCAGGAAATAACATATCCGGTGTTATACCTTTGCATCTGTCAAACCTAACAGGTATGACCCGGAAGGGCTTCATGCCTATATCTGGTACAGATATTGGTCCATCTGGTTTGGGTTCAGTAACTGTAACAGGTCAATTTGGAGCGCTCTTGTCAATAATCACAAAAGGGCAAGAGCTTAGATATGGTGGCACCCTGGCATATTTTGTGAGCATTGATTTATCAGGCAACTCCTTGAGTGGTGAAATTCCCATGGATATCACTTCCCTTGATGCATTGATAAATCTCAATTTGTCATCAAACCACCTGAGTGGAAACATTCCTAGCAAGATTGGCGACCTACGGTCATTAGAATCTCTTGACCTCTCTCAGAACAAGCTTTCCGGTGAAATCCCATCAAGCTTGTCAAGTTTGACATCTCTGAGCTATTTGAACATGTCTTATAATAGTTTGTCTGGAAGGATACCATCAAGCCACCAACTTGACACCCTTAGTGCCGACAACCCAGCACTTATGTACATTGGCAACAATGGACTTTGTGGGCCTCCTCTTCAGAAGAATTGTTCAGGAAATGGTACGGTTGTCCATGGTCATCTTGGAAGCAGCAATCGGGAATTTGAGCCACTGACCTTCTATTTTGGTCTTGTGCTGGGACTTGTAGCGGGGCTCTGGAGTGTGTTTTGCACGTTCCTGTTCAAGAAGACATGGAGGATTGCTTATTTTCAACTCTTTGATGAGCTGTGTGACAGAATCTATGTATATGTGGTTGTGAAGTGGGTAAGCTTCACGAGGAAGACAGATGAAGAATAACCCGATTTCTTGAAGGAGCCACTGTCCGTGCCACAACCAATAGTATGGGAGCTCCATATTAATCTGGGTGAGGAGGCTGTACAATATGTTTTAAGTCGTGTGTCTTATTTAGCTCTTTGTCTATTTAAAGATGTCCATGTTGTATAATACTTGTTATACATGCATAAGACTTTCGCTATTCAGTACTCCAATCACACTAGGACCTTTTGCTGAATAATTTTCACAAATTTTCTGCTGTAATCAGTGAATAAATTTTCATCTTTCAACAAGTAGAAAATCCTGCAAAACTGCAGGTCTGCAGCATATATATTGTTATGGCGCTGCTAGAAGGAGGGTGCGAGAGGGCCGGCCAGGGGCCTTTTGCCCACGGCCGGGCAAGAGGGAGGGATTTCCTTCTTAATTCTTGTTTGATTAGATTGATACATCTTCTCTCTTTATATAGAGAGGTTTACTTAACTCCCAAGCAAGGCTTACTTGACCCCTAAGCAAGCGACCCTTATATCTAATTAACCCTAAGACTAACGGGCCCATTAGGCCCATTACGTACTCTAACACTACACCCCACCTGAACATGCAGCTTGTCCTCGAGCTGCAGCCTAACCAACTTATAACCATGACTCGACGCAACACAGACCTAACACCTAAAAACAAGCCTTTTACATCTCGGCTTGTGTTATTACTCTCAACCTGAAATAGACTGTGATGCTTTATTTTGGACGTGCACGTGTACAGCCACCTGGATCCCATGGACACCACCTGGACAAAAGGAGTGCATGTGTATGGATGTTGGTCTGCACTGCACAGGGAAGAGTGGAGAGCTTGCGATGGAGAATGTCGAGGAGGGGTGCGCCCCCCCCCCCCCCCCCAACCGCCGATGTCGCAGACTTTGAGGTCGCTGCCCACGGGGAAAACAGCATGCCCGCCGCCCGTGGGGGAAACCGCATGCCCAAGATCCCCGACGCAGCGGACGAGATCGAGGTCCTTTGGCAAAGGGCAACTTGGAGGAGCGGCAGCTGCATCTCCCGCACACGCCGACGCGCTAGGAGGCCGCGCGTAGCAGCCTGCAGCCTCACCGCCGCCAACACGTGGCGGGTAGCGACCCAAGACGGAAGCGGTGACGGCGGCAGCGGGGACTTGATCTGATGGATGTGGACGCCCTGGGATGGCGGCGGCGCTGATGGGAACAAGGTCGTCGCAGTCCCGTCGTAGGGCATCCCATGCTGGGCGGCGGAGCTGACCGGCGGTGGCTGCTGCAGCTGCAGCGGCTGCTGCGGTGTCGCGTCGGGCAGCGGCAGCGGCTACTGCGGCGGAGCGCCGGGCGCGGCGGAGGCCGCCAGGAGCAGCGGCTGCCATTGCAGCCAGGGCTGGGCGGTGGTGGCGATGGATGGCAGCTGCAGCGGCCCGGCGAGCGCGGCGAAGGCCGCCTGGTGCGGCGGCTGCCACGGCAGCCACAGCGGCGCGGGGGCGGCGATGGGCGGCGCAGCCGGGGGCGGCCCGTAGGACCCGGCCAAGAACAGATGGATCTCCTGGATCGCTTGGGTTAGGTCCTGTAGCACCCCGAACACCTCCTTCGAGGTGACGACGGCGGGGGCGGGCGCGACGGAGGATCCCGGCGCGGACAGGAGCGGGGTGGCAGTCGTGGTGGTCGCCGGAGGCGACGAGGTGACCGGCAGCGGAAGGGACGGGCTTGGCGACGGTGAAGACATGATCGAACCAAAGCTAGCTGATACCAAATTGTTATGGCGCTGCTAGAAGGAGGGCGCGAGAGGGCCGGCCGGGGGCCTTTCTGCCCACGGCCGGGCAAGAGGGAAGGGATTTCCTTCTTAATTCTTGCTTGATTAGATTGATACATCTCCTCTCTTTATATAGAGAGGTTTACTTAACTTCGAAGCAAGGCTTACTTGACCCCTAAGCAAGGGACCCTTATATCTAATTAACCCTAAGACTAACGGGCCCATTAGGCCCATTACGTACTCTAACATATATACTCCTGTAAAAGTTAAGCCATTTAAAAACTGCAGCCCTGTATATGCCATATCGAACACTCCCAGGCATATGGATATGCACTCTAAACTACAGCAACAACTTATGAATCAATGCAACGCCTTCTATGCAAGGGTGCCAAATATACAGGTGAGAGATTATTGCACGAACCCTTTCAGTTTCAAGACTTCTGATCGAGACATTACCTGGTTACGAATGAATGACGTTGTACAACGGACGCGCCCAGCCGCCCACCGTCGGGACTGGAGTTGCCCTGCATCGGGTGCCCACCACCTTCTGATCGCAGGCTTACAGTGCGCGGCCGTCGTCTTCGGCTGCTCCTCCCGTTCGTATATTGGTGTGGCAGCCGAACGTCACCACGCAGGTGAACAGCGGGCTGGGCATTCCGTCGAACAGCTGGCGTACGCGGCCGCGTTGTTTCCCGCTCTGGTGACCTGTGCATCCTAAGTGACCAGCAAGGAAAAAGGGTGGTCCGCTGGTGGCGGTGCGGCACTAGTGGCGGCCGCAGGTAATGGTCGGCGGTGAGGAAGCGACAGCGGTCGCCCGTCCGACGAGCGGGGAGCCGTGGACGAGAGCACGGAGGAGGCGCGACGGCGGGCAAGTCTGTCAGGGAACATTGCCCTGTTTTTTTTCCTCCTTCCGGCCTTTCTTAGTTTTCACATGATTTCAATTGGAAATTTGGCGCATAGCTTTGGGGGGAAATAAATGGTCAACGGATCATGTATACTGGTCTCCACTACTTTTATTTCTCTCGACATGCGTGAAAATATATATTTATATTCTACAAATATTTTATAACTACTGTATATTATAATCAAAATCAATAAGTCATGTATATTTTGCTGCAATAAAAATTATATGTATTTTTCAATTTTCATTATCTTATCGAAGTTTTACATGACCAATTCTCATCAAAATATATTGCAACCCGGTGGCGCAGCTAGTGTTGAATATGATGTCAAGCGCATTACAAAATCTAGGCTAGCTTCACATTGTTTGTAGTTTGTCTATACTTATGCATGCATAAGTGTAGACAAACTACAAGTAACACATGTCCATCCTTTTCCGGAGCACACCATAAAAGAAAGTTTTCGGAGGAATCTTGGGCTCCTAGGTCTTTTCACAAACTTCTCAATGTCACCAAACTGTCTAGGAGGCAGAAGCCTCCAAGAGTAATAAACTCACGGGCTCTCACTCGAACAAATCTATGCGGGGAGCTCAAACCAATGCAACAAATGCAATGCAAGGTCAAGCAACAAATACTCAACTCACTCTCTTAATCTCACAAGATGCACTCTCGAAAGTAAGAGATTGAAGAAAGGGTATGCAATGAATAGAATCAATAAATGACTCCAAGATTCATCCACAAATCCTCCTTCACATATAGGGGGGACAGGGGTTTGGGAGGGGTGGTAAGAGGCTCAAAATGATGTTTAGAAAGTGTATGAACAACTCCAAAACCGATGGGGTGTAAGGGCTCTTAAATAGCCAAATCCCAAAACTAGTTGTTGGGCTCCAACGGACACTTCCTAGACATCCCTTGCCCACGGGGGTTGAGACCCCGTGCCCACGGGTCTCGTGCACATGGTACGAGCCAGTGGGCATGGGGGCCCCATGCCCACGAGGTCAAAACCCCGTGCCCACAGGGTACACAGAACAACATGCAGCAGCTAACTAAAACATGCATAACTTTGGCATATGAACTCCGAATTCGATTATCTTGGGCTTGTTTTAAAGCTATGGAAAAGCCCAAGGTCCTCATATAGAGAACCACCAAAGATCAACAATAAAGAATGATGCAAATCATGAAAAGTTTTGAGCTCTCTACATGCGATCGTGATCAAGCAACTTGCCCGAAAGTCCCTCTTGATAGTATGGCTATCAAACCTATAATCCGGTCTCCCTCCAAGCACCATGAGACCGGGAAAACTAGGAAAACCTAGTTAAGGTATACCTTTGCCTTGCACATTCCTCTTGAGCTTGATGATGACTTTAGTGCTTGCCTCAAGTTGGAATCTTTTCTTGTCCACAAACACCTGGTGAAGATACTCGAAATGCTTCCTCATATTGCAATGAGGGAAGCCTTAACTTAAGCACGTATTCACATGCACATTATCATGATGTGGACCGCAATCTTAAAAGCATATAACCTCCGGCTTCTCATCTTGCACTTGGACTCCTCAAAACCGATGACCATCACCACTTGATGTCATACACACATAGGCTACTTGAAATCTTTACTTTTGATGCAAGGCCATGAGAAACACCTAATCCACATAGACATAACAAATGCATATCATGGGTTAGGTAGCAAAGCACAATTTACAATTACTTACCATACCACTACATCACTTTATCCCACGTGGTACCAAGATTGCACTTTGTGAGTTGACGATCTAGATATTCTTCGAGATTCATCTTGGTCAACCTACATCTTTACTTCATGCCCCATCTTGGTTCCTTGAAAGCCACAATGAGCTCTTCATTTCCCTTCATTGCTTCAAGACTATATCACCAAAGACTCTTTCATGACCATATCAAGTTCCACCATGAATATCATCTTGGTAACCACATGCTCTTCTAAAACTCCATCGTAATCTTTTGAGAGGCACAATGAATTCTTCACTAGTTGCTTGCTTCAAGACTTGATCAACCGAAAACCCAACATGAGCTTACCATGATCTTGTCTTGAAACCATAACTTGAATTCTTCTATTTGATTATTCTCTCAAGCTCTTGATTCTTATAAGCCCACATATGAAAATCTTTGAGATCCTCTAACGAACTCCACCTTGAACATATTTGATTAGACATTAAAATCAATCTTGATGGCTTCAGTATAAATCCCCAAAGACCAACTTCAAACCTCACTGGATATTGGACCTCGAGAGCCAAAACCTAGGTCCCGTGTGCATGGGGTATCCATAGAGGGATACCATCAGGACTTCTTCAGATGTTTCGATGGCATTCTTCACAAAATAACCCAATGCACTTCAAGAATCACTGTGGAACATATCTTCATATAAGATTCAATGCACATGATTCTCCATAGGAATTGTCAGTTAATACCAATGCTTAGAGAAAACATATATTCATATATATGAACTTCATCCTTGATTCCATCTAGTATCCTTGATGCACCATCTATGGACAAACACTTCAAATATATCTCAATGAAAACATTAGTCCATAGAGATTTTCATTAACTACCAAAACCACACTTAGGGGCTACATGCCCTTTCACTATCGTGCACTACTCTTCCTCACTGTCGGCGGCGCCCACGGATGTGCCGGCTTCATGGTTATGGCGGCGGGGCGCGGCCTCGGCGGAGCCGGCGATGTCCTCCTCCTCGTCGGTCTTGCCCCACACCTCGTCCGTCGCCTCGTCGAGCTCCTTGTAGGTGGCCTCCAATTCCACCTGAAGCTGGCGGTACCGCTAGTAGGCGAGGCGGATCTCGCGGGCAAAGTAGTAGAACTCGAGCAGAGCTGCATGCTCAGCCACGTTCACGTCCCGTGTGATCTCCCTGCCGCCGTTAAGCTGCTTCTCTGCCTGCTGGTGCTCCTAGAGGAACTGGAGGTTGTAGGCCACGCGGGCCTGCGCCTCCCGGAACTGCTCCTCCCGCTCCTCCTGCACCATGTCAATGTAATGGGACGGGCCTCACTGTTGATTATGGTACAATGCACCAGAGAGGAGGGTGGCGACGGCTCGTCCATGGTTGTGTCCTCCATTGGGACATCGGCGGCCTCTAGTATGACAGCCGAGAACAATGGCATCCATATCCTTCTTCTGCTCCGGTGACAGTCCATCCCAAAGAGCTTTGTAGCGCGAGGATGCCATGCTGGGAGTGGTGCAGAAGAGGAGAAAGGGATCCGAGGAGGATGCATGCGGCTATGGCCATGGCTGTAGTTTATATAGCGGACAAGGCGACAATGGCGGCGACAGAGGGATGGACGGGTGGCACCAGAGTAGGTCCCTCGGCAACCGCATGTCATTAATGTGGGTGACAGAATGACGGACGGACAACCACACTATCGTTTGAACATGGAGTGGTCATGTGCACCAGGAAGCTGCGCGGGCGGCGCTCTCTCGGCCGACGCGACGCTTCGATGCCGGCGCAAGTGAGAGGTCGTGCCTACTCTGGCCGGGCATGAATGTGGGCACTGGCGCTCTGAAGTGGCAGTGGCCGTTTTGGGCGGGAAGGGTGTGGGCGAGGGAGGGGGTTTGGGTGGGCTAGGGCGGTCAGACGTGGCGTGGCAGCAGTCCGGACGCCCGCAAAGCCCCCCCCCCCCCCCCCCCCCCCCCCCCCCCACACACACACACATGTTTGTCTTATGTTTGCGGGAGAAATCGCGTCCATACCGCCCTGCGGACTGATAGAGGCCCGGCATTGGACGGCACAAGCATGCCGCTTCAATTCCCACAATCACCGATCCACCTTTAAAATGCGTAACATCCCTTCACCCTTGGGCCTTCTCCACTCTTGATACACATACTCACGCTCAAGGCTATTTTAATGGTGTGTATTGCTCAAAATCATTTTGATCCATTGACTTCCGCTCGCAGGTTCAGATTGATTTATCCCTCCCGGGTATTGTTGAGTGCTTCTATTGTTTGCCACCATTTGAAAAAAAAAACCATGAAATTCTGAGGAAAAAAACGGGACTTAAAAAATTCAAAAATCACGAAGCTACTTTTTAAAATTAACATTTTTGAAAAAAATATCACAGATTTGGAGAAGGTTCTTTGTTTTCGAAAAACAAATCATCAAAAAAATAGTTTTCAAGAATTTGATAAAATTTCATCAGTTTTGAAAAAAAAACTCATCAATTTCAAAAAAAATACAGAGTTGGAAAGAGTTCATCAACTTAGGAAAAATGTTCACAAATTTTCAAAAAGAATTGGTGGATTTAGAATATAGTTCAATGATTTTGAAAAGAAGGTCACATGTTTTCAAATGAAAAGCCCACACATTTGGAAAAAAATCACATATTTTGGAAAAAATAAAAAAATAAAAAGAGTTTGTGGATTGGAAAAAAATCACGGGTTTAAAAAGGTCCGCGAGTTTTGTGAAAAGGTTCATGAATTTAAAGAAAATGCATTGGAAAAAGGTTCACGCATTAGATAAAAAAAGTGTATGAGAATCATCTAGCTAAGTAGCTTCCATGAACAAAATAAAGAAGAAATAAGAAAAAGAAATAAAGTAGTCAAAAGAGGTGAGGTGCCCTAGTTGGTTAGTGCAGTTTGCACCGAAAGAGGAGGTCGAGAGTTTGAATCATCTTGAACGCATTTTATAACAGTGTAACAGCGGGTACGCGCCGTGGACAACACTACCACTCCCTGGCCCACCAGTCAGACGAATCACGGTTGACATTGGTGACGTAGGTGTTTTTATGCCTCAAACAATGCCAAGGTTGTATTTAGATAGGGATTACATAGTTCAGGGTGCAAACAACAGGGATTTCGATTTAAGGGTTTGATTCGCCGGACCTCTACAAGTTAAGGATTTCAAATGGACTTTTTTCCCATGTGTGCGTACATGGCTACGGTGTGGTATTGGTTACAAACTAGACAACTCTCAGATAAACTGTTTTTTTTTCAGAGATACAAGTAGATACAAACTACAGTATTTAGATAATCAGTTCAGTTCTAATATCCATCTTAAAAATCCCGCAACACATGAACTTCATGCACCGCACCAAAATGAGCATTGGAGCTTCAACAATCGTACGATTCCTAAACATAAAGGTATTTTAGAGCTTCAACAATGTTGAATATATGAGCAAATTACTACGAGTTTTAATTCGAATAAACAGAAGATAAAACATGACGGCACTAGCAGAGATTAAACTAATCATGCGAACTAGCATAGTAGATGAACAGATCACATCTAGGATACATACTAGAAACATGAATTCTACCATGATCTCGAACAAGAAGGATAGAATCACATACGGTGCAGCGAAAACAGCACCTCCGGCGTTGATGTTGTCACCCATGTCGTTGAGGATGAGGTTGCCGAGGTCGGGGAAGAAGTCGTAGTTGGCGAAGTCGTCGCTGCCAGCAGTCGCGCGAGTGCACTCCCCGAAAACCTGATCACCCCTCTCCCGTACAGGATCCTGAGAGGCGGGGTTCCGGAGGCCTGCTATCCCTTCTCGCAGTGCACGCCAGATCGAGGGATGGAGAAGACTTGCGTGTCGGCGCAATGATCTGGAACGGTGGTGTGAAACCATACGAAGCGGCAGCGGCTAGGGTAGACGTCTGCCGACTATATAGTGCGGGCCGGGTAGGTCGTGGGAGTAAAGCCCACGTCCGAGTCGTCGCGATCCAAAAGAATCGGAAACGGTTCAGTAATTAACGCGTCCATTAATTATTAATTAATGACTCATTGTTTTTTCCCGAGCAGCAAATATATAGACAACATGCATAGCTCTGTCCTTGGCTCGGCTCAATCCCGCAACCCGCAACCCGCGGCGCGGCGCGGCGAGGCGAGCGAGCGAGGAGGAGCGCGCGTGTAGGTCTCCTCTTCTCATGCTCATACAAGTGGTAGAAGAGCTCACCTTTATAAAGAGGTGTAAGACTCACTCAACTTCCGGGGTGAGACTAAACTTTAGTCTCACTCACATGTGTGCATGAATGGGCCAAAAGAATTTCAGAATTTTAGTTTGGCTTTGGGCCAAAGGCCTACTAGCAAATTCCAATAATCCGCCACAAAGTCTCATTGGCACATCTCATCATTTAGTTCCAAAACATTGTTTATACACCGGTGCTTAGTGAAGACTGTGAAGTTGAACTTCCACTTAGAGTTTTTTGCTACACTAGATCACAACTTGAATAGTGGACTATGCCTTGAACTATAAGTTTTCTGCGAGACTAGTTTCACACAAATTCTTGACCGATACTGGGCTGCCGCAAGGCTTCCCTGCGGGTGGAGTGTATACGTCATACTCCAGGGCCTTTCATGAATTTATTAGAGAACACCCAACTCTCACATACTGCAACGTTAATAGACAAATTCATATAGGTGTGTTCCTCAGGAGATGCTCTGCTAGACAACATCTCTGCTTACTCAAATAAGCCACTTGGAACACATTAAGATAAATATCAACCTGCCATGCAGATCAGGAGAGTATTGCATCTTCATGGAGTGGGATAATTAAAATAGGGATACTCTCCTCTCAGCTGACCAACAGCTTGTCTCCCACTTCTACTTCACAGGATCTCCGATCACATAGAGTGGGTTACCACCATGGGCAACTCATGCGATAGGTCTCAAACCCATCTCCATCGATGCATTATCTATCACATTACGTGATAGACCCTTTGTGAAGGGATCTGCCAAGTTTTTCGACGTTTGGATATAATCCAATGTAATAACTCTGGAGTTCCTCGGTTTTCTAACATATTTTAGTCTCCTCTTCACATGTCTTGAGGACCTCATATTGTCCTTAGAACTGTTTATCTTGACGATCACAGTTTGATTATCACTGTTCATCAGGATAGGGGTATTGTTTTTTCAACCATAGATAAGTCCATCAATAGCTCACGAAGCCACTCTGCTTCAACAGTGGCAGTGTCTAATGCTATGAGTTCTGCTTCCATAATTGACCTCGTTAAGTTGGTTTGCTTGCAAGACTTCCAGGAAATAGCGCCACCACCAAGTGTAAAAACATAACCACTTGTGGTCTTAATCTCATCAGCATCAGATATCCAGTTCGAGTCACTATAACCCTCCAGTACCCTAGGATATCCGGTGTAGTGAATCCCATAGCTCGCATTGCCTTTCAAGTAGTGCATAACTCTCTCAATCGCACGCCAATGATTAACTCCCGGTTTTGACACAAACCGACTCAGCTTTCTCACAGCAAAAGAGATGCCAGGCCTTGTGGCACTCGCCAAATACATAAGCGAGCCAATAATCTGAGAATACCTCAGTTGATCTCTAGCAATCCGTCGATTCTTTCGAAGCAACACACTAGCATCATGTGGAGTTGGAGAAGGCGTGCAGCCGCTATACCCAAAACGACTCAAGATCTTTTCCACACAATGAGACTGAAGCAGTGTGATCCCACCATTCTCATCTCTCAACAGATTGATGTTCAAGATAACATCAGCTACTCCTAGATCCTTCATCTCAAAACAACGAGATAGGAAATCCTTAACCTCCTTGATTAGATCAAGTTTGGTTCCAAAGATAAGTATGACATCGACATACAGACAAAGAATAACTCCTCCTCCCCCACCATGGCGATAGTACACACACTTGTCACCATCATTTACTACAAAGTCGGCGGTAGTTAATGTTCTTTTGAACTTCTCATGCCACTCCTTAGGAGCTTGTTTAAGGCCATATAAAGACTTTAATAACTTGCACGCCTTTCCTTCCTGACCAGGTACTACAAAACCATATGGCTGATCCATGTAAATTTCCTCCTTCAACTCTCCATTGAGGAAAGTCGTCTTAACGTCCATTTGATGAACGAGAAGACCATGTGAGGCAGCCAGTGATAGTAGCACCTGAATTGTGGTTATTCTAGCCACGGGTGAGTAAGTATCAAAGAAGTCTTCACCTTCTTTCTGGGTATAACCCTTAGCCACAAGCCGTGCCTTGTACTTTTCAATCATACCATCGGGTCTAAGCTTCTTCTTGAACACCCACTTACATCCTACAGGTTTACACCCATAAGGACAGTTAGTGATCTCCCAGGTTCCGTTAGCTAAGATGGAATCCATCTCGCTACGAACAGCTTCCTTCCAGTAGTCAGCATTAGGAGATGCATAGGCTTCTGAAATAGTCCTGGCACTAGTGCAGAACCGGCCTTTAGTGCCGGTTCATAACGGCCTTCAGTGCCGGTTTGGCAACCGGCACTAAAGAGTGGGGACTAAAGGTCCCCCCCCCTTTAGTACCGGTTCGTCACGAACCAGCGCTAAAGTGTCACCACGTGGCACGAGCCAGGCCCGGGTGCGTGTAGGACATTAGTACCGGTTGGTAACACCAACCGGTACTAAATGTTTGGGAGGGTTTTGGCTTTATTTTCCATTTAATTCTTTTTTGTTTGCTGGTATTTCACGATACTACAAATTGTACACGTTATGCATATATATAAATAGATTTTCTCGTACGTAGTACCGCATATATATAATATATATCATCGAATGTCTCACAACCAACACCATTAACTATTCACACATACACATGTATGTACATATACAATTTCTCCTACATGTTGCCTTGGTGCCTTTGGAGCACGATGAAAAGTGGTTCATGGGGGCGGTAGCGGGTAATAGTATTCTCCTTTGGGATCTATGACCTGGTCGAGCAAAAATCCGGCTATTTCCTCTTGAAGTGCTAATATGCGGTCCGCTGGTAGGAGCTTATCCCGCACCTCTCTGAACTGTTAAGAAGGAGATCAATATGCATGTGTATTAGTTGTGTGACAAGATATCGATAATGGTGTGAATAGTGTTCTGACAAACGTACCCAGTCCTGTCTTTGAGATCTGCACCTTTGGGACGCCATCATGTGAATGTTCTCGCAAACGTAGAATGCACACAGATCATTCCCCGGCGCCTGCTTCAGGGCCTTTATGAGAATGGAATTAAATCAGATAATGATTAATCAAGCATGATAATTAATTAATGGTATTGAAACAAGAATTAAAGATATGGTAGCTAGCTAGTACTACTTAATTACTTACCTTTGGTCGATGTCAAAACACTTTTTTGGCCATTTGCCTGGAGTCACCTTGATGAACTTTGTCCAAGTCCTGCCCGCCGGCAAAGAAAATTAATAAAAGGGTTATTAAATAGTTCATATCAGGAAATGACAAACTAATAATAGGCCGAGATATAGTTAATAATGATTGAAATTACCTGTTGACTATCCCCTTCATGATGGTGTAGTCTTTATCTTCTTTAAGTAGTGAGTCCAGTACTTAAACTGTTGCTTTGTCAACTTTAATGTCTAACAAGATCCAGTGGAAACTGCATGCGCACACGTTTGCATGTCTTAATTAAGCGGGCATGTGCATAAAATTAATCAACTATCATAAACCATATACACTTAATTATTAACATCTAGCTAGCTAGTAAGCAAAAAACAGAATTTGTATTAACTCACAAGAAGTTGTAAGGAAGTAATATATCTTCATTAGTATTGAGGCGCTTCAAGAACTCTAGCATGCTTTCCTCTACACTTGCTTGAGAAGTTGGAAGATTCCATGTGTACTCATTAATGGTATTTGGGTCAATGAACCCAATGCCATAGCGTCCAGATTTTCATTTTATACATCTTCATCCTGTATATAATACCACAAAAAAGAATATATAGTGAGGATAATTACATGTAATAATTGATCAAAAATTACAGAAAGAAATCACTTACAGACAATAGCAACTGACGATAGATTTGTCGAGTGCGTCTTGATTGTATAACTGAAATAGTTCTGAATACTCAACGCACAGAGCTTTCTCATGGAAGTAATGCTCCTTCTTGACATTCAACATGAGGGACTCTCGATTGGAAATCTTGGTAATGTTCATGTACCATTGATGCAATTCATAAATTCTCGTTGGGAGGTTCTTGACCTTGTCTGGCTCAACCAAAGGTTGGCCCCGGACATATTTCCATTTTATTTCCTCCTCTCTAAGCGGAGACATGGGCTCAATTTCGAGGAGTTGTCCAACAGAGATCTTGAGCATTTCAGCCTGCATTATATGCTCCTCCGTTATTACCACATCGCCTAGCTGGGGAACTTTAACGGTTTGCCCACAATAATATTGAGCGCGCGGCCTCCTCTCATGTGTTGTTGGCACAACAAGCGGGGGGGTCGATTGCGCCGCCTGTTCTCCCAGCTGGGGGACGGTTTTCCCGCATTTTTTGCCCGCTTCTTGTTGGCTCGAGCTCGAGCTCGCTTCCTTCTTTAGCCGTTCTCGATGTAGTTTCCTGATTTGGCACTCATAGTCCGAGTCAACAGGCTTGGGAGCTAGTTCTCTAGCCATGCGAATGAAGTGGTCAATCATTTTCTCAGGCACTTTCTCCTTTGGCGGCGATGCTGGTTTCAGTCCAAAAGGGGCGTCCACTTGGGCCTGCACTATGGCTGCGTTTTGCTCCTCAGTCATGTCGTAAGGCCTCTGAGGAAGAGGAGCGAGGCTTGGATCATATTTATATCGCTTGTCTCCGCCTGTACTTCCTGAACTACCTCGACTCGTACCGCTACGCACCATAGCTGCGGCGTATCTCTTTTGTGATTGTTGAGACGGCGGAGACGGCTGACGTGGCTGAGTTGGAGTAGGAGAAGTGGCCTGACGATGTGTCGGACTTGAAGCAGGAGGTGTGCCCTGACACGGTGCCGGACTTGAAACCGGAGAAGTGGCATGACGCTGTGCCGGACTTGAAACCGGGGAAGTCAGCTCACGTGTTTGGGGACTTGGAGGAGGTGGCAGACTTTGAGGAGGAGTCGGCTCACGCATTCGTGGACTTGGAGGAGCGGGAGTCTGCTGACTCGGTGGCGGACTTCAAGGAGGAGTCGGCAGACGACGCGGTGTCGGTGGACTTCGAAAGATGATGCAATCCTTTCTCCGTAGGATGATACGATGTATGGCCTCTCCCAGTGTGCGCTCGTCTTCACCTCCAGGAATGTCAAGCTGTAGCCCCGAATATGGGTCCACCACTTCATCAACCAAGACACGAGCATAGCCCTCTGGAATCGGGATGCAATGGAAGGTTGCTTCGGGGGTAATTGTAAAAGCAACGCCGTCCACCACCTTCATGGATATGTTCTTCATTTTGGAGTGTAGCTCACAGTTAGTGTTCTCTATGATGTCATCCACAGGGTATGTATCCAGCAGTGTGTCACCCGGGGCAGAACCAACGCTGCTTCTCGGCATGGATGGGACGGTGCTATCCAATGCTGGACGATCATCCGCTTGTTGCTGCCGCTGCTGAGACCCCCTTTCCTGGCTAAGTGAGTCGATCTGCTGCTGCTGCTGCTGCTGCTGGAATTTGAGTGCCAAGTCCGCGTGCCTTGCTTCTAGGCCTTGAAGGCGTTCTGCGTCCTGCTTCCTCTGCTCCTCCTCCAGCTTCCTCTTCTTCTCCTCCTCCATCTTCCTTCTTGCACGGGTCCTGTAGTCCTCGTTCCATTCTGAAAAGCCCTCATACCAGGGAATAACGCCCTTGCCTCGTGTTCTTCCCGGGTGTTCAGGATTTTCCAGGGCGCGCGTAAGCTCGTCGTTCTCTCTGTTGGGCGTGAACACCCCCCCTTCGAGCTTCTTCTATTGCGTCAACTATCTTTTGTTCGGCTCCTTTTAGATTTGCCTTCTGCGAAACCAGGCCTGTCTTCGGGTCCAACGCCCCCCCCCCCATGTGCATAGAACCAAGTTCTGCACCTGGGGGGCCAGCTCCTAGTAACCGGAGTGACCCCTGCATCCTCCATCTCTTGCTCAGACTTATCCCACTTAGGCATTCCCACCGCGTAGCCACCTGGACCCAGCCTATGGAACTGCGTCTTTTTTGTGGCATTTGCCTTGTTTTTTATCGATCGTTCCTTAGATAATTCTGAATCCTTGAAGGTCACGAAATCGTCCCAGTGTTCTCTTTGCTTCTCCAGTGTTCCCGTGAATTCTGGAGTCTTCCTTTCTGCAGCGAGGTAGTTGGCCCATACAGTTTTCTTGTGGGTGTTGAATGCAATTGCCATCTTCTTAAGAGCAGCGCCCTTGACTTTCTCCATATTTGCTTCAGTGAAATGATCTGGTAGGGTGAAATGTTCCATCAGAGATTTCCAAAGGTCTTTCTTGGCTTTTTCATCGACCCAAATAACACCTGGACGTTTAGTCTTTGGCTCTTTCCATTCTTGAATGGAGATCGGGAGTTTGTCCTTCACAAGAACTCCGCACTGACGAGTCCACTTGTTCGCAATGTTCTTAGACGTGAGGGGTTCGCCACTAGGTTTGGTGGATTCGATGTTGTACTTTACACCATCCTTCAATAATCTGCCCGAGCCTCGCTTTGTCCTGCTGCCTGTAGAAGCAGTTTTGCTCGATCCGGAGGGCTGAAAGAAGAAAGATCGATTCGTTAATATATCTTCAATAAAAAAACATGTGATGATCACCATGATGCCTGCTTATATAAATATACCTCGCCGGTAGTCTTTGTTATTTGAAGAACAGCATTGTCTGTGTCATCACAAACATTGTCTGTGTCATCATAATCATAATCATAGTTCATGACTTCATGAGCTCGGTCGTCGAGATCGAATATCTTTTCATCACCCTCTCCGGTATTGTTCAGATATTGGGAGCCGTCATCTGCTTCATTCAGATCATCTAGCATGTGAGGGTTGCGTATGATGTCGAACAATTCCTCTTCTCTCTCTCTGCTGGTATTGTCCGCCATAGCTTTTACTTAACTAATACAGAAGAAATATAAAACAATATAGTATTCAAATTACAATGCATGGATGTAATCAATAAGGAAAAACTAAATCATATATATAGTACATAATATATGCATCGTCTCGATTAATATATAATCTCGAATACATCATCGTCTTAATATATATATAATCTCGAATACATCGTCTCGAATATTATATATCGAATACATCACTGGCTAGGTACCTAATAAAGATCGAGTACTACAAAAGAATCTAGGCCACTCGCGGTTCCTGGGGCGCGGGCGGTGGACACCCAAAAAGAAGGAACCGTCACAGGATCATATCTCCGGTCATCTGCCCAAAGAACCTGCCAAGTATTGGAGAATCTGACGTCCATAGCAGCCATCTAGCGATGGACGTGCTCGTCCTCCTCCCTGCCACGGCGACGCACCACCTCCGGCGTCGTCGGCTCCCTCTGCACTGAATGTGGCCCACGCGAACGCCACCAAAGGACATCAGGGTCGACGACGGGACCCAAGGCCGGGTTTCTCACCAAGCGGCGCGCCCCTCCAGGTAGCACCTCCCAGTGCCAGCCCGGCGGAGCCCAGTCCCGGACATGGGTCCTCTGAAGCAGGACGTCGTCGCGCACGGGTCGACGGCGAGGATGCGGGCCGGGTATATCGTCGAGAACAAATACTATATGCCCGCAAAAAGTAACATTTTTTAAATGATTGGATTGTGATAACTAAAATTCTATATATATGCAAATTCTAACAATTTGACATTAATCTAATTCATCTAACTAAAAAACAGAGTAATTTCTATAACTAAAAAACAAAATAATTTCTATAACTAAAAAACAGAAAAAATTTATAACATTTCTATATAACTAACATTTCTAATATTTCTATAACTAAAAAACAGAATAATTTCTAACATTTCTATAACTAAAAAACAGAAAAAAAAATTATAACAAACAAACTAATGTGTGTGTGTGTGTACTGTGTGTAGTGTGTGTGTGTGTCTGTGTGTGTGTAGTGTGTGTGTGTGTGGACATGGCGGCCGGGGCGAGCTCACCGGCGAGGCGACGACGGGGCGGTGACGACGGGGCGGTGGGACGGGGCGGCGACGATGGGGCGACGGGACGGGGCGACGACGACGGGGCGGGGCGCGGCGACGGGGCGCGGCGCGGCGACGGGGACGGGGACGGCCGGGGCGGCGACGTCGACGGGGGCGGCAACGAGGGGCGGGGACGGTCGGGGTGGCGACGGCGTCGATCGGGGCAGGACGGCGCGACGGAGGGAAGAAACAGAGAGGGAAACTGAATTTTTTTCAACTGTTGTATATATAGGATGGACCTTTAGTACCGGTTGGAGCCACCAACCGATACTAAAGGTCTGTTTTGGCCAAGCCAAGCGGCGGGAAGCGCGCCCCCTTTAGTATCGGGTCGTGGCACCAACCGGTACTAAAGACCACCTCTTTAGTACCGGTTGCAGCCACCAACCGGTACTAAAGGGGGTGCGCTGGCGCAGTGCGGTGCGGCAAGTTTAGTCCCACCTCGCTAGTCGAGGGGCTACCGCACTGGTTTATAAGCCCCAGTGCGGTAGCTCTCTAGAGCTCCTCTCCTAAGCAGGCCTACTGGGCCTACCTGTTCTGTGCTGTCCTGTGGGCCTACTGGGCCTTTGCGGGCCTGCATCCTGGCCCAACAAAAGGTTGTGTTTCTAGTCGTATGCAGGCCGCTTTGGCCCAGTAGGCGGGCTTTTTATTTTCTTAATTTTTTTTGCTTTATTTATTTTTGTTTTATTTATTTTTGAGTTGTTTTTTGCTGTATTTAGAGTTTCTTTGTGATATTTTTGCTTTAGGTACAAAAAATTACAAGCTTTCTGTTAGTGCCGGTAGTTTTCAAATTTGAATAGTTTAAATTTTGAATTATTTGAAATTTGTGTGAATCACTAGTTTGTGAATAACTTAACTTTGAAAAAAGATTTTTTCAGTGATTCTTTTTTCTTATGTTTAATATTAGTGTGTTTTATCATTATATTCAATTTGGTAATGCTTAGGTTATTTAAAAAATGAAATGCCTTTGTAACAGATGACTTTTCGTCGGAAACCCTGATACTTCGAAAGAGATTGTCCATTTTGTACATGAAGTGCATCCAATTTTTGCCGTAACCCTCTCTACTTTTTTGCACATGCTATGTGGGTGAAATTATGATACCAATGCCAACTTTCAACCTTTTCTGAGTCATTTGAAATGCTTTTCAATTTCAGGGTCATTTAGCTGGAAAAAATCAGTAAATGCATGAAAGAATTTGTTTGCACATAAAATTTCTTCGCGTTTCAAATGCCAAAACACATAACTACCCTAACTATTACAGAGATTCCCTCCTGGGTGTGAAACACAGAAGAAAGTGATGATAGTGAAGCAGATACATCCCAGATCTTAGAGTGTGAAACTTTTTCTTCGCGTGTGTCCCTGATACGTCTCCAACGTATCTATAATTTTTGATTGCTCCATGCTACTTTATCTACTGTTTTAGGCAATATTGGGCTTTATTATCCACTTTTATATTATTTTTTGGACTAACCTATTAATCGTAGGCCCAGCCCAGATTTGCTGTTTTATGCCTATTTCAGTGTTTCGAGGAAAAGGAATATCAGACGGAGTCAAAACGGAACGAAATCAACTGGAGAAGTTAATTTTGGAAGGAAACCAACCAGATGGGCTTGGAGTGCACGTCAGGGGACTCCCGAGCTGGCCATGAGGGTGGGGGGTGCGCCCCCTACCTCGTGAGCCCCCCGGAGGTCCACCGACGTACCCCCTGCACCCATATATACCTACGTACCCCAAAACTTCCAGAACAGAAAATAGATCGGGAGTTCCGTCGCCGCAAGCCTCTGTAGCCACCAAAAACCAATCGGGACCCTGTTCCGGCACCCTGCCGGAGGGGGATCCCATCACCGGAGGCCATCTTCATCATCCCGGCGCTATCCATGACGAGGAGGGAGTAGTTCACCCTCGGGGCTGAGGGTATGTACCAGTAGCTATGTGTTTGATCTCTCTCTCTCTCGTGTTCTCTCTTGTGTTCCTCTATGGCACGATCTTGATGTATCCCGAGCTTTGCTATTGTAGTTGGATCTTATGATGTTTCTCCCCCTCTACTCTCTTGTGATGAATTGAGTTTCCCGTTTGAAGTTATCTTATCGGATTGAGTCTTTTATGAACACTTGATGTATGTCTTGCCGTGATTATCTGTGGTGACAATGGGATATCATGTGCCACTTGATGTATGTTTTGGTGATCAACTTGCGGGTTTCGTGACACTTGGGAACCTATGCATAGGGGTTGGCACACGTTCTTGACTCTCCGGTAGTAGCTTTGGGGCGCTCTTTGAAGTACTTTTATGTTGGTTGGATGAATCTGAGATTGTGTGATGCATATCGTATAATCATGCCCACGGATACTTGAGGTGACAATGGAGTATCTAGGTGACATTAGGGTTTTGGTTGATTTGTGTCTTAAGGTGTTATTCTAGTACGAACTCTTTTATAGATTGATCCGAAAGAATAACTTTGAGGTGGTTTCGTACCCTACCATAATATCTATGTTTGTTCTCCGCTATTAGTGTCTTTGGAGTGACTCTTTGTTGCATGTTGAGGGCTTGTCATATGTTATATCTATGTTATTATTGTTGAGAGAACTTACACTAGTGAAAGTATGAACCCTAGGCCTTGTTTCCTACCATTGCAATACCATTTACGCTCACTTTTTCCGTTAGTTACCTTTTTGTTTTTATATTTTCAGATTACAAAAACCTATATCCACTATCTATTTTGCACTTGTATCACCATCTCTTCGCCGAACTAGTGCACCTATACAATTTACCATTGTATTGGGTGTGTTGGGGACACAAGAGACTTTTTTGTTATTTGGTTGCAGGGTTGCTTGAGAGAGACCATCTTCATCCTACGCCTCCTACGGATTGATAAACCTTAGGTCATCCACTTGAGGGAAATTTGCTACTGTCCTACAAACCTGTGCACTTGCAGGCCCAACAACGTCTACACGAAGAAGGTTGTGTAGTAGACATCAAGCCCTTTTCTGGCGCCGTTGCCGGGGAGGCTAGGTAAAGGGCACACACTCACACCCCGTCAACTAAGCTCTTTTCTGGCGCCGTTGCCGGGGAGGTTAGCGCTTGAAGGTATATCTTTAGATCTTGCAATCGAATCTTTTTGTTTCTTGTTTTAGCACTAGTCTAGTTTATAAAAGAAAATTACAAAAAAATGGAATTAAGTTTGTCTCAAACACTTCACCTTTTTAATATCTTTCTTGAAAATGATGGGAAGGAAAATTGTTCTCAAGTGCTAGAAGAAGAATTACATAGAATGCTTGGCATGGAATATGTGAATGATGAGCATGATTGCAATGTTGTTAGTATGAATTCCTTGAATATCCATGATGCTAATGATATGCAAAGCCACAAGCTTGGGAAAGCTATGTTTGATGAAGATGATATTTTTTGTCCCCCAAGCTTTGATGAGCAAATTCACTATGATGAAAGCATGCCTCCTATCTATGATGATTATTGTGATGATACGTATGCCATAAGGAAGAAGTTTGCTTATGTGGAGAGTAGTAAATTTTCTATGCTTGTAGGTCATGAAAAGAATGCTTTAGGTGCTGGTTATATTGTTGAATTCATTCATGATGCTACTGAAAATTATTATGAGGGAGGAACATATGCTTGTAGGAATTGCAATAATGTCAAGTTTCCTCTCTATGTGCTTAAATTCTTGAAGCTATGCTTGTGTTACCTTTCTATGCTTGTTGATTATTGTTCCCATAAGTTGTTTGCTCACAAAATCCCTATGCATAGGAAGTGGGTTAGACTTAAATGTGCTAGTCATATGCTTCATGATGCTCCCGTTATGTTTCAATTCTTATCTTTTATGTGAGCATCATTGTCATCATCATGCCTAGCTAGAAAGACATTAAAGAAAAGCGCTTGTTGGGAGACAACCCAATATGTATCCTTACTGTTTTTGTGTGTCCACATGATTATGCTACTACAGTAATCATGTTTTATAGCTTTTGTTTCAATAAAGTGCCAAGTAAGACCTTTAGGATGGCTTAGGGTGATAGTTGTGTTGATCCTGCTGAAAATCAGAAACTTTTGCATCCAGTAAATTAGTTTTGTTAATTCACAGAAACGTGCTTATGATCTTATTCTTTTTGCTCTGGATTGTTACACTAATTACTTAGGACGTCCTAATTTGGTAGAATTTTTGGAGTTCCAGAAGTATACGTTTGATACAGATTACTACAGACTATTCTGGTTTTGACAGATTCCGTTTTCTATGTGTTGTTTGCTTATTTTGATGAATCTATGAGTAGTATCGGAGGGTATGAACCATAGATAAGTTTAAGTACAGTATATATTACACCAATATGAATTTAGAATGAGTTCATTACAGTAACTAAGTGGTTGTTTTATTTTCTTATACTAACGGAGCTTACGAGTTTTCTGTTGAGTTTTGTGTTGTGGAGTTTTCAAGTTTTGGGTAATGATTCGATGGACTATGGAATAAGGAGTGGCAAGAGCCTAATATTGGGGATTCCCAAGGCACCCCAAGGTAATATTCAAAGGATAGCCAAAAGCATAAGCTTGGGGATGCCCCGGATGGCATCCCCTCTTTCGTCTTTGTTCATCGGTAACTTTACTTGGAGCTATATTTTTATTCACCACATGATATGTGTTTTTGCTTGGAGCATCATTTCCTTTTGTTAGTTTTTGCTTGATGTTATTTAGAATAATTTTTTGCATCTTTATTTTCAATAAAGAAGTCAAGGATAGCTTTTGCCATGCTTATTTTGCTAGTATACATGTTGCTGTTTGAAAAACAGAAAGTTTACCGCTGTTGCAAAAATTCCCTAGGAAAGTCATAGAGTGGTATAATGTTGAATCTTTTTGCATATTGAGCTATGATAAATTTATTACAGTGGGAATTTTAGTTCATAATTTTTGGAGTTAGGGAAGTATGATGAATCTTGCATTCTTTACAGACTGTACTGTTTTGACAGATTGCTGTTATGGTTGCATTGTTTGCATATGTTTGCTTGTTTAATGATTCTATTTGGTGATAGGAGTATTAAATATGAAGAGGCATTTAGTATTAAATGTTGAATAATAATTTTAGTGATTTGTTACAGTAGAAAATGATAAGGTTTTGCATTGGTTTATACTAACCTATCTCAGGAGTTCTTGTTGAGTTTGTTGTGAATGAAGCTTTTGATAAAAAGAGAAATCATGATATGAGAGGAATTAAGGAGACACAAAAGTTCAAGCTTGGGGATGCCCAAGGCACCCCAAGATAATATTTCAAGAAGTCTCAAGCATCTATGACGCTATCCATGACGAGGAGGGAGTAGTTCACCCTCGGGGCTGAGGGTATGTACCAGTAGCTATGTGTTTGATCTCTCTCTCTCTCGTATTCTCTCTCGTGTTCCTCTATGGCACGATCTTGATGTATCCCGAGCTTTGCTGTTGTAGTTGGATCTTATGATGTTTCTCCCCCTCTACTCTCTTGTGATGAATTGAGTTTCCCGTTTGAAGTTATCTTATCGGATTGAGTCTTTTATGAACACTTGATGTATGTCTTGCCGTGATTATCTGTGGTGACAATGGGATATCATGTGCCACTTGATGTATGTTTTGGTGATCAACTTGCGGGTTTCGTGACACTTGGGAGCCTATGCATAGGGGTTGGCACAAGTTCTTGACTCTCCGGTAGTAGCTTTGGGGCGCTCTTTGAAGTACTTTTATGTTGGTTGGATGAATCTGAGATTGTGTGATGCATATCGTATAATCATGCCCACGGATACTTGAGGTGACAATGGAGTATCTAGGTGACATTAGGGTTTTGGTTGATTTGTGTATTAAGGTGTTATTCTAGTACGAACTCTTTTATAGATTGATCCGAAAGAATAACTTTGAGGTGGTTTCATACCCTACCATAATCTCTACGTTTGTTCTCCGATATTAGTGTCTTTGGAGTGACTCTTTGTTGCATGTTGAGGGCTTGTCATATGTTATATCTATGTTATTATTGTTGAGAGAACTTACACTAGTGAAAGTATGAACCCTAGGCCTTGTTTCCTACCATTGCAATACCGTTTACGCTCACTTTTTCCATTAGTTACCTTGCTGTTTTTATATTTTCAGATTACAAAAACCTATATCCACTATCTATTTTGCACTTGTATCACCATCTCTTCACCGAACTAGTGCACCTATACAATTTACCATTGTATTGGGTGTGTTGAGGACACAAGAGACTTTTTTGTTATTTGGTTGCAGGGTTGCTTGAGAGAGACCATCTTCATCCTACGCCTCCTACGGATTGATAAACCTTAGGTCATCCACTTGAGGGAAATTTGTTACTGTCCTACAAACCTGTGCACTTGCAGGCCCAACAACATCTACAAGAAGAAGGTTGTGTAGTAGACATCAGTCCCTTTGCGCCGTAGCCATGGAAAATCTTCATCATTTAACTGGATGCTCGGGTCAATATTCACTGTGAATGGAGCAATTTCATCAAACTTTTCATAATCTTCTGACATGTCTGTCTTGTCATCCACTCCCACGATGTTTCTTTTTCCTGAAAGAACTATGTGGCGCTTTGGCTCGTCGTATGATCCATTCGCTTCCTTATCTTTTCTTTTTCTCGGCCTGGTAGACATGTCTTTCACATAAAAAACCTGCGCCACATCATTGGCTAGGAGGAATGGTTCGTCTTCATACGCAAGATTGTTGAGATCCACTGTTGTCATTCCATACTGCGGGTCTTCCGTTACCCCGCCTCGTGTCATATTGACCCATTTGCACCGAAACAAAGGGACCTTCAAATCACCTTCATAGTTAAGTTCCCATATGTCCTCTATGTAACCATAATATGTTTCCTTTCCCGTGTTGGTTGTTGCATCAAAGCGGACACCACTGTTTTGGTTGGTGCTCTTCTTATCTTGGGCGATCGTGTAAAATGTATTCCCATTTATCTGGTACCCTTTGAAAGTCATTATATTCGAAGATGGTAACTGGGACAGCGAGTACAGGTCATTTTGAATATCGCCATCATTCATGGCACATTTCTGCAACCAACCAACGAAAGTCCTCATTTGTTCACGTGTAATCCAGTCGTCAGACTTCTCCGGGTGTTTGGAGTGTAGAAAATTCTTGTGTTCCTCCATATACGGAGCCACCAAGGCGGATTTCTGTAGAACTGTGTAGTGTGCTTCAGTGAGAGAATGCCTGTCCATACATATTATTTGATGCCCTCCTAGTGTGCCTTTTCCATCCAGTCTGCCCTTATGCCGCGATCCAGGAACACCAATCGGCTTAAGGTCAGGAATAAAGTCAATACAAAACTCAATGACCTCCTCATTTTCATGGCCCTTCGAGATGCTTCCTTCTGGCCTAGCACGGTTATAAACATATTTCTTCATGACTCCCATGAACCTCTCAAAGGGGAACATATTGTGTAGAAATACAGGACCCAAAACGTTAATCTCTTCGCAAAGGTGAACTAGGACATGCGTCATGATGTTGAAAAAGGATGGTGGGAACACCAACTCGAAACTGACAAGACATTTGCACCAAATCATTCTGTAACCTTGGTATGATTTCTGGATCGATTACCTTCTGAGAGATTGCATTGAGGAATGCACATAGCTTCACAATGGCTAATCGAACATTTTCCGGTAGAAGCCCCCTCAATGCAACCGAAAGCAGTTGCGTCATAATCACGTGGCAGTCATGAAACTTTAGGTTCTGGAACTTTTTCTCTGCCATATTTATCATTCCCTTTATATTCAACGAGAAGCCAGACGGTACCTTCATGCTGAGCAGGCATTCAAAGAAGATTTCCTTCTCTTCTTTGGTAAGAGCATAGTTGGCCTGACCCTGATGTATGCCGTCTTTTTCATGCATACGTTGCTGGTCCTCCCGTGCCTCTGGTGTATCTTTTGTCTTCCCATACATGCCCAAGAAGCCAAGCAGGGTCACGCAAAGATTCTTCGTCACGTGCATCACGTCGATTGCGGAGCGGACCTCTAGGTCTTTCCAATATGGAAGGTCCCAAAATATAGATTTCTTCTTCCACATGGGTGCGCGTCCGTCAGTGTCCTTCGGAACAGGTTGTCCGCCAGGACCCTTTCCAAAGATTACCTTCAAATCCTTGACCATATCATGTACATCAGCACCAGTATGGTGGCGAGGCTTCGTCCGGTGATCCGCCTCACCTTTGAAATGCTTGCCTTTCTTTCTTACGGGATGCCTGCTCGGAAGAAATCGACGATGTCCCACGTACACATTCTTCCTACAACTCTCCAAATATGCATATAAATCAAATACTAGCACATATAATTCCTCCCAAATTACTAAACTCACAAATTAATCACTATACAAAGCATTGCAAGAGCTAATCTAGCAATGAGAGATGAAAGGACAAAGTTGCTAACCTTTGTGATCATTTGAATGGATGGGGGCCTTCAAATCTTGACAAATTTTGGGCAAAATGTGTGATGAGCTCGAGGAAGAGAGGGGAAGAACAGAGGAAGTGAGGGGAAAGGGGAAGAACAGAGCGAGCTCGGGTGGACGAAGGGTTTATGTACGACGACCTTTAGTACCGGTTCATGCCACGAACCGATACTAAAGGTGCTGAAGGGGCCCCAGACTGACAACATCCTGCCACCACTCTCTTTAGTACTGGTTCATGGCACGAACCGGTGCTAAAGGTTTGCCACGAACCGGTACTAATGAGAGCGGCTGGCTAGCCGTTGGAACCGGCACTAATGAACACATTAGTGCCGGCTCAAAATCAAACCGGCACTAATGTGTCTCAGATTTGCCCCTTTTTTCTACTAGTGTGGGTGTGTCATCCACAAGGTACATAATGAAATCATCACCAAAGGACTTTGCAGTCCTCTGTCTCTTACTCCTCACAGGAGTTCCATTGTCACCCTCAACAGGATTCTCAATGTGTTCCATCACAATGGTGGGTCCAGGAATTACAGCGAATTCCTCACTAGATGGAGTAGATATCTCCTGATTTGATGAACTCGACATATCCTTCATAGGAAATATGTCCTTAAAGAAAGTTGCATCATTAGACTCCATAATCGTACCAACATGCATGTCGGATACCTCAGATTTTATTATCAAAAATCTATAGCCAATGCTATGAAAAGCATAGCCCAGAAGAATACAATCCACGGTTTTTGGTCCAAGCTTGTGCTTCTTGGGAATTGGTATATTGACTTTTTCCAAACAACCCCAAGAACGTAGGTAAGAGAGTTTCAACCTTTTCCCTTCTCATTCCTCAATTGGAGTGGTCTTATGCTTTTTGGGAACTCGGTTTAGGACATGACATGCAGTCATCAGCGCCTCCCCCCACCATTCCTTGGAAAGACCCGATGTGTCTAACATGGCGTTAAGCAAATCAGATAGAGTTCGGCTCTTTCTTTCGGCCACCCCATTAGAGTGAGGTGAGTAGGGAGGCGTCCTCTCATAGATTATACCATGTTCCGCACAAAACAAATCAAATTCGTTGGAAAAATACTCTCCACCACGATCGGACCTTAGCCGTTTAATTTTCCGGTCAAGTTGGTTCTCCACTTCAGCTTTATAGTTTTTGAAGAAAGTTAAAGCCTCATCTTTTGATTTCAGAACATACACATAACAATATCTAGTGGAGTCGTCAATCAACATCATGAAATATCTCTTTCCACCTTTTGTCAACACGCCATTCATCTCACAAAGATCAGAATGTATAAGCTCTAGTGGCGCCAAGTCTCTTGCCTCTGCAGTCTTATGGGACTTGCGAGGTTGCTTAGCTTGCACACATACTTGGCACTTGGAGACTTTGACAGTAGGGATTTTAGGAATTAAATTCATATTTTCTAGCCGCGTCATGCAACCAAAGTTAATATGACAAAGTCGTGAATGCCAAATATCAGACTCATTATTGTGGCAAACATTATTAATAACTTTAGTGCAAATATCTGACAAAGATAGGCAGAACAAGCCTCCGCACTCATAGACTTTTCCAACAAATTGTCCACACTTGGAAATTACAACTTTATTGGACTCAAAAACCAACTTAAAACCATCTCGACATAAACGGGAACCGCTGACGAGATTCTTATTGATGGACGGCACATGATGAATGTTCTTCAGACGCACGGTCTTCCCCGAAGTAAACTCTAGATCAATTGTATCGACACCTCAAACAATGGCATGTGACCCGTTCCCCATCAGCATGGGAGAAGTCCCTGTGGCCTGGTAAGAAGAAAACATGGAGGCATCAGCACAAACATGTACATTGACACCAGTGTCAATTAACCAATCAGGGGATTGAAATACTGAAAGGATGGTTGGAAAAATACCTCACCCTGATTCCTTCATATCAGTATCACCAATGACAACATTAGCGGACTTGCCGCTCTTCTCATGTTCACGCTCCTCAAAGCGGTTAGGACTTTTAGGAGCCCAGTGATTAGGATCACTGCAGACATGGCAGAGTCCCTTTCCCTTGTGAGAATTCTTCTTGAAGTTGGTAGAATGTGATGGCTTTCTTTGCATCAAATTTGCCTTTGCCCTGAGTTTTGTTCTTGTTGTTTTTGAACTTGTTGGGCTGGAAGTTCTTCTTTTGCACCATGTGGGCACTAGAAGCTCCCTCAGCAACTCGAGAACGTGTGTCTTTTGCTCTCGCCTTCTCTTCAACATCAAGAGTACCAATGAGATCTAAAACAAAAAACTCTTGTCTCTTGTGTTTCAGGGAAGTAGCAAAATTGTTCCACGAAGGTGGAAGCTTGGCAATGATGCCCCCGGCAACAAATTTGTCCAGTAACACACACTTAAAGTACTCAAGTTCCTTGGCGAGTGATTGTATCTCATGAGCCTGCCGTACAACAGAGCGCCCATCGGTCATCTTGTAGTCATAGAATTTCTCCGTGAAATACAACTCGCTGCCAGCGTCCGAGGCCCCAAACTTAGCCTCGAGCGCAGCCCACATGTCCTTGCCGTTGTCAAATGTCATATACAAATCCACAATGGAATCATCCGGAACACTTAGAAGGGCGCCTTTAAAGAGGGTATCGATCTTCTTAAAAGCTTCCTGCTGTGCAGGATTAAGATCGCCCTCGGGCTTGCCCTTGGTGGCGTCATAGCAACACATGGTCTGAAACCAGTAGACTGCTCTCGTGCGCCACCTCTTATATTGCACCCCCTTAAAGGCAGGCGGCTTCAAATGCGCAACAAAACCACTCGGAGTAAATTGCCTATAATCAGGTTTTTGGATTGTTGAATATATGAGCAAATTACTACGAGTTTTAATTTGAATAAACAAAAGATAAAACATGACAACACTAGCAGAGATTAAACTAATCATGCGAACTAGTATAGTAGATGAACAAATCACATCTAGGGCACATACTAGAAACATGAATTCTACCATGATATCAAACAAGAAGGATAGAATCACATACGGTGCAGCGCGAGCAGCACCGCCGGTGTTGATGTTGTCGCCCATGTCGTTGAGGATGAGGTTACCGAGGTCGGGGAAGAAGTCATCGTTGGCGAAGTCGTCGCTGCCAGCATTCACGCGAGTGCACTCCCCAACAACCTGATCGCCCCTCTCCCGTACAGGATCACGAGAGGCGGGGGTCCAAAGCCTACTGTCCCTTCTCGTGGTGCACGCTGAAAGGAGGGATGGAGAAGACTTGCGTGGCGGCGCAATGATCTGGAACGGTGGTGCGAAACCATATGAAGCGGCAGCGTCTAGGCTAGACGTCTGGCTGACTATATAGTGCGGGCTGGGTAGGTCGTGGTAGTAAACCCATGTTCGAGTCGTCGCGATCGAAAAGAATCGGAAACGGTTCAGTAATTAATGCATCCGTTAATTATTAATTAATGACACAATAATTTTTCCCGAGCAGCAAAAATATAGACAACGTGCATAGCTCTGTCCTTGGCTCGGCTCAATCTCGCAACCCGCGACGCGGTGCGGCAAGGTGAGCGAGGAGAAGGAGCGCGTGTAAGTCTCCTCTTCTCATGCTCAGACAAGTGGTAGAAGAGCTCACCTTATAAAGAGGTGCAAGACTCACTCAGCTTCCGGGGTGGGACTAAACTTCAGTCTCACTCACACCACTCACATGTGTGCATGAATGGGCCAAGAGAATTTCAGAATTTTAGTTGGGCTTTGGGCCAAAGGCCTACTAGCAAATTCCAACAAACAATCATAGATGTCGGACGGAGGACGAGAGCTCACAACGCCATGGATGCCTATAGGCCCGTACTCGAACCTTGGGATTGTGGTGTTCCCCTAACATTCACAACATCATGGACGTCCTTTCCATCTCGTGCTCTCGATGATGATCATGCCCTCGTCACGGCTTTCAATTGAAGGAAATATGCCCTAGAGGCAATAATAAAGTTATTATTTATTTCCTTATTTCATGATAAATGTTTATTATTCATGCTATAATTGTATTAACCGGAAACATAATACATGTGTGAATACATAGACAAACATAGTGTCACTAGTATGCCTCTACTTGACTAGCTCGTTTATCAAAGATGGTTATGTTTCCTAGCCATGGACAAAAGAGTTGTCATTTGATTAACGGGATCACATCATTAGGAGAATGATGTGATTGACTTGACCCATTCTGTTAGCTTAGCACTTGATCGTTTAGTATGTTGCTATTGCTTTCTTCATGACTTATACATGTTCCTGTAACTATGAGATTATGCAACTCCCGTTTACCGGAGGAACACTTTGGGTACTACCAAACGTCACAACGTAACTGGGTGATTATAAAGGAGTACTACAGGTGTCTCCGAAGGTACATGTTGAGTTGGCGTATTTCGAGATTAGCACTCCGATTGTCGGAGAGGTATCTCTGGGCCCTCTCGGTAATGCACATCATTATAAGCCTTGCAAGCAATGTGACCAATGAGTTGGTTACGGGATGATGCATTACAGAACGAGTAAAGAGACTTGCCGGTAACGAGATTGAACTAGGTATTGGGATACCGACGATCAAATCTCGGGCAAGTAACATACCGATGACAAAAGGAACAACGTATGTTGTTATGCGGTTTGACCGATAAAGATCTTCGTAGAATATGTGGGAGCCAATATGAGCATCCAGGTTCCGCTATTGGTTATTGACCGGAGACGTGTCTCGGTCATGTCTACATTGTTCTCGAACCCGTAGGGTCCACACGCTTAAGGTTTCGATGACAGTTATATTATGAGTTTACATGTTTTGATGTACCGAAGGAGTTCGGAGTCCCGGATGAGATCGGGGACATGACGAGGAGTCTCGAAATGGTCGAGACGTAAAGATTCATATATTGGATGATATGGTTAGGCCAAGGGGTCAAGCCCATGAGGCTTTAGGTCGGTGCAAAAGGAGTTTTGCGGAGGCTAGGGGGCCAAACGCCGGAGACCCTGGCGTCTGGCCCTGGGCCAGACGCCGAGGCCCATGGCGTCTGGGCCAGACGCCAAGGATTGTGGCGTTTGGTCCTGGAGTCCGAGAAGGACTCTTGCCTTTCGGGCAAAACCGACTTTGAGGAGGCTTTTGCTCCAAGTTTCGACCCCGGGGCTCAACATATAAATAGAGGGGCAGGGCTAGCACCAAAGACACAACAATTGATCCCTTGGATCTCTTAGCCGTGTGCGGTGCCCCCCTCCACCATAGTCCACCTCGATAATATCATAGCGGTGCTTAGGCGAAGCCCTGCGACGGTAGAACATCAAGATCATCACCACGCCGTCGTGCTGACGGAACTCTCCCTCGACACTCGGCTGGATCGGAGTTCGAGGGACGTCATCAAGCTGAACGTGTGCTAGAACTCGGAGGTGCCGTAGTGTCGGTGCTTGATCGGTCGGGCCGTGAAGACGTACGACTACATCAACCGCGTTGTGCTAATGCTTCCGCTTACGGTCTACAAGGGTATGTAGACAACACTCTCCCCTCTCGTTGCTATGCATCACCATGATCTTGCGTGTGCGTAGGAATTTTTTTGAAATTACTACGTTCCCCAATAGTGGCATCCGAGCCTAGGTTTTATGGTTTGATGTTATATGCACGAGTAGAACACAAGTGAGTTGTGGGCGATATAAGTCATACTGCTTACCAGCATGTCATACTTTGGTTCAGCGGTATTGTTGGATGAAGCGGCCCGGACCGACATTACGCGTACGCTTACGCGAGACTGGTTTTACCGCCGTGCTTTGCACCCAGGTGACTAGCGGGTGTCAGTTTCTCCAACTTTAGTTGAACCGAGTGTGGCTACGCCCGGTCCTTGCGAAGGTTAAAACAACACTAACTTGACAAACTATCGTTGTGGTTTTGATGCGTAGGTAAGAACGATTCTTGCTCAGCCCATAGCAGCCACGTAAAATTTGCAACAACAAAGTAGAGGACGTCTAACTTGTTTTTGCAGGGCATGTTGTGATGTGATATGGTCAAGACGTGATAAGATATAAGTTGTTGTATGAGATGATCATGTTTTGTTGAAGTTATCGGCAACTGGCAGAAGCCCTATGGATGTCTCTTTGTTGCATAAGATGCAAGTGCCAAATAATTGCTTTACTTTATCGCTATACGATAGCAATAGTTGCAAGAGCAATAGTTGGTAAGACAACCATGTGATGACACATTGATATAGATCAAGATGATGAAGATCATGGTGTCGTGCCGATGACGATAGAGATCATGACAGTACTTTGGAGATGGAGATCAAAGGCGCAACATGATCATGGCCATATCATGTCACATATTTTGATTGCATATGATGTTTATCTATTATACATCTTATTCTTGCTTTGATTGACGGTAGCATTTTAAGATGATCTCTCACTAATTATCAAGAAGTGTTCTCCCTGAGTATGCACCGTTGCCAAAGTTCGTCGTGCCCAGACACCACGTGATGATCGGGTGTGATAAGCTCTACGTCCATCTACAACGGGTGCAAGCCAGTTTTGCACACACGGAATACTCAGGTTAAACTTGACGAGCCTAGCATATGCAGATATGGCCTCGGAGCACGGAGACCGAAAGGTCGAGCGTGAATCATATAGTAGATATTATCAACATAGTGATGTTCACCATTGAAAACTACTCCATCTCACGTGATGATTGGTTATGGTTTAGTTGATTTGGATCACGTGATCACTTAGATGACTAGAGAGATGTCTGTCTAAGTGGGAGTTCTTAAGTAATATGATTAATTGAACTTAAATTTATCATGAACTTAGTCCTGGTAGTATTTTGCAAATTATGTTGTAAGATCAATAGCTTGCGTTGTTGCTTTCATATGTTTATTTTGATATGTTCCTAGAGAAAAATGTATTGAAAGATGTTAGTAGCAATGATGCGGATTGGATCCGTGATCTGAGGTTTATCCTCATTGTTGCACAGAAGAATTATGTCCTTGATGCACCGCTAGGTGACAGACCTATTGCAGGAGCAGATGCAGACGTTATGAACGTTTGGCTAGCTCAATATGATGACTACTTGATAGTTTAAGTGCACCATGCTTAACGGCTTAGAATCGGGACTTCAAAGACGTTTTGAACGTCATGGACCATATGAGATGTTCCAGGAGTTGAAGTTAGTATTTCAAGCTAATACCCGACTTGAGAGATATGAAGTCTCCAACAAGTTCTATAGCTAAAAGATGGAGGAGAATTGCTCAACTAGTGAGCAAGTGCTCAGATTGTCTGTGTACTACAATCGCTTGAATCAAGTGGGAGTTAATCTTCCAGATAAGATAGTGATTGACAGAGTTCTCTAGTCACCATCACCAAGTTAGTAGAACTTCGTGATGAACTATAGTATGCAAGGGATGACGAAAATGATTCCCAAGCTCTTCGTGATATTGAAATTGACGAAGGTAGAAATCAAGAAAGAGCATCAAGTGTTGATGGTTGACAAGATCACTAGTTTCAAGAAAAGGGCAAAGGGAAAGAAAGGGGAACTCCAAGTAGATTGACAAGCAAGTTGTCACTCCCACGAAGAAGCCCAAAGCTGAACCAAAGCCTGAAACTGAGTGCTTACATTGCAAAGGAAATGGTCACTGGAAGCGGAACTGCCCTAAATATTTGGCGGATAAGAAGGATGGCAAAGTAAACAAAGGTATATTTGATATACATGTTATTGATGTGTACTTTACTAGTGTTTATAGCAACCCCTCGGTATTTGGTACTGGTTCAGTTGCTAAGAGTAGTAACTCGAAACGGGAGTTGCAGAATAAACAGAAACTAGTTAAGGGTGAAGTGACGATGTGTGTTGAAAGTAGTTTCAAGATTGATATGATCATCATCGCACACTCCCTATACTTTCGGGATTAGTGTTGAACCTAAATAAATGTTATTTGGTGTTTGCGTTGAGCATGAATATGATTTGATCGTGTTTATTGCAATACGGTTATTCATTTAAGTAAGAGAATAAACTGTTGTTCTGTTTACATGAATAAAACCTTATATGGTTACACACCCAATGAAAATGGTTCATTGGATCTCGATCGTAGTGATACACATATTCATAATATTGAAACCAAAAGATGCAAAGTTAATAATGATAGTGCAACTTATTTGTGGCACTGCCGTTTAGGTCATATTGGTGTAAAGCGCATGAAGAAACTCCATGCTGATGGGATTTTGGAATCACTTGATTATGAATCACTTGATGCTTGCGAACCATGCCTCATGGGCAAGATGACTAAGACTCCGTTCTCAGGAACAGTGGAGCGAGCAACTGACTTATTGGAAATAATACATACTGATGTATGCGATCCAATGAGTGTTAAGGCTCGCGGCGGGTATCGTTATTTTCTGACCTTCACAGATGATTTGAGCAGATATGGGTATATCTACTTGATGAAACATAAGTCTGAAATAGTTGAAAGGTTCAAAGAATTTCAGAGTGAAGCGAAAAAATCATCGTGACAAGAAAATAAGGTTTCTACGATCTGATCGCGGAGACAAATATTTGAGTTACGAGTTTGGTCTTCAATTAAAACAATGTGGAATAGTTTCACAAATTCATGCCACCTGGAACACCACATCATAATGGTGTGTCCGAACGTCATAACCGTACTTTATTGGATATAGTACAATCTATGATGTTTCTTACCGATTTACCAATATCGTTTTGGGATCATGCATTAGAGACAGTTGCATTCACGTTAAATAGGGCACCATCTAAATCCGTTGAGACGACACTATATGAACTGTGGTTTAGCAAGAAACCAAAGTTGTCGTTTCTTAAAGTTTGGGGCTGTGATGCTTATGTGAAAAAGTTTCATCCTGATAAGCTCAAACCCAAATCGGAGAAGTGCGTCTTCATAGTACACCTTCTATCACAGATCCGAAGGCAAGATATTCGTTGCTAAAAATGGATCCTTTCTAGAGAAGGAGTTTCTCTCGAAAGAAGTGAGTGGGAGGAAAGTAGAGCTTGATAAGGTAATTTGTACCTTCTCCCAAATTGGAAAGTAGTTCATCACGGAAATCAGTTCCAGTGATTCCTACACCAATTAGTGAGGAAGCTAATGATGATGATCATGAAACTTTAGATCAAGTTACTATAAAACCTCGTAGGTCTTCCAAAGTACAGTCCGCACCAGAGTAGTACGGTAATACTGTTCTGGAAGTCATGTTACTAGACCATGATGAACCTACGAACTATGAGGAAGCGATGATGAGCCTAGATTCCGCGAAATGGCTTGAGGCCATAAAATCTGAGATATGATCCATATATGAGAACAAAGTATGGACTTTGATTGACTTGCTCGATGATCAACAAGCCATGTTAAATGAATGGATCTTCAAGAGGAAGACGGACACTGATAGTAGTATTACTATCTACCAAGCTCGACTTGTTGCGAAAGGTTTTCAACAAGTTCAAGGTGTTGAATACGATGAGATTTTCACACTCGTATCGATGCTTAAGTCTGTCTGAATCATGTTAGCAATTGCCACATTTTATGAAATCTGGCAAATGAATGTCAAAACTGCATTCCTTAATGGATTTATTAAAGAAGAGTTGTATATGATGCAACCAGAAGGTTTTGTCAATCCTAAAGGTGCTAACAAAATGTGCAAGCTCCAGCGATCCATCTATGGACTGGTGCAAGCATCTCGGAGTTGGAATATACGCTTTGATAAGTTTATCAAAGCATATAGTTTTATATGGACTTACAATGAAGCCTGTATTTACAATAAAGTGAGTGGGAGCACTACAGCCTTTCTGATTAGTATATGTGAGTGACATATTGTTGATCAGAAATGATGTAGAATTTTTCTGCAAAGCATAAAGGAGTGTTTTAAAGGAGTTCTTTAAAAAGAAAAGACCTCAGTAAAAGCTACTTACATATTGAGCATCAAGATCTATTGAGATAGATCAAGACGCTTGATAAGATTTTCAATGAGTACATACCTTGGCAAGATTTTGAAATAGTTCAAAATGGAACAGTCAAAGAAAGAGTTCTTGCCTGTGTTGCAAAGGTATGAAATTGAGTAAGACTCAAATCCCGACCACAGCAGAAAATAGAAAGAGAATGAAAAGTCATTCCCTATGCCTCAGTCATAGGTTCTATAAAGTATGCTATGCTATGTACCAGACCTATTGTATACCTTGCTCTGAATTTGGCAAGGGAATACAATAGTGATCTAGGAGTAGATCACTGGACATTGGTCAAGAATATCCTTAGTAAGGACTAAGGAGATGTTTCTCGATTATGGAGGTGATAAAAGAGTTTGTTGTAAAAGTTACATCAGTGCAAACTTTTACACTGATCCAGATGACTCCAAGTCTCAACCTGGATACATATTGAAAGTGGGAGCAATTAGCTAGAATAGCTCCGTGCAGAGCATTGTGGACATAAAATATTTGCAAAATACATACGGATCTGAATGTGACAGACCCGTTGACTAAGCTTCTCTCACGAGCAAAACATGATCACACCTTAGTACTCTTTGGGTGTTAATCACATAGTGATGTGAACTAGATTATTGACTCTAGTAAACCCTTTGGGTGTTGGTCACATGAAGATGTGAACTATGGGTGTTAATCATATACAGATATGAATATTGGTGTTAAATCACATGACGATTTGAACTAGATTATTGACTCTAGTGCAAGTGGGAGACTGAAGGAAATATGCCCTAGAGGCAATAATAAAGTTATTATTTATTTCCTTATTTCATGATAAATGTTTATTATTCATGCTATAATTGTATTAACCGGAAACATAATACATGTGTGAATACATAGACAAACATAGTGTCACTAGTATGCCTCTACTTGACTAGCTCGTTTATCAAAGATGGTTATGTTTCCTAGCCATGGACAAAAGAGTTGTCATTTGATTAACGGGATCACATCATTAGGAGAATGATGTGATTGACTTGACCCATTCCGTTAGCTTAGCACTTGATCGTTTAGTATGTTGCTATTGCTTTCTTCATGACTTATACATGTTCCTGTAACTATGAGATTATGCAACTCCCATTTACCGGAGGAACACTTTGGGTACTACCAAACGTCACAACGTAACTGGGTGATTATAAAGGAGTACTACAGGTGTCTCCGAAGGTACATGTTGAGTTGGCGTATTTCGAGATTAGGTTTTGTCACTCCGATTGTCGGAGAGGTATCTCTGGGCCCTCTCGGTAATGCACATCATTATAAGCCTTGCAAGCAATGTGACCAATGAGTTGGTTACGGGATGATGCATTACAGAACGAGTAAAGAGACTTGCCGGTAACGAGATTGAACTAGGTATTGGGATACCGACGATCGAATCTCGGGCAAGTAACATACCGATGACAAAAGGAACAACGTATGTTGTTATGCGGTTTGACCGATAAAGATCTTCGTAGAATATGTGGGAGCCAATATGAGCATCCAGGTTCCGCTATTGGTTATTGACCGGAGACGTGTCTCGGTCATGTCTACATTGTTCTCGAACCCGTAGGGTCCGCACGCTTAAGGTTTCGATGACAGTTATATTATGAGTTTACATGTTTTGATGTACCGAAGGAGTTCGGAGTCCCGGATGAGATCGGGGACATGACGAGGAGTCTCGAAATGGTCGAGACGTAAAGATTCATATACTGGATGATATGGTTAGGCCAAGGGGTCAAGCCCATGAGGCTTTAGGTCGGTGCAAAAGGAGTTTTGCGGAGGCCAGGGGGCCAAACGCCGGAGACCCTGGCGTCTGGCCCTGGGCCAGACGCTGAGGCCCATGGCGTCTGGGCCAGACGCCAAGGATTGTGGCGTTTGGTCCTGGAGTCCGAGAAGGACTCTTGCCTTTCGGGCAAAACCGATTTTGAGGAGGCTTTTGCTCCAAGTTTCGACCCCGGGGCTCAACATATAAATAGAGGGGCAGGGCTAGCACCAAAGACACAACAATTGATCCCTTGGATCTCTTAGCCGTGTGCGGTGCCCCCCTCCACCATAGTCCACCTCGATAATATCGTGGCGGTGCTTAGGCGAAGCCCTGCAACGGTAGAACATCAAGATCGTCACCACGCCGTCGTGCCGACGGAACTCTCCCTCGACACTCAGCTGGATCGGAGTTCGAGGGACGTCATCGAGCTGAACGTGTGCTAGAACTCGGAGGTGCCGTAGTTTCGGTGCTTGATCGGTCGGGCCGTGAAGACGTACGACTACATCAACCGCGTTGTGCTAACGCTTCCGCTTACGGTCTACAAGGGTATGTAGACAACACTCTCCCCTCTTGTTGCTATGCATCACCATGATCTTGCGTGTGCGTAGGAAATTTTTTGAAATTACTACGTTCCCCAACATCAATACCTTTGCAGCGTTGAGCTTGCTTATCTTCGACTCCGTCATGACAATGTATATGTTGATGTTGTCTGTGTTGGCTATGTGTCACCCGTTCTCTAGCTTCGTTGGTACCTTATCCTTCTCCACCGCCTTAGTCTCCACTTCCAGCTGTTGCATTATCACCATTGTCACGCGGTGGCATCAGAGATGAAGTGTCTAGGGAGGAGCCAAATCATCAAACACTTTCCTGGTTGTGAGTAACACAAATGGGGTTGTGTGAAAATTAGATTTAAATGGTTAGTAATTGTTAATGTCCATTGGTATTGCCAAGGGTGTCTTCATGTCCGTCTTTCTCTTGTGTCTTGCCTTGGTACCGCCACCTCTCCTCTCTCTCTCATTCTCCCTCCCTCTCTCTCTCTCTCATTCTCCCTCCCTCTCTCTCTCATTCTCCCTTCCCCCCTCTCTCATTCTCCCTCCCTTCTCACTCCACCTAGTAGGTTGGTCGTACCCCCATCCCTCTTTGTTGCCACCCCTCCCATCTCTTAGAGTGTCGCCTCCTCTTCATACTCCTCATCATGCCCCCTTTTGTTTGGTGTGTGGGTTGGAGACGGCTTAATTTTACCCCAAAATCATCAAATTTTTGGATGCCAAGTGGCATACAGAGTGGGTTGGAGTTGCTCTATGTCCGAAGAAGTGTGTGAGCTCCAGTTGAGATAGATGAAGTTACCAACCACCCATTTAAGTGCTAATGTTTTCTCCTTGTTGCACATGACCAGGCACTGCACACCTTTTTCATGCCACTGCACTCAACACGAGGATATCCGCAGTCCTCGAACTTACTATGCATTTCCCTGCGTAACATACAATAACTTAATTCACTGAAATGCTTTTGTGAAGCAGATAGATAGCTAAGCGAACAATCCTCCCAGAACTATCTCACAAAATATGACTTACCCCTAATCTATAAGAGTAGGTGAGAAATGTACATTTTGGTTGACAGCAACCGCGATTGTATCTACTATGAATCACCTTTCCAATCTACCATAGTACACTAGTATATATGTACAATCTCACATTTTTAGACTCATGATACCCTCATTTGGACATTTATATTGACCAAAATATAAGAACATGCTTGCACCTTACTAGCAATGACATGCCCCTTCAACTCACACTGTCACTGAGAGGCCTTTAAAATGTATCCCTCACATCCCCCACCCCCTCAGCCCTTCACCACTCGAGACACATGTAGTCATGCTCAAGGCTATTTTAGGGGTGTGCATTGCTCCAAATCATTTTGATCCATTGGTCTATCAAAGTTCAGATTGATTCGACCCCTCTCTAGTTTTGTTGAGTGCATCTATTGTTTGCCACGGTTTGAAGCGATTTGGCTTGGTTTTCTCTTGTTGCTACAAAGGTCCCCATTGAGCATGTGACAATGTGTTGTACATCATAAACATATTGGATTAGCTAGAATTAGGCTTGAGACTAAATTGGGAATTGGAGGCATCCGGAAAGTTTTGTGAAGATGGCTATAAGGAGTTGCTAAAAAACTAAAAGAGAATCACTTCGTTCTTCATAGGTGGTGCACTGCAACTCCAGTCCTTAGCCTCCCATCGTGGTGGTTGCATCGCTGCCAAGAGGATCACGAGAGTCACAGTCGGCCTTCTCGCCTCATGGCGCGGCGAGGACTGCTGCCAGTGGATAGGTGCCAAGTGCAGCAACCAGACGAGCCAACTCGGCGGTGTCACTTCGACACGTGCCAAGTGCAGCAACCTTCTCGCCTCACATTCAAGGCTATTTTAGTGGTGTGGATTGCTCCAAATCATTTTGATCCATTGATTGGTCTATCAAAGTTCATATCGATTCGACCTCTCTCTAGTTTTGTTGAGTGCATCTGTTGTTTGCCCCAGTTTGATGCTTCGAAGCAATTTGGCTTGGTTTTCTCTTGTTGCTATGAAGGCCACCATTGAGTATGCGAGAAATGTGTTGTGACATCCTAAACACATTGGATTAGTTAGAATTAGACTTGGGACTAAGTTGGGAATTGTAGGCATCCAGAAAGCTTTGTGAAGATGACTATAAGGAGCTGCTAAAAAACTAAAAGAGGGTCGCTTCGTTCTTCATAGGTGGCGCACTGCAATCCTCGGTCTCCCATGGTGGTGGTTGCATCGCTGCCAAGAGGATCACCTTGCACTCCTTCAAAAAAGGCATCACGAGTGACACCGCCGACATTCTTGCATCGTTGCGCGGCAAGGTTTTGTGCCAATGGAGAGGCGCCAAGTGCAGCAACCATACCGGCCATTTCGATCATCGGGCTTTGCCTCACCACTCCAAACCCGAACGTGTACGGGGATCCATTTGACAGTAAAAAATTTCTCGGCGAAGTAAGCCCCCCATCCCTTGTGGATCAGCTACTCTGCCTACATCAACTCTACTTTGTACTATTTTATCCAATCCTTAGTGAAAGAACATGCGGTGCCCCCATGTTTGGTTTTGGTAATTGATGACAATCTCTATGGACTAATGGTTGTCTTGAGTTATATTTGAAGGATTTGTCCATAGGCTTTTCTTGAAGTCCATGTGTTGGTTTCAAGGAGTTTATGAGTTGACCAAGGTGCTATTAAGGAATTATCCAAAGATTGGTCATGTGAGTGTTGAGATTATTGCAAGCATGTCTTGAAGAAGAAGATTGTGTGATCATTCATGTTCACCTTCAAGACATCATCCAAATGAAGAGAGTTGGAAAGATTCAAGGTTGATCAAGACTAAGTCAAAGAATGAATCAAGTTGATCAACACACAAAGCATAGAAGATGTACCGAGAGGGATCAAGCGATCCCATGGTATGGTAAGCATGGTCAATTATGCTTTGTGTACTAACCCATGGTCTTCGTAAGAGTTCTTTGTGGCGTTAGGTTGCGGTGTGCAAGTTCAAGTAGGCTCATCACGAAGAGATCATATGCTTGAAGCTTGCCGTCCATTGTAGCAATAATGGACTTGTGAAGATGTGCAGAAGAGTGGCTCACCCATAGTGGAGTATGGGGGAGCAATCTACTAGTCTTCATCAAGCCAACGCAATCAAGAAAGGTGGTCCATCTTGAGGAGGAGAAGATCGTCATCATCTAGCTCAAGTGGATCATGTGCAAGGCAAAGGTTTGCCCTTGATAGGTTTTCTATTTTACCGGTCTCACGGTAGTGGTGGGAGACCAGGTTATAGGATCGATTGCCGTACTATCAAGGGGGGCTCTCGATCAGTTGCTTGATCGTATCGTTCGTTGAGAGCTCAAACCATTGCATACCTGCATCATCTTTTTGGTTCTTGTTTGGTTCTTCTCCTTGTGAGATTTGGAGCTTATGGTCCTTTTTATGACAAGCTCGAGTTCATCAAAAACGGAGTTCTCATGCATCTTCTATGATGTTTTCGATGTTGGAGGGTATGCCGGTTCTTCTCGGTTGGAGGTTTCACTCCTTTGTTTGCTAAGCATACCTCCCCTGCCTCTTCTTACTATTACCAGTCGCTGTTTTGATGCTACTCGTCTTGCTCTATCCAACAAGCTTGAGTTTGCTCAATTCGAAGCTCATTTGCAGAAGTTATGGCAGTTCTGGTTTCCTTGGAATATTCTTTGTTTTCGTGGTTGAGGCATAAGGTTGGCCCCAGCGGTAGTACCGCCGAAGCTCCCCAGCGGTAGTACCGCTCTCCGAACGGTAGTACCGCTTGGGCTTTTCGGCCGTAGTACCACTGTGTGTCTGGGCTACTTCTGCCTCGATTCTCAAACGAAGTTTCTCGTGTCGGGTTTTGCGGCACTAAGGGAGGTAGTAGGAGCAGTAGTACTGCCCCAAGCGGTAGTACCGCTCTTCCCTAGCGGTAGTACTGCCCTGGGGTCAGGGCCCTGGCAGCGCGGCAGTACCGCTGGGTTGAGCGGTAGTACCGCCCGGAGCGGTAGTACCGCCCTTCCCTAGCGGTAGTACCGCTCTGTGCGGGGATGTTCAGTGGGGTAACGGTTGGATTTTCCCCCTCCTATAAAAGGGGGTCTTCTTCCCCATTGAACCTTATCCTTTTGAGCTCGTGTTCTTCCCCCATTGTTGACCTTCTTCGAGCTTGCTAACTCTCAATCCCTCCATGGATTCTTGCTAGTTTTTGGGGGAAAAGAGAGAGGAGATCTAGATCCACATTTCCACCAATCACTTTCTCCTCTATGTGAGGGGAACCCTTTGGATCTAGATCTTGGAGTTCTTTGTGTTCTCTTCTTCGTTCTTCCTCTCATTTTCCTCCCTAGCATTAGTTGCTTCGGTGGGATTTGGGAGAGAAGGACTTGGGCACTCCGTGTGCCCTTGCCATTGCATTTGGTGCATCGGTTTGAGTTCTCCACGGTGATACGTGGAAGTGAAGTTTGAGAAGCTTATTACTCTTGGGTGCTTGGTACCCTTGAGCTTGTTCCTCTTGGTGCTTGGGCACCCTAGACGGTTGGTGGTGTTCGGAGCTCAATCATTGTGGTGTAAAGCTCCGGGCAAGCGTCGGGGTCTCCAATTAGGTTGTGGAGATCGCCCCGAGCAATTTGACGGGTTCCGGTGACCGCCCCCAAGGGTTGCCAAAGTGTACGGGTTCGGTGACCGCCCCCAAGGGTCGCCATTTGTACGGGTTCGGTGACCGCCCTCAAGGGTCCCTTAGTGGAATCACAGCATCTTGCATTATGCGAGGGCGTGAGGAGATTACGGTGGCCCTAGTGGCTTCTTGGGGAGCATTGTGCCTCCACACCGCTCCAAACGGAGATTAGCATCCGCAAGGGTGTGAACTTCGGGATACATAGTCGTCTCCGCGTGCCTCGGTTATCTCTTACCCGAGCCCCTTTTCTTATGCACTTTACTTTGTGATAGCCATATTGTTCTTTGTCATATATCTTGCTATCACATAGTTGCTTATCTTGCTTAGCATAAGTTGTTGGTGCACATAGGTGAGCCTAGTTGTTGTAGGTTTTGTGCTTGACAAATTAACCGCTAGGTTTATTCCGCATTTGTTCAAGCCTAAACCGTAATTATTTTAAAGCGCCTATTCACCCCCTCTCTAGGCGACATCCTCGATCTTTCACTTAGTGAATCAACACGCAAAGCTCTTGTATCTTTTGGAAAAATGTGTTGTTGCATTGCTCTGTTCTGGCGTGAGTCCCCATTACGGTCGAGTAGCTTCAGTGAGAGTTGAATCAAATCTAGTGAAAAGCGAGCTGAAGGCAGCCAACACCGCACCCTGCGCCTCAACGCCCAAGGCACTCCACTTTGTGATTCCGCTCCGCCTCGATGGCCACTTGGCCTGGTGCCCCATCCCAGACCCGCCGCTTCTCACCAGCCCACGTTGTGGCGACATGAGGAAATGGGGTTCATCTTAGGACACCCTTTGGCCGCTCCCCCGCTCCCGCTCTCCTAGGGTTTCCCCATCGCCGCTGCCGGCTCCCCCCGCCGCCGCCGGAGCCCGCCGCGCTAGCCCTCTCTCCCGCTCCCCCTTCCCTCCCTCCCCCCGTCCCTCCCTTGTAGCGCTCCCATTGCCCCCCGAGGCGGCGGAGCGCCTCCCCCTGCCGCCTCGTCTCATCCTGCTCTTCTCGTCCCTCCCCTTCGCCGCCGTCGGCAGAGGCCACCGGCATAGCCCGGGTGGCGCCGGCGGCGATGGACTTCCCTTCTCCGCTCGCTAGGAGGTGGAGTCGGGGCTCCCTCATGCCCGGCAGCGGTGCAGCTCGGCGGGCGACGGTGTGGCTCAGCGGCGGGTCCGCGGGCCTCGAGCGCCCTTGACGTGGCGGCGTGGCCGTTGGCTGCAGGGCGGCGTGGTGTGCTGCTGGCTGGCAGCGCCCACTTAGCCAAGATCTGGGCCCTTTCGGGGCCATCTAGGCTGGGGCGGGCCGGCGGTTCGGGGCACGCCGGTGCGGCTCCTTGGTGGTGGCGGCGAGATGGCAGTCGCTGCAGGTGATGGCTCTGACGGCCGGCGTGCTGCAACGTGGCAGCAGGGATTGTCCAGATCCGTTGGGGTCCGGCCGGGCCCGTGGAGGCCTGGTAAGTCCCTGTCGTTACGTCCGGTCGTCTCCGCAGCGCGTGGAGGCTGTTCCCTCCTGTCGGCTACGTTGCGATTGCCCCCAAGCCCGGTGTCCCCTCGTCCTCCCTCCAGGCCTCGTGTTGGTGGCCTCAGTGAGATGGTGAAGTTGGTGTGGTATCCGTGGTGGCACAGGCTGGTGGGCGGCATGTTGGGCGGTGCACTCTCGATTGTTGGTGATGGTGTTGGTTTTGGGGCGGAAGAAATCCCTGGCGGCTCGTCCGCCACCGGCGTGGCTGCGCCCGTGCACGTTGGCGGACCTTCTTGAGGGGCGTCGGTGATACTCCTTCCCATCTACCATCCGCGTACCGGGGGAAACCCTAGGACTTGTCCGGGCAGCAGCGGCATCGGCGTCGCATTCCTTCCTGAAGGTGTTGCTTGGTACGTGAGGCTTTGGAGTGTCAGGCGTGCGGTGGCACTTCTCCGGAGGGTGCGGCGGATATCGGCCATCTTCGCTTAGTTGAGCTGCCGGCGTCGGCATTTGTTTCTCTTTTTTTCTCTTGTTTTTTTGGGCTTGTTTGTGCTGCGGCCCCAGCGTACTGGTTGTACTGGTTGGTTGTTGCATTATAATATAAAGCGGGGAAAACCCCTTTTCGTATAATTCATCTTAAAAGTCACGCACCACATTAACTTCATATAGTGCAAAGCAGTGGAGCTTCGACAATCATATGGTTTCTGAGTGGAGAGGTATTTGAAGCTTCGGCAATCATGCGAATGAAGCTAAACACATCAGCTCTGAAATTGTACGAGCATATATTTTAAACAAATCAAGTAGACGACTTTACTCGCTATATTTCAGGTGAACTGGATTTCGTTTTTTGTTTTGTTTTTTATTGTCTATCTTTTTATGTACTCCCTCTGTCCGGAAATACTTGTCGGAGGAATAGATGTATCTAGACATAATTTAGTTCTAGATACATCCACTTTTATGCATTTCTCCGACAAGTATTTCCGGACGGAGGGAGTACTTGCGAAAACTAATATACTATTCCTTCCGTTCTGAAATACTTGTTGGAGAAATGGATGTAACTAAACGTATTTTGGTTCTACATACATCCATTTTTGTGCATCTCTCGTACAAATATTTCCGGATGAAGGGAGTACATAATATTTGTATATAACATCAGACAAAGATTTCAAATGGCCGTAGTGGCGCGCGGGCATTCTACGGTTTCGTCGTCACGTAGTAAATAAAAGAAAGGAAAGTGCTGACCGACTGGCGGCGATTCGAAAACGGCCGTCGGCACAGCCACACACGCGACCGACAGGACAGGTGCACACACACACACACGCGAGACCGCCACGTCACCGATCCGAGCCCCCTCGTTCCCCAGCCAACCAGCACCGAGCACGCGGATCGCGTGCTTCCTGCACGCAACGCCCAGCCGTCAGATCCTAGAACCCGCCTCCAAACGGTAGCAAGAAACCGCCTCGGTCCACGCTTCCCCCGCTCTGCCACCCCCACCTATAAATTCCGCACCCACCTCCCTCCCCTCCTCCCACTACTCAATTCGTCGCCTCCCAGTTCGAGTTCCGCCGCCCGCAGCAACCGAAGCCAAGTTTCGAAGCCGCCGCCGAGGAGCAGGAGAAGGCGAGAAGCCATGGCCCGTACCAAGCAGACCGCCCGCAAGTCCACCGGCGGCAAGGCCCCCCGCAAGCAGCTCGCCACCAAGGTCCGTCTCGCCGCCCTCCTTCTCTCCATCCTCTGTTCCCCTTCCTCCTCTTCCTCTTCCCTGGTTCCGATCTGTTGCTGACGTTGACTCCGTGCGTGTGATTTCAGGCGGCGAGGAAGTCGGCGCCGACCACCGGCGGAGTGAAGAAGCCCCACCGCTACAGGCCGGGGACCGTGGCGCTCCGGGAGATCCGCAAGTACCAGAAGAGCACGGAGCTGCTGATCCGCAAGCTGCCCTTCCAGCGCCTGGTCCGCGAGATCGCGCAGGACTTCAAGACGGACCTCCGCTTCCAGTCCCACGCCGTGCTGGCCCTGCAGGAGGCGGCCGAGGCGTACCTCGTCGGACTCTTCGAGGACACCAACCTGTGCGCCATCCACGCCAAGCGCGTCACCATCATGCCCAAGGACATCCAGCTCGCCCGCCGCATCCGCGGGGAGCGCGCCTAAGCGAGCGAGGCCAATCCAGCCCCTGCCGCCGTCGTCGCCGCATTCGGCATTCGGGGGCGCATGCCAACGTTCGCCAGCATTTGTAGTAGTAGTTGATTAGCCTCCCTTGTCGAGATATGCATGCATCTTGTGGATCGTTGTAGAAAACCATGTTGGTTGGTTACCGTAGTTACAAAGGCTCTTGTTGTCTGCTTAATTAGTTTTGGTTTGCGGTATTGCAAACCGATGCTTACTGTGGTGAAATTGTCGGTTAATATACTGTTGATTGACCGTTAGCGTTTGTATGCAGTTCTGTAGTGCTGTGAAGTTTGTTGCCTCCTGTTGTTTGAATCGTGATTTTCTAGCAACTGATTGTCGCTGTGGTGCCGTTTGGCCAACGGTGGGGAATTTGGAATTAACAGGACGAAGAAGATGAGCGATATGTGTATGGCTCGGCACTTTGGTTTGGAAATAGCGCAAAATGTACGCATTTGACATCAGTTGCGAGTAACTAGAACGCCACGCACGGGACCACGTTCTCTTTAAGAGTTCAATATTACGAAATTCGCGATCTTTTTACCATCAAATCTTCACACACAGACACACTCCCCCCTCCCTCTTGCTCATTCTCTCTCCCTTTCTCTAACACACACATATCCATCTTATTGGGTAAAGAGTTCAATATTACGAAATTCGCGATCTTTTTACCATCAAATCCTCACACACAGACACACTCTCCCTCCCTCTTGCTCATTCTCTCTCCCTCTCTCTCTAACACACACATATCCATCTTATTGGATACGGGACCATAATTCATCTATTTCACACATACACGCTCCCTCTCTCTTGCTCATTCTCTCCCTCTCTCTAACACACATATCCATCTTATTGGGTACGGGACCATAATTCATCTATTTCACACATACACGCTAGTGCATAACAATATGAATTATCTCTCCCTCTCTCTAACACACACATATCCATCTTATTGGGTACGGGACCATAATTCATCTATTTCACACATACACGCTAGTGCATAACAATATGGATTATGTGTATTGTATTTGCCACCAGAACTGAGGGAATTAATTTCATGTAAATCGACCAGCCGCAACTTCAAGAATACGCGGACGAGGTGGCTCGGGTCGGCGTCGGCGCCGTCCAGCGCGAGCCATGGGCCCGCTTCCAAGTGCACCTGCAATGCACGTCTTCACAAATATTATAACCAGATGTGAGAAATCAAATGCATAGAAAAAATATTTTGATAGCAATCCAAATACCATACTCAATTGAATACCTAACTTGGACAATACTCTTATTTCTATGCGCCAGAAAAAACGGAATAGCAAAGCTAAGTATGCCTACAATACACTCAGATTATATATAAGAATCTTGGTAGCAAATTCCAAATAAAATATCTACTGATAACTTAACAGGAACTAAAAGAATATGTCAAAATCATAAAGAAAACAATTTAAAGCAATTAAAATTAAAATAAGTAGCACAAAACCTATAAAACACTAAAACATAACAATTTTCATAAAAACCTAGTTTTAAATAATCCTTAAATTCACCAATTAATTACAACAGATAAACAAAGTCACAAAGAACCAGTAGCAAAAAGAATCATCTAAAAAAATATTCCTAGCTCAAATTATAGGCAATCTAGTGATTTGAGAAAATTCATGAAAATTCAAATTTAAAGTTTCAAATCTAGTCAAACTTGATATCTACAGAAACTTCATAAAATTTCTAATCTAATGCAAAAAGAATCAAATTAAAATACTAAAAATCCTAATTTATATGAATTTTCTAAAACAGGAGAGCAGGTGTTGGCCAAAGACCATTTTTTGGCCTACCATTGGCCGAAGAGGGACTCTTTGGCCAACGGTTGGCCGAAAAGTCCTCTTCGGCCAACCTTAGGCCGAAAATTTCCTTTTCGGCCAACAGGAGGCCGATGGGGTGATACTTTTGATTTTTACGCATTTGGGTGTATAGTTTCCGAATTTGCTACAAAATCATCATAGTTTCAAAAAAAAAAAAATCAAATCTCTAAGCCACAGCGCCACAGCCAAGGCCACCATGCAGTGGCTGCCTCCATGACACGCTTTGCACCATCATCACTACTGTGCCTCATGACCGACTGTTGCTACATCCCCACGCGATTTAAGGAAAATGGATGTGCTGAAGTTGATGTCGTGGTGGCCATTGTTAGGAAGAAGGTGGAAAAAGAAAACCTTTACGTAGATGGCCGAAGATACAACATTATTATCGCCAGGGGTGGACCCAGGCACCCTTTTTTAGTTTTTTTAGGGGTACCCCTTTTTTAGTATATAGACATGTAGGGTCCAGACATCGAGGGCTATGAACCAGGGCCTAATATACAAAGATGCTGAATTTTGCCCAGGTTCAGCCCACATATTTCTTATTTGCTACAGGCCCCTCAAGTCATGAACACTCAGCATGGCCCATGCAGAGGAGCTCGATCCTTTCTTTTGGTACCACAACGGTGAAGGAAATATGCCCTAGAGGCAATAATAAAGTTATTATTTATTTCCTCATATCATGATAAATGTTTATTATTCATGCTAGAATTGTATTAACCGGAAACATAATACATGTGTGAATACATAGACAAAACTATGGCCACTAGTATGCCTCTACTTGACTAGCTCATTAATCAAAGATGGTCATGTTTCCTGACCATAGACATGTGTTGTCATTTGATTAGTGGGATCACATCATTAGAAGAATGATGTGATTGACATGACCCATTTTGTTAGCCTAGCACTTGATCGTTTAGTATACTGCTATTGCTTTCTTCATGACTTATACAAAGTTCCTGCAATTATGAGATTGTGCAACTCCCGTGTACCGGAAGAACACTTTGTGTGCTACCAAACGTCACAACGTAACTGGGTGATTATAAAGGTGCTCTACAGGTGTTTCCAAAGGTTCATGTTGAGTTGGCATAATTCGAGATTAGGATTTGTCACTCCGATTGTCGGAGAGGTATCTCTGGGCCCTCTCGGTAATACTCATCACTTAAGCCTCGCAAGCATGTAACTAATGAGTTAGTTATGAGATGACGTATTACAGAACGAGTAAAGAGACTTGCCGGTAACGAGATTGAACTAGGTATTGGATACCGACGATCAAATCTCGGGCAAGTAACATACCGATGACAAAGGGAACAAAGTATGTTGTTATGCGGTTTGACCGATAAAGATCTTCGTAGAATATGTAGGAACCAATATGGACATCCAGGTCCCGCTATTGGTTATTGACTAGGGACGTGTCTCGGTCATGTCTACATTGTTCTCGAACCGTAGGGTCCGCACGCTTAAGGTTTCGATGACAGTTACATTATGAGTTTATGTATTTTGATGTACCGAAGGTTGTTCGGAGTCCCGGATGTGATCATGGACATGACGAGGAGTCTCGAAATGGTCGAGACATAAAGATTGATATATCGGACGGATATATTTGGACACCGGAAAAGTTTCGGGAGAGTTTGGGAATATACCGGAGCTCCGGGAGGTTACCGGAACCCCCCGGGAAGTATATGGGCCTTATTGGGCCCATGTAGGATGAAGGAAGAAGGAGCAAGGGAGGGGGGCGCGCCCCCCCAAGCCCAATCCGAATTGGGGAGGGGGGCCAGCCCCCCCTTTCCTTTCTCCTTCCCCCTCTTCCTTTCATACTACTAGTACTCCTTCCAACTACTAGTACTCCTTCCTTCCCCCTCCAAATAAGATTAGGAAAAAGAGGGGAAACCTACTTGGAGTAGGTTTCCTCCTCCTATGGCGCGCCCCCTCCTAGGGCCGGCCACCTCCTCCCTCCCTCCTTTATATACGGGGGTAGGGGGGCACCCTAGGACACACAAGTTGATCATTGATCATTCCTTAGCCGTGTGCGGTGCCCCCCTCCACGATATTACACCTCGGTCATATTGTAGCGGTGCTTAGGCGAAGCCCTGCGACAGGAGAACATCAAGATCGTCACCACGCCGTCGTGCTGACGGAACTCCCCCTCGGCGCCTCTACTGGATTGGAGATCGAGGGTGCGTCATCGAGCTGTACGTGTGTCAAGAACTCGGAGGTACCGGAGTAACGGTGCCTGGATCGGTTGAACCGGGAAGACGTACGACTACTTCCACTACGTTGTGTCAACGCTTCCGCTTCGGTCTACGAGGGTACGTAGACAGCACTCTCCCCTCGTTGCTATATCATCACCATGATCTTGCATGTGCGTAGGAATTTTTTTGAAATTACTACGTTCCCCAACAGTGGCATCCGAGCCTAGGTTTTTATGCGTTGATGTTATATGCACGAGTAGAACACAAGTGAGTTGTGGACGATATAAGTCATACTGCCTACCAGCATGTCATACTTTGGTTCAGCGGTATTGTTGGATGAAGTGGCCCGGACCGACATTACGCGTACGCTTACGCGAGACTGGTTTTACCGCCGTGCTTTGCACACAGGTGACTAGCGGGTGTCTGTTTCCCCAACTTTAGTTGAACCGAGTGTGGCTACGCCCGGTGCTTGTGAAGGTTAAAACGGAGTCTATTTGACAAACTATCGTTGTGGTTTTGATGCGTAGGTAAGAACGGTTCTTGCTAAGCCCGTAGCAGCCACGTAAAATTTGCAACAACAAAGTAGAGGACGTCTAACTTGTTTTTGCAGGGCATGTTGTGATGTGATATTGCCAAGACGTGATGCTATATTTTATTGTATGAGATGATCATGTTTTGTAACCGAAGTTATCGGCAACTGGCAGGAGCCATATGGTTGTCGCTTTATTGTATGAAATGCAAACGCCCTGTAATTGCTTTACTTTATCACTAAGCGGTAGCGATAGTCGTAGAAGCAATAGATGGCGTAAACGACAACGATGCTACGATGGAGATCAAGGTGTCGCGCCGGTGACGATGGTGATCACGACGGTGCTTCGGAGATGGAGATCACAAGCACAAGATGATGATGGCCATATCATATCACTTATATTGATTGCATGTGATGTTTATCCTTTATGCATCTTATCTTGCTTTGATTGTCGGTAGCATTTTAAGATGATCTCTCACTAAAATTATCAAGAAGTGTTCTCCCTGAGTATGCACCGTTGCCAAAGTTCGTCGTGCCGAGACACCACGTGATGATCGGGTGTGATAAGCTCTACGTCCATCTACAACGGGTGCAAGCCAGTTTTGCACACGCAGAATACTCAGGTTAAACTTGATGAGCCTAGCATATGCAGATATGGCCTCGGAACACGGAGACCGAAAGGTCGAGCGTGAATCATATAGTAGATATGATCAACATAATGATGTTCACCATTGAAAACTACTCCATCTCACGTGATGATCGGTTATGGTTTAGTTGATTTGGATCACGTGATCACTTAGATGACTAGAGAGATGTCTGTCTAAGTGGGAGTTCTTAAGTAATATGATTAATTGAACTTAAATTTATCATGAACTTAGTACCTGATAGTATCATTGCTTGTCTATGTTTGTTTGTAGATAGATGGCTCGTGCTGTTGTTCCGTTGAATTTTAATGCGTTCCTTGAGAAAGCAAAGTTGAAAGATGATGGTAGCAATTACACGGACTGGGTCCGTAACCTGAGGATTATCCTCATTGCTGCACAGAAGAGTTACGTCCTGGAAGCACCGCTGGGTGCCAGGCCTGCTGCTGATGCAACTGACGACGTTAAGAACGTCTGGCAGAGCAAAGCTGATGACTACTCTATAGTTCAGTGTGCCATGCTTTACGGCTTAGAACCGGGTCTTCAACGATGTTTTGAACGTCATGGAGCATATGAGATGTTCCAGGAGTTGAAGTTAATATTTCAAGCAAATGCCCGGATTGAGAGATATGAAGTCTCCAATAAGTTCTACAGATGCAAGATGGAGGAGAATAGTTCTGTCAGTGAACATATACTCAGAATGTCTGGGTATGACAATCACTTGATTCAACTGGGAGTTAATCTTCCTGATGATAGTGTCATTGACAGAATTCTTCAATCACTGCCACCAAGCTACAAGAGCTTTGTTATGAACTATAATATGCAAGGGATGAACAAGTCTATTCCCGAGCTCTTCGCGATGCTGAAAGCCGCGGAGGTAGAAATCAAGAAGGAGCATCAAGTGTTGATGGTCAACAAGACCACTAGTTTCAAGAAGAAGGGCAAAGGGAAGAAGAAGGGGAACTTCAAAAAGAACGACAAGCAAGTTGCTGCTCAAGAGAAGAAACCCAAGTCTGGACCTAAGCCTGAAACTGAGTGCTTCTACTGCAAGCAGACTGGTCACTGGAAGCGGAACTGCCCCAAGTATTTGGCAGATAAGAAGGATGGCAAAGTGAACAAAGGTATATGTGATATACATGTTATTGATGTGTACCTAACTAGAGCTCGTAGTAGCACCTGGGTATTTGATACTGGTTCTGTTGCTAATATTTGCAACTCGAAACAGGGACTACGGAATAAGCGAGCACTGGCCAAGGACGAGGTGACGATGCGCGTGGGAAACGGTTCCAAAGTCGATGTGATCGCCGTCGGCACGCTACCTCTACATCTACCATCGGGATTAGTTTTAGACCTAAATAATTGTTATTTTGGTGCCTGCGTTGAGCATGAACATTATATCTGGATCTTGTTTGATGCGAGACGGTTATTCATTTAAATCAGAGAATAATGGTTGTTCTATTTATATGAGTAATATCTTTTATGGTCATGCACCCTTGAAGAGTGGTCTATTTTTATTGAATCTCGATAGTAGTGATACACATATTCATAATGTTGAAGCCAAAAGATGCAGAGTTGATAATGATAGTGCAACTTATTTGTGGCACTGCCGTTTAGGTCATATCGGTGTAAAACGCATGAAGAAACTCCATACCGATGGACTTCTGGAATCACTTGATTATGAATCACTTGGTACTTGCGAACCGTGCCTCATGGGCAAGATGACTAAAACACCGTTTTCCGGAACTATGGAGAGAGCAACAGATTTGTTGGAAATCATACATACAGATGTATGTGGCCCGATGAATGTTGAAGCTCGTGGCGGATATCGTTATTTTCTCACCTTCACAGATGATTTAAATAGATATGGGTATATCTACTTAATGAAACACAAGTCTGAAACATTTGAAAAGTTCAAAGAATTTCAGAGTGAAGTTGAAAATCATCGTAACAAGAAAATAAAATTTCTGCGATCTGATCGTGGAGGAGAATATTTGAGTTACGAGTTTGGTTTACATTTAAAACAATGCGGAATAGTTTCGCAACTCACGCCACCTGGAATACCACAAAGAAATGGTGTGTCCGAACGTCGTAATCGTACTTTACTTGATATGGTGCGATCTATGATGTCTCTTACCGATTTACCGCTATCATTTTGGGGTTATGCTTTAGAGACGGCCGCATTCACGTTAAATAGGGAACCATCAAAATCCATTGAGACGACGCCTTATGAACTGTGGTTTGGCAAGAAACCAAAGTTGTCGTTTCTTAAAGTTTGGGGCAGCGATGTTTATGTGAAGAAACTTCAACCAGATAAGCTCGAACCCAAATCGGAGAAATGTGTCTTCATAGGATACCCAAAAGAAACTGTTGGGTACACCTTCTATCACAGATCCGAAGGCAAAACATTCGTTGCTAAGAATGGATCCTTTCTAGAGAAGGAGTTTCTCTCGAAAGAAGTGAGTGGGAGGAAAGTAGAACTTGATGAGATAACTGTATCTACTCCCTTATTGGAAGGTAGTTCATCACGAGAACCGGTTCCCGTGACAACCACACCAATTAGTGAGGAAGCTAATGATATTGATCATGAAACTTCAGATCAAGTTTCTATTGAACCTCATAGGTCCACCAGAGTAAGATCCGCACCAGAGTGGTACGGTAATCCTATTCTGGAAGTCATGTTACTTGACCATGATGAACCTACGAACTATGAGGAAGCGATGATGAGCCCAGATTCCGCAAAATGGCTGGAGGCCATGAAATCTGAGATAGGATCCATGTATGATAACAAAGTATGGACTTTGGTTGACTTGCCCGATGATCGGCAAGCCATTGAGAATAAATGGATCTTTAAGAAGAAGACTGACGCTGATGGTAATATTACTGTCTATAAAGCTCGACTTGTTGCAAAAGGTTTTCGACAAGTTCAAGGGGTTGACTACGATGAGACTTTCTCACCCGTAGCGATGCTTAAGTCTGTCCGAATCATGTTGGCTATTGCTGCATTTCATGATTATGAAATTTGGCAAATGGATGTCAAGACTGCATTCTTGAATGGATTTCTAGAAGAAGAGTTGTATATGATGCAGCCGGAAGGTTTTGTTGATCCAAAAGGTGCTGACAAAGTGTGCAAGCTCCAACGTTCCATTTATGGACTGGTGCAAGCATCTCGGAGTTGGAATAAACATTTTGATAGTGTGATCAAAGCATATGGTTTTGTACAGACTTTTGGAGAAGCCTGTATTTACAAGAAAGTGAGTGGGAGCTCTGTAGCATTTCTAGTTTTATATGTTGATGACATATTATTAATTGGAAATGATATAGAATTTCTGGATAGCATAAAGGGATACTTGAATGAAAGTTTTTCAATGAAAGACCTCGGTGAAGCTGCTTACATATTAGGCATCAAGATCTATAGAGATAGATCGAGACGCTTAATAGGACTTTCACAAAGCACATACCTTGACAAAATATTGAAAAAGTTCAATATGGATCAGACAAAGAAAGGTTTCTTGCCTGTGCTACAAGGTGTGAAGTTGAGTCGAACTCAATGCCCGACCACAGCAGAAGATAGAGAGAAAATGAAAAGTGTTCCCTATGCTTCAGCCATAGGCTCTATCATGTATGCAATGCTGTGTACCAGACCTGACGTATGCTTAGCAATAAGCTTAGCAGGGAGGTACCAAAGTAATCCAGGAGTGGATCACTGGACAACGGTCAAGAACATCCTGAAATACCTGAAAAGGACTAAGGATATGTTTCTCGTATATGGAGGTGACAAAGATCTAGTCGTAAATGGTTACGTCGATGCAAGCTTTGACACTGATCCGGACGATTCAAAATCGCAAACCGGATACGTGTTTTTATTAAACGGTGGAGCTGTAAGTTGGTGCAGTTCTAAACAAAGCATCATGGCGGGATCTACATGTGAAGCGGAGTACATAGCTGCTTCTGAAGCAGCAAATGAAGGAGTCTGGATGAAGGAGTTCATTTCCGATCTAGGTGTGATACCTAGTGCATCGGGACCAATGAAGATCTTCTGTGATAATACTGGTGCAATTTCCCTGGCAAAGGAATCCAGATTTCACAAGAGGACCAAGCACATCAAGAGACGCTTCAATTCCATTCGGGACCAAGTCCAAGTGGGAGACATAGAGATTTGCAAGATACATACGGATCTGAATGTTGCAGACCCGTTGACTAAGCCTCTCTCACGAGCAAAACATGATCAGCACCAAGACTCCATGGGTGTTAGAATCATTACTATGTAATCTAGATTATTGACTCTAGTGCAAGTGGAAGACTGAAGGAAATATGCCCTAGAGGCAATAATAAAGTTATTATTTATTTCCTCATATCATGATAAATGTTTATTATTCATGCTAGAATTGTATTAACCGGAAACATAATACATGTGTGAATACATAGACAAAACTATGGTCACTAGTATGCCTCTACTTGACTAGCTCATTAATCAAAGATGGTCATGTTTCCTGACCATAGACATGTGTTGTCATTTGATTAGTGGGATCACATCATTAGAAGAATGATGTGATTGACATGACCCATTCTGTTAGCCTAGCACTTGATCATTTAGTATACTGCTATTGCTTTCTTCATGACTTATACAAAGTTCCTGCAACTATGAGATTGTGCAACTCCCGTGTACCGGAAGAACACTTTGTGTGCTACCAAACGTCACAACGTAACTGGGTGATTATAAAGGTGCTCTACAGGTGTTTCCAAAGGTTCATGTTGAGTTGGCATAATTCGAGATTAGGATTTGTCACTCCGATTGTCGGAGAGGTATCTCTGGGCCCTCTCGGTAATACTCATTGTTGGAAATATGCCCTAGAGGCAATAATAAAAGGATTATTATATTTCAATGTTCATGATAATTGTCTTTTGTTCATGCTATAACTGTATTATCCGGAAATCGTAATACACGTGTGAACACTTAGACCCAATGAGGCCCTAGTGAGCCTCTAGTTGACTAGCTCGTTATGATCAATAGATAGTCATGGTTTCCTGACTATGGACATAGGATGTCGTTGATAACGGGATCACATCATTAGGAGAATGATGTGATGGACAAGACCCAATCATAAGCATAGCATAAAAGATCGTATAGTTCGTTTGCTAGAAGCTTTGCCAATGTCAAGTATCTATTCCTTCGACCATGAGATCGTGTAACTCCCGGTTACCGTAGGAGTGCCTTGGGTGTATCAAACGTCACAACGTAACTGGGTGACTATAAAGGTGCATTACAGGTATCTCCGAAAGTATCTGTTGGGTTGACACGGATCGAGACTGGGATTTGTCACTCCGTATAACGGAGAGGTATCTCTGGGCCCACTCGGTAATGCATCATCATAATGAGCTCAATGTGACCAAGGTGTTGGCCACGGGATCATGCATTACGGTACGAGTAAAGTGACTTGCCGGGTAACGAGACTGAACAAGGTATTGGGATACCGACGATCGAGTCTCGGGCAAGTAACGTACCGATTGACAAAGGGAATTGTATACAGGGTTTGATCGAATCCTCGACATCGTGGTTCAACCGATGAAATCATCGAGGAGCATGTGGGAGCCAACATGGATATCCAGACCCCGCTGTTGGTTATTGCCCGAGAGTCGTCTCGGTCATGTCTGCGTGTCTCCCGAACCCGTAGGGTCTACACACTTAAGGTTCGGTGACGCTAGGGTTAGTAGGAAGTCAAGTATGTGACTACCGAATGATGTTCGGAGTCCCGGATGAGATCCCGGACGTCACGAGGAGTTCCGGAATGGTCCGGAGGTAAAGATTTATATATGGGAAGTCCTGTTTCGGGCATCGGGACAAGTTTCGGGGTTATCGGTATTGTACCGGGACCACCGGAGGGGTCCCGGGGGCCCACCGGGTGGGGCCACCTGCCCCGGGGGGCCACATGGGCTGTAGGGGGTGCGCCTTGGCCTGCATGGGCCAAGGGCACCAGCCCCACATAGGCCCATGCGCCTAGGGTTCAAGGGGGCAAGAGTCCTAGGAGGGGAAGGCACCTCCTAGGTGCCTTGGGGGGGGAGGGAAACCCCCCTTGGCCGCCGCCCCCCTAGGAGATTGGATCTCCTAGGGCCGGCCACCCCCCCCTTGGCCCTCCTATATATAGTGGGGGAGAGGAGGGACTTCATACTTTGAGTCCTTGGCCTTTGGTTGCCTCCTTCTCCCTCCCCAACACCTCTCCTCCTTCGTTGTGTGCTCGGCGAAGCCCTGTCGGAGTACTGCTTCTCCACCATCACCACGCCGTCGTGCTGCCGGTGGAGCTGTCTTCCTCAACCTCTCCTTTCCCCTTGCTGGATCAAGAAGGAGGAGACGTCACTCGTCCCGTACGTGTGTTGAACACGGAGGTGCTGTCCGTTCAGCACTTGGCATCGGTGATCTGAATCACGTTCGAGTACGACTCCATCATCACCTTGCAAGCTTCCGCACGCGATCTACAAGTGGTATGTAGATGCAAACTCTCTCCCATGACTCGTTGCTTAGATGAACTCATAGATGGATCTTGGTGAAGCCGTAGGAAAATTTTAATTTTCTGCAACGTTCCCCAACAGTGGCATCATGAGCTAGGTCTATGCGTAGTTCTCTTATGCACGAGTAGAACACAATTTGTTGTGGGCGTTGATCTTGTCATCTTACTTGCCTCTACTAGTATTTTCTTGCTCAACGGTATTGTGGGATGAAGCGGCCCGGACCAACCTTACACGTACGCTTACGTGAGACCGGTTCCACCGACTGACATGCACTAGTTGCATAAGGTGGCTGGCGGGTGTCTGTCTCTCCCATTTTAGTTGGAGCGGAATCGATGAACAAGGCCCTTATGAAGGGTAAATAGAAGTTGACAAAATCACGTTGTGGTGATTCGTAGGTAAGAAAACGTTCTTGCTAGAACCCAATCGCAGCCACGTAAAAGATGCAACAACAACTAGAGAACGTCTAACTTGTTTTTGCAGCGATTGATCATGTGATGTGATATGGCCAGAAGTTGTGATGAATGTTGAATTGTGATGTATGAGATCATGTTCTTGTAATAGGATTCACGACTTGCATGTCGATGAGTATGACAACCGGCAGGAGCCATAGGAGTTGTCTTTATTTTTTTGTATGACCTGCGTGTCATTGAAGAACGCCATGTAAACTACTTTACTTCATTACTAAACGCGTTAGTCATAGAAGTAGAAGTAGTCGTTGGCGTGACAACTTCATGAAGACACGATGATGGAGATCATGATGATGGAGATCATGGTGTCAAGCCGGTGACAAGATGATCATGGAGCCCCGAAGATAGAGATCAATGGAGCTTGATGATATTGGCCATATCATGTCACAACCATATAATTGCATGTGATGTTTATTATGTTTATGCATCTTGTTTACTTAGGACGACGGTAGTAAATAAGATGATCCCTTACAAAATTTCAAGAAGTGTTCTCCCCTAACTGTGCACCGTTGCTACAGTTCGTCGTTTCTAAGCACCACGTGATGATCGGGTGTGATGGATCCTTACGTTCACATACAACGGGTGTAAGACAGTTTTACACAGCGAAAACACTTAGGGTTAACTTGACGAGCCTAGCATGTGCAGACATGGCCTCGGAACACGGAGACCGAAAGGTCGAACACGAGTCGTATGGAAGATACGATCAACATAAAGATGTTCACCGACGATGACTAGTCCGTCTCACGTGATGATCGGACACGGGCTAGTCGACTCGGATCGTGTAACACTTAGATGACTAGAGGGATGTCTAATCTAAGTGGGAGTTCATAATTTTGATTAAGAACTTTATTATCATGAACTTAGTCTAAAACCTTTGCAAATATGTATTGTAGATCAATGGCCAACGCTCATGTCAACATGAACTTCAACGCGTTCCTAGAGAAAACCAAGCTGAAAGATGATGGCAGCAACTATACGGACTGGGTCCGAAACCTGAGGATCATCCTCATAGCTGCCAGGAAGCAATATGTCCTAGAAGGACCGCTAGGTGCCGCTCCCGTCCCAGAGAACCAAGACGTTATGAACGCTTGGCAAACTCGTGCTGATGATTACTCCCTCGTTCAGTGCGGCATGCTTTACAGCTTAGAACCGGGGCTCCAAAAGCGTTTTGAGCATCACGGAGCATATGAGATGTTCGAAGAGCTGAAACTAGTTTTCCAAGCTCATGCCCGGGTCGAGAGATATGATGTCTCCGACAAGTTCTACAGTTGTAAGATGGAGGAGAACAGTTCTGTCAGTGAACACATCCTGAAGATGTCTGGGTTGCACGCTCGTATGACCCAGTTGAACATTAACCTCCCAGATGAGGCGGTCATTGACAGAATCCTCCAGTCGCTCCCACCAAGCTACAAGAGCTTTGTGATGAACTACAACATGCAGGGGATGGTAAAGACCATTCCTGAAGTGTTCTCGATGCTGAAGTCAGCAGAGGCTGAAATCAAGAAAGAACATCAAGTGTTGATGGTCAATAAGACCACTAAGTTCAAGAAGGGCAAGGGTAAGAAGAACTTCAAGAAGGACGGCAAAGATGTTGCCGCGCCCGGTAAGCCTGTTGCCGGGAAGAAGTCAAAGAATGGACCCAAGCCTGAGACTGAGTGCTTTTATTGCAAGGGGAAGGGGCACTGGAAGCGGAACTGCCCCAAATACTTAGCGGATAAGAAGGCCGGCAACACCAAAGGTATATTTGATATACATGTAATTGATGTGTACCTTACCAGTACTCGAAGTAACTCCTGGGTATTTGATACCGGTGCCGTTGCTCACATATGTAACTCACAGCAGGAGCTGCGGAATAAACGGAGACTGGCGAAGGACGAGGTGACGATGCGCGTCGGGAATGGCTCCAGGGTCGATGTGATCGCCGTCGGCACGCTGCCTCTACATTTACCTACGGGATTAGTTTTAAACCTCAATAATTGTTATTTAGTGCCAAGTTTGAGCATGAACATTGTATCTGGATCTCGTTTAATACGAGATGGCTACTCATTTAAGTCTGAGAATAATGGTTGTTCGATTTATATGAGAGATATGTTTTATGGTCATGCTCCGATGGTCAATGGTTTATTCTTGATGAATCTCGAGCGTAATATTACACATGTTCATAGTGTGGATGCCAAAAGATGTAAAGTTGATAACGATAGTCCCACATACTTGTGGCACTGCCGCCTTGGTCACATTGGTGTCAAGCGCATGAAGAAGCTCCATGCTGATGGACTTTTAGAGTCTCTTGATTATGAATCATTTGACACATGCGAACCTTGCCTCTTAGGCAAAATGACCAAGACTCCGTTCTCCGGAACAATGGAGCGAGCAACCAACTTGTTGGAAATCATACATACCGATGTGTGCGGTCCAATGAGCGTTGAGGCTCGCGGAGGATATCGTTATGTTCTCACTCTCACTAACGACTTGAGTAGATATGGGTATGTCTACTTAATGAAACACAAGTCTGAGACCTTTGAAAAGTTCAAGGAATTTCAGAGTGAGGTAGAGAATCAACATGACCGTAAGATAAAGTTCCTACGATCAGATCGTGGGGGCGAATACTTAAGTCACGAATTTGGTACACACTTAAGAAAATGTGGAATCGTTTCACAACTCACGCCGCCTGGAACACCTCAGCGAAACGGTGTGTCCGAACGTCGTAATCGCACTCTATTGGATATGGTGCGGTCTATGATGTCTCTTACCGATTTACCGCTATCATTTTGGGGATACGCTCTAGAGACAGCTACATTCACTTTAAATAGGGCACCGTCTAAATCCGTTGAGACGACACCGTATGAATTATGGTTTGGGAAGAAACCTAAGCTGTCGTTTCTAAAAGTTTGGGGATGCGATGCTTATGTCAAGAAACTTCAACCTGAAAAGCTCGAACCCAAGTCGGAAAAATGCGTATTCATAGGATACCCTAAGGAAACTGTCGGGTATACCTTCTACTTAAGATCCGAAGGCAAGATCTTTGTTGCCAAGAACGGATGCTTTCTGGAGAAAGAGTTTCTCTCGAAAGAAGTAAGTGGGAGGAAAGTAGAACTCGATGAAGTACTACCTCTCGAACGGGAAAGTGGTGCAGCGCAGGAAACCATTCCTGTAATGCCCACACCAACTGAAGAGGAAAATGTTGATGATGATCAAGGTACTTCAGATCTAGTTGCTACTGAATTTCGAAGGTCCACAAGGACACGTTCTGCACCAGAGTGGTACGGCAACCCTGTCATGGAAATCATGTTGCTGGACAACAATGAACCTTCGAACTATGAAGAAGCAATGGCGGGCCCGGATTCCAACAAATGGCTTGAGGCCATGAAATCCGAGATAGGATCCATGTATGAAAACAAAGTATGGACTTTGACAGACTTGCCCGATGATCGGCGAGCGATAGAAAATAAATGGATTTTTAAGAAGAAGACGGACGCGGATGGTAATGTTACCATCTATAAAGCTCGACTTGTCGCTAAGGGTTATCGACAAGTTCAAGGGATTGACTACGACGAGACATTCTCTCCCGTGGCGAAGCTTAAGTCCGTCCGAATCATGTTAGCAATTGCCGCATACTATGATTATGAGATATGGCAGATGGACGTCAAAACGGCATTCCTTAATGGACATCTTAAGGAAGAGCTGTATATGATGCAGCCGGAAGGTTTTGTCGTTCCTCAGAACGCTAACAAAGTATGCAAGCTCCAGCGATCCATTTATGGACTGGTGCAAGCATCTCGGAGTTGGAACATTCGCTTTGATGAGATGATCAAAGCGTTTGGGTTTACGCAGACTTATGGAGAAGCCTGCGTTTACAAGAAAGTGAGTGGGAGCTCTGTAGCATTTCTCCTATTATATGTAGATGACATACTCTTGATGGGAAATGATACGAAACTCCTGGACAGCATTAAGGCCTACTTGAACAAGTGTTTTTCAATGAAGGACCTTGGAGAAGCTGCTTATATATTAGGCATCAAGATCTATAGAGATAGATCGAGACGCCTCATAGGTCTTTCACAAAGCACATACCTTGATAAGATTTTGAAGAGGTTCAAAATGGATCAGTCCAAGAAGGGGTTCTTGCCTATGTTACAAGGTGTGAGATTGAGCTTGGCTCAGTCACCGACCACGGCAAAAGATAAAGAAGAGATGAGTGTCATCCCCTATGCTTCAGCCATAGGATCTATTATGTATGCCATGCTGTGTACCAGACCCGATGTAAACCTTGCCGTAAGTTTGGTTGCAAGATACCAAAGTAACCCCGGCAAGGAACACTGGACAGCGGTCAAGAATATCCTGAAGTACCTGAAAAGGACAAAGGACATGTTTCTCGTTTATGGAGGAGATGAAGAGCTCGTCGTAAAGGGTTACGTCGACGCTAGCTTCGACTCAGATCTGGATGACTCTAAGTCACAAACCGGATATGTGTATATGTTGAATGGTGGAGCAGTAAGCTGGTGCAGCTGCAAGCAGAGCGTCGTGGCGGGATCTACATGTGAAGCGGAGTACATGGCAGCCTCGGAGGCAGCGCATGAAGCGATTTGGATGAAGGAGTTCATCACCGACCTAGGAGTCATACCCAATGCGTCGGGGCCGATCAAACTCTTCTGTGACAACACTGGAGCTATTGCCCTTGCCAAGGAGCCCAGGTTTCACAAGAAGACCAGGCACATCAAGCGTCGTTTCAACTCCATCCGTGAAAATGTTCAAGATGGAGACATAGAGATTTGCAAAGTGCACACGGATCTGAATGTCGCAGATCCGTTGACTAAACCTCTCTCGCGTGCAAAACATGATCAACACCAGAACTCTATGGGTGTTCGATTCATCACAATGTAACTAGATTGGTGACTCTAGTGCAAGTGGGAGACTGTTGGAAATATGCCCTAGAGGCAATAATAAAAGGATTATTATATTTCAATGTTCATGATAATTGTCTTTTGTTCATGCTATAACTGTATTATCCGGAAATCGTAATACACGTGTGAACACTTAGACCCAATGAGTCCCTAGTGAGCCTCTAGTTGACTAGCTCGTTATGATCAATAGATAGTCATGGTTTCCTGACTATGGACATAGGATGTCGTTGATAACGGGATCACATCATTAGGAGAATGATGTGATGGACAAGACCCAATCATAAGCATAGCATAAAAGATCGTATAGTTCGTTTGCTAGAAGCTTTGCCAATGTCAAGTATCTATTCCTTCGACCATGAGATCGTGTAACTCCCGGTTACCGTAGGAGTGCCTTGGGTGTATCAAACGTCACAACGTAACTGGGTGACTATAAAGGTGCATTACAGGTATCTCCGAAAGTATCTGTTGGGTTGACACGGATCGAGACTGGGATTTGTCACTCCGTATAACGGAGAGGTATCTCTGGGCCCACTCGGTAATGCATCATCATAATGAGCTCAATGTGACCAAGGTGTTGGCCACGGGATCATGCATTACGGTACGAGTAAAGTGACTTGCCGGGTAACGAGACTGAACAAGGTATTGGGATACCGACGATCGAGTCTCGGGCAAGTAACGTACCGATTGACAAAGGGAATTGTATACAGGGTTTGATCGAATCCTCGACATCGTGGTTCAACCGATGAAATCATCGAGGAGCATGTGGGAGCCAACATGGATATCCAGACCCCGCTGTTGGTTATTGCCCGAGAGTCGTCTCGGTCATGTCTGCGTGTCTCCCGAACCCGTAGGGTCTACACACTTAAGGTTCGGTGACGCTAGGGTTAGTAGGAAGTCAAGTATGTGACTACCGAATGATGTTCGGAGTCCCGGATGAGATCCCGGACGTCACGAGGAGTTCCGGAATGGTCCGGAGGTAAAGATTTATATATGGGAAGTCCTGTTTCGGGCATCGGGACAAGTTTCGGGGTTATCGGTATTGTACCGGGACCACCGGAGGGGTCCCGGGGGCCCACCGGGTGGGGCCACCTGCCCCGGGGGGCCACATGGGCTGTAGGGGGTGCGCCTTGGCCTGCATGGGCCAAGGGCACCAGCCCCACATAGGCCCATGCGCCTAGGGTTCAAGGGGGCAAGAGTCCTAGGAGGGGAAGGCACCTCCTAGGTGCCTTGGGGGGGAGGGAAACCCCCCTTGGCCGCCGCCCCCCTAGGAGATTGGATCTCCTAGGGCCGGCCTGTTGGGGAACGTTGCAGAAAATTAAAATTTTTCCTACGGCTTCACCAAGATCCATCTATGAGTTCATCTAAGCAACGAGTCATGGGAGAGAGCTTGCATCTACATACCACTTGTAGATCGCGTGCGGAAGCTTGCAAGGTGATGATGGAGTCGTACTCGAACGTGATTCAGATCACCGATGCCAAGTGCTGAACGGACAGCACCTCCGTGTTCAACACACGTACGGGACGAGCGACGTCTCCTCCTTCTTGATCCAGCAAGGGGGAAGGAGAGGTTGAGGAAGACAGCTCCACCGGCAGCACGACGGCGTGGTGATGGTGGAGAAGCAGTACTCCGACAGGGCTTCGCCGAGCACACAACGAAGGAGGAGAGGTGTTGGGGAGGGAGAAGGAGGCAACCAAAGGCCAAGGACTCAAGGTCTGAAGTCCCTCCTCTCCCCCACTATATATAGGAGGGCCAAGGGGGGGTGGCCGGCCCTAGGAGATCCAATCTCCTAGGGGGGCGGCGGCCAAGGGGGGTTTCCCTCCCCCCCAAGGCACCTAGGAGGTGCCTTCCCCTCCTAGGACTCTTGCCCCCTTGAACCCTAGGCGCATGGGCCTATGTGGGGCTGGTGCCCTTGGCCCATGCAGGCCAAGGCGCACCCCCTACAGCCCATGTGGCCCCCCGGGGCAGGTGGCCCCACCCGGTGGGCCCCCGGGACCCCTTCGGTGGTCCCGGTACAATACCGATAACCCCGAAACTTGTCCCGATGCCCGAAACAGGACTTCCCATATATAAATCTTTACCTCCGGACCATTCCGGAACTCCTCGTGACGTCCGGGATCTCATCCGGGACTCCGAACATCATTCGGTAGTCACATACTTGACTTCCTACTAACCCTAGCGTCACCGAACCTTAAGTGTGTAGACCCTACGGGTTCGGGAGACACGCAGACATGACCGAGACGACTCTCGGGCAATAACCAACAGCGGGGTCTGGATATCCATGTTGGATCCCACATGCTCCTCGATGATTTCATCGGTTGAACCACGATGTCGAGGATTCGATCAAACCCTGTATACAATTCCCTTTGTCAATCGGTACGTTACTTGCCCGAGACTCGATCGTCGGTATCCCAATACCTTGTTCAGTCTCGTTACCCGGCAAGTCACTTTACTCGTACCGTAATGCATGATCCCGTGGCCAACACCTTGGTCACATTGAGCTCATTATGATGATGCATTACCGAGTGGGCCCAGAGATACCTCTCCGTTATACGGAGTGACAAATCCCAGTCTCGATCCGTGTCAACCCAACAGATACTTTCGGAGATACCTGTAATGCACCTTTATAGTCACCCAGTTACGTTGTGACGTTTGATACACCCAAGGCACTCCTACGGTAACCGGGAGTTACACGATCTCATGGTCGAAGGAATAGATACTTGACATTGGCAAAGCTTCTAGCAAACGAACTATACGATCTTTTATGCTATGCTTATGATTGGGTCTTGTCCATCACATCATTCTCCTAATGATGTGATCCCGTTATCAACGACATCCTATGTCCATAGTCAGGAAACCATGACTATCTATTGATCATAACGAGCTAGTCAACTAGAGGCTCACTAGGGACTCATTGGGTCTAAGTGTTCACACGTGTATTACGATTTCCGGATAATACAGTTATAGCATGAACAAAAGACAATTATCATGAACATTGAAATATAATAATCCTTTTATTATTGCCTCTAGGGCATATTTCCAACAGTCTCCCACTTGCACTAGAGTCACCAATCTAGTTACATTGTGATGAATCGAACACCCATAGAGTTCTGGTGTTGATCATGTTTTGCACGCGAGAGAGGTTTAGTCAACGGATCTGCGACATTCAGATCCGTGTGCACTTTGCAAATCTCTATGTCTCCATCTTGAACATTTTCACGGATGGAGTTGAAACGACGCTTGATGTGCCTGGTCTTCTTGTGAAACCTGGGCTCCTTGGCAAGGGCAATAGCTCCAGTGTTGTCACAGAAGAGTTTGATCGGCCCCGACGCATTGGGTATGACTCCTAGGTCGGTGATGAACTCCTTCATCCAAATCGCTTCATGCGCTGCCTCCGAGGCTGCCATGTACTCCGCTTCACATGTAGATCCCGCCACGACGCTCTGCTTGCAGCTGCACCAGCTTACTGCTCCACCATTCAACATATACACATATCCGGTTTGTGACTTAGAGTCATCCAGATCTGAGTCGAAGCTAGCGTCGACGTAACCCTTTACGACGAGCTCTTCATCTCCTCCATAAACGAGAAACATGTCCTTTGTCCTTTTCAGGTACTTCAGGATATTCTTGACCGCTGTCCAGTGTTCCTTGCCGGGGTTACTTTGGTATCTTGCAACCAAACTTACGGCAAGGTTTACATCGGGTCTGGTACACAGCATGGCATACATAATAGATCCTATGGCTGAAGCATAGGGGATGACACTCATCTCTTCTTTATCTTTTGCCGTGGTCGGTGACTGAGCCAAGCTCAATCTCACACCTTGTAACATAGGCAAGAACCCCTTCTTGGACTGATCCATTTTGAACCTCTTCAAAATCTTATCAAGGTATGTGCTTTGTGAAAGACCTATGAGGCGTCTCGATCTATCTCTATAGATCTTGATGCCTAATATATAAGCAGCTTCTCCAAGGTCCTTCATTGAAAAACACTTGTTCAAGTAGGCCTTAATGCTGTCCAGGAGTTTCGTATCATTTCCCATCAAGAGTATGTCATCTACATATAATAGGAGAAATGCTACAGAGCTCCCACTCACTTTCTTGTAAACGCAGGCTTCTCCATAAGTCTGCGTAAACCCAAACGCTTTGATCATCTCATCAAAGCGAATGTTCCAACTCCGAGATGCTTGCACCAGTCCATAAATGGATCGCTGGAGCTTGCATACTTTGTTAGCGTTCTGAGGAACGACAAAACCTTCCGGCTGCATCATATACAGCTCTTCCTTAAGATGTCCATTAAGGAATGCCGTTTTGACGTCCATCTGCCATATCTCATAATCATAGTATGCGGCAATTGCTAACATGATTCGGACGGACTTAAGCTTCGCCACGGGAGAGAATGTCTCGTCGTAGTCAATCCCTTGAACTTGTCGATAACCCTTAGCGACAAGTCGAGCTTTATAGATGGTAACATTACCATCCGCGTCCGTCTTCTTCTTAAAAATCCATTTATTTTCTATCGCTCGCCGATCATCGGGCAAGTCTGTCAAAGTCCATACTTTGTTTTCATACATGGATCCTATCTCGGATTTCATGGCCTCAAGCCATTTGTTGGAATCCGGGCCCGCCATTGCTTCTTCATAGTTCGAAGGTTCATTGTTGTCCAGCAACATGATTTCCATGACAGGGTTGCCGTACCACTCTGGTGCAGAACGTGTCCTTGTGGACCTTCGAAATTCAGTAGCAACTAGATCTGAAGTACCTTGATCATCATCAACATTTTCCTCTTCAGTTGGTGTGGGCATTACAGGAATGGTTTCCTGCGCTGCACCACTTTCCCGTTCGAGAGGTAGTACTTCATCGAGTTCTACTTTCCTCCCACTTACTTCTTTCGAGAGAAACTCTTTCTCCAGAAAGCATCCGTTCTTGGCAACAAAGATCTTGCCTTCGGATCTTAAGTAGAAGGTATACCCGACAGTTTCCTTAGGGTATCCTATGAATACGCATTTTTCCGACTTGGGTTCGAGCTTTTCAGGTTGAAGTTTCTTGACATAAGCATCGCATCCCCAAACTTTTAGAAACGACAGCTTAGGTTTCTTCCCAAACCATAATTCATACGGTGTCGTCTCAACGGATTTAGACGGTGCCCTATTTAAAGTGAATGTAGCTGTCTCTAGAGCGTATCCCCAAAATGATAGCGGTAAATCGGTAAGAGACATCATAGACCGCACCATATCCAATAGAGTGCGATTACGACGTTCGGACACACCGTTTCGCTGAGGTGTTCCAGGCGGCGTGAGTTGTGAAACGATTCCACATTTTCTTAAGTGTGTACCAAATTCGTGACTTAAGTATTCGCCCCCACGATCTGATCGTAGGAACTTTATCTTACGGTCATGTTGATTCTCTACCTCACTCTGAAATTCCTTGAACTTTTCAAAGGTCTCAGACTTGTGTTTCATTAAGTAGACATACCCATATCTACTCAAGTCGTCAGTGAGAGTGAGAACATAACGATATCCTCCGCGAGCCTCAACGCTCATTGGACCGCACACATCGGTATGTATGATTTCCAACAAGTTGGTTGCTCGCTCCATTGTTCCGGAGAACGGAGTCTTGGTCATTTTGCCTAAGAGGCAAGGTTCGCATGTGTCAAATGATTCATAATCAAGAGACTCTAAAAGTCCATCAGCATGGAGCTTCTTCATGCGCTTGACACCAATGTGACCAAGGCGGCAGTGCCACAAGTATGTGGGACTATCGTTATCAACTTTACATCTTTTGGCATCCACACTATGAACATGTGTAATATTACGCTCGAGATTCATCAAGAATAAACCATTGACCATCGGAGCATGACCATAAAACATATCTCTCATATAAATCGAACAACCATTATTCTCAGACTTAAATGAGTAGCCATCTCGTCTTAAACGAGATCCAGATACAATGTTCATGCTCAAACTTGGCACTAAACAACAATTATTGAGGTTTAAAACTAATCCCGTAGGTAAATGTAGAGGCAGCGTGCCGACGGCGATCACATCGACCCTGGAGCCATTCCCGACGCGCATCGTCACCTCGTCCTTCGCCAGTCTCCGTTTATTCCGCAGCTCCTGCTGTGAGTTACATATGTGAGCAACGGCACCGGTATCAAATACCCAGGAGTTACTTCGAGTACTGGTAAGGTACACATCAATTACATGTATATCAAATATACCTTTGGTGTTGCCGGCCTTCTTATCCGCTAAGTATTTTGGGGCAGTTCCGCTTCCAGTGCCCCTTCCCCTTGCAATAAAAGCACTCAGTCTCAGGCTTGGGTCCATTCTTTGACTTCTTCCCGGCAACAGGCTTACCGGGCGCGGCAACATCTTTGCCGTCCTTCTTGAAGTTCTTCTTACCCTTGCCCTTCTTGAACTTAGTGGTCTTATTGACCATCAACACTTGATGTTCTTTCTTGATTTCAGCCTCTGCTGACTTCAGCATCGAGAACACTTCAGGAATGGTCTTTACCATCCCCTGCATGTTGTAGTTCATCACAAAGCTCTTGTAGCTTGGTGGGAGCGACTGGAGGATTCTGTCAATGACCGCCTCATCTGGGAGGCTAATGTTCAACTGGGTCATACGTGCGTGCAACCCAGACATCTTCAGGATGTGTTCACTGACAGAACTGTTCTCCTCCATCTTACAACTGTAGAACTTGTCGGAGACATCATATCTCTCGACCCGGGCATGAGCTTGGAAAACTAGTTTCAGCTCTTCGAACATCTCATATGCTCCGTGATGCTCAAAACGCTTTTGGAGCCCCGGTTCTAAGCTGTAAAGCATGCCGCACTGAACGAGGGAGTAATCATCAGCACGAGTTTGCCAAGCGTTCATAACGTCTTGGTTCTCTGGGACGGGAGCGGCACCTAGCGGTCCTTCTAGGACATATTGCTTCCTGGCAGCTATGAGGATGATCCTCAGGTTTCGGACCCAGTCCGTATAGTTGCTGCCATCATCTTTCAGCTTGGTTTTCTCTAGGAACGCGTTGAAGTTCATGTTGACATGAGCGTTGGCCATTGATCTACAATACATATTTGCAAAGGTTTTAGACTAAGTTCATGATAATAAAGTTCTTAATCAAAATTATGAACTCCCACTTAGATTAGACATCCCTCTAGTCATCTAAGTGTTACACGATCCGAGTCGACTAGCCCGTGTCCGATCATCACGTGAGACGGACTAGTCATCGTCGGTGAACATCTTTATGTTGATCGTATCTTCCATACGACTCGTGTTCGACCTTTCGGTCTCCGTGTTCCGAGGCCATGTCTGCACATGCTAGGCTCGTCAAGTTAACCCTAAGTGTTTTCGCTGTGTAAAACTGTCTTACACCCGTTGTATGTGAACGTAAGGATCCATCACACCCGATCATCACGTGGTGCTTAGAAACGACGAACTGTAGCAACGGTGCACAGTTAGGGGAGAACACTTCTTGAAATTTTGTAAGGGATCATCTTATTTACTACCGTCGTCCTAAGTAAACAAGATGCATAAACATAATAAACATCACATGCAATTATATGGTTGTGACATGATATGGCCAATATCATCAAGCTCCATTGATCTCCATCTTCGGGGCTCCATGATCATCTTGTCACCGGCTTGACACCATGATCTCCATCATCATGATCTCCATCATCGTGTCTTCATGAAGTTGTCACGCCAACGACTACTTCTACTTCTATGACTAACGCGTTTAGTAATGAAGTAAAGTAGTTTACATGGCGTTCTTCAATGACACGCAGGTCATACAAAAAAATAAAGACAACTCCTATGGCTCCTGCCGGTTGTCATACTCATCGACATGCAAGTCGTGAATCCTATTACAAGAACATGATCTCATACATCACAATTCAACATTCATCACAACTTCTGGCCATATCACATCACATGATCAATCGCTGCAAAAACAAGTTAGACGTTCTCTAGTTGTTGTTGCATCTTTTACGTGGCTGCGATTGGGTTCTAGCAAGAACGTTTTCTTACCTACGAATCACCACAACGTGATTTTGTCAACTTCTATTTACCCTTCATAAGGGCCTTGTTCATCGATTCCGCTCCAACTAAAGTGGGAGAGACAGACACCCGCCAGCCACCTTATGCAACTAGTGCATGTCAGTCGGTGGAACCGGTCTCACGTAAGCGTACGTGTAAGGTTGGTCCGGGCCGCTTCATCCCACAATACCGTTGAGCAAGAAAAGACTAGTAGAGGCAAGTAAGATGACAAGATCAACGCCCACAACAAATTGTGTTCTACTCGTGCATTAGAGAACTACGCATAGACCTAGCTCATGATGCCACTGTTGGGGAACGTTGCAGAAAATTAAAATTTTTCCTACGGCTTCACCAAGATCCATCTATGAGTTCATCTAAGCAACGAGTCATGGGAGAGAGCTTGCATCTACATACCACTTGTAGATCGCGTGCGGAAGCTTGCAAGGTGATGATGGAGTCGTACTCGAACGTGATTCAGATCACCGATGCCAAGTGCTGAACGGACAGCACCTCCGTGTTCAACACACGTACGGGACGAGCGACGTCTCCTCCTTCTTGATCCAGCAAGGGGGAAGGAGAGGTTGAGGAAGACAGCTCCACCGGCAGCACGACGGCGTGGTGATGGTGGAGAAGCAGTACTCCGACAGGGCTTCGCCGAGCACACAACGAAGGAGGAGAGGTGTTGGGGAGGGAGAAGGAGGCAACCAAAGGCCAAGGACTCAAGGTCTGAAGTCCCTCCTCTCCCCCACTATATATAGGAGGGCCAAGGGGGGGTGGCCGGCCCTAGGAGATCCAATCTCCTAGGGGGGCGGCGGCCAAGGGGGGTTTCCCTCCCCCCCAAGGCACCTAGGAGGTGCCTTCCCCTCCTAGGACTCTTGCCCCCTTGAACCCTAGGCGCATGGGCCTATGTGGGGCTGGTGCCCTTGGCCCATGCAGGCCAAGGCGCACCCCCTACAGCCCATGTGGCCCCCCGGGGCAGGTGGCCCCACCCGGTGGGCCCCCGGGACCCCTTCGGTGGTCCCGGTACAATACCGATAACCCCGAAACTTGTCCCGATGCCCGAAACAGGACTTCCCATATATAAATCTTTACCTCCGGACCATTCCGGAACTCCTCATGACGTCCGGGATCTCATCCGGGACTCCGAACATCATTCGGTAGTCACATACTTGACTTCCTACTAACCCTAGCGTCACCGAACCTTAAGTGTGTAGACCCTACGGGTTCGGGAGACACGCAGACATGACCGAGACGACTCTCGGGCAATAACCAACAGCGGGGTCTGGATATCCATGTTGGCTCCCACATGCTCCTCGATGATTTCATCGGTTGAACCACGATGTCGAGGATTCGATCAAACCCTGTATACAATTCCCTTTGTCAATCGGTACGTTACTTGCCCGAGACTCGATCGTCGGTATCCCAATACCTTGTTCAGTCTCGTTACCCGGCAAGTCACTTTACTCGTACCGTAATGCATGATCCCGTGGCCAACACCTTGGTCACATTGAGCTCATTATGATGATGCATTACCGAGTGGGCCCAGAGATACCTCTCCGTTATACGGAGTGACAAATCCCAGTCTCGATCCGTGTCAACCCAACAGATACTTTCGGAGATACCTGTAATGCACCTTTATAGTCACCCAGTTACGTTGTGACGTTTGATACACCCAAGGCACTCCTACGGTAACCGGGAGTTACACGATCTCATGGTCGAAGGAATAGATACTTGACATTGGCAAAGCTTCTAGCAAACGAACTATACGATCTTTTATGCTATGCTTATGATTGGGTCTTGTCCATCACATCATTCTCCTAATGATGTGATCCCGTTATCAACGACATCCTATGTCCATAGTCAGGAAACCATGACTATCTATTGATCATAACGAGCTAGTCAACTAGAGGCTCACTAGGGACTCATTGGGTCTAAGTGTTCACACGTGTATTACGATTTCCGGATAATACAGTTATAGCATGAACAAAAGACAATTATCATGAACATTGAAATATAATAATCCTTTTATTATTGCCTCTAGGGCATATTTCCAACACGGCCACCCCCCCCTTGGCCCTCCTATATATAGTGGGGGAGAGGAGGGACTTCATACTTTGAGTCCTTGGCCTTTGGTTGCCTCCTTCTCCCTCCCCAACACCTCTCCTCCTTCGTTGTGTGCTCGGCGAAGCCCTGTCGGAGTACTGCTTCTCCACCATCACCACGCCGTCGTGCTGCCGGTGGAGCTGTCTTCCTCAACCTCTCCTTTCCCCTTGCTGGATCAAGAAGGAGGAGACGTCACTCGTCCCGTACGTGTGTTGAACACGGAGGTGCTGTCCGTTCAGCACTTGGCATCGGTGATCTGAATCACGTTCGAGTACGACTCCATCATCACCTTGCAAGCTTCCGCACGCGATCTACAAGTGGTATGTAGATGCAAACTCTCTCCCATGACTCGTTGCTTAGATGAACTCATAGATGGATCTTGGTGAAGCCGTAGGAAAATTTTAATTTTCTGCAACGTTCCCCAACACTCATCACTTAAGCCTTGCAAGCATGTAACTAATGAGTTAGTTATGAGATGACGTATTACAGAACGAGTAAAGAGACTTGCCGGTAACGAGATTGAACTAGGTATTGGATACCGACGATCAAATCTCGGGCAAGTAACATACCGATGACAAAGGGAACAAAGTATGTTGTTATGCGGTTTGACCGATAAAGATCTTCGTAGAATATGTAGGAACCAATATGGACATCCAGGTCCCGCTATTGGTTATTGACTAGGGACGTGTCTCGGTCATGTCTACATTGTTCTCGAACCGTAGGGTCCGCACGCTTAAGGTTTCGATGACAGTTACATTATGAGTTTATGTATTTTGATGTACCGAAGGTTGTTCGGAGTCCCGGATGTGATCATGGACATGACGAGGAGTCTCGAAATGGTCGAGACATAAAGATTGATATATCGGACGGATATATTTGGACACCGGAAAAGTTTCGGGAGAGTTTGGGAATATACCGGAGCTCCGGGAGGTTACCGGAACCCCCCGGGAAGTATATGGGCCTTATTGGGCCCATGTAGGATGAAGGAAGAAGGAGCAAGGGAGGGAGGCGCGCCCCCCCAAGCCCAATCCGAATTGGGGAGGGGGGCCGGCCCCCCCTTTCCTTTCTCCTTCCCCCTCTTCCTTTCATACTACTAGTACTCCTTCCAACTACTAGTACTCCTTCCTTCCCCCTCCAAATAAGATTAGGAAAAAGAGGGGAAACCTACTTGGAGTAGGTTTCCTCCTCCTATGGCGCGCCCCCTCCTAGGGCCGGCCACCTCCTCCCTCCCTCCTTTATATACGGGGGTAGGGGGGCACCCTAGGACACACAAGTTGATCATTGATCATTCCTTAGCCGTGTGCGGTGCCCCCCTCCACGATATTACACCTCGGTCATATTGTAGCGGTGCTTAGGCGAAGCCCTGCGACAGGAGAACATCAAGATCGTCACCACGCCGTCGTGCTGACGGAACTCCCCCTCGGCGCCTCTACTGGATTGGAGATCGAGGGTGCGTCATCGAGCTGTACGTGTGTCAAGAACTCGGAGGTACCGGAGTAACGGTGCCTGGATCGGTTGAACCGGGAAGACGTACGACTACTTCCACTACGTTGTGTCAACGCTTCCGCTTCGGTCTACGAGGGTACGTAGACAGCACTCTCCCCTCGTTGCTATATCATCACCATGATCTTGCATGTGCGTAGGAAATTTTTTGAAATTACTACGTTCCCCAACAGTGGCATCCGAGCCTAGGTTTTTATGCGTTGATGTTATATGCACGAGTAGAACACAAGTGAGTTGTGGACGATATAAGTCATACTGCCTACCAGCATGTCATACTTTGGTTCAGCGGTATTGTTGGATGAAGCGGCCCGGACCGACATTACGCGTACGCTTACGCGAGACTGGTTTTACCGCCGTGCTTTGCACACAGGTGACTAGCGGGTGTCTGTTTCCCCAACTTTAGTTGAACCGAGTGTGGCTACGCCCGGTGCTTGTGAAGGTTAAAACGGAGTCTATTTGACAAACTATCGTTGTGGTTTTGATGCGTAGGTAAGAACGGTTCTTGCTAAGCCCGTAGCAGCCACGTAAAATTTGCAACAACAAAGTAGAGGACGTCTAACTTGTTTTTGCAGGGCATGTTGTGATGTGATATTGCCAAGACGTGATGCTATATTTTATTGTATGAGATGATCATGTTTTGTAACCGAAGTTATCGGCAACTGGCAGGAGCCATATGGTTGTCGCTTTATTGTATGAAATGCAAACGCCCTGTAATTGCTTTACTTTATCACTAAGCGGTAGCGATAGTCGTAGAAGCAATAGATGGCGTAAACGACAACGATGCTACGATGGAGATCAAGGTGTCGCGCCGGTGACGATGGTGATCACGACGGTGCTTCGGAGATGGAGATCACAAGCACAAGATGATGATGGCCATATCATATCACTTATATTGATTGCATGTGATGTTTATCCTTTATGCATCTTATCTTGCTTTGATTGTCGGTAGCATTTTAAGATGATCTCTCACTAAAATTATCAAGAAGTGTTCTCCCTGAGTATGCACCGTTGCCAAAGTTCGTCGTGCCGAGACACCACGTGATGATCGGGTGTGATAAGCTCTACGTCCATCTACAACGGGTGCAAGCCAGTTTTGCACACGCAGAATACTCAGGTTAAACTTGATGAGCCTAGCATATGCAGATATGGCCTCGGAACACGGAGACCGAAAGGTCGAGCGTGAATCATATAGTAGATATGATCAACATAATGATGTTCACCATTGAAAACTACTCCATCTCACGTGATGATCGGTTATGGTTTAGTTGATTTGGATCACGTGATCACTTAGATGACTAGAAAGATGTCTGTCTAAGTGGGAGTTCTTAAGTAATATGATTAATTGAACTTAAATTTATCATGAACTTAGTACCTGATAGTATCATTGCTTGTCTATGTTTGTTTGTAGATAGATGGCTCGTGCTGTTGTTCCGTTGAATTTTAATGCGTTCCTTGAGAAAGCAAAGTTGAAAGATGATGGTAGCAATTACACGGACTGGGTCCGTAACCTGAGGATTATCCTCATTGCTGCACAGAAGAGTTACGTCCTGGAAGCACCGCTGGGTGCCAGGCCTGCTGCTGATGCAACTGACGACGTTAAGAACGTCTGGCAGAGCAAAGCTGATGACTACTCTATAGTTCAGTGTGCCATGCTTTACGGCTTAGAACCGGGTCTTCAACGATGTTTTGAACGTCATGGAGCATATGAGATGTTCCAGGAGTTGAAGTTAATATTTCAAGCAAATGCCCGGATTGAGAGATATGAAGTCTCCAATAAGTTCTACAGCTGCAAGATGGAGGAGAATAGTTCTGTCAGTGAACATATACTCAGAATGTCTGGGTATGACAATCACTTGATTCAACTGGGAGTTAATCTTCCTGATGATAGTGTCATTGACAGAATTCTTCAATCACTGCCACCAAGCTACAAGAGCTTTGTTATGAACTATAATATGCAAGGGATGAACAAGTCTATTCCCGAGCTCTTCGCGATGCTGAAAGCCGCGGAGGTAGAAATCAAGAAGGAGCATCAAGTGTTGATGGTCAACAAGACCACTAGTTTCAAGAAGAAGGGCAAAGGGAAGAAGAAGGGGAACTTCAAAAAGAACGACAAGCAAGTTGCTGCTCAAGAGAAGAAACCCAAGTCTGGACCTAAGCCTGAAACTGAGTGCTTCTACTGCAAGCAGACTGGTCACTGGAAGCGGAACTGCCCCAAGTATTTGGCAGATAAGAAGGATGGCAAAGTGAACAAAGGTATATGTGATATACATGTTATTGATGTGTACCTAACTAGAGCTCGTAGTAGCACCTGGGTATTTGATACTGGTTCTGTTGCTAATATTTGCAACTCGAAACAGGGACTACGGAATAAGCGAGCACTGGCCAAGGACGAGGTGACGATGCGCGTGGGAAACGGTTCCAAAGTCGATGTGATCGCCGTCGGCACGCTACCTCTACATCTACCATCGGGATTAGTTTTAGACCTAAATAATTGTTATTTTGGTGCCTGCGTTGAGCATGAACATTATATCTGGATCTTGTTTGATGCGAGACGGTTATTCATTTAAATCAGAGAATAATGGTTGTTCTATTTATATGAGTAATATCTTTTATGGTCATGCACCCTTGAAGAGTGGTCTATTTTTATTGAATCTCGATAGTAGTGATACACATATTCATAATGTTGAAGCCAAAAGATGCAGAGTTGATAATGATAGTGCAACTTATTTGTGGCACTGCCGTTTAGGTCATATCGGTGTAAAACGCATGAAGAAACTCCATACCGATGGACTTCTGGAATCACTTGATTATGAATCACTTGGTACTTGCGAACCGTGCCTCATGGGCAAGATGACTAAAACACCGTTTTCCGGAACTATGGAGAGAGCAACAGATTTGTTGGAAATCATACATACAGATGTATGTGGCCCGATGAATGTTGAAGCTCGTGGCGGATATCGTTATTTTCTCACCTTCACAGATGATTTAAATAGATATGGGTATATCTACTTAATGAAACACAAGTCTGAAACATTTGAAAAGTTCAAAGAATTTCAGAGTGAAGTTGAAAATCATCGTAACAAGAAAATAAAATTTCTGCGATCTGATCGTGGAGGAGAATATTTGAGTTACGAGTTTGGTTTACATTTAAAACAATGCGGAATAGTTTCGCAACTCACGCCACCTGGAATACCACAAAGAAATGGTGTGTCCGAACGTCGTAATCGTACTTTACTTGATATGGTGCGATCTATGATGTCTCTTACCGATTTACCGCTATCATTTTGGGGTTATGCTTTAGAGACGGCCGCATTCACGTTAAATAGGGAACCATCAAAATCCATTGAGACGACGCCTTATGAACTGTGGTTTGGCAAGAAACCAAAGTTGTCGTTTCTTAAAGTTTGGGGCAGCGATGTTTATGTGAAGAAACTTCAACCAGATAAGCTCGAACCCAAATCGGAGAAATGTGTCTTCATAGGATACCCAAAAGAAACTGTTGGGTACACCTTCTATCACAGATCCGAAGGCAAAACATTCGTTGCTAAGAATGGATCCTTTCTAGAGAAGGAGTTTCTCTCGAAAGAAGTGAGTGGGAGGAAAGTAGAACTTGATGAGATAACTGTATCTACTCCCTTATTGGAAGGTAGTTCATCACGAGAACCGGTTCCCGTGACAACCACACCAATTAGTGAGGAAGCTAATGATATTGATCATGAAACTTCAGATCAAGTTTCTATTGAACCTCATAGGTCCACCAGAGTAAGATCCGCACCAGAGTGGTACGGTAATCCTATTCTGGAAGTCATGTTACTTGACCATGATGAACCTACGAACTATGAGGAAGCGATGATGAGCCCAGATTCCGCAAAATGGCTGGAGGCCATGAAATCTGAGATAGGATCCATGTATGATAACAAAGTATGGACTTTGGTTGACTTGCCCGATGATCGGCAAGCCATTGAGAATAAATGGATCTTTAAGAAGAAGACTGACGCTGATGGTAATATTACTGTCTATAAAGCTCGACTTGTTGCAAAAGGTTTTCGACAAGTTCAAGGGGTTGACTACGATGAGACTTTCTCACCCGTAGCGATGCTTAAGTCTGTCCGAATCATGTTGGCTATTGCTGCATTTCATGATTATGAAATTTGGCAAATGGATGTCAAGACTGCATTCTTGAATGGATTTCTAGAAGAAGAGTTGTATATGATGCAGCCGGAAGGTTTTGTTGATCCAAAAGGTGCTGACAAAGTGTGCAAGCTCCAACGTTCCATTTATGGACTGGTGCAAGCATCTCGGAGTTGGAATAAACATTTTGATAGTGTGATCAAAGCATATGGTTTTGTACAGACTTTTGGAGAAGCCTGTATTTACAAGAAAGTGAGTGGGAGCTCTGTAGCATTTCTAGTTTTATATGTTGATGACATATTATTAATTGGAAATGATATAGAATTTCTGGATAGCATAAAGGGATACTTGAATGAAAGTTTTTCAATGAAAGACCTCGGTGAAGCTGCTTACATATTAGGCATCAAGATCTATAGAGATAGATCGAGACGCTTAATAGGACTTTCACAAAGCACATACCTTGACAAAATATTGAAAAAGTTCAATATGGATCAGACAAAGAAAGGTTTCTTGCCTGTGCTACAAGGTGTGAAGTTGAGTCGAACTCAATGCCCGACCACAGCAGAAGATAGAGAGAAAATGAAAAGTGTTCCCTATGCTTCAGCCATAGGCTCTATCATGTATGCAATGCTGTGTACCAGACCTGACGTATGCTTAGCAATAAGCTTAGCAGGGAGGTACCAAAGTAATCCAGGAGTGGATCACTGGACAACGGTCAAGAACATCCTGAAATACCTGAAAAGGACTAAGGATATGTTTCTCGTATATGGAGGTGACAAAGATCTAGTCGTAAATGGTTACGTCGATGCAAGCTTTGACACTGATCCGGACGATTCAAAATCGCAAACCGGATACGTGTTTTTATTAAACGGTGGAGCTGTAAGTTGGTGCAGTTCTAAACAAAGCATCGTGGCGGGATCTACATGTGAAGCAGAGTACATAGCTGCTTCTGAAGCAGCAAATGAAGGAGTCTGGATGAAGGAGTTCATTTCCGATCTAGGTGTGATACCTAGTGCATCGGGACCAATGAAGATCTTCTGTGATAATACTGGTGCAATTTCCCTGGCAAAGGAATCCAGATTTCACAAGAGGACCAAGCACATCAAGAGACGCTTCAATTCCATTCGGGACCAAGTCCAAGTGGGAGACATAGAGATTTGCAAGATACATACGGATCTGAATGTTGCAGACCCGTTGACTAAGCCTCTCTCACGAGCAAAACATGATCAGCACCAAGACTCCATGGGTGTTAGAATCATTACTATGTAATCTAGATTATTGACTCTAGTGCAAGTGGAAGACTGAAGGAAATATGCCCTAGAGGCAATAATAAAGTTATTATTTATTTCCTCATATCATGATAAATGTTTATTATTCATGCTAGAATTGTATTAATCGGAAACATAATACATGTGTGAATACATAGACAAAACTATGGTCACTAGTATGCCTCTACTTGACTAGCTCATTAATCAAAGATGGTCATGTTTCCTGACCATAGACATGTGTTGTCATTTGATTAGTGGGATCACATCATTAGAAGAATGATGTGATTGACATGACCCATTCTGTTAGCCTAGCACTTGATCATTTAGTATACTGCTATTGCTTTCTTCATGACTTATACAAAGTTCCTGCAACTATGAGATTGTGCAACTCCCGTGTACCGGAAGAACACTTTGTGTGCTACCAAACGTCACAACGTAACTGGGTGATTATAAAGGTGCTCTACAGGTGTTTCCAAAGGTTCATGTTGAGTTGGCATAATTCGAGATTAGGATTTGTCACTCCGATTGTCGGAGAGGTATCTCTGGGCCCTCTCGGTAATACTCATCACTTAAGCCTTGCAAGCATGTAACTAATGAGTTAGTTATGAGATGACGTATTACAGAACGAGTAAAGAGACTTGCCGGTAACGAGATTGAACTAGGTATTGGATACCGACGATCAAATCTCGGGCAAGTAACATACCGATGACAAAGGGAACAAAGTATGTTGTTATGCGGTTTGACCGATAAAGATCTTCGTAGAATATGTAGGAACCAATATGGACATCCAGGTCCCGCTATTGGTTATTGACTAGGGACGTGTCTCGGTCATGTCTACATTGTTCTCGAACCGTAGGGTCCGCACGCTTAAGGTTTCGATGACAGTTACATTATGAGTTTATGTATTTTGATGTACCGAAGGTTGTTCGGAGTCCCGGATGTGATCATGGACATGACGAGGAGTCTCGAAATGGTCGAGACATAAAGATTGATATATTGGACGGATATATTTGGACACCGGAAAGGTTCCGGGAGAGTTTGGGAATATACCGGAGCTCCGGGAGGTTACCGGAACCCCCCGGGAAGTATATGGGCCTTATTGGGCCCATGTAGGATGAAGGAAGATGGAGCAAGGGAGGGAGGCGCGCCCTCCCAAGCCCAATCCGAATTGGGGAGGGGGGCCGGCCCCCCCTTTCCTTTCTCCTTCCCCCTCTTCCTTTCATACTACTAGTACTCCTTCCAACTACTAGTACTCCTTCCTTCCCCCTCCAAATAAGATTAGGAAAAAGAGGGGAAACCTACTTGGAGTAGGTTTCCTCCTCCTATGGCGCGCCCCCTCCTAGGGCCGGCCACCTCCTCCCTCCCTCCTTTATATACGGGGGTAGGGGGGCACCCTAGGACACACAAGTTGATCATTGATCGTTCCTTAGCCGTGTGCGGTGCCCCCCTCCACGATATTACACCTCGGTCATATTGTAGCGGTGCTTAGGCGAAGCCCTGCGACAGGAGAACATCAAGATCGTCACCACGCCGTCGTGCTGACGGAACTCCCCCTTGGCGCCTCTACTGGATTGGAGATCGAGGGTGCGTCATCGAGCTGTACGTGTGTCAAGAACTCGGAGGTACCGGAGTAACGGTGCCTGGATCGGTTGAACCGGGAAGACGTACGACTACTTCCACTACGTTGTGTCAACGCTTCCGCTTCGGTCTACGAGGGTACGTAGACAGCACTCTCCCCTCGTTGCTATATCATCACCATGATCTTGCGTGTGCGTAGGAAATTTTTTGAAATTACTACGTTCCCCAACAAACGGATATATCGAGCCGACTATTTCTCGCATTAAGCGAGCCCGCAGCGCCAACCGGTGCCTGCAGGCATTTCCAATTGGGCCGACCTGTTTCGTTTTTTTTCTTGTCTCTGGAACATTGGCGCCTGCAGGCATTTCCAATTGGGCCGACCTGTTTCGTTTTTTTTCTTGTCTCTGGAACACGCAAAAAGTGTGCGGCGAGGGGAATCGAACACGCGACCCCTTTGTTGCAAGCGCACGGCAATAGCCACCAGGTATATTGTAGCGGTGCTTAGGCGAAGCCCTGCGACAGGAGAACATCAAGATCGTCACCACGCCGTCGTGCTGACGGAACTCCCCCTTGGCGCCTCTACTGGATTGGAGATCGAGGGTGCGTCATCGAGCTGTACGTGTGTCAAGAACTCGGAGGTACCGGAGTAACGGTGCCTGGATCGGTTGAACCGGGAAGACGTACGACTACTTCCACTACGTTGTGTCAACGCTTCCGCTTCGGTCTACGAGGGTACGTAGACAGCACTCTCCCCTCGTTGCTATATCATCACCATGATCTTGCGTGTGCGTAGGAAATTTTTTGAAATTACTACGTTCCCCAACAAACGGATATATCGAGCCGACTATTTCTCGCATTAAGCGAGCCCGCAGCGCCAACCGGTGCCTGCAGGCATTTCCAATTGGGCCGACCTGTTTCGTTTTTTTTCTTGTCTCTGGAACATTGGCGCCTGCAGGCATTTCCAATTGGGCCGACCTGTTTCGTTTTTTTTCTTGTCTCTGGAACACGCAAAAAGTGTGCGGCGAGGGGAATCGAACACGCGACCCCTTTGTTGCAAGCGCACGGCAATAGCCACCAGGACACCCGCCCGCGAGTGAATGTAGCTGGTTTTCCGCTTTTTTACGTCGTTCTTCGGTTTAGTTTCGTTTTTTCTTTTTTTTCTCATCTTTCTTTGTTTTCTTTAGTTTGTGGTTTTTTTAATTCGATGAACATTTTTAGATCGATGAACTTTTTCTAGAATCGATGAACTTATTTTCAAATTCGATGAACTTTTTTCAGAATCGATGAACTTTTTCCAGAATTGATGAACTTATTTTAAATTGAATGAACTTTCTTTTGAAATTTGATGAACTTTTTTAAAATTCTATGAACTTTTTTTAAATTTCTGAACTTTTTTCAAAAACTGGATGAACTTTTTATAAAAATGGATGAACTTTTTCAAATTTAATGAACTTTTTCCAAATCGATGAACTTTTTTCAAATTTCTTGATTTTTTTTTAAAATCCGTGAACTCTTTTCAATTTTGATGAACATTTCTGAAATTGGGTGAACTTTTTAAAAAATGATGAACTTTTTCCAAATCTATGAACTTTTTTCAAATCAATGAACTTTTTTTCAAAATCGGTGAACTTTTTAAAATGCTGATGAACTTTTCAAAAAAGTAATAAACTATTTTTTCAAATTGGTAAGCTTTTTTCGAAATGTGTTGAACTCTTTTTCGTAAAATAAACCACTTTTTCCAAATTGTTTTCAGATAATTTTAAATCTAATAAATAGTGCGGATACAATGGTTCTTTAACGTTTCGCATTCCAATAAATCACTAGTGCTTATCAGCTCTGGTGGTTAACAAAGCACATCCTTGGTTGTCCTGGCGTGGCGCGAGTTCGATTCTTGGTACCCTCACCTTTTTTTCACTATGTTGTGCGTTCGTCGTGGGCGGGCCCATGAGGTGACGACGTGTGCGCGCTGCAGGCGCCAGCTACCTGTTCGGGCGCTTAAGGCGCCGAACAGGAGGGAGTTCCTATATGACGCGTTCTGCGTCAAAACGCTGCCCTTTCGCACAGGCACGTCGTCCCAGGGCGACGATTGGGCCGGCCCATTCCAGTGCGCCAAAAATAGCAGGTGAAAAATTGCAAAAATGCACAGACGCTATGGATGGGAATCGAACACAGGACTGCCTACTTATGCTCGCACGCTAGTAGCAACTAGGACGGAAGGGCTAGGTTGACCATTATGCAGCGCAAAACTATAAGAACTAAAGAAAGTATAAGACTTAACACTGTTTGAAAAAAATCATTTATGATTTTCCAAATTTTAATTAAATTTTGACAAGAGCAAACAATTTTATGATATGATGAACAAATTTTGAATTTCTGAAATGTTTTTCGAAAACAGGAACATTTTCAGAATTTGTGAAGAATTTTCTCAAGCAAGAACATTTTTTAAAGTTTCAAAAACAAAATTTTGGAATGGAGAACATTTTCTAAAATCCTGAACAAATATGGAAGCACAAACATGTTTTGAAAACATGAACATTTTCAGAATTTGTGAACAATTTTCGAAGGCAAGAATTGTTTTATGAAAATATGAGAACAAATTTTGAAACGGAGAACAATTTCCGAAATCCTGAACAAATATGGAAGCACAAACATTTTTTGAAACATGAACATTTTCAGAATTTGTGAACAAATTCTAAAGCAAGAACATTTTTTTAAATTTGAGAACAAATTTTGAAATGGAGAACAATTTCTAAAATCCTGAACAAATATGGAAGAACAAATATTTTTTGAAAGCATGAACATTTCAAGAATTTCTGGACAATTTTCTAAAGCAAGAACATTTGAGAACAATTTCAAAAATCCTGACCAAATATGGAAGCACGAACATTTTTTGAAAACATGAACATTTTCAGAATTTGTGAAAAATTTTCTAAAGCAAGAATTTTTTTAGAACAATTTCGAAAATCCTGAAAAAGTATGGAAGTAGAAACATTTTTTGAATACACGAACAAAAATTTTAAATACATAAAATGTTTTGAGATCTTTGAACAAATTTTATAAAACACGAACATTTTTTGAAAACATGAACAAAATTTCAAAATTTCGATTTTTTTGAAGAAAAAAGAGAATAAAAGAAAAAGAAATTTTTTGAGATCTTTGAAAAAATAAGAACATTTTATGAAATATTTGAATAATGTTTTGAAACAGGAATATTTTTTAAATCCATGTCATTATTTACAAATTTCTCCGAAAATGCAAAAAAACAGCAATATTTTTTGAAAATTCGGAACAAAATTTTGAAACGGGGAACATTTTTTGAATTTATGAACAAATTTTGAAAAATGGGAACATTTTTTGAATTTTTGAACAAAATCTGAAAAACAGGAACATTTTTTGAAATTAGGAAACAAAATTTCAAAATAAACTTGAAAAGAAAAAAAAAGAGAAGGAAAAAAAAGAAAAAAGAAAAGAGAAAATGAAAAAGAAGAGAAATAGAAAAAAGGAAAACGAAAAAAAAACTGAAAAAGAAAAAGCCGGTTCAGGAACCTTGTAGAAGGTTCCCAAAACTGGAAAAAAAACCGGCTGGAAACATCATAGAAGGTTCCCAAAATCGTCTGCTGAAAACGCTAAAACGGGCCGGCCCACTCGGTTCGCTCGCTCGCCTCTCCTCTGTGCGAAACGTCGACAACTTGACGCAACGAGCGGCGAGTAGCATTTTCCCCGAACAGGAGCTCCCGCAGGAAACTCTCCCTGAAGGTGTAGAGTAGTTGGGCCGACCCATTTTCACACATAGTTAAGCGGAAAAGGGAATAGAAAAATGGGCTACACAGGGATCGATCTACGGTGTCCTGGGAGAGGGCTAGCTAGGCTAACGACTGCGCCCGTGTCTTGCACGTGATAAGTTGTTGGCGCTTTGCATACTTGAGGTAAACGACGCCGGTTTTTCCATGGTTTTCACATTTTGTCCTATTATTCTTTTTGTTCTTTGACAGGGTTTTTTCCCTTTTGTTTGATTTTATTTTTTCTTCTCCATTTTCCTTTTATTTTCATTTGTTTCTTCAGTTTTTTCATTTTCTTTTTTCTTTGGTTATTTTATTCTTTTTTAAGTTTTCATTTTTTTCTTTGTTTCTTTTGTTTCTCATTCTTCAATCTTATATACATGTTCAACATTTTTCAATACTTGTTCAACATTTTTATATATATGATCAACATTTTTCATATACTTGTTCAATATTTGTGAAATACGTGTTTCCATATTTTTAAAACATTTGTTCAATATTTTTTCCATAGATGATAACCTTTTTTGCAAAAACTAGTACATCATTTTTCAATACTTCTTCAACATTTTTATACACATGATCAACATTTTGTCAAATACTTGTTGAAAATATTTCAAGTACTAGTTCAACATTTTTAAATACTTGTTTAACTTTTTTTAACATCAATACACCGTCACCCTAGGTGAGGAATACTTATTCTTCATCCCCGCCCCCTCTATTTTAACATCAATACACCGTATTTTTATGTTCAGTAAATTTGGTCTTATTTCATACGTAAAAAGAGAACGTAAGAAAATTATAATCGCCATAAAAATATTATATGTTAACTAAATTACAAACATAAAAACCATAGTGTAAAATATACATAAAATACAAATTTTGTAGATTTAAGACCTATAATTTTGTTTTATTATGTCAAAATTTACGTAGTAAAATCAATATGAATCTAACTATTTGTATACAAAATGTAATTTATACATGAAACGATCGTAAGATTACCTCAGGTGAAGAATAATGTATTCTGCACCCTGAGTGATGAAACGATCGTATATATATGCATATATATACACACACACACATACACACAATATATATATATATATATATATATATATATATATATATATATATATATATATATATATATATATATATATATATATATATATATGAAAATAGGTTGGTACTCCTGGGAGTACGTACTCCCAACCTCAGAGAACCGACGGTGCTTGCCACCGGGTCCGGGATGCATGGCCATTTAGCCATTTTATATAAATAGATTAAGCAATAATTAATAACCGGCCAAGTCTCATGCATGGATAGGTTTGCTTTAAAAGTTTGTTCCATGAAAATAGGATCTGTAGTGCGCATTGCCCACATATAGGCAGCGACTCACAACATGATACTGCTCGCCAAAATCACCTGCGGCCGGCCGCCTGCCGCATTGCTTCGAGGTGTTCGTCAAAAACAGCGACGATGGAGCTAATAATTTCTTCCATGTCGTTAATCACAAGCTGCAGGCCCAAGACGTAAGTAAATTTCTTGCATTATTTTCTACAACTATTGTTCTCGTTAACTCACGTATTCATCCGGTGCTACCTTGCGTATTACAGGTGGCTGCAGTGCTGAAGTCCGGCAGCCGGCGGCTACATGGCGAAGATGAGATACTGCAGTGGCGGGACAACGGCGACAAGGGAGACCAGATGCGTGCGAGAGACGCGAGATGTAGCGACTACGGAGCTGAATCGGTGGCCGCCAACTTGTGATCTTCACATCCATCAAGTGCGTGCGGCGCAACATGTGCATTAGCGACGGCAAGCGGCCGACGATTTTACTATTCCGGACCGTGAAACGGTGCAAATTTCCATTTTTATCGTTCACAATGGCAACTGACGAATACAACACTGGTCTTCTAATACTCTAGTTATTTGTTAAACCATGAGATCTGAGAGTACAATCTATGAGGTATTTTCTAGATGATTCAATCTGCGAGGTATATAAACCCTGGTACACGTCAGTTTGGTTGTTTTGATATGCATACCATATGGTGGTATCCTCTTGATTTTTGAACCAAGTCAAGCGATGTACTCCCTCCGTTCGGAATTACTTGTCTCGGAAATGGATGTATCTACATCTAGATACATCCATTTCCGAGACAAGTAATTCCGAACGGAGGGAATAAATAGCATGACAAACTAGCATCTACATGCTTCTAATTTTTTTCACTACCAAAATCACGCAATCTCAGTCCAATATAAAAATAAATATATACTTCTTCTGGTGATACATTAAAAGTATATTTTCTGGACATATATACTCTATTCTTCGGGACAAATCTTATCTATATACTTTTTCTTGTGTAAGGTATATGACAAAGGTATATTTGTTCAATGTACTACTCCAGACATTCAGAAGGTAGTACTTTATATACTTATTCATGAATAGTGTCGTATATACTCTATCGTGGAAAATGAAATACATACCAACAAATAATGTGGTATATACTCTATCATAAAAAGGACAATACACACTGCTTTTAAAAAAATGGTTATACTCACAAAGAAGTGGTACTCATTTCACAAAAAAAAAGGAAATGCTATATACTACATAAAAGGTATATACTCCAACATGAAAAAGTCTCAACAAATTAAAGTGGTATGTACTTGCTCACAAGCAAATATTATATACACCATGTGTGCAAAAGGTAGTATATACTATCTCAAAAAATTGCGTATATGCTCTCAGCCTAATTAATGTGGTACATTCTCGTTCAAACAAGTTAAGAAGCATATACTCCCATAAAAACCTTGGGTATGTGCCAACAAAAATAAAATAAATTTTGGGTATGTGCTGGCCTTCAAGTATCAACCCGTGAGAACAAAGTCAAATGTACCTTATACAGTGTAGTATATGCCTGATCACAAGTTAAAAAAATAAAAAAGGGTCACCCGATGGGGCCAAAAAAAGTACATGCACCGTATGCATGCAACGAAAAGTTGTTGGTTCAACAACAACTAAATCATCTGGACGTGCCTAACTTCTAGCAATCAGCTATGCATGCAAAGTAATTAAGTTTTTTTTACTAATTTGCATGGCTGGTTACGGTTGGTGCTATTGGATATCTATCTGGCTCATCCAACCTTATCCACTAGAGGGTGGGAGTACATACTCTTGGGAGTATAAAGGAGGAGTCCTATATATATGCATAACGTGTACAATATGTAGTATCATAAAATACCAGCAAACAAAAAATAATTAAATAAAAAACACAAAATTAATCGAAAAATAAAAATTAAAACCAAAACCCCCCAAACATTTAGTACCGGTTGGTGCTACCAACCGGTACTAATGGTCTACCAGCACCCGGGCCTGGCTCGTGCCACTAGGTGGCACTTTAGCACCGGCTCGTGCCGAACCAGTAGTAAAGGGGGGGGAGCTTTAGTCTCCACTCTTTAGTGCCAGTTGTAGAACCGGCACTAAAGGCTCTTACGAACCGGCGCTAAAGCCCGGTTCTGCACTAGTGTAATGATGATCATCACACTTCTATTTATTTACAACTCAATGATTACAACTCGATACTTAGAACAAAATATGACTCTATATGAATGCCTCCGGTGGTGTACCGGGATGGGCTATGAATCAAGAGTGACATGTATGAAATAATATGCATGGTGGCTTTGCCACAAATACAATGTCAACTACATAATCATGCAAGGCAACATGACAATAATGAAGCGTGTCATAATAAACGGAACGGTGGAAAGTTGCATGGCAATATATCTCGGAATGGCTATGGAAATGCCATAATAGGTAGGTATGGTGGCTGTTTTGAGGAATATATAAGGAGGTTTATGTGTGATAGAGCGTATCGTATCACGGGGTTTGGATGCACCGGCGAAGTTTGCACCAACTCTCAAGGTGAGAAACGGAAATGCACGGTACCGAAGAGGCTAGCAATGATGGAAGGTTGAGAGTGCGTATAATCCGTGGACTCAACATTAGTCATAAAGAACTCACATACTTATTGCAAAAATCTACAAGTCCTCAAAAACCAAGCACTACGTGCATGCTCCTATGAGGGTAGATTGGTAGGAAAAGACCATCGCTCGTCCCCGACCGCCACTCGTAAGGATGACAATCAAAGAACACCTCATGTTTCAAATTTGTTACATAACATTTACCATACGTGCATGCTACGGGACTTGCAAACTTCAACACAAGTATTTCTCAAATTCACAACTACTCAACTAGCACAACTTTAATATCACTATCTCCATATCTCGAAACAACTATCAAGTATCAAACTTCTCTTAGTATTCAATGCACTTATATGGAAGTTTTTATCTTGGATGCCTATCATATTAGGACTAAATTTATAACCAAAGCAAATTACCATGCTGTTCTAAAGGACTCTAAAAATAATATAAGTGAAGCATGATATTTCTATAAAATATAGCCATCACCGTGCTCTAAAGATATAAGTGAAGCACTAGAGCAAAATTGTCTAATAAGTTCCGAGTAATGTGTGTCTCTCTCAAAAGGTGTGTACAACAAGGATGATTGTGGAGAACTAACAAGCAAAGACTCAAATCATGCAAGACGCTCCAATCAAAACACATATCATGTGGTGAATAAAAATATAGCTCCAAGTAAAGTTACCGATGGACGAAGACAAAAGAGGCGATGCCTTCCGGGGCATCCCCAAGCTTAGGCTTTTTGGGTTGTCCTTACGTTTTACCTTGGGGTGCCTTGGGCATCCCCAAGCTTAGTCTCTTGACACTCCTTGTTCCATAATCCATCAAATCTTTACCCAAAACTTGAAAACTTCACAACACAAAACTTAACAAAAAATCTCGTGAGCTGCGTTAGCGAAAGAAAACAAAACACCACTTCAAGGTACTCTAATGAACTCATTCTTTATTTATATTGGTGTTAACCCTACTGTATTCCAACTTCTCTATGGTTCATAAACTCCATTACTAGCCATAGATTCATCAAAATAAGCAAACAACACACGAAAAACAGAATCTGTCAAAAAACAGAACAGTCTGTAGTAATCTGTAACTAAAGCAAACTTCTGGAACTCCAAAAATTCTATAATAAATTTCTGGACGTGAGGAATTTATCTATTAATCATATTCAAAAAGAACCAACTAAATAGCACTCTCCAGTAAAAAGTTGTAGCTAATCTCGTGAGCGCTAAAGTTTCTGTTTTTTACAGCAAGATCGCAAAGACTTTCCCCAAGTCTTCCCAAAGGTTCTACTTGGCACAAACACTAATTAAAACACAAAACCACATCTAAAGAGAAGATAGATGGATTATTTATTCCTAAACAGAACCAAAAAGCAAAAAAACTAAAATAAAATTGGGTTGCCTCCCAACAAGCGCTATCGTTTAACGCCCCTAGCTAGGCATAAAGGCAAGGATAGATCTAGGTATTGCCATCTTTGGCATGCAATCCATAAGTAGCTCTCATAATAGATGCATAAGGTAATTTGATTTTCTTTCTAGGAAAGTTTTCCATGCCTTTCCTTAACGGAAATTGGAATCTAATATTCCCTTCTTTCATATCAATAATTGCACCAATCGTTCTAAGGAAAGGTCTACCAAGAATAATAGGACATGAAGGATTGCAATCTATATCAAGAATAATGAAACCTACGGGCACATAATTCCTATTTGCAACAATAAGAACATCATTAATTCTTCCCATAGGTTTCTTAATGGTGGAATCTGCAAGGTGCAAGTGAAAGAACAATCATCAAATTCACGGAAACCTAGCAAACACCAGCACCCAAATCACACAAAGCATAGCATTCATGATCTTTAATTTTAATTTTAATAGTAGGTTCCCACTCATCATAAAGTTTTCTAGGGATAGAAACTTCCAATTCAAGCTTTTCTTCATAAGTTTGCATTAAAGCATCAACGATATGTTTAGTAAAAGCCTTATTTTGACTATAAGCATGCGGAGAATTTAGCACGGATTGCAACAAGGAAATACAATCTATTAAAGAACAATTATAATAATTAAATTCCTTGAAATCCAAGATAGTGGGTTCATTACTATCTAAAGTTTTGACCTCTTCCATCCCACTTTTACCAAATTTTGCATCAAGATCTAAAAATTCCGAATCATTGGGACGCCTTTTAACTAAAGTTGACTCATCTCCAGTCCCATCATTATCAAGATTCATATTGCAAAACAAAGATTTAATAGGAGGCACATCAATTACTTTTAGATCTTCATCCTTATTACCCTCCAAATCTTCCGGTTTAGCGGCCATCTTATTGTCTAAGGTGGCCTACTTATCCGAAATTTGGGCTATTAATTTTTCAAGATGAGCAAACTGAGATCTCAAGCCATAAAATTCCTTAGGCATATCATCAAGCTCTTTATTCATGTACCTCATAAAGCTTTCTTGTTCTTTAAGCTCATTTCTAAAGAAATTGTTATGCTCAAATTGCAAAGTCATAAAGCTTCTAACGTTGTTTTCAATTTCTTCCAACCTTTTAAGGTAAGGATCAACGTTTCTAGGCAGGGCCATTAGGGCAAACAGGCAACAAGAAGCAAGCGAAAAAGAGGTGAACGGAAAGAGAGGGTGAATAAAATGGCAAGGGTGAAGTGGGGGAGAGGAAAATGAGACACAAATGGCAAATAATGTAATGCAAGAGATAAGAGTTTGCGATGGGTACTTGGTATATCTTGACTTGTGCGTAGACTCCCCGGCAATGGCGCTGGAAATCCTTCTTGCTACCTCTTGAGCATGCGTTGGTTTTCCCTTGAAGAGGAAAGGGTGATGCAACAAAGTAGCGTAAGTATTTCCCTCAGTTTTTGAGAACCAAGGTATCAATCCAGTAGGAGGCCACAGGCAAGTCCCTCGTACCTACACAAACAAATAAGAACCTTGCAACCAACGCGATAAAGGGGTTGTCAATCCCTTCACGGACACTTGGAAAAAGTGAGATCTGATAGAGATGATAAGATAATATTTTTGGTATTTTTATGATAAAGACTAAAAGTAAAGAAAGCAAAATAAACAGCAACAGAAATAGCTAGTTGACGAAAGATTAATCTGATGGAGAATAGACCTGGGGGCCATAGGTTCACTAGTGGCTTCTCTCAAGATAGCATAAGTATTACGGTGGGTGAACAAATTACTGTCGAGCAATTGATAGAAAAGTTCATAATTATGAGAATATCTAGGCATGATCATGTATATAGGCATCACGTCCGTGACAAGTAGAGCGACTCCTGCCTGCATCTACTACTATTACTCCACACATCGACCACTATCCAGCATGCATCTAGAGTATTAAGTTCATAAGAACAGAGTAACGCATTAGGTAAGATGACATGATGTAGAGGGATAAACTCAAGAAATATGATATAAACCCCATCCTTTTATCCTCGATGGCAACAATACAATACGTGTCGTTTCCCTACTGTCACTGGGATCGAGCACCGCATGATTGAACCCAAAGCTAAGCACTTCTCCTATTGCAAGGAAGATCAATCTAGTAGACCAAACCAAACTGATAATTCGAAGAGACTTGCAAAGATAACCCATCATACATAAAAGAATTCAGAGAAGATTCAAATATTGTTCATAGATAATCTTGATCATAAACCCACAATTCATCGGATCTCGACAAACACACCGCAAAAAGAGTTACATCGAATAGATCTCCAAGAAGATCGAGGAGAACTTTTTATTGAGATCCAAAGAGAGAGAAGAAGCCATCTAGCTAATAATTATGGACCCGAAGGTCTATGGTAAACTACTCACACTTCATCGGAGAGGCTATGATGTTGATGTAGAAGCCCTCCGTGATCGATTTCCCCTCCGGCGGAGCGCCGGAAAAGGCCCCAAGATGGGATCTCACGGGTACAGAAGGTTGTGGTGGTGGAATTAGATTTTCGTGGTGCCCCTCGATGGTTTCGGGGTACGTAGGTATAGATAGGAGGAAGAAGTAGGTCGATGGAGCCACGAGGGGCCCACGAGGGTGGAGGGCGCACCCCCTGCCTCGTGGCCTCCTCATTGATTGTTTGACGTCCACCCCAAGTCCTCTGGATCATATTTGTTCCAAAAATCATGCTCCCGAAGGTTTCATTCCGTTTGGACTCCGTTTGATATTCCTTTTCTGCGAAACTCTGAAATAGGCAAAAAAACAGCAATTTGTACTAGGCCTTGGGTTAATAGGTTAGTCCCAAAAATAATATAAAAGTGTATAATAAAGCCCATTAAACATCCAAAACAGAATATATAATAGCATGGAGCAATCAAAAATTATAGATACGTTGGAGACGTATCAACTAGCCGGAGACAACTTGTCTGTTCAAGCAACTATGACCCCAACGCCTGGTTTCCACGCATACCCCGGTCCATTCGTTCGCACTGGTATTTGGAAACACTCCGCACCTTCGGTTCCAGAGGTTGAAGCGAAAAGGTCCGCCACGACAATATTTTTACAATTCAGCTAGAGTTACATATATCAAGGAAAGTACATAGTCACTTGGACTCATAAATATCCTCCTCTATTCCGTCCAACAGGCTGTCTAACTTACAATCCTGTTGAGAATATTTGGCAGCTACTGCTACTTGGTCATATACCAAATTAACGGGAACTTCTTTTCCGTCTGACCCTAGAGGTCCGACCCCGGCCATGCAATTCGGATCAAGCTTGGTTACCGTGTCTTCGCCGTGGCCCAGGCCTCTCGCACACCATCCTGGTAGGCCGATATTTTCCATAATTGGATACGCCGCCGCGCTCCCTTGAATAGCTCTACAAGATCCTCCATACTTCCTGGAGGGGAGGTGGATGGCCATAAGGCCTTGGCAACACACCGCATTGCGTGCCGAGCTTGCTTGTGCATTTGCGACAGCCCTTGCAGCAGATCGTCCGACAATCCCGACATCTCCTCTCCGGGACGGCCCGTCAGCATACCTGCAAACATAACTCTATCAGTTCCTTTCATCTCCGAACTATCATAAGGTAAGTTAGGCCACATACTGAATATGCCGCCTCGCAGCCTTTTATTCTCCTTCTCGAGTCGGCCAGCTGCGCCCGCACTCTTTCAGTTCTTCGCCCAGCTGGGCATTTGAATCTTGGAGTTTGTTTTTCTCCTCTCTGACTCGGGTCAGAAATCGCTCGCCTGTGGCGTGTAGTCCTTTCGCCTCTCTCTCACCTGTTTGAGCGGCTTTCAGTTTCTCCTCCAATTGGTCGGCCGATCCTGTTATGATGAGCAACAGTATTAGCACAAGCTAATATATAGTTAGTCTTTCTTGATGGAGGGAAATATTACCAGACGACGCCTTCCTGGACTCCTCTAGTTCGGCGGTAACAGCAGTTAGCTGTGTTCGACACTTTTCCAGCTCTTGGGCTAGCAGGTCGTTCCTCTCCGTAAGAACCTGGTTATACAACGATCCTTAAATCACTTGTACCAACTGCTTCAAGTCTCGGGGGCTACTAGCATATGGTCATCATATTCGGACAAATTAAACTTACCTGTACATCTTTTAAATGCTGCTCCGTGGCTCTGTTAAGACCATCTCGAGCAGCCCGGATGTATGCATCAGCCGAGTTGAAGGCACTGAACGCCTCTTTTGAGAAGCAGGGATCTCGTATCCGACGCCGATGATTCATGGCGCTCTCCACTTCTGAGTTAGTGACGGACATATGTTTCGAACCCTCAGCTGAAGGATAGTCCAGCGTTGCTCCCATATTGACCCCCATCTCTTCGGCTGGGATCGTATCACGGGTGTTGGGAGTACGACTGGCCGGATCCCCGAACATAGTCCGGCAAACCCTTTTCCTAATACAGGGCGAACATAAAAGTCACAGTTGGATGCGACTGCTAAAGAACATATTTGCGAATCCATACTTCTTCGATGAAGGCTCGGCTATATCTTTGTTTGCCTTCCTCTTCGAAGGCTTGCCTAGCGTAGGGACCGCTCTCTTTGGAGATACACCTGGGGCAGCATGGCGCGCCGAACACCTCCCCTTTTGAGCACAGGACAATGCGGTGGGTGAGGTAGAATGAGAGAACTCTTTCAGATAAGGTGTCTCCTGATTATTTACGTGTGAAGCGGGGAGAAGACCAGGATAGTCGGTGATGATGGCCGCTTCTGTGCCGTCATAGCTCGCCTGGTAAAACACCCCGTCCTCGAGGACCACGAATATATCCGAATCCTCTTCGAATACGGGGTCAAGGTCCCGATTGTGGCCTTCGGGCTATGGGGCAGGGCTGTGAAGCCCTTCGGAAATCTTTCTCCAGTGTTGTTATAAAAGGACGAGTTAATATTCATTTAAAGAAGTTCAGGGAGTGGAAGGAGTAGAGCAGAGGAGTTGGGGATCACCTAGCTAGGAGGACTATACATGAAATATCCATCTCTGCGCTTGATATGCAAGAACTCCTCTTCCTCCCCTTTGAACAGTTCGGCCAATATTTTGGCCAAAGCGGCGGGGGTGTCCGGACCCTTCCTGCCGCAATGGGAGGCGTCGTCCTCCCCATTGTAGTGCCACATGGTAAGCCCTCTATACTGGAGTGGCTGAACCCCCCGTACTATGGATGTTGCCATCACTTCGACTGTCAATAACCCGGACTGAGCGAGCGTCCTTATCTTACTCAAGAGTTTACGAACTTCCGCACGATCTTCCTCCTCAAGGCTCCGAGAGCGCCAGCTGTGGCGTTTCTTCAAAGGAACGCTTGTGAACTTGGGGAGGCCCGTCCGAACTGGGCCTGGAAGTGCAACATCCTCAATATAGAACCATTCAAAAGGCCACTCTTTGGACGCCTTCTTAGGTGTGCCGGATAGGTATCCGGTCTCAGCGATGCGCCATATTTTGGCTCCGCCCACTTCAAATATTGATCCCTCGTGATTAGGCGGGACGAGGCAGAATAGCCTTCTCCACAGTTCAAAGTGGGCCTCACAACCCAGGAATAGCTTGCAAAGAGTGACGTAGCCCGTGATGTGCAGAACGGAGGCCGGCGTGAAGTTGTGCAGTTGGAGGCCATAGTACTCTAGAAGCCCTCTGAGGAACGGATTGAATTGGGAACCCGATGCCTCTTAGCAGGTAGGGAACAAAGCACACTCGTTCCCCATCAGATGGATTGGGAAATTTCTTCGCCTGGGCATCACCATTGAAGGAGGTCAACCCCGCTCGAATAGGGACCAGATCCGTAGGGGGAAGAAATCCCTACGTTTGCAGCTTCTCCAGCTGACTATGGGGAACTGAGCACCTCTCCCACTCGCTTTTTCTGGGACGCAGGGATGGGATGAGGAGCTGGGAGCACTGGTCATGTTGGGGTGGTGTCGGTGTCAAAACCGGCGGATCTCGGGTAGGGGGTCCCGAACTGTGCGTCTAGGCGGATGGTAACAGGAGACGAGGGACACGATGTTTTTACCCAGGTTCGGGCCCTCTCGATGGAGGTAAAACCCTATGTCCTGCTTGATTAATATTGATGATATGGGTAGTACAAGAGTGGATCTACCATGAGATCAAGGAGGCTAAACCCTAGAAGCTAGCCTATGGTATGATTGTTGTAATGTATGTTGTCCTACAGACTAAAGCCCTCCGGTTTATATAGACACCGGAGGAGGCTAGGGTTACACAGAGTCGGTTACAATGGTAGGAGATCTACATATCCGTATCGCCAAGCTTGCCTTCCACGCCAAGGAAAGTCCCATCCGGACACGGGACGGAGTCTTCAATCTTGTATCTTCGTAGTCTTGGAGTCCGGCGGATAATGATAGTCCGGCTGTCCGGACACCCCCTAGTCCAGGACTCCCTCAGTAGCCCCTGAACCAGACTTTAATGACGATAAGTCCGGCGCGCATAATGTTCGGCATTGCAAGGCGGGTTCCTCCCTTGAATAATCCAGAGAAGATCATGAACACCAGGATAGTGTCCGGCTCTGCAAAATAAATTCCACATTCCACCGTAGAGAGAATAAAATGTACACTTAGTTCAATCTGCTAACGTATTATGCGGCGTGACATCACACCGCTACCAAGCCTTTGTTTGAATCGTTTTTTACTATACCACCTCAGCACGTTTAGCAAAGCGGTTTCCTTGGCACGTCTTGTCAAAGCAGAGATCGTGTTCCCCTTTTTTCGGGATTCTCATCAATACGTGCGTGGGTAACCCAACCGTTCCCGTCGCCACGGCTCCTCTATCGAAGGTGAATCCCAAACGGTCACGGAGACGGCTCTTGGTATTTTTTCCTCTTTATAAGAGGACCAAGGCTTGTCCTTGTTCTTCAATCTCGCATCGAATCTCCTCCTCGCTCCCAGTTCCAACACCCAGAGCCTCAGATTCGAGCGCTTCGGATCCTCAACCATGTCCGGCTCCGACCTCCAAGGCCGGTGGATGCCCTCCTCCGTCACGGAGGAGGACATATTGAAGTTACGTGAGGCCAAGTACCTGGCCTACGAGTTTTCGCACAGGTTGCCCGCCCAAGGGTAGGCCGTGCCCGCCCCCGAGCCCGGTGAGTTCGTTGTCTTCGTATCCCACCTCCGTCGGGGTTTAGGCTTCCCGACGGACCCCTTCATGAGAGGACTCATGTTCTACTATGGGCTGGACTTTCACGACTTGGCTCCGGAGTCCATCCTCCACATCTCCGCATTCATTATCGTCTGCGAAGCCTTCCTCCGCGTCACTCCCCACTTCGGCCTGTGGCTGAAGACCTTCAAGGTGGAGCCGAAGATGATCGGGGGGCGTCAAGCGGAGTGTGGCGGGGCGGCCATAAGCAAAAAGGCCGATGCCCCGTGGCCCGAGGGTTCCTTCCAAGAGGAACTCGGACTGTGGCAGCAGGAGTGGTTCTATATCACCGCTCCGAAGGGCAGCAGGCAAAAGCCGCCGCCTTCATTCCGCCCGGGACCTCCACGCCAGCTGATGTCGTGGGTCAACCAAGGGCTCAATTGGGGGCCGTCCGAAGACGTGCCCTCACTGCAGGGCCGGATTCGAGACCTCCAAGCGAGGGAGATCGACCTGATCGTGGTGATGCAGGTTATGCTAATCAGGCATCTTCTGCCCTGCAAACGCCGTCCTCTCCGTCTATGGGAGTTCAACCCGGAGGGACCTCGGATTCTCCAACACTTTATGGGTGCGAAACCCGTGGAGATGTACAAGTTGTTCTTTGGACCGCAGGTGGCGTGTCCGGAATTAGCCGAGGACGCAGGCCTAAGCCGCAATCGCCCGGATACTCAGGTAAATAGCTCAGAGTCCGGACATTCTGTTTATACGCCTTTCTAGAGTTCGCCTCCTGACCCATCACTCTTCACAGGAATGGGTGGCGCGATCAAGGCTGATAAGGTGTCCGGCCCCCCTCCCAGAGACCGCACTGGAGCCCGTGCTAGTCAGAATGTTGGAGGTCGCACCCACAGAAGGGGGCGAAGGGGAAAATAGAGGAGCTAATATTTTGCCCAAAGGGGCGTCCGAAGAGGGGGGAATCAAGAACCCCTCCCTCCAGGGGGAGAAGAGGACCGCCTCCGAAGATCCGGAGGCCAAAGCCCCTAAGCGTGGGAAGAGATCTTCACCGGGGGGTCCGGCGTCCGGAGAGAATCCGGACGCACAATCATCGCCAAAGGATCAGCCCTCCAGCGAGCCGTGAGTATGAAAAGGGAATTAATTAGTAAGGAAATACCTTCATTTGTGCTTCTGTGGGTAACCGAAATATTTACATTGCAGTTCGGATCTGCAGCCTTCTCAGATGAGTTCATCTTCGGGAGAACTTCTTCCGAAGATGATGGAGAGTGAAACGCCTCCGTCTGCAGCGCCGTCAGATAAGGCGGGCGAGCCTGAAGTATCGTCACGGAGGGTATCCCCGAGTCCGGAGGGGCCAGAGAGTTCGGCACCCACTAGCATCCGGCCGGGAGAACTGAAGAATTTGCTTGAGAGGGCGTCCATTTCAGAAGATCACTGTGCGTTGATGCGTATGGTGATTGGAAGGATTTCGTCCGCCGAGAGCGGATTGCGCAATGCCGCCATGAGTTTGCTGGCGGGATTTGAGGTATGCGAGAATGACGCACCCTTTTGTCTTGTAACAGTTTTGCACATAAAAATGCGCCCTGTATAGATAGTAGCCCCTGGGACTCGGTAGGTTGTCGGAAACGACAGCGTGCCGAGGATCAAAATCTAAAGTAATGAATTCCGTCATTCCTATGCAGGTGGCGGATAGTCCGAGGGCTAGCCGGACTAGTGGGTTTGCCGAGTTAAATCGGCAACTTGACTTGGCGGATGCGGACATCGCACTTGTCAACCGGCGACTTGACGAGTCGCAAGGTAAATGAGTTCTCCGTAGTCGCTTTATTAAGGGGGTCGAAGCCCTCCTCTGATAAATTATATGCTGTTGTACAGACGGTGCTGCTGCGGTGGAGAGCCTTCGGGCTGAACTTGCTCGAGCTAAGGAGCAAGCCCGAAGGAGTGACGCGGCTGCCTCGAGGGCGGCCGAGGAGTTGAAAGCCGAAAGGGCTGCGCACTACCTAAGCAGGGCGGAGGTGGCCGAATTGGCCATTAAAGTAAAGGATGCTGCCGACCGCAATGAGGCTCTTGAAAAGGAGCGCTTATCGGAGCGGGAAGACCTGAAGAAGGCCACCGCAGAAGCCAAGGATTCCCGCTCTGCAATGCGGGCTATGAAGGAGGAACTGCGCCAGGCCGGAGATATCGTGGCTGGCAAGCCTTTTCTACTGCGTCGCCGGTTTATGGATGGAAAGTATGCTCAATTTGAGCGGCTGTGGAGTCCGGAGGATCCGTATATGGACTTAGCTGCAAGTGCGGCTGATGCCGTGGAGCACTTCCAGAGCCAGGAGGATCACAAGATGGAAGAGCTATACTGGTCTCAATTCCATAGTCCGGACCGCTCACTTTCGTTGACAGACCGGTTGGCCGAATGGGCCGAGCTAAATAGATTGTCCGGACTTGCCATGACTGACATCGTGGCCCATGTCTGGCCAGAGAGGCCCAAGGCGACGAGCTACTTCGGCTTACTGCAGCAATTCCTTGGAGCGGTGCCGCATATAAAGGAGATGAAGCGGTCGGCCTGCATCGAGGGCGCGCGGATGGCTCTTGCCCGTGTGAAGGCGCACTGTCTGGAGATGGATGCCACCGCTGTTGCCGCCCACACTACAGGAAACAGGTAATTTGCCGTCTGTGGATCACAGACGGCAAAGACCGAAATCCAGACGGCAAAGATTTTGCCGTCAGGAAGCAGACGGCAAACTCAGACGGCAAAGATAAGTCGGCAAAGAATACTTTGCCGTCAGCTTTTTAATGGGAAAACGGCAAAGACTTTGCCGTAAGCCAAATCCACTTTGCTGTTAGCCTTATAAATAACAGACAACAAAGAATGCAGTCTTTGCCGTCAGTCAAAACATATTCTTTGCCGTCATCAAGACTAAACTAAAGACGGCAAAGATTATTTTTTATTTTTAAAAATAACGTCAGTCAAAACGTGGTTGGAGTTGGCCAACTCCGGCATCGTGCGTACAGCGTGGCCAGAGCAAAAGAGGACGATGGCGTCACTACTGAGATTTGCAATACAGATCCAATAAAAATGAATGTATATTTCTTTAACAAAAATAAAACGGATTCACAAGCTAGCCATTCTTCACTTCACATGTATAATAGCAACTTCTAAGTGCTCTGCACATCAGATCCACACACGGACAAGTGCTAGAATACATCAAATTCACATCCACTTAAAACGCATCAAGAAAGCAACACACACGTTGCTAGCCTGGGTAGCCTAGATCCACCGGGAAGTAGTAGCGCTGCAACCGAACGAACCATATGTGTACAGGGCCCCGGTCGCAGCCAGCATACTGGAGGACAGCACCAGTGCGACGAGGACGGGCATGGCAGCGCGCGGGTGGCGGTGTCCGAAAGCGGAGGCCGGCTTGGGCGTGGAAAACGAGATCTGATCCATCTTCTGCCTTCCTTCGACCTGGCCTAGGCTGGAACAGGGCCGGCCGCTGGAGAGGCCCATCAGGCAAGGAGGAAAGGCGACGCCGGCTGGGCTTGGGTGGCGCTGCGGCGATGCCAACGCCCACGACCGCCACGGCCTTGGCCTTGGAGTCGGTCGCGACGAGCCGGGAGATGCAGCGGCGACAGAAGGGGCACGCCGGCGGCTGTAGCATGAACTTGGATGGGATGGGACTGCTTTAGCAGCTGAGTGCGAGCATGCAGACGACACACACCTGGTGCCCGCAGTCCTCCACCTCGATGCTTCACCTCCTCATCCTTCTGGCCGTCGATGTCGTCGCCGGCGCCGTCTTCGGAGAGCGCCGCTCCCGATTGGCCTCGGCCAACGCAGCCTAGAGGAGCGCCCTCACTTCCGGCGATGGGAGCTAGCGGGAACCGGCGAGGGGCCGCAGCGTCCGGATCCGGCGAGGGGTCGCGGCGGCGGTGCTTGGCGAGGCAGAGGTGGGTGGTGGAGTGTCGGTGCGGTGGGGATCGAGAGAAGGGAGGCAGAGGAGAATACTAGATGGGATCGAGCGAGGTGGGTGGGTGGGGATTTTGGTGCGTGGGCTACGTGGGTGGGTGGGTGGGGTCCCGGGTGAGTGGGCTGCGTGGGTGGGGTCCCGGGTGAGTGGGCTGCGTGGGTGGGGTCCCGGGTGAGTGGCCTACATGGGTGGAAGGGGCTGCCAGCTCATCGATCCATGTGGTTGATCCGCATGATGTGTTTCTTCTTTGCCGTTTGCGTCTTTTATTGCAGACGGCAAAGAGCATATTTTGCCGTATGTAATAAAAAATACAGACGGCAAACCTTTTGCTGTCTATATTTTTTTATTTCAGACGGCAAAACTCATACTTTGCCGTCTGTAATCAAAAGCGCAGACGGCAAAGACTCTTTGCCGTTTGTAATAAAAAAAATAGACGGCAAAATATGTTTTTGCCGTCATTTTTTCTTTGCCGTCAGCAGCTGATGGCAAAAGTGCTCTTTGCCGTCTATCCCGATGAAAATCTGACGGCAAAGATCTCTACTGACGGCAAATTAGCTGTTTCCCATAGTGCCAGGGTTCGGATGAAAGCCGGCTCCCCGCCGAGCATTATTTCGGGGAAGTTATGCGTGGCGCTCGTGTAATAGAGTCACAGTGCTCGAAAAATGTCACATTCAAATGAACGTATTAGCTTGTAAAACGATGATTATGGTATAACTGCTTTTTATACTTGTGCGTCCCAAGTAGTAAAACTTCTCCTGTGCGGCCGTTTACGTATACATTTGTATAACTTGAAAGATTGCAGTCTTCGGCTTCAGCCCCCACGCACAGGGTGCGGGGGTGTTCGCAAAAATAGCACGTTTCCACACTTAATTTGACGTCTCGGTCCTGTTTAAGGAGGTGGTAGCGTAGCGAACGAGGCAATCCGGACTATAATGCTTTATCACTTTCACTTAGCCAGTGGAGCTCGAGGGTGGGGCTACGATATAGCCCCTAGTGGCACCGCACTTCTCCGAGTTTGGAGCGCGTATGTGCCTGACCGGGAAACGGTCCTTCGTCAAAGCGGGGAATTCTAAACATTCCGGTAGTCGATCGAGTGGTTGACCAGTCTCTCGCTGTATCATGACAGTCAGTTTTCGGCTTTCTCTACTGAGGTGCTCGCCCAGCCGAACTGGGGCATAATCGCAGTAGTTCTCCTGGTGCCGCGTTAGCCGATGATACGGAACGTAAGGCAGCAAAACACAGGAGCCGGGCAAACCCAACATTTGACCAAAGACATGATTCGGAGCTGATGCATATAATGCCTAACTCGAGACGCCGAACACTCCCTAAGGTGTTCGGTCTTTATAATAATGGGCAGAACGATGCCCTAAGCCCCTAGTGTCCAGGTACGGGCATGGTCTTCTGACGCGGCCGATGCCAAAACGTCAGGCTCCGCTTTGGCTATAGGAAGAAACCAAGGGAGAATAACAACAAGAGACAGTAAAAAAGGTTTACGCAGGGTCTTAATTTGAAAAGAATCCTCACAACGGGTCCCTACTGCACGTCTGCGCCTGTGTCTCCGTTGCGCCGTTTATCCTGGACGGGTATGCACGTTGTTCATCTGTAGAAAGAGAGGAACGTTTAGTTTGAAAACAAATCGTGCGAAAAATATGTGTAAAAGAAGAAATATAAATAATTAAAGCGGGGTTTGTATGAACCCGCGGTTGTTTGTGCGCGCAGCCCCCTGTGAAGAGGTATGCGGCTAGGGAGCCCCTAGCCTGCTGAAGCCGGATTCGTCTATCCGAGTCCGGGGTCTTTAAGTGACCCTCGCACTGAAATGACGCCACGCGGACTGGGCATCTTGAGTGTAAGAGACGCGTAATGCGGTATGGCGTTGAAGCGGACAAAAGCCTTTCGTCCCAAGAGTGCTTGATATCCACTTTCAAATGGGACGATGTGAAAAATTAATTTTTCGCGTCGAAAATTGTTCGGCGATCCGAACACGACTTCTAGTAATATAGAGCCTGTGCACTTGGCGTAAGGGCCTGGCGTCACTCCTTTGAAGGAAGTGCGGCTGTGTCGGATTTTGATAGGGTCTATCCCCATCCTACGGATTGTGTTTGAATACAGCAGGTTTAAGTCGCTGCCTCCGTCCATTAGGACGTTAGTAAATTGTAATCCGTCTATTATGGGATTCAATATCAGGGGAGTCCGTCCCGCGTTTCGAACGCTTCTGGAATAGTCCAGGTGGTCGAAAGTGATTGGTTTTGATATCCAATCTCTATGGTCTGCTGGGTTGGACCGCGCGAAGCTCTTTTTAGAAAGTGCCGCACTATTTTTCCGTATTATCACATGAAGTGAGTTTACTGCTTTGACCCCTTGTGGGAAAGTCTTTTGTTTTCCGGTGCTCTGCTGGTGGGGTTTATCTTCTTCGCTTGACGTGTCGAGCCCCTTGTGTTCGGCATTTAGTCGGCCGGACTGTTTAAAAACCCAACAATCCCTGTGGGTGTGATTTGCAGGCCTTCCGGGGGTACTGTGGATTTGACATATCCGACCCAAAATCTTGTTTAAGTTGGACAATTCGTCGCTGTCATCCTTAAGAGGCTGTGTTTTGTTGTTGGGCCGCGAGCTTTTGAATCCGGCGTTGACTGCCGTGCTCTTTGGGCTTTTCTCTTTATTCCGGCGCTGCTCTTTTCTGCGCCGTGATTTTCCGTTTCCATATCTTATCTCGGATGTACTTGGGTCGCTGGTGCTGCATCTTGCTAGCCAGCTATCCTCTCCCGCACAGAAGCGGGTCATGAGGCTTGTTAGTGCGGCCATTGTCCTCGGTTTCTCTTGACCGAGGTGCCTGGCGAGCCATTCGTCTCGGACATTGTGCTTGAAAGCTGCTAAGGCTTCGGCGTCCGGACAATCGACTATTTGGTTATTTTTGGTAAGAAACCTGTTCCAGAATTTCCGCGCTGACTCTCCGGGCTGTTGAGTTATATGACTTAGATCATCTGCATCCGGAGGGCGGACGTAAGTCCCTTGAAAATTTGCTCTAAACGCGTCCTCGAGCTCTTCCCAACTTCCAACAGTGTTTTCTGGGAGGCTTTTAAGCCAATGACGGGCTGGCCCTTTGAGCTTGAGGGGTAGGTATTTTATGGCGTGGAGATCGTCTCCTCTGGCCATGTGTATATGCAGTATATAATCTTCTATCCAGACTCCAGGGTCTGTTGTTCCATCGTAGGCCTCTATGTTTATGGGTTTAAATCCTGCTGGGAATTCATGGTCCAACACCTCATCGGTGAAACATAGTGGGTGTGCGGCGCCCCTGTATTTGTGTGTGCCGCTATCATCGGACACTTGACGTGTTGCCTTGCTTCTTGGGGCCTTCTCCTTTGGCCCGTAGATGGACCTGGCTGGGCCATCTATCCTTCCAAGTTCGTTGGTTGGTTTATGTGTGGCGCTGCTGTCAGAATTTGGCCTATCATCTGGCCGTCTATCCAACCAGGCAGCCCCTTTATTTTTGGACGGTGGAGGCTCTATGGCCTCCTCGTCGAATTCTGGTAGCAGCTTGCGCTTCGGGTAGCTCTTTGATTGGTGGCCATTGCCGTACTTATCTGCGGTTTTGAGCACTTTGCTCCATCTCATTCTGAGTGTGTCTTCCGCTGTTTTGAGCCTCCGTTTTTCCTTCTTCAGGCTTCTTGCAGTACTGATGAGTCTTTTCCGAAGGTTCTTGCTCTCCGGCGGCGTGTCCGGCATGAGGTCATCCGGACTGTTGTTTTCACCGGGCCTGGACTGATTATCTGACTCGTCATGTTCGGACGGTTGCTTATCTGCATGTTCGTCGTCCACTTGTGAGCCCTGCCGTATTGCGGGCTCGTTGGGAGCGTTGTTGTCGTCGAGGCGGGACTTAGGGCGGCGTCTGCGCTGCCGTTTTGGTCGTTTATCGGCGGGGTCATCTTCTGCCGCGGCCCGTTGGTCCTCGTTATCGCTCTCCTTTGGGGTGTCCACCATATATATGTCATGTGACGAGGTGGTCCTCCCGTGCTTTATAGGCTCTTTTTCTTGTTCGTCTCCGGCATCGTCGTCCATTCCGTCGATGTCTTCGGAGTCATAGTCTAGCATGTCGGTTAGATCGTCGACAATGGCTACAAAGTGGGCGGTGGCTGGGCTCTGAATTTCTTCGTCGTCCGTACCCCAGCCATCCTGGCCATAGTCCGGCCAGGACTCTCCTGATAACTAGAGATGCTTTAGTGAATTCAGGATATCGCCAAAAGGCGAGTATTGGAAGATGTTCGCGGCGGTGAATTCCATAACCGGTGCCCAATCCGAATCGATTGGTAGGGGCGCGGGAGGTTCGGAGTCCGGCAAGGAGTCCGACGCCTCGGAATCACGAGTTTCGCAGGGGACAAGATTAGTGTTCGGCTCCATCGCCGTGGATGTTGAAGCCCCCAGGGCGGCGTCTATCCACCGGCCCTCGATCTGGGCGATCGGCTCCGGACTAATGGCCGGAACGGATTCGTGTGCGGCCACCAAGGCACTGTTCGGCGGCAGAGCTAGATCATGCCCATCGTCACAGTGCGGCGCGCTTGGCTGTGGCTCGAGTCCGTCGAAGATCAAGTCTCCGCGGACATCGGCCGTGAAGTTTAAGCTTCCGAATCTGACCTGACGGCCAGGGGCGTAGCTTTCGATCTGCTCCAGATGGCCAAGTGAATTAGCCCGCAGTGCGAAGCCGCCGAATACGAAGATCTGTCCGGGGAGAAAAGTCTCACCCTGGACAGCGTTGTTGGTTGAAGATGCCATCAAGCCTATCGGTGACGACACAGAGGAACTCTCAATGAAAGCACCAATGTCGGTGTCAAAACCGGCGGATCTCGGGTAGGGGGTCCCGAACTGTGCATCTAGGCGGATGGTAACAGGAGACGAGGGACACGATGTTTTTACCCAGGTTCGGGCCCTCTCGATGGAGGTAAAACCCTACGTCCTGCTTGATTAATATTGATGATATAGGTAGTACAAGAGTGGATCTACCACGAGATCAAGGAGGCTAAACCCTAGAAGCTAGCCTATGGTATGATTGTTGTAATGTATGTTGTCCTACGGACTAAAGCCCTCCGGTTTATATAGACACCGGAGGAGGCTAGGGTTACACAGAGTCGGTTACAATGGTAGGAGATCTACATATCCGTATCGCCAAGCTTGCCTTCCACGCCAAGGAAAGTCCCATCCGGACACGGGACGGAGTCTTCAATCTTGTATCTTCGTAGTCTTGGAGTCCGGCGGATAATGATAGTCCGGCTGTCCGGACACCCCCTAGTCCAGGACTCCCTCAGGTGGTCTTTCCTAGCAATCTCTGAGGATTTTTCCGTGTGGTGCCGAATGGATCTAAGATCCAATCTCTTTAAATAGACACAATTTTCCGCATGGCCGGGGTGTTATGTGCAAAAAATGCCTTGACCTCTCACATTCGCTTGACACGTGGAAGCTGAAGTTGTTGATACACAGAAGCCGAGGGGTACGATATTAAACGGAAGGCCGGATACATCACTTTGAATTCATAAGAGGAGGAACCCACCTTGCAATGCCGAAGACAATCTGCGCGCTGAACACCTCATCATTGAAGTCTAGTTCGGGCACTACTGAGGGAGTCCTGGACTAAGGGGTCCTTGGGCGTCCGGCCTATTAGCCATGGGCTGGACTGATGGGCTGTGAAGATACGAAGATCGAAGAATCCACCCGTGTCTGGACAGGACTCTCCTTGGCGTGGAAGGCAAGCTCGGCGATTGAATATGAAGATTCCTTTCTCAGTAAACCGACCTTATGTAACCCTAGATCCCTTTGGTGTCGATATAAACCGGAGGGTTAGGTCTGTAGAGCCGAGGACAGGTAGCCATAGTCATACAGGCCAGACTTCTAGGGTTTTAGCCATTACGATCTCGTGGTTGATCAACTCTAGTAATACCCATATTCATCAAGATCAATCAAGCAGGAAGTAGGGTATTACCTCCATAGAGAGGGCTCGAACCTGGGTAAACATTGTGTCCCCTGTCTCCTATTACCATCGACCTTAGACGCACAGTTCAGGACCCCCTACCCGAGATCCGCCGGTTTTGACACCGACAATGGTGCCCTATTTAACATGAATGCAGCTGTCTCTAATGCATAACCCCAAAACGATAGTGGTAAATTGGCAAGAGACATCATAGAGCGCACCATATCCAATAAAGTATGGTTACGACATTCGGACACACTATTACACTGTGGTATTCCAGCTGGCGTGAGTTGTGAAACAATTCCATGTTGTTTTAAATGAAGGCCAAACTCGTAACTCAAATATTCGCCTCCACGATCAGATCGTAGAAACTTTATTTTCTTGTTACGATGATTCTCCACTTCACTCTGAAATTCTTTGGACTTTTAAATGTTTTAGACTTGTGTTTCATTAAGTAGATATACCCATATCTGCTCAAATCATCTATGAAGGTCAGAAAATAACGATACCCGCCGCGAGCCTCAACACTCATTGGACCACATACATCGGTATGTATTATTTCCAATAAGTCAGTAGCTCGCTTCATTGTTCCGGAGAATGGAGTTTTAGTCATCTTGCCCATGAGGCGTGGTTCGCAAGCATCAAATGATTCATAATCAAGTGACTCCAAAAGTCCATCCACATGGAGTTTCTTCATGCGCTTTACACCAATATGACCTAAACAGCAGTGCCACAAATATGTTGCACTATCATTATCAACTTTGCATATTTTGGCATCAATATTATGAATATGTGTATCACCAGAATCGAGATTCAACAAAAATAGACCACTCTTCAAGGGTGCATGACCATAAAAGATATTACTCATATAAATAGAACAACCATTATTCTTTGATTTAAACGAATAACCGTCTCGCATCAAATAAGATCCAGATATAATGTTCATGCTCAACGTTGGCACCGAATAACAATTATTCAGGTCTAAAACTAATCCCGAAGGTAGATGTATAGGTAGCGTGCCGACGACGATCACATCAACCTTGGAAACATTACCAACGTGCATCGTCACCTCGTCCTTAGCCAATCTTCGTTTAATCCGTAGCCCCTGTTTCGAGTTACAGATATGAGCAACAGAACCAGTATCAAATACCCAGATGCTACTACGAGCATTTGTAAGGTACACATCAATAACATGTATATCAAATATACCTTTGTTCACTTTGGCATCCTTCTTATCCGCCAAATACTTGGGGCAGTTCCGCTTCTAGTGTCTAGTCCCTTATTAGTAGAAGCACTCTGTTTCAGGCTTATGTCCGGACTTGGGCTTATTACCGGGAGTAGCAACTTGCTTGCCATTCTTCTTGAAGTTCCCCTTCTTTCCTTTGCCCTTTTTTTAAAACTAGTGGTCTTGTTAACCATCAACACTTGATGTTCCTTCTTGATTTCTACCTCCGCAGCTTTGAGCATTGCGAAGAGCTCGGGAACAGTCTTATCCATCCCTTGCATATTATAGTTCATCATGAAGCATTTGTAGCTTGGTGGCAGTGATTGAAGAACTCTATGAATAACACTATCATCTGGAAGATTAACTCAAAGCTGAGTCAAGTGGTTATGGTACCCAAACATTCTGAGTATGTGTTCACTGACAGAACTGTTCTCCTCCATCTTGCAGGTATAGAACTTGTTGGACATTTTATATCTCTCAACTCGGGCATTTGCTTGAAATATTAACATCAACTCCTGGAACATCTCATATGGTCCATGACGTTTGAAACGTCTTTGAAGTCCCGATTCTAAGCCGTAAAGCATGTCACACTAAACTATCGAGTAGTCATCAGATCGAGCTTGCCAAACGTTCATAACATCAGCATTTGCTCCTGCAGCTGGCCTTTCACCTAGTGGTGCATCAAGGCCATAATTCTTCTGTGCAGCAATGAGGATAATCCTCAAGTTACGGACCCAGTCCATGTAGTTGCTACTATCATCTTTCAACTTATCTTTCTCTACGAACGCATTAAAAATCAAGGGAACGGTAGCACGGGCCATTGATCTACAATATAGATATGCAAAAACTATCAGGACTAAGTTCATGATAAATTAAATTCAACTAATCATATTACTTAAGAACTCCCACTTAGATAGACATCCCTCGAGTCATCTAAATGATCACGTGATCCATATCAACTAAACCATGTCTGATCATCACGTGAGATGGAGTAGTTTTCAATGGTGAACATCTCTATGTTGATCATATCCACTATATAATTCACGTTCGACCTTTTGGTCTCCAGTGTTCCGAGGCCATGTTTGTACATGCTAGGCTCGTCAAGTTTAACCCGAGTATTCCGCACGTGCAAAACTATCTTGCACCCATTGTATGTTAACTATAGCTTATCACACCCGATCAGCACGTGGTGACTCGGCACGATGAACTGTCGCAACGGTGCATACTCAGGGAGAACACATATACCTTGAAATTTTAGTGAGGGATCATCTTATGATGCTACCGCTGTACTAAGAAAAATAAGATGCATAAAAGATAAATATCACATGCAAACAAAATATGTGACATGATATGGCCATCATCATATTGTGCCTCTGATCTCCATCTCCAAAGTACCGTCATAATCAACATTGTCACCGTCTTGACACCTTTATCTCCATCGTAGCGTCGTTGTCGTCTCGCCAACTATTGATTCTACAACTATCGCTAACACATAGTGATAAAGTAAAGCAATTACATGGCGATTGTATTTCATACAATAAAGCGACAACCATAAGGCTCCTGCCAGTTGCCGATAACTTTTAGAAAACATGATCATCTCTTACAATAACGTATATCACATCATGTCTTGATTATATCACATCACAACATGCCCTGCAAAAACAAGTTAGACGTCCTCTACTTTGTTGTTGCAAGTTTTACGTGGCTGCTACGGGCTTTTAATAAGAACCGTTCTTACCTACGCATCAAAACCACAACGATGTTTCGTCAAGTTTGCTGTTTTAACCTTCAACAAGGACCAGTCGTAGTCAAATTCGATTCAACTAAAGTTGGAGAAACAGACACCCGCCAACCACCTTTATGCAAAATAAGTTGCATGTCTGTCGGTTGAACCGGTCTCATGAACGTGGTCATGTAAGGTTGGTCCGAGCCGCTTCATCCAACAACACCGCCGAATCAAAATAAGACGTTAGATCTATCCTGCCATGGTAACAAACTATGTGTTCTATCCTGATCAGCTAGATCGGCAGTCCAATTGGGGGAGAAGCTAGGCTAGTGTGAAGGCAATTCAACTCTAATATGGCAGAGTGTGATTGGTGCTGCTCTTACCTGATCCTTAATTAGTACACAGTATACAATTTATGTTGGTAGAACCACCCCATATGCATAATTCAAAAAGGAATATTTTCCTCACAAACAAATATAAAATAGACTTTTTAGTTGGTGCGATGTCCACATAATTTGTCAGGGTCGTTAGTGGCAGATTTTTATAAACTAAAATAACACCTAGAGTTTGTTCAGAATAACTATATGTTCTTTTTCTTTTCTTATTATTTGAACCAAATAAATTCCATGGAATTTTAGATTTGCAAGCTTGATCTTTGGTACCTATATTGGACATTCTTGACATAGAAAGGATATAATCTTCTCCTAAGACATTTTGGTCATCTCTTGACATCCATAACTCATCGTAGATGGTTAAAAAATTTATCATTCTATTTCTGTTTCCTGTAAGTTATGTCTTTGTTTGCATTAATTTGTAATGCAATCAGTGAGCTTAGCATTGCCATTGCGTCCTGACAACAAATCATGCATGTCATTTTGCACATATCCTTTGTCTTTTATCAGAGTGATATGGTTGAAGTGAGGCATGAAAGTAGAAGCAAACCACACTCAGAATCGACAATCCACGATTCACTCCACTAGTCGTTTCTCATTTTTAACTGTGTAACCAATAATCATGCATGGTACCCCTAGCTTCGTGTACCAACTAGACATGTTATGTACCCAGCTAGATTTTGCTATCCATTCGCAACCTCTTCATTCATATATCTCTGTCCACCACATCTTTCACAAAAAAATAACAACCGAATGGTCGACAAATAATTCAATAATGGGCACTTAAACGGGCAACGTGTGACGCCGCGCTTCTGCACTGCTAGCTAGTACATATTAAAAAAAATAACAATCTATACCATGTAGACACGTACATGTATATCATGTATCCCAATATTTGTACATAATAAAAAGAAAGAAAGAAAATACCAATCTTGCATACACGTACATGTAAATAATGTATCTTACTCATACCTTTCTGTTATCACTTTCAATTATCATGAGCTTATTAAAATTAGTACGAGCCATTAAAGGTCATATTTCGATAGGGCTATCGGAAGGAGTAGGAAATAACATGTTAGTTCCTTTGTCCTGTGACCGTAAGCGCCCCAACTCCTTTGTTTACTTGGACAAGCATCAGCTACAACCCTAACAACAGTAAGTATCGTTTTAGATTCCAAGAAAGCATCGGTTGGTAACATATCATTTGACTTCTTGGCTGCCATTGATTACAAGCAACACCAGCACCCTTATCTCATACAAACTAGAATCGACCACCAACGGCTAAGGAAGAAGGCCCTGTTGCAATCCAGCGCTAATGTGCAATGACAAGGATTAACCGATTTGTAAGTTTAGGAACCTATATGGAGGGCATACGATCTGTTGATACAATTTGTGTAATTGTTCACACAAAGAAAAAGAAAAAGAAAAAGAAAAATGTTAGCTAAATAGCTATAATTCTGAAGCACCCGATCGAGTTAAGGTACTATCAAAGTTTGTTGCTACGGACAAGTAGGAGTATACCGGCAATCAAAGTTTTAGAAATCTGAGTGAAGCTTGTTAAAAACATGACTGACTGATATATGAGATGGAGTGAGTAGTTTAAACTAGCAAGTAGTATATCATAATATATGACTGACTTGACTGATACATGATTTTTCTTTTTGAGAAGAATAATCACCGGGGCTCACTGAACTGAAGTGAACAGAACTGAAGCCTTAGGTGGAGAATCGGCTATAAAAAGGTCGACCACCCGCAGCTACCTCCATCACAAACAAGAGCCATCCACCATGTCCTTGGTCTACTTGCTAACCCTCTTGCTCTGCTCTGTGGCTCTGCCTCTGTCCGTTCACTCGATCAACACATCCCAGTCCCAACCAGAGACACATGTCTACATCGTCAACACGCACACCGGTGTTCAGCCATATTCTAGGATGCTCGCAGTCGCAGCTAGCCAAAGAATCATCCACACCTACGAGACCGTCCTGACGGGGTTCGCCTGCCCGCTGAGTGGGCCTGCAAGGGCTTGTGTGACTTCAGTGGAAGCCATCGAGTGCTTCTCGTTTTGTATGATAGGGAGAGGAGTGGAGAATAACCCTGTGGTCACATGGAATGCTGCTCCATGGCCGGGGCCAGGCAAAACGGTCACTGCAAACACTGAAAGGGACTCGGAGAGGTTGACAGCAGCTTCTATTTATGGATCTGGGTAGAATCAGTTGGTTAACTCTGGCTAAAAGATTGGTTAGAACTCTCCGTACCAGTACTACTCCACTCAGAGTGCAGAAAAGTTAGCTCTACCAAACCCCCAAACTTGGATAATACTAGATGTAAGAAATATACGCACACGGTCTAACCCCTATTCCTCGATCCTTTTCCGTGGTTCTGCTCACAATGATCTTTGAGGCTAGGGGTTAGGGACCTTTATGTAGTGTTATTCCAGTTAATTCCAAACTGTATAAACTTCAGATAAATGTCCAGATAAAATCTGTTTAAATGAAGACTCCAGGTTAACTTAACCAACCACGATCATTAGTAACAATCAAGGAGTTTCATCTACAAACTGTCCCATAAGCACGTACGTGTGAATCGCACGCTGAATTTGAATTACAATTCAAATTCACAGGCTTTACCAATTCATGGAGCCAATCCCATGAACAACCTGGCTTTCCATAATATGCTGTGCTCGAGCAAAAATACATATAGTATAATAAATATTCCAGCATTAATAAATATTGTTTCCAGCATATACGTACCGGCTTCCATGAACTATATTCCATTCATGTATTCCAAGCAATATTCAAGTGCATCGGTAAATTCCATATCGAGGTAAACATATTCCAGGAACTATGTAGTATATAAAAATGTTGCAAGCCACACAAAGTATTTCCTACATCTCCCACTTGGCTAAAACATTCTAATTCCAGAAACGAAGACCCATGTTGCAAACATGTTTACAAAATACTTCCTGACTAAGAGGTTTAGTCAGTGGATCAGCAACCATGTCCACACTAGGCAAATAATCTAAACGAATTGTTCTTAATCTATTAACGATGTCACGAATGTAATGATACCTTCCCTCAATATGTTTGGTTTTGCTATGAAACTTGGGATCCTTTGAGACCTTGATTGCCGCCTGGTTATCACAGAAAATGGTAACATGATATGAAGCGCTTTCCACCACCACGAGAGATGCAAGAAACCCCTTTAACCATACACCTTCTTTCATAGCTTCCTACGCAGCAATATATTCAGCCTCCATATATGAAAGTGCAACAGAATCTTGCATCTTGCTACTCCAGGAAATAGCTCCTCCTGCTAGTGTAAACATATAACCATAAGTTGATTTCTGGTCATCAAGATCCCCTTGCCAATCAGCATCAGTAAACCCCTGCAGCTGAAGATTGTGTCCATTAAGACACAGAAAATAGTCCATAGTTCCTTTGACCTAACACAAAGTGTTCCTAATCTGTTTCCAATGTTCAGGTCCCAGGATTCATTTGATATCTACTCAGCAAACCCACGACACGACATATATCAGGTCTTGTAAATATCATAGCATACATTAAAGAACCCAATGCAGATGAATAAGGAATATTGCTCATTTGTTTCCTTTCCTCACGAGTTTTAGCACACATTTCCTCACTAAGTTTAGTTCCCCTAAAAATAGCTACTCTAACAGGCTTGCAATTGTCCATAGGGAATCTCTGAAGTACACTATTGAGATATGCCTTTTGAGACAAACCCAACATTCTCTTCCTTCTATCTCTACGTATTTCCACTCCCAGAACATAGAAAGCTTCCCCCATATCCTTCATGTCAAATTTAGAGGATAACCAGGTTTTAACTTCCATCAGTGTAGATTTATCATTTGAAGCAATGAGAATATCATCAACATAAAGAGATAACAATACAAATTTATTTCCCATTATCTTAAAATAGATACAATGGTCACCTTCCGTCATTGAAAAACCATATGACGTGATTGCATTATCGAGAAGAATATAGCACTGACGTGAGGCTTGTTTAAGACCATATATGGACCTGTTTAATTTACAGACCTTCCCTTCATTCCCCCTTTCCACAAAACCTTCAGGTTGGTTCATGTATATTTCTTCTTCCAACATTCCATTCAATGCTGTTTTAACATCCATTTGCTGTAATTCCAGATCATAATAAGCGGTTAACGCACTAATGATCCATATAGAGGTAAACTTAGCAACAGGAGAAAAGGTTTCTACAAAATCAACTCCTTCCATTTGTGTAAATCCTTTAGCAACAAGCCTTGCTTTATATTTATCCACTTCACCAGTCGCATTCAGTTTCCTTTTAAAGATCCATTTAGAACCAATAGACTTTCGATTGTTTGGTAATTCAACTAATTCCCAAACATTATTTTTCCTCATAGAGTTTAATTCTTCCTGCATGGCTTCCATCCAAAGATTTGATTCAGGACTTGCCAATGTAGCTTTGAATGATTTTGGTTCTTCCTCTAAGTTCTGAATTTTAGAGTGCACTTCCCCCAAAAACAAAATACTCATCTAAATATGCAGGTGGTTGTGTATTCCTCCCACTTCTCCTAGGCATGCTATTCGAAATAGAGTTAGTAGATTGACTAACATCATTATTTTCCTGAACTAGAGGTTCAGTTTCAGGTAAACAGATATCTTCAGGTTCTACTAATAATTCCACCCTAGCTCGTTTAGCACGGCAAGGTGTATCCTGATCAAGAAAAACTGCATCTCCACTTTCAATCAATTTCTTTCTTTGAGGATCCCAAAAACGGTAACCATTAGAACATGATGCATAACCAATAAAAATTCCTGGGGTACTTTTAGATTGTAGTTTGGTGCGCAACTGGCTAGGTATCCTTATTTGAGCATTACACCCCCAAACCGCCAAATGGCGAAGTGAGGGCTTCCTTCCCTTCCAAAGCTCGTAGGGTGTTACTGTTACAACTTTAGAAGGTAAGTGATTCAATGAATACACAGCAGTGTGAAGTGCCTCTCCCCAAAAAGACAATGGCAAGTCAGAATAAGCCATCATAGACCCAACCATATCCATTAAAGTCCTATTCCTTCTTTCCGCCTCTCCATTCTGTTGTGGAGTATATGGCAAGGTATAGTGATGAATAATGCCATGTTCTTTGCAGAAATCATCTAGTATTCCTGACGTGTATTCACCACCACGATCAGTTCTAAGTATTTTAATTTTCTTGTTTAGCTGATTTTCCACTTCCGCTTTGAATACTTTAAAAACATCAAATCCTTCCGATTGGTGTTTAAGCAAATACACATAATCGTATCTTGAATAGTCATCTATGAAAGTGATAACGTAGATTTTCTGCCTTCCCAAAGTGGGTGTGGAATATTCCCCACAAATGTCAGAGTGAACAATGGCAAGCTGTTCTGTTGATCTACTTGCTTTGGGAAAAGGCGACCTAGTCATTTTACCCATAATACATGCTTCATAAATACCATAATCCTCCCACTTAAAGTTCATAATTCCAGAACTAATAAGTCTCTTAATCCTGTTCTTAGATATATGTCCAAGACGCAAATGCCACAAGTAAGATTCCAAACAATTATTCTGTCCGTTTATATTCCTCACAATGGAGTTATCTTCGCCTACTAAGCAATTATTTTCCATGGTGTCATTTAGAAAATAGAGTCCATCATGTCTATCGCCTGAATGTACTAATTTTCCATTTAAGACAATTTTAGCCTTCCCATCACCAAAGATAATTTTATATCCAATTAACTCTAGTTTGGACACTGAAACTAGATTCCTTCTCATATTGGGTGAATAAAGTGCATTTTCCAACACTAAGTTTCCTCCATCAGGGAGTTTAAGCACATAGTTTCCAATTCGTAGTATGTCAGCTTTAGCCTGAGTTCCTAAATAGACATGTCTTGTTCCTCTAGGAATTGTTTAGAGTGTGGCAAAAGAGCTAAGTTCTCTAGCTATGTGTGAAGTTGCACCAGAATCTACGACCCAACTATTCTGAAAAGTAGTAGTAAATAAGGATTCAGTGCAAACATAAACATCGGTAATACCTTCAGGGGATTGATTCCCCTTGCGACTGTCATCCTTGTGAAAATTATTCCTTTCATTGTTTGGCTTCCTCTTCTTGGTGCATTCTGACCTGAAGTGGCCCATATTACCACAATTATGGCACTTGTAGTTCCTCTTATCAGTTATGTGAAAAGATTTGTTGTTGCTGCTATTGTTGTTCTTATAGTTGTTGTTGTTGCACTGCCCCCTGTTTAGACGAAGACAAAAGAGGCGATGCCTTCCGGGGCATCCCCAAGCTTAGGCTTTTTGGGTTGTCCTTACGTTTTACCTTGGGGTGCCTTGGGCATCCCCAAGCTTAGTCTCTTGACACTCCTTGTTCCATAATCCATCAAATCTTTACCCAAAACTTGAAAACTTCACAACACAAAACTTAACAAAAAATCTCGTGAGCTGCGTTAGCGAAAGAAAACAAAACACCACTTCAAGGTACTCTAATGAACTCATTCTTTATTTATATTGGTGTTAACCCTACTGTATTCCAACTTCTCTATGGTTCATAAACTCCATTACTAGCCATAGATTCATCAAAATAAGCAAACAACACACGAAAAACAGAATCTGTCAAAAAACAGAACAGTCTGTAGTAATCTGTAACTAAAGCAAACTTCTGGAACTCCAAAAATTCTATAATAAATTTCTGGACGTGAGGAATTTATCTATTAATCATATTCAAAAAGAACCAACTAAATAGCACTCTCCAGTAAAAAGTTGTAGCTAATCTCGTGAGCGCTAAAGTTTCTGTTTTTTACAGCAAGATCGCAAAGACTTTCCCCAAGTCTTCCCAAAGGTTCTACTTGGCACAAACACTAATTAAAACACAAAACCACATCTAAAGAGAAGATAGATGGATTATTTATTCCTAAACAGAACCAAAAAGCAAAAAAACTAAAATAAAATTGGGTTGCCTCCCAACAAGCGCTATCGTTTAACGCCCCTAGCTAGGCATAAAGGCAAGGATAGATCTAGGTATTGCCATCTTTGGCATGCAATCCATAAGTAGCTCTCATAATAGATGCATAAGGTAATTTGATTTTCTTTCTAGGAAAGTTTTCCATGCCTTTCCTTAACGGAAATTGGAATCTAATATTCCCTTCTTTCATATCAATAATTGCACCAATCGTTCTAAGGAAAGGTCTACCAAGAATAATAGGACATGAAGGATTGCAATCTATATCAAGAATAATGAAACCTACGGGCACATAATTCCTATTTGCAACAATAAGAACATCATTAATTCTTCCCATAGGTTTCTTAATGGTGGAATCTGCAAGGTGCAAGTGAAAGAACAATCATCAAATTCACGGAAACCTAGCAAACACCAGCACCCAAATCACACAAAGCATAGCATTCATGATCTTTAATTTTAATTTTAATAGTAGGTTCCCACTCATCATAAAGTTTTCTAGGGATAGAAACTTCCAATTCAAGCTTTTCTTCATAAGTTTGCATTAAAGCATCAACGATATGTTTAGTAAAAGCCTTATTTTGACTATAAGCATGCGGAGAATTTAGCACGGATTGCAACAAGGAAATACAATCTATTAAAGAACAATTATAATAATTAAATTCCTTGAAATCCAAGATAGTGGGTTCATTACTATCTAAAGTTTTGACCTCTTCCATCCCACTTTTACCAAATTTTGCATCAAGATCTAAAAATTCCGAATCATTGGGACGCCTTTTAACTAAAGTTGACTCATCTCCAGTCCCATCATTATCAAGATTCATATTGCAAAACAAAGATTTAATAGGAGGCACATCAATTACTTTTAGATCTTCATCCTTATTACCCTCCAAATCTTCCGGTTTAGCGGCCATCTTATTGTCTAAGGTGGCCTACTTATCCGAAATTTGGGCTATTAATTTTTCAAGATGAGCAAACTGAGATCTCAAGCCATAAAATTCCTTAGGCATATCATCAAGCTCTTTATTCATGTACCTCATAAAGCTTTCTTGTTCTTTAAGCTCATTTCTAAAGAAATTGTTATGCTCAAATTGCAAAGTCATAAAGCTTCTAACGTTGTTTTCAATTTCTTCCAACCTTTTAAGGTAAGGATCAACGTTTCTAGGCAGGGCCATTAGGGCAAACAGGCAACAAGAAGCAAGCGAAAAAGAGGTGAACGGAAAGAGAGGGTGAATAAAATGGCAAGGGTGAAGTGGGGGAGAGGAAAATGAGACACAAATGGCAAATAATGTAATGCAAGAGATAAGAGTTTGCGATGGGTACTTGGTATATCTTGACTTGTGCGTAGACTCCCCGGCAATGGCGCCGGAAATCCTTCTTGCTACCTCTTGAGCATGCGTTGGTTTTCCCTTGAAGAGGAAAGGGTGATGCAACAAAGTAGCGTAAGTATTTCCCTCAGTTTTTGAGAACCAAGGTATCAATCCAGTAGGAGGCCACAGGCAAGTCCCTCGTACCTACACAAACAAATAAGAACCTTGCAACCAACGCGATAAAGGGGTTGTCAATCCCTTCACGGACACTTGGAAAAAGTGAGATCTGATAGAGATGATAAGATAATATTTTTGGTATTTTTATGATAAAGACTAAAAGTAAAGAAAGCAAAATAAACAGCAACAGAAATAGCTAGTTGACGAAAGATTAATCTGATGGAGAATAGACCTGGGGGCCATAGGTTCACTAGTGGCTTCTCTCAAGATAGCATAAGTATTACGGTGGGTGAACAAATTACTGTCGAGCAATTGATAGAAAAGTTCATAATTATGAGAATATCTAGGCATGATCATGTATATAGGCATCACGTCCGTGACAAGTAGAGCGACTCCTGCCTGCATCTACTACTATTACTCCACACATCGACCACTATCCAGCATGCATCTAGAGTATTAAGTTCATAAGAACAGAGTAACGCATTAGGTAAGATGACATGATGTAGAGGGATAAACTCAAGAAATATGATATAAACCCCATCCTTTTATCCTCGATGGCAACAATACAATACGTGTCGTTTCCCTACTGTCACTGGGATCGAGCACCGCATGATTGAACCCAAAGCTAAGCACTTCTCCTATTGCAAGGAAGATCAATCTAGTAGACCAAACCAAACTGATAATTCGAAGAGACTTGCAAAGATAACCCATCATACATAAAAGAATTCAGAGAAGATTCAAATATTGTTCATAGATAATCTTGATCATAAACCCACAATTCATCGGATCTCGACAAACACACCGCAAAAAGAGTTACATCGAATAGATCTCCAAGAAGATCGAGGAGAACTTTTTATTGAGATCCAAAGAGAGAGAAGAAGCCATCTAGCTAATAATTATGGACCCGAAGGTCTATGGTAAACTACTCACACTTCATCGGAGAGGCTATGATGTTGATGTAGAAGCCCTCCGTGATCGATTCCCCCTCCGGCGGAGCGCCGGAAAAGGCCCCAAGATGGGATCTCACGGGTACAGAAGGTTGTGGTGGTGGAATTAGATTTTCGTGGTGCCCCTCGATGGTTTCGGGGTACGTAGGTATAGATAGGAGGAAGAAGTAGGTCGATGGAGCCACGAGGGGCCCACGAGGGTGGAGGGCGCACCCCCTGCCTCGTGGCCTCCTCATTGATTGTTTGACGTCCACCCCAAGTCCTCTGGATCATATTTGTTCCAAAAATCATGCTCCCGAAGGTTTCATTCCGTTTGGACTCCGTTTGATATTCCTTTTCTGCGAAACTCTGAAATAGGCAAAAAAACAGCAATTTGTACTAGGCCTTGGGTTAATAGGTTAGTCCCAAAAATAATATAAAAGTGTATAATAAAGCCCATTAAACATCCAAAACAGAATATATAATAGCATGGAGCAATCAAAAATTATAGATACGTTGGAGACGTATCAACTAGCCGGAGACAACTTGTCTGTTCAAGCAACTATGACCCCAACGCCTGGTTTCCACGCATACCCCGGTCCATTCGTTCGCACTGGTATTTGGAAACACTCCGCACCTTCGGTTCTAGAGGTTGAAGCGAAAAGGTCCGCCACGACAATATTTTTACAATTCAGCTAGAGTTACATATATCAAGGAAAGTACATAGTCACTTGGACTCATAAATATCCTCCTCTATTCCGTCCAACAGGCTGTCTAACTTACAATCCTGTTGAGAATATTTGGCAGCTACTGCTACTTGGTCATATACCAAATTAACGGGAACTTCTTTTCCGTCTGACCCTAGAGGTCCGACCCCGGCCATGCAATTCGGATCAAGCTTGGTTACCGTGTCTTCGCCGTGGCCCAGGCCTCTCGCACACCATCCTGGTAGGCCGATATTTTCCATAATTGGATACGCCGCCGCGCTCCCTTGAATAGCTCTACAAGATCCTCCATACTTCCTGGAGGGGAGGTGGATGGCCATAAGGCCTTGGCAACACACCGCATTGCGTGCCGAGCTTGCTTGTGCATTTGCGACAGCCCTTGCAGCAGATCGTCCGACAATCCCGACATCTCCTCTCCGGGACGGCCCGTCAGCATACCTGCAAACATAACTCTATCAGTTCCTTTCATCTCCGAACTATCATAAGGTAAGTTAGGCCACATACTGAATATGCCGCCTCGCAGCCTTTTATTCTCCTTCTCGAGTCGGCCAGCTGCGCCCGCACTCTTTCAGTTCTTCGCCCAGCTGGGCATTTGAATCTTGGAGTTTGTTTTTCTCCTCTCTGACTCGGGTCAGAAATCGCTCGCCTGTGGCGTGTAGTCCTTTCGCCTCTCTCTCACCTGTTTGAGCGGCTTTCAGTTTCTCCTCCAATTGGTCGGCCGATCCTGTTATGATGAGCAACAGTATTAGCACAAGCTAATATATAGTTAGTCTTTCTTGATGGAGGGAAATATTACCAGACGACGCCTTCCTGGACTCCTCTAGTTCGGCGGTAACAGCAGTTAGCTGTGTTCGACACTTTTCCAGCTCTTGGGCTAGCAGGTCGTTCCTCTCCGTAAGAACCTGGTTATACAACGATCCTTAAATCACTTGTACCAACTGCTTCAAGTCTCGGGGGCTACTAGCATATGGTCATCATATTCGGACAAATTAAACTTACCTGTACATCTTTTAAATGCTGCTCCGTGGCTCTGTTAAGACCATCTCGAGCAGCCCGGATGTATGCATCAGCCGAGTTGAAGGCACTGAACGCCTCTTTTGAGAAGCAGGGATCTCGTATCCGACGCCGATGATTCATGGCGCTCTCCACTTCTGAGTTAGTGACGGACATATGTTTCGAACCCTCAGCTGAAGGATAGTCCAGCGTTGCTCCCATATTGACCCCCATCTCTTCGGCTGGGATCGTATCACGGGTGTTGGGAGTACGACTGGCCGGATCCCCGAACATAGTCCGGCAAACCCTTTTCCTAATACAGGGCGAACATAAAAGTCACAGTTGGATGCGACTGCTAAAGAACATATTTGCGAATCCATACTTCTTCGATGAAGGCTCGGCTATATCTTTGTTTGCCTTCCTCTTCGAAGGCTTGCCTAGCGTAGGGACCGCTCTCTTTGGAGATACACCTGGGGCAGCATGGCGCGCCGAACACCTCCCCTTTTGAGCACAGGACAATGCGGTGGGTGAGGTAGAATGAGAGAACTCTTTCAGATAAGGTGTCTCCTGATTATTTACGTGTGAAGCGGGGAGAAGACCAGGATAGTCGGTGATGATGGCCGCTTCTGTGCCGTCATAGCTCGCCTGGTAAAACACCCCGTCCTCGAGGACCACGAATATATCCGAATCCTCTTCGAATACGGGGTCAAGGTCCCGATTGTGGCCTTCGGGCTATGGGGCAGGGCTGTGAAGCCCTTCGGAAATCTTTCTCCAGTGTTGTTATAAAAGGACGAGTTAATATTCATTTAAAGAAGTTCAGGGAGTGGAAGGAGTAGAGCAGAGGAGTTGGGGATCACCTAGCTAGGAGGACTATACATGAAATATCCATCTCTGCGCTTGATATGCAAGAACTCCTCTTCCTCCCCTTTGAACAGTTCGGCCAATATTTTGGCCAAAGCGGCGGGGGTGTCCGGACCCTTCCTGCCGCAATGGGAGGCGTCGTCCTCCCCATTGTAGTGCCACATGGTAAGCCCTCTATACTGGAGTGGATGAACCCCCCGTACTATGGATGTTGCCATCACTTCGACTGTCAATAACCCGGACTGAGCGAGCGTCCTTATCTTACTCAAGAGTTTACGAACTTCCGCACGATCTTCCTCCTCAAGGCTCCGAGAGCGCCAGCTGTGGCGTTTCTTCAAAGGAACGCTTGTGAACTTGGGGAGGCCCGTCCGAACTGGGCCTGGAAGTGCAACATCCTCAATATAGAACCATTCAAAAGGCCACTCTTTGGACGCCTTCTTAGGTGTGCCGGATAGGTATCCGGTCTCAGCGATGCGCCATATTTTGGCTCCGCCCACTTCAAATATTGATCCCTCGTGATTAGGCGGGACGAGGCAGAATAGCCTTCTCCACAGTTCAAAGTGGGCCTCACAACCCAGGAATAGCTTGCAAAGAGTGACGTAGCCCGTGATGTGCAGAACGGAGGCCGGCGTGAAGTTGTGCAGTTGGAGGCCATAGTACTCTAGAAGCCCTCTGAGGAACGGATTGAATTGGGAACCCGATGCCTCTTAGCAGGTAGGGAACAAAGCACACTCGTTCCCCATCAGATGGATTGGGAAATTTCTTCGCCTGGGCATCACCATTGAAGGAGGTCAACCCCGCTCGAATAGGGACCAGATCCGTAGGGGGAAGAAATCCCTACGTTTGCAGCTTCTCCAGCTGACTATGGGGAACTGAGCACCTCTCCCACTCGCTTTTTCTGGGACGCAGGGATGGGATGAGGAGCTGGGAGCACTGGTCATGTTGGGGTGGTGTCGGTGTCAAAACCGGCGGATCTCGGGTAGGGGGTCCCGAACTGTGCGTCTAGGCGGATGGTAACAGGAGACGAGGGACACGATGTTTTTACCCAGGTTCGGGCCCTCTCGATGGAGGTAAAACCCTATGTCCTGCTTGATTAATATTGATGATATGGGTAGTACAAGAGTGGATCTACCATGAGATCAAGGAGGCTAAACCCTAGAAGCTAGCCTATGGTATGATTGTTGTAATGTATGTTGTCCTACAGACTAAAGCCCTCCGGTTTATATAGACACCGGAGGAGGCTAGGGTTACACAGAGTCGGTTACAATGGTAGGAGATCTACATATCCGTATCGCCAAGCTTGCCTTCCACGCCAAGGAAAGTCCCATCCGGACACGGGACGGAGTCTTCAATCTTGTATCTTCGTAGTCTTGGAGTCCGGCGGATAATGATAGTCCGGCTGTCCGGACACCCCCTAGTCCAGGACTCCCTCAGTAGCCCCTGAACCAGACTTTAATGACGATAAGTCCGGCGCGCATAATGTTCGGCATTGCAAGGCGGGTTCCTCCCTTGAATAATCCAGAGAAGATCATGAACACCAGGATAGTGTCCGGCTCTGCAAAATAAATTCCACATTCCACCGTAGAGAGAATAAAATGTACACTTAGTTCAATCTGCTAACGTATTATGCGGCGTGACATCACACCGCTACCAAGCCTTTGTTTGAATCGTTTTTTACTATACCACCTCAGCACGTTTAGCAAAGCGGTTTCCTTGGCACGTCTTGTCAAAGCAGAGATCGTGTTCCCCTTTTTTCGGGATTCTCATCAATACGTGCGTGGGTAACCCAACCGTTCCCGTCGCCACGGCTCCTCTATCGAAGGTGAATCCCAAACGGTCACGGAGACGGCTCTTGGTATTTTTTCCTCTTTATAAGAGGACCAAGGCTTGTCCTTGTTCTTCAATCTCGCATCGAATCTCCTCCTCGCTCCCAGTTCCAACACCCAGAGCCTCAGATTCGAGCGCTTCGGATCCTCAACCATGTCCGGCTCCGACCTCCAAGGCCGGTGGATGCCCTCCTCCGTCACGGAGGAGGACATATTGAAGTTACGTGAGGCCAAGTACCTGGCCTACGAGTTTTCGCACAGGTTGCCCGCCCAAGGGTAGGCCGTGCCCGCCCCCGAGCCCGGTGAGTTCGTTGTCTTCGTATCCCACCTCCGTCGGGGTTTAGGCTTCCCGACGGACCCCTTCATGAGAGGACTCATGTTCTACTATGGGCTGGACTTTCACGACTTGGCTCCGGAGTCCATCCTCCACATCTCCGCATTCATTATCGTCTGCGAAGCCTTCCTCCGCGTCACTCCCCACTTCGGCCTGTGGCTGAAGACCTTCAAGGTGGAGCCGAAGATGATCGGGGGGCGTCAAGCGGAGTGTGGCGGGGCGGCCATAAGCAAAAAGGCCGATGCCCCGTGGCCCGAGGGTTCCTTCCAAGAGGAACTCGGACTGTGGCAGCAGGAGTGGTTCTATATCACCGCTCCGAAGGGCAGCAGGCAAAAGCCGCCGCCTTCATTCCGCCCGGGACCTCCACGCCAGCTGATGTCGTGGGTCAACCAAGGGCTCAATTGGGGGCCGTCCGAAGACGTGCCCTCACTGCAGGGCCGGATTCGAGACCTCCAAGCGAGGGAGATCGACCTGATCGTGGTGATGCAGGTTATGCTAATCAGGCATCTTCTGCCCTGCAAACGCCGTCCTCTCCGTCTATGGGAGTTCAACCCGGAGGGACCTCGGATTCTCCAACACTTTATGGGTGCGAAACCCGTGGAGATGTACAAGTTGTTCTTTGGACCGCAGGTGGCGTGTCCGGAATTAGCCGAGGACGCAGGCCTAAGCCGCAATCGCCCGGATACTCAGGTAAATAGCTCAGAGTCCGGACATTCTGTTTATACGCCTTTCTAGAGTTCGCCTCCTGACCCATCACTCTTCACAGGAATGGGTGGCGCGATCAAGGCTGATAAGGTGTCCGGCCCCCCTCCCAGAGACCGCACTGGAGCCCGTGCTAGTCAGAATGTTGGAGGTCGCACCCACAGAAGGGGGCGAAGGGGAAAATAGAGGAGCTAATATTTTGCCCAAAGGGGCGTCCGAAGAGGGGGGAATCAAGAACCCCTCCCTCCAGGGGGAGAAGAGGACCGCCTCCGAAGATCCGGAGGCCAAAGCCCCTAAGCGTGGGAAGAGATCTTCACCGGGGGGTCCGGCGTCCGGAGAGAATCCGGACGCACAATCATCGCCAAAGGATCAGCCCTCCAGCGAGCCGTGAGTATGAAAAGGGAATTAATTAGTAAGGAAATACCTTCATTTGTGCTTCTGTGGGTAACCGAAATATTTACATTGCAGTTCGGATCTGCAGCCTTCTCAGATGAGTTCATCTTCGGGAGACCTTCTTCCGAAGATGATGGAGAGTGAAACGCCTCCGTCTGCAGCGCCGTCAGATAAGGCGGGCGAGCCTGAAGTATCGTCACGGAGGGTATCCCCGAGTCCGGAGGGGCCAGAGAGTTCGGCACCCACTAGCATCCGGCCGGGAGAAATGAAGAATTTGCTTGAGAGGGCGTCCATTTCAGAAGATCACTGTGCGTTGATGCGTATGGTGATTGGAAGGATTTCGTCCGCCGAGAGCGGATTGCGCAATGCCGCCATGAGTTTGCTGGCGGGATTTGAGGTATGCGAGAATGACGCACCCTTTTGTCTTGTAACAGTTTTGCACATAAAAATGCGCCCTGTATAGATAGTAGCCCCTGGGACTCGGTAGGTTGTCGGAAACGACAGCGTGCCGAGGATCAAAATCTAAAGTAATGAATTCCGTCATTCCTATGCAGGTGGCGGATAGTCCGAGGGCTAGCCGGACTAGTGGGTTTGCCGAGTTAAATCGGCAACTTGACTTGGCGGATGCGGACATCGCACTTGTCAACCGGCGACTTGACGAGTCGCAAGGTAAATGAGTTCTCCGTAGTCGCTTTATTAAGGGGGTCGAAGCCCTCCTCTGATAAATTATATGCTGTTGTACAGACGGTGCTGCTGCGGTGGAGAGCCTTCGGGCTGAACTTGCTCGAGCTAAGGAGCAAGCCCGAAGGAGTGACGCGGCTGCCTCGAGGGCGGCCGAGGAGTTGAAAGCCGAAAGGGCTGCGCACTACCTAAGCAGGGCGGAGGTGGCCGAATTGGCCATTAAAGTAAAGGATGCTGCCGACCGCAATGAGGCTCTTGAAAAGGAGCGCTTATCGGAGCGGGAAGACCTGAAGAAGGCCACCGCAGAAGCCAAGGATTCCCGCTCTGCAATGCGGGCTATGAAGGAGGAACTGCGCCAGGCCGGAGATATCGTGGCTGGCAAGCCTTTTCTACTGCGTCGCCGGTTTATGGATGGAAAGTATGCTCAATTTGAGCGGCTGTGGAGTCCGGAGGATCCGTATATGGACTTAGCTGCAAGTGCGGCTGATGCCGTGGAGCACTTCCAGAGCCAGGAGGATCACAAGATGGAAGAGCTATACTGGTCTCAATTCCATAGTCCGGACCGCTCACTTTCGTTGACAGACCGGTTGGCCGAATGGGCCGAGCTAAATAGATTGTCCGGACTTGCCATGACTGACATCGTGGCCCATGTCTGGCCAGAGAGGCCCAAGGCGACGAGCTACTTCGGCTTACTGCAGCAATTCCTTGGAGCGGTGCCGCATATAAAGGAGATGAAGCGGTCGGCCTGCATCGAGGGCGCGCGGATGGCTCTTGCCCGTGTGAAGGCGCACTGTCTGGAGATGGATGCCACCGCTGTTGCCGCCCACACTACAGGAAACAGGTAATTTGCCGTCTGTGGATCACAGACGGCAAAGACCGAAATCCAGACGGCAAAGATTTTGCCGTCAGGAAGCAGACGGCAAACTCAGACGGCAAAGATAAGTCGGCAAAGAATACTTTGCCGTCAGCTTTTTAATGGGAAAACGGCAAAGACTTTGCCGTAAGCCAAATCCACTTTGCTGTTAGCCTTATAAATAATAGACAACAAAGAATGCAGTCTTTGCCGTCAGTCAAAACATATTCTTTGCCGTCATCAAGACTAAACTAAAGACGGCAAAGATTATTTTTTATTTTTAAAAATAACGTCAGTCAAAACGTGGTTGGAGTTGGCCAACTCCGGCATCGTGCGTACAGCGTGGCCAGAGCAAAAGAGGACGATGGCGTCACTACTGAGATTTGCAATACAGATCCAATAAAAATGAATGTATATTTCTTTAACAAAAATAAAACGGATTCACAAGCTAGCCATTCTTCACTTCACATGTATAATAGCAACTTCTAAGTGCTCTGCACATCAGATCCACACACGGACAAGTGCTAGAATACATCAAATTCACATCCACTTAAAACGCATCAAGAAAGCAACACACACGTTGCTAGCCTGGGTAGCCTAGATCCACCGGGAAGTAGTAGCGCTGCAACCGAACGAACCATATGTGTACAGGGCCCCGGTCGCAGCCAGCATACTGGAGGACAGCACCAGTGCGACGAGGACGGGCATGGCAGCGCGCGGGTGGCGGTGTCCGAAAGCGGAGGCCGGCTTGGGCGTGGAAAACGAGATCTGATCCATCTTCTGTCTTCCTTCGACCTGGCCTAGGCTGGAACAGGGCCGGCCGCTGGAGAGGCCCATCAGGCAAGGAGGAAAGGCGACGCCGGCTGGGCTTGGGTGGCGCTGCGGCGATGCCAACGCCCACGACCGCCACGGCCTTGGCCTTGGAGTCGGTCGCGACGAGCCGGGAGATGCAGCGGCGACAGAAGGGGCACGCCGGCGGCTGTAGCATGAACTTGGATGGGATGGGACTGCTTTAGCAGCTGAGTGCGAGCATGCAGACGACACACACCTGGTGCCCGCAGTCCTCCACCTCGATGCTTCACCTCCTCATCCTTCTGGCCGTCGATGTCGTCGCCGGCGCCGTCTTCGGAGAGCGCCGCTCCCGATTGGCCTCGGCCAACGCAGCCTAGAGGAGCGCCCTCACTTCCGGCGATGGGAGCTAGCGGGAACCGGCGAGGGGCCGCAGCGTCCGGATCCGGCGAGGGGTCGCGGCGGCGGTGCTTGGCGAGGCAGAGGTGGGTGGTGGAGTGTCGGTGCGGTGGGGATCGAGAGAAGGGAGGCAGAGGAGAATACTAGATGGGATCGAGCGAGGTGGGTGGGTGGGGATTTTGGTGCGTGGGCTACGTGGGTGGGTGGGTGGGGTCCCGGGTGAGTGGGCTGCGTGGGTGGGGTCCCGGGTGAGTGGGCTGCGTGGGTGGGGTCCCGGGTGAGTGGGCTACATGGGTGGAAGGGGCTGCCAGCTCATCGATCCATGTGGTTGATCCGCATGATGTGTTTCTTCTTTGCCGTTTGCGTCTTTTATTGCAGACGGCAAAGAGCATATTTTGCCGTATGTAATAAAAAATACAGACGGCAAACCTTTTGCTGTCTATATTTTTTTATTTCAGACGGCAAAACTCATACTTTGCCGTCTGTAATCAAAAGCGCAGACGGCAAAGACTCTTTGCCGTTTGTAATAAAAAAAATAGACGGCAAAATATGTTTTTGCCGTCATTTTTTCTTTGCCGTCAGCAGCTGATGGCAAAAGTGCTCTTTGCCGTCTATCCCGATGAAAATCTGACGGCAAAGATCTCTACTGACGGCAAATTAGCTGTTTCCCATAGTGCCAGGGTTCGGATGAAAGCCGGCTCCCCGCCGAGCATTATTTCGGGGAAGTTATGCGTGGCGCTCGTGTAATAGAGTCACAGTGCTCGAAAAATGTCACATTCAAATGAACGTATTAGCTTGTAAAACGATGATTATGGTATAACTGCTTTTTATACTTGTGCGTCCCAAGTAGTAAAACTTCTCCTGTGCGGCCGTTTACGTATACATTTGTATAACTTGAAAGATTGCAGTCTTCGGCTTCAGCCCCCACGCACAGGGTGCGGGGGTGTTCGCAAAAATAGCACGTTTCCACACTTAATTTGACGTCTCGGTCCTGTTTAAGGAGGTGGTAGCGTAGCGAACGAGGCAATCCGGACTATAATGCTTTATCACTTTCACTTAGCCAGTGGAGCTCGAGGGTGGGGCTACGATATAGCCCCTAGTGGCACCGCACTTCTCCGAGTTTGGAGCGCGTATGTGCCTGACCGGGAAACGGTCCTTCGTCAAAGCGGGGAATTCTAAACATTCCGGTAGTCGATCGAGTGGTTGACCAGTCTCTCGCTGTATCATGACAGTCAGTTTTCGGCTTTCTCTACTGAGGTGCTCGCCCAGCCGAACTGGGGCATAATCGCAGTAGTTCTCCTGGTGCCGCGTTAGCCGATGATACGGAACGTAAGGCAGCAAAACACAGGAGCCGGGCAAACCCAACATTTGACCAAAGACATGATTCGGAGCTGATGCATATAATGCCTAACTCGAGACGCCGAACACTCCCTAAGGTGTTCGGTCTTTATAATAATGGGCAGAACGATGCCCTAAGCCCCTAGTGTCCAGGTACGGGCATGGTCTTCTGACGCGGCCGATGCCAAAACGTCAGGCTCCGCTTTGGCTATAGGAAGAAACCAAGGGAGAATAACAACAAGAGACAGTAAAAAAGGTTTACGCAGGGTCTTAATTTGAAAAGAATCCTCACAACGGGTCCCTACTGCACGTCTGCGCCTGTGTCTCCGTTGCGCCGTTTATCCTGGACGGGTATGCACGTTGTTCATCTGTAGAAAGAGAGGAACGTTTAGTTTGAAAACAAATCGTGCGAAAAATATGTGTAAAAGAAGAAATATAAATAATTAAAGCGGGGTTTGTATGAACCCGCGGTTGTTTGTGCGCGCAGCCCCCTGTGAAGAGGTATGCGGCTAGGGAGCCCCTAGCCTGCTGAAGCCGGATTCGTCTATCCGAGTCCGGGGTCTTTAAGTGACCCTCGCACTGAAATGACGCCACGCGGACTGGGCATCTTGAGTGTAAGAGACGCGTAATGCGGTATGGCGTTGAAGCGGACAAAAGCCTTTCGTCCCAAGAGTGCTTGATATCCACTTTCAAATGGGACGATGTGAAAAATTAATTTTTCGCGTCGAAAATTGTTCGGCGATCCGAACACGACTTCTAGTAATATAGAGCCTGTGCACTTGGCGTAAGGGCCTGGCGTCACTCCTTTGAAGGAAGTGCGGCTGTGTCGGATTTTGATAGGGTCTATCCCCATCCTACGGATTGTGTTTGAATACAGCAGGTTTAAGTCGCTGCCTCCGTCCATTAGGACGTTAGTAAATTGTAATCCGTCTATTATGGGATTCAATATCAGGGGAGTCCGTCCCGCGTTTCGAACGCTTCTGGAATAGTCCAGGTGGTCGAAAGTGATTGGTTTTGATATCCAATCTCTATGGTCTGCTGGGTTGGACCGCGCGAAGCTCTTTTTAGAAAGTGCCGCACTATTTTTCCGTATTATCACATGAAGTGAGTTTACTGCTTTGACCCCTTGTGGGAAAGTCTTTTGTTTTCCGGTGCTCTGCTGGTGGGGTTTATCTTCTTCGCTTGACGTGTCGAGCCCCTTGTGTTCGGCATTTAGTCGGCCGGACTGTTTAAAAACCCAACAATCCCTGTGGGTGTGATTTGCAGGCCTTCCGGGGGTACTGTGGATTTGACATATCCGACCCAAAATCTTGTTTAAGTTGGACAATTCGTCGCTGTCATCCTTAAGAGGCTGTGTTTTGTTGTTGGGCCGCGAGCTTTTGAATCCGGCGTTGACTGCCGTGCTCTTTGGGCTTTTCTCTTTATTCCGGCGCTGCTCTTTTCTGCGCCGTGATTTTCCGTTTCCATATCTTATCTCGGATGTACTTGGGTCGCTGGTGCTGCATCTTGCTAGCCAGCTATCCTCTCCCGCACAGAAGCGGGTCATGAGGCTTGTTAGTGCGGCCATTGTCCTCGGTTTCTCTTGACCGAGGTGCCTGGCGAGCCATTCGTCTCGGACATTGTGCTTGAAAGCTGCTAAGGCTTCGGCGTCCGGACAATCGACTATTTGGTTATTTTTGGTAAGAAACCTGTTCCAGAATTTCCGCGCTGACTCTCCGGGCTGTTGAGTTATATGACTTAGATCATCTGCATCCGGAGGGCGGACGTAAGTCCCTTGAAAATTTGCTCTAAACGCGTCCTCGAGCTCTTCCCAACTTCCAACAGTGTTTTCTGGGAGGCTTTTAAGCCAATGACGGGCTGGCCCTTTGAGCTTGAGGGGTAGGTATTTTATGGCGTGGAGATCGTCTCCTCTGGCCATGTGTATATGCAGTATATAATCTTCTATCCAGACTCCAGGGTCTGTTGTTCCATCGTAGGCCTCTATGTTTATGGGTTTAAATCCTGCTGGGAATTCATGGTCCAACACCTCATCGGTGAAACATAGTGGGTGTGCGGCGCCCCTGTATTTGTGTGTGCCGCTATCATCGGACACTTGACGTGTTGCCTTGCTTCTTGGGGCCTTCTCCTTTGGCCCGTAGATGGACCTGGCTGGGCCATCTATCCTTCCAAGTTCGTTGGTTGGTTTATGTGTGGCGCTGCTGTCAGAATTTGGCCTATCATCTGGCCGTCTATCCAACCAGGCAGCCCCTTTATTTTTGGACGGTGGAGGCTCTATGGCCTCCTCGTCGAATTCTGGTAGCAGCTTGCGCTTCGGGTAGCTCTTTGATTGGTGGCCATTGCCGTACTTATCTGCGGTTTTGAGCACTTTGCTCCATCTCATTCTGAGTGTGTCTTCCGCTGTTTTGAGCCTCCGTTTTTCCTTCTTCAGGCTTCTTGCAGTACTGATGAGTCTTTTCCGAAGGTTCTTGCTCTCCGGCGGCGTGTCCGGCATGAGGTCATCCGGACTGTTGTTTTCACCGGGCCTGGACTGATTATCTGACTCGTCATGTTCGGACGGTTGCTTATCTGCATGTTCGTCGTCCACTTGTGAGCCCTGCCGTATTGCGGGCTCGTTGGGAGCGTTGTTGTCGTCGAGGCGGGACTTAGGGCGGCGTCTGCGCTGCCGTTTTGGTCGTTTATCGGCGGGGTCATCTTCTGCCGCGGCCCGTTGGTCCTCGTTATCGCTCTCCTTTGGGGTGTCCACCATATATATGTCATGTGACGAGGTGGTCCTCCCGTGCTTTATAGGCTCTTTTTCTTGTTCGTCTCCGGCATCGTCGTCCATTCCGTCGATGTCTTCGGAGTCATAGTCTAGCATGTCGGTTAGATCGTCGACAATGGCTACAAAGTGGGCGGTGGCTGGGCTCTGAATTTCTTCGTCGTCCGTACCCCAGCCATCCTGGCCATAGTCCGGCCAGGACTCTCCTGATAACTAGAGATGCTTTAGTGAATTCAGGATATCGCCAAAAGGCGAGTATTGGAAGATGTTCGCGGCGGTGAATTCCATAACCGGTGCCCAATCCGAATCGATTGGTAGGGGCGCGGGAGGTTCGGAGTCCGGCAAGGAGTCCGACGCCTCGGAATCACGAGTTTCGCAGGGGACAAGATTAGTGTTCGGCTCCATCGCCGTGGATGTTGAAGCCCCCAGGGCGGCGTCTATCCACCGGCCCTCGATCTGGGCGATCGGCTCCGGACTAATGGCCGGAACGGATTCGTGTGCGGCCACCAAGGCACTGTTCGGCGGCAGAGCTAGATCATGCCCATCGTCACAGTGCGGCGCGCTTGGCTGTGGCTCGAGTCCGTCGAAGATCAAGTCTCCGCGGACATCGGCCGTGAAGTTTAAGCTTCCGAATCTGACCTGACGGCCAGGGGCGTAGCTTTCGATCTGCTCCAGATGGCCAAGTGAATTAGCCCGCAGTGCGAAGCCGCCGAATACGAAGATCTGTCCAGGGAGAAAAGTCTCACCCTGGACAGCGTTGTTGGTTGAAGATGCCATCAAGCCTATCGGTGACGACACAGAGGAACTCTCAATGAAAGCACCAATGTCGGTGTCAAAACCGGCGGATCTCGGGTAGGGGGTCCCGAACTGTGCATCTAGGCGGATGGTAACAGGAGATGAGGGACACGATGTTTTTACCCAGGTTCGGGCCCTCTCGATGGAGGTAAAACCCTACGTCCTGCTTGATTAATATTGATGATATAGGTAGTACAAGAGTGGATCTACCACGAGATCAAGGAGGCTAAACCCTAGAAGCTAGCCTATGGTATGATTGTTGTAATGTATGTTGTCCTACGGACTAAAGCCCTCCGGTTTATATAGACACCGGAGGAGGCTAGGGTTACACAGAGTCGGTTACAATGGTAGGAGATCTACATATCCGTATCGCCAAGCTTGCCTTCCACGCCAAGGAAAGTCCCATCCGGACACGGGACGGAGTCTTCAATCTTGTATCTTCGTAGTCTTGGAGTCCGGCGGATAATGATAGTCCGGCTGTCCGGACACCCCCTAGTCCAGGACTCCCTCAGGTGGTCTTTCCTAGCAATCTCTGAGGATTTTTCCGTGTGGTGCCGAATGGATCTAAGATCCAATCTCTTTAAATAGACACAATTTTCCGCATGGCCGGGGTGTTATGTGCAAAAAATGCCTTGACCTCTCACATTCGCTTGACACGTGGAAGCTGAAGTTGTTGATACACAGAAGCCGAGGGGTACGATATTAAACGGAAGGCCGGATACATCACTTTGAATTCATAAGAGGAGGAACCCACCTTGCAATGCCGAAGACAATCTGCGCGCTGAACACCTCATCATTGAAGTCTAGTTCGGGCACTACTGAGGGAGTCCTGGACTAAGGGGTCCTTGGGCGTCCGGCCTATTAGCCATGGGCTGGACTGATGGGCTGTGAAGATACGAAGATCGAAGAATCCACCCGTGTCTGGACAGGACTCTCCTTGGCGTGGAAGGCAAGCTCGGCGATTGAATATGAAGATTCCTTTCTCAGTAAACCGACCTTATGTAACCCTAGATCCCTTTGGTGTCGATATAAACCGGAGGGTTAGGTCTGTAGAGCCGAGGACAGGTAGCCATAGTCATACAGGCCAGACTTCTAGGGTTTTAGCCATTACGATCTCGTGGTTGATCAACTCTAGTAATACCCATATTCATCAAGATCAATCAAGCAGGAAGTAGGGTATTACCTCCATAGAGAGGGCTCGAACCTGGGTAAACATTGTGTCCCCTGTCTCCTATTACCATCGACCTTAGACGCACAGTTCAGGACCCCCTACCCGAGATCCGCCGGTTTTGACACCGACAATGGTGCCCTATTTAACATGAATGCAGCTGTCTCTAATGCATAACCCCAAAACGATAGTGGTAAATTGGCAAGAGACATCATAGAGCGCACCATATCCAATAAAGTATGGTTACGACATTCGGACACACTATTACACTGTGGTATTCCAGCTGGCGTGAGTTGTGAAACAATTCCATGTTGTTTTAAATGAAGGCCAAACTCGTAACTCAAATATTCGCCTCCACGATCAGATCGTAGAAACTTTATTTTCTTGTTACGATGATTCTCCACTTCACTCTAAAATTCTTTGGACTTTTAAATGTTTTAGACTTGTGTTTCATTAAGTAGATATACCCATATCTGCTCAAATCATCTATGAAGGTCAGAAAATAACGATACCCGCCGCGAGCCTCAACACTCATTGGACCACATACATCGGTATGTATTATTTCCAATAAGTCAGTAGCTCGCTTCATTGTTCCGGAGAATGGAGTTTTAGTCATCTTGCCCATGAGGCGTGGTTCGCAAGCATCAAATGATTCATAATCAAGTGACTCCAAAAGTCCATCCACATGGAGTTTCTTCATGCGCTTTACACCAATATGACCTAAACAGCAGTGCCACAAATATGTTGCACTATCATTATCAACTTTGCATATTTTGGCATCAATATTATGAATATGTGTATCACCAGAATCGAGATTCAACAAAAATAGACCACTCTTCAAGGGTGCATGACCATAAAAGATATTACTCATATAAATAGAACAACCATTATTCTTTGATTTAAACGAATAACCGTCTCGCATCAAATAAGATCCAGATATAATGTTCATGCTCAACGTTGGCACCGAATAACAATTATTCAGGTCTAAAACTAATCCCGAAGGTAGATGTATAGGTAGCGTGCCGACGACGATCACATCAACCTTGGAAACATTACCAACGTGCATCGTCACCTCGTCCTTAGCCAATCTTCGTTTAATCCGTAGCCCCTGTTTCGAGTTACAGATATGAGCAACAGAACCAGTATCAAATACCCAGATGCTACTACGAGCATTTGTAAGGTACACATCAATAACATGTATATCAAATATACCTTTGTTCACTTTGGCATCCTTCTTATCCGCCAAATACTTGGGGCAGTTCCGCTTCTAGTGTCTAGTCCCTTATTAGTAGAAGCACTCTGTTTCAGGCTTATGTCCGGACTTGGGCTTATTACCGGGAGTAGCAACTTGCTTGCCATTCTTCTTGAAGTTCCCCTTCTTTCCTTTGCCCTTTTTTTAAAACTAGTGGTCTTGTTAACCATCAACACTTGATGTTCCTTCTTGATTTCTACCTCCGCAGCTTTGAGCATTGCGAAGAGCTCGGGAACAGTCTTATCCATCCCTTGCATATTATAGTTCATCATGAAGCATTTGTAGCTTGGTGGCAGTGATTGAAGAACTCTATGAATAACACTATCATCTGGAAGATTAACTCAAAGCTGAGTCAAGTGGTTATGGTACCCAAACATTCTGAGTATGTGTTCACTGACAGAACTGTTCTCCTCCATCTTGCAGGTATAGAACTTGTTGGACATTTTATATCTCTCAACTCGGGCATTTGCTTGAAATATTAACATCAACTCCTGGAACATCTCATATGGTCCATGACGTTTGAAACGTCTTTGAAGTCCCGATTCTAAGCCGTAAAGCATGTCACACTAAACTATCGAGTAGTCATCAGATCGAGCTTGCCAGACGTTCATAACATCAGCATTTGCTCCTGCAGCTGGCCTTTCACCTAGTGGTGCATCAAGGCCATAATTCTTCTGTGCAGCAATGAGGATAATCCTCAAGTTACGGACCCAGTCCATGTAGTTGCTACTATCATCTTTCAACTTATCTTTCTCTACGAACGCATTAAAAATCAAGGGAACGGTAGCACGGGCCATTGATCTACAATATAGATATGCAAAAACTATCAGGACTAAGTTCATGATAAATTAAATTCAACTAATCATATTACTTAAGAACTCCCACTTAGATAGACATCCCTCGAGTCATCTAAATGATCACGTGATCCATATCAACTAAACCATGTCTGATCATCACGTGAGATGGAGTAGTTTTCAATGGTGAACATCTCTATGTTGATCATATCCACTATATAATTCACGTTCGACCTTTTGGTCTCCAGTGTTCCGAGGCCATGTTTGTACATGCTAGGCTCGTCAAGTTTAACCCGAGTATTCCGCACGTGCAAAACTATCTTGCACCCATTGTATGTTAACTATAGCTTATCACACCCGATCAGCACGTGGTGACTCGGCACGATGAACTGTCGCAACGGTGCATACTCAGGGAGAACACATATACCTTGAAATTTTAGTGAGGGATCATCTTATGATGCTACCGCTGTACTAAGAAAAATAAGATGCATAAAAGATAAATATCACATGCAAACAAAATATGTGACATGATATGGCCATCATCATATTGTGCCTCTGATCTCCATCTCCAAAGTACCGTCATAATCAACATTGTCACCGTCTTGACACCTTTATCTCCATCGTAGCGTCGTTGTCGTCTCGCCAACTATTGATTCTACAACTATCGCTAACACATAGTGATAAAGTAAAGCAATTACATGGCGATTGTATTTCATACAATAAAGCGACAACCATAAGGCTCCTGCCAGTTGCCGATAACTTTTAGAAAACATGATCATCTCTTACAATAACGTATATCACATCATGTCTTGATTATATCACATCACAACATGCCCTGCAAAAACAAGTTAGACGTCCTCTACTTTGTTGTTGCAAGTTTTACGTGGCTGCTACGGGCTTTTAATAAGAACCGTTCTTACCTACGCATCAAAACCACAACGATGTTTCGTCAAGTTTGCTGTTTTAACCTTCAACAAGGACCAGTCGTAGTCAAATTCGATTCAACTAAAGTTGGAGAAACAGACACCCGCCAACCACCTTTATGCAAAATAAGTTGCATGTCTGTCGGTTGAACCGGTCTCATGAACGTGGTCATGTAAGGTTGGTCCGAGCCGCTTCATCCAACAACACCGCCGAATCAAAATAAGACGTTAGATCTATCCTGCCATGGTAACAAACTATGTGTTCTATCCTGATCAGCTAGATCGGCAGTCCAATTGGGGGAGAAGCTAGGCTAGTGTGAAGGCAATTCAACTCTAATATGGCAGAGTGTGATTGGTGCTGCTCTTACCTGATCCTTAATTAGTACACAGTATACAATTTATGTTGGTAGAACCACCCCATATGCATAATTCAAAAAGGAATATTTTCCTCACAAACAAATATAAAATAGACTTTTTAGTTGGTGCGATGTCCACATAATTTGTCAGGGTCGTTAGTGGCAGATTTTTATAAACTAAAATAACACCTAGAGTTTGTTCAGAATAACTATATGTTCTTTTTCTTTTCTTATTATTTGAACCAAATAAATTCCATGGAATTTTAGATTTGCAAGCTTGATCTTTGGTACCTATATTGGACATTCTTGACATAGAAAGGATATAATCTTCTCCTAAGACATTTTGGTCATCTCTTGACATCCATAACTCATCGTAGATGGTTAAAAAATTTATCATTCTATTTCTGTTTCCTGTAAGTTATGTCTTTGTTTGCATTAATTTGTAATGCAATCAGTGAGCTTAGCATTGCCATTGCGTCCTGACAACAAATCATGCATGTCATTTTGCACATATCCTTTGTCTTTTATCAGAGTGATATGGTTGAAGTGAGGCATGAAAGTAGAAGCAAACCACACTCAGAATCGACAATCCACGATTCACTCCACTAGTCGTTTCTCATTTTTAACTGTGTAACCAATAATCATGCATGGTACCCCTAGCTTCGTGTACCAACTAGACATGTTATGTACCCAGCTAGATTTTGCTATCCATTCGCAACCTCTTCATTCATATATCTCTGTCCACCACATCTTTCACAAAAAAATAACAACCGAATGGTCGACAAATAATTCAATAATGGGCACTTAAACGGGCAACGTGTGACGCCGCGCTTCTGCACTGCTAGCTAGTACATATTAAAAAAAATAACAATCTATACCATGTAGACACGTACATGTATATCATGTATCCCAATATTTGTACATAATAAAAAGAAAGAAAGAAAATACCAATCTTGCATACACGTACATGTAAATAATGTATCTTACTCATACCTTTCTGTTATCACTTTCAATTATCATGAGCTTATTAAAATTAGTACGAGCCATTAAAGGTCATATTTCGATAGGGCTATCGGAAGGAGTAGGAAATAACATGTTAGTTCCTTTGTCCTGTGACCGTAAGCGCCCCAACTCCTTTGTTTACTTGGACAAGCATCAGCTACAACCCTAACAACAGTAAGTATCGTTTTAGATTCCAAGAAAGCATCGGTTGGTAACATATCATTTGACTTCTTGGCTGCCATTGATTACAAGCAACACCAGCACCCTTATCTCATACAAACTAGAATCGACCACCAACGGCTAAGGAAGAAGGCCCTGTTGCAATCCAGCGCTAATGTGCAATGACAAGGATTAACCGATTTGTAAGTTTAGGAACCTATATGGAGGGCATACGATCTGTTGATACAATTTGTGTAATTGTTCACACAAAGAAAAAGAAAAAGAAAAAGAAAAATGTTAGCTAAATAGCTATAATTCTGAAGCACCCGATCGAGTTAAGGTACTATCAAAGTTTGTTGCTACGGACAAGTAGGAGTATACCGGCAATCAAAGTTTTAGAAATCTGAGTGAAGCTTGTTAAAAACATGACTGACTGATATATGAGATGGAGTGAGTAGTTTAAACTAGCAAGTAGTATATCATAATATATGACTGACTTGACTGATACATGATTTTTCTTTTTGAGAAGAATAATCACCGGGGCTCACTGAACTGAAGTGAACAGAACTGAAGCCTTAGGTGGAGAATCGGCTATAAAAAGGTCGACCACCCGCAGCTACCTCCATCACAAACAAGAGCCATCCACCATGTCCTTGGTCTACTTGCTAACCCTCTTGCTCTGCTCTGTGGCTCTGCCTCTGTCCGTTCACTCGATCAACACATCCCAGTCCCAACCAGAGACACATGTCTACATCGTCAACACGCACACCGGTGTTCAGCCATATTCTAGGATGCTCGCAGTCGCAGCTAGCCAAAGAATCATCCACACCTACGAGACCGTCCTGACGGGGTTCGCCTGCCCGCTGAGTGGGCCTGCAAGGGCTTGTGTGACTTCAGTGGAAGCCATCGAGTGCTTCTCGTTTTGTATGATAGGGAGAGGAGTGGAGAATAACCCTGTGGTCACATGGAATGCTGCTCCATGGCCGGGGCCAGGCAAAACGGTCACTGCAAACACTGAAAGGGACTCGGAGAGGTTGACAGCAGCTTCTATTTATGGATCTGGGTAGAATCAGTTGGTTAACTCTGGCTAAAAGATTGGTTAGAACTCTCCGTACCAGTACTACTCCACTCAGAGTGCAGAAAAGTTAGCTCTACCAAACCCCCAAACTTGGATAATACTAGATGTAAGAAATATACGCACACGGTCTAACCCCTATTCCTCGATCCTTTTCCGTGGTTCTGCTCACAATGATCTTTGAGGCTAGGGGTTAGGGACCTTTATGTAGTGTTATTCCAGTTAATTCCAAACTGTATAAACTTCAGATAAATGTCCAGATAAAATCTGTTTAAATGAAGACTCCAGGTTAACTTAACCAACCACGATCATTAGTAACAATCAAGGAGTTTCATCTACAAACTGTCCCATAAGCACGTACGTGTGAATCGCACGCTGAATTTGAATTACAATTCAAATTCACAGGCTTTACCAATTCATGGAGCCAATCCCATGAACAACCTGGCTTTCCATAATATGCTGTGCTCGAGCAAAAATACATATAGTATAATAAATATTCCAGCATTAATAAATATTGTTTCCAGCATATACGTACCGGCTTCCATGAACTATATTCCATTCATGTATTCCAAGCAATATTCAAGTGCATCGGTAAATTCCATATCGAGGTAAACATATTCCAGGAACTATGTAGTATATAAAAATGTTGCAAGCCACACAAAGTATTTCCTACATCTCCCACTTGGCTAAAACATTCTAATTCCAGAAACGAAGACCCATGTTGCAAACATGTTTACAAAATACTTCCTGACTAAGAGGTTTAGTCAGTGGATCAGCAACCATGTCCACACTAGGCAAATAATCTAAACGAATTGTTCTTAATCTATTAACGATGTCACGAATGTAATGATACCTTCCCTCAATATGTTTGGTTTTGCTATGAAACTTGGGATCCTTTGAGACCTTGATTGCCGCCTGGTTATCACAGAAAATGGTAACATGATATGAAGCGCTTTCCACCACCACGAGAGATGCAAGAAACCCCTTTAACCATACACCTTCTTTCACAGCTTCCTACGCAGCAATATATTCAGCCTCCATATATGAAAGTGCAACAGAATCTTGCATCTTGCTACTCCAGGAAATAGCTCCTCCTGCTAGTGTAAACATATAACCATAAGTTGATTTCTGGTCATCAAGATCCCCTTGCCAATCAGCATCAGTAAACCCCTGCAGCTGAAGATTGTGTCCATTAAGACACAGAAAATAGTCCATAGTTCCTTTGACCTAACACAAAGTGTTCCTAATCTGTTTCCAATGTTCAGGTCCCAGGATTCATTTGATATCTACTCAGCAAACCCACGACACGACATATATCAGGTCTTGTAAATATCATAGCATACATTAAAGAACCCAATGCAGATGAATAAGGAATATTGCTCATTTGTTTCCTTTCCTCACGAGTTTTAGCACACATTTCCTCACTAAGTTTAGTTCCCCTAAAAATAGCTACTCTAACAGGCTTGCAATTGTCCATAGGGAATCTCTGAAGTACATTATTGAGATATGCCTTTTGAGACAAACCCAACATTCTCTTCCTTCTATCTCTACGTATTTCCACTCCCAGAACATAGAAAGCTTCCCCCATATCCTTCATGTCAAATTTAGAGGATAACCAGGTTTTAACTTCCATCAGTGTAGATTTATCATTTGAAGCAATGAGAATATCATCAACATAAAGAGATAACAATACAAATTTATTTCCCATTATCTTAAAATAGATACAATGGTCACCTTCCGTCATTGAAAAACCATATGACGTGATTGCATTATCGAGAAGAATATAGCACTGACGTGAGGCTTGTTTAAGACCATATATGGACCTGTTTAATTTACAGACCTTCCCTTCATTCCCCCTTTCCACAAAACCTTCAGGTTGGTTCATGTATATTTCTTCTTCCAACATTCCATTCAATGCTGTTTTAACATCCATTTGCTGTAATTCCAGATCATAATAAGCGGTTAACGCACTAATGATCCATATAGAGGTAAACTTAGCAACAGGAGAAAAGGTTTCTACAAAATCAACTCCTTCCATTTGTGTAAATCCTTTAGCAACAAGCCTTGCTTTATATTTATCCACTTCACCAGTCGCATTCAGTTTCCTTTTAAAGATCCATTT